>OU862908.1:19382583-20077667 GCA_917880885.1 Limnephilus marmoratus
ACTGATTACGCTTGTATCAGCCTTCCATTCTTTTCATATTTTTCTCACACTATCATGTGGAAGGAAAAGGGTATGATAGGTGGTTAGGACTCTCTGGGTTAGTGTGTCCAGGAGAGATGGACGGATGAAACTTTCCCTTCCACTGCGATGCGAGGAAATGGGTCGAGGGACTCCTGCTGGAGAGGTTAAATGGTCTCCCTCAACCAGTCCTTTCCAGCTCGCCACGGAGTACGAGGGCAAATCCTTCCGCCGCTACTTTGAAAAATCACATCCCACGAACTCAGGCATCCCTGCTAAGTCACCAAACTTAGCGATCCACTTGGGATGACTTATAGCAGAGGTGTTGTTTATCCAATAAATAATTCCCATGGCGGCGGTACCCACACTCGCCTCCTAAATTGAAACTTTTGCTTCATTCACATTCATACGTCGTTTCATGTAAAGGTACCCTTAACACGGCCCGACTCAAGTATTTGATTCCCTTGATCGTGTAATGCAGCCCTACTGCTCCCTGTGGCCAGCCAAGTTTTAAATATGCGGTCCGTCAATCTTTTATTTATTTATTGAAGTGGAAACTTCTTTAGCACCGTTGTGATTTGACAAACCCATCCATCTGTATGTTTTAGCCTGCGAGAGAATAAGATAGTATTTTTTTATATTAACTCCACACAGGAGGCGCTGAGGAAAATAATTTCCCTCGGGGCCTATGTCATCTGGGATGCTGTGTGGAGGGTCTTTTTGAGGAGAGGAAGAGATGAACATTGGTCTTGAAGAGACCCATGTTGTAGGAAGGAGGAAACACAGGCCGGCAAATCATTCCACAGCCGAGCTGTTGAACACAAGAGCGAGTCGAAGAAATGACCCGTTCTCATGCGACAAATGTCAACCGTGTACAAATGTTGGGCACGCGTTTGGCGTGTTTTCCGACTATGCACCGGTGCCGAAGGGATCAACGACGCTGGTTCCTCGGAGGATCTTCCATTGTAACACCAGTAGAACAAGGATAGCATTCCCACCCGACGCCTGTGCTCTAAAGATTGACTGTCTGTTAAGACGGGAGAATCTAAAGCGGACCGCCCATTTCTGCACAGAGTCGAGGGTATTTTTTAGGTATTTTGGAGCTCCAGACCAGAGGTGGCTGCCAAAATCATATAGTCGTTCTCCTCTTTGTGCGGTTCGTCGTATTCTCCCCGTTGTCTATTTTTTAGTTTTCTTATATCTTTAGCGCCCCCCCCCCCTTGAGTTTTTTCTGTATCCGCCACTGCCTACAACGGAAAAGATAATGGAGGCCCAGTGGATAAAATAATTAAGTCGAGTAGATTTAACGCGTCAGGCTAAATTACCCTTCGGTTTTCGGAACAACTCTCATAAGTCTAAAAGAAATCGTTGTGTCTCCCTTACTATCACGGTTAGAAATACGATAAATCACAGGTTCTTAAACTTATTTCGACCACCGCCCACTTTCCGATTTAAAAAATCTAATGCCCCCATATTAATCTACCCCTTTACAATACCATCTGTTGCGTATCTTATTGCAAATATAACATATAATATATTTAGTAACACATAATAGTATCCTATACCTAAATACTTGCTTTTATCGTACACGAGCAGACCCGGACTCACGTTGCTGTGGCTAACGAAACACAACGCCACACCATTACCCAACCTTTATAACCAACGCCATCCATTAATCGCCCGCTTGCCAGCCCTCTCTCCTTATTTATATATTTCAACCAATTTAAACCTTTACAAATTATATAACTAAAAACCTTCCTCGTGAATCACTGTATCTATTGGTGAAAACCGCATGAAAATCCATTGCGTTGTTTAAAAGATCTAAGCGCACAGACAGCGGGTCATTTTATACTACGTAAAGTTACTTTGTTAAATTTACATTCTTATTTTGTTATTATTGTGATACTGATACCCTCCTGTATACTTGTATACCACTGTGTAATCTCATGTATCACTTTAATGTAAAAGCCACTATATGGCGTTTAAATAAATAAGTAAATAATGATAGTATAGATAATGTGTGACCCATACCCTATTTCTGAGATCAAAGAAAGTTCCAATGAGAGAAAATAAAACTCGTACCTATACCTAATCATATTTAGAAGTATTTTGTATGAAAAAAATTCGGAAATCACTGACAATTTTATTTAGTTAACTTAACCATGGACTACGTATATGAAATATGAAGCTGCATCCACATTGCATCTCAAGTGGTGTCGTATCTAGATTCCGTCGGATTTTTATAGACAGAATTGGTCTGCCATCGCTCTTCTACATTTGCTTAACGCCCCCTAATTTTCTTTAGCCTTCTACTGCCCCCCCTCAAAGCCTCCAACGCCCACAATTGGGGCGATATCGCCCACTTTAAGAAAGACTGCTCTAAACGGTGTTAGAAAGAAAAAACACCACGCTTTACAAATAAATCTAAAAGTTAACCGCAAAATAATTAAATGTACACCTTTAGGAATGCAAAGTTTCCGACCGCAATTTGAAAAAAAAAATGAATCCTTGGGAATGTTTTATTTATTATTTTTACATGAAACGACAAAAAAATTAGTTGAAGATAACGTTTATGATACATTTGTCTAATAAAATACGTGTGTGTTTTTATGCTTTTTCGTTAACTTAGTTTCATCGAGTTTCAAATTACAACAACTGTGCTAAATAAGTTTTCACTTCAAAAATTATGTTTATTTCGAATTACAAAATTTGAAGCATATTTTATCACCTTTAGAAAACCGTTTTTAGTTTTCCGATGCGTTCAGAAATTTTTTTTTTTATTTATTTTTTATTTTTTTATTTTAGTACTTATCTTAAAAAAATGGAACATGTTACAATGTTACTTTTCCTCCATTAAAAGCATTTGCTTGTGGATGGAGGAAGAGTTTACATTTTAAATATGTAGGTACAATTTATACAATCAGATGTTTCACATATGTACAGATTCACAGTTAATATCCTGTTAATATACCGTTAAAACACAGTTTAATTATATCGCAATCAAGACCCTTTAACTAAAAGAAAAAATCATCTACATGTATTCAGTAAGAAGAAAAATAGGTATAATTTTTAGTCTGACATTCATGTGGTGATGGGGGAAGCAGCAATTTTCCCATTGGTGATTTCTCTAAAATGCTTTTTGATGGAGTTCAACAATTGTACTTTGTCATTAATACTTCTGATTTCTACTGGAAGGTTATTAAAGAAATATTTTCCTTGGTGTGTATAATGGTGTTGGGCAAAAGACGTGTTTATTTTGGGGCATACAAATACATGTGTTAGTCTTGTACGATTTTCAGTTATGAATGAGAATTTATCTTTTTCTTTTATAATTTGTATGATTGAATTTTTCGCAAATAAGTTTTTAAATGTTGGAACTTTGAATTCTTCGAATATGCGTTCAGTGGGGAAGTCTGGAGGTTTTTTTAGTATAATTTTTATAATGAGTCTTTGAACAATTTCTATGGGGGTCAAACTAGTTTTGTAAGCTGCTCCCCAACTGATAATGGCATACTGAAGAATAGATTGTACTAGTGCGTAGTATATTGAGTATAGATTTTTCGTTGATAAGAAGTTTCTAATTCGTAAGAATATATAAATTAATTTCCTAATTCTTTTTATTGTATGTCCGATGTGATCTTTCCATTTTAGGTTTTTATCTATGATTATTCCGAGATATGTAATTTTATCCGCTGTTTTCAAAAGTGAACAATTTTGTCGACAGTGATTAGTATCGTGTTGTGCGAGAGAATGATTATGTAAGATTATTTGAAGATTTGATATATTATTGGTGTTAATTTCGAAAGGGATGACATATGTTTTATCACTATTTAACGAAAGGAGGTTGTAGTCAAACCATATTTTTAGATTATTTATGTCTTCTGTGGCTTTTAAATTAATTTTTTCCCATGTTTTTTCTTTTATTAAAAGAACGGTATCATCGGCGTAAGAGATAATTCGTCCATGTAATGGTTGAATGAATATATCGTTTACATATAAAATGAACAATATTGGTCCTAGCACGGTGCCCTGTGGGATACCAAAATTTGACGTTTCCTGGTGGCTAATTTGGTCATTTATTTTAACAAATTGTGCACGATTGTTCAAGTAACTTTCTATCCATTGGACGGCTATATCATTGATGTTATTTGATTTAAATGCTTAATTTATTTGGATTTTATTGTAAAGCCGAAATATTTTGACCTTCCGACACCTCAAGATCGAATTCAGTGGCGTATAGCTTATGGGCACAGCGTCCTTGTCCCTACAGAGCTCCTGGGTTGGCTTCAACATAGATCATATCTCCCACTTTCACCTTTTTTTCTGAAGAGATTCATAAATTGTGGGGTCAAGCTTTAACTGCTTAGTATTGCGAAGCTGAAATATTTTGATCTTACGACAAAATAAGCCCGACGCCTGAGGGGTTAACAGGGACACGTATATTTATAACACTTACCATTTGATTGCAGCCTGTGAGGTTATTCAGTAATTTAAAAGTGTACCGGTAGTTTTGAATGAAATATTAATGAATTTTAGCAGATATCAATTACAGGTTTCTCAATTTGTATTGAACCTATCAAATGAATTTGAAGATTGAATTTGTACAATTCATCAAATTTTAAAGCTTACTTTCAAGTTATCTGTGAGTTCTCTTCTAGTTCTGTAATTAAATCATAAGGGCCAGTTGCTTCACAGAACTGAAATAATAACAAAACTTTCACGTACTTGTCTTAAAAAGTAACTTCGAAATTTGATAAATTGTTCAAATTCTGTGAAACAACTCTCCCAAAGTTTCTAATCAATATTAGTCATTGTCATTACTGTCATTAGGTATTATTTTTGACAGTTGTTAATGTCTGAATATTGCGCCATGGATTATCGTGTACATGTTGCATTCGGTCCTCCCACTGAGAGTTCCGCTGTGTCATTTATGAGAAAGACATAATTTACAACGGAGTTACCAGCGGCAAGCCTTGTTATATCTACCTTTCGTTGCTGCTGGCCGTATAGTTGATACACGTGAAAACTCATGTTTACGCGAGAGAACAACTAAACATTGTGCCAATTGAAAAAAATAGGTTTCACGGAAAATAGAACAAAGATCCAGTTTGACTTGAGCTTTGGCATTTTAAAATTTGACATAATTTATGCTTCGCGCAACTAGGCATATTTACGTAGGAAAACTTGTTTTGTTCTCGTATTATATATTAACTTCATTTTTTCTCGTTGGACTTATTATTACAGTCCTCTAGACTGGAGACTGATGCTGTAGTCTCAACTGCATATTGATAAGCTAATAAAAGAAAATATATTATTCTGTTTGTTCCTTCATTTCATTTACTGATCATAGTACACATTAGGTATTCTTATTAACCTATGTTGTTTGGACTGCCAGGCGATTACAGTATACAGTCGTCATGAAATAACATATTTTCTTACATGTCGTAGATAATTGTTAACTAATTTGGTAAATTGTATTTGATGGAGAATCTCAAAGTTCACATTTTTTAAACGCATGAAAACTAGAATTTTGGATATGGTTTTTGCCAGAACCTCGTTGATATCCAATATAAGTAACTGACTGCCATTTCTGAAGGGTCATCAAAGGGATATTGAACCGTTGATTAAAAATCTGAAGATTTACTTGACACGAACGTTACAATTTCGGAAAATGCAGGGCAAATTTTCAAATAAGTGTGGAGTTTCTGTGAAAGCACCAGAAAGTTCTTGAAACCTCCTGACCTACAAAATATTTGGGTTTTATGGGTATGATGGTTGATTTTCATTACTTTTTTCTAGTAATTGATACATGTTTTCGTGCAGTGCCTTTTTAGTGACTAGGAGGTAATTTATTTCACAAATATATTGTCTGGTTTACAATAATTTCTTCTAAAACAGCACATATTATTATAATGATTTTTTCTAGATACTTTGTTAATCTGTAACGTTATCCGCAAAGAACCATCACGTTGGTTGTTTGTATAATTGCTTTTGTAATTTCTTTGTAATTAAATAATTTAGTCCGTTATTTGGAGGCATTACTGAACATCATCATTATCTAATTGATTTCAATGGTTAAGTGAATTAGCGTTCAGGGTCAATTTATTTATACGTTTTTCCACATTTTTTAGAAATTACACGGAGACATTCTATAAAATTTCACGTTTTATTAAGCATTTCTTGGAAATTGAAAGGAGGTTGGTTATTCACCAAATGTTAATTGGTTACTAGATGATGATAATAATAAACATCGCGTGGCATTTAGCAGATTAAAATCGCGAGCTTTGTAGTCACTCTCATAAGTCCTACGTTTTTATTATAATGAGTTGTATTTCATGTGAAATTTAATTTTGTTTTGTCTTTTAACGTTCTGGAAGATTTGCGTGGAGGACGTTCATTATCTAGTTAAAATCTTGAAATACGTAGCTTAATAATATGCATGCAATCAGTTTGTATTATCGCATGCCTATAGTAATACATAATAATACATTAAAGTATTAAACAGGTGATATCCTTCAGTTCGGTATTCTGGGAATGTGAAATGGTAGAGGCCAAGAACTATTTAAGTAAGACAACATTTTTATTTATTTATCTTCTACTCTTACAATTTTCCGCGATATTTTAGTCAGACAGTCACAGTCTTTTTATAATTTCTATGTTTTCATCCGTACACTCGTAAAACACAAACAAGTTCAATATGAAATCATATATCCAGGTTCACAAGACTAGCAGACGCGGATAAGTACGATACGGACATGTTGATTGTATCGATTGGCGCAATCCCAAACGGATAATTGGCCATGAAGATAGTCTTAAGGCGATCCACTAGTTCACAACTGTGCCGTGGACAGTAGTTCTTCGGTGGACGCCATAGGGGTCACTTTGAATAACCGAATTCGTCGACTAGCGGCCGTATTGTAAAATATCAACGCGAAAATGCATATTTTATTTTATTTTGGGAAGATTGGGTGTAAATATCAACTTTTTTTGCGATTATTATAAAATAAACTGAATTTGCCACATTACACAATAAAACCATATCCGAAAAGGGGTTTATAAATAGGAGAGTTTGGACTTGAAAGTGTGTTTTTTAGACCTTATACTTTATTTTTTTATAGGCTTATTAAAAAACTTATAAAAAAATGACCGATATTTTTAAGGGCCAAGGTATGTTCTGCACGCAGTATTTAATTGAAGCATCTACAATACTTCTAAGCGATCAAATTTTCAAAACAAAAACATATGATTTTGCATTATTTACTATGACTTCATCTTAAGTATTTGTTTGCCGAGCTGGAGCGGCATGGCGAGGGAATAGGGATGGCGGATTACTTGTCGGTAGAGGAACATGTGTCCACCGAGAGCAGCGACAGACGTGACCAGGAGATGCTTCCTTGCCGGTGATCGATGATCCGTGGAAGCGCTGGATGATTTGATCGATCACGATCACGATGGAGGGCTGTGAGGGGAGCAGGGGGCGGCGAGGGGAGGGCGCTGCGGACGGGCAAGCTGCCAGCTGCCAGCTGCGCTCTCCTCTCGTCTGGTATAAATAAACAGCGGGCGGGGCGGGGGTAGGCGGGGAGCGTCACTGGCGAGCGGCCGCGGCGGTAGGGCGGCGGACCCGCGCGGAATCCGCCCGGCCTGGAAGCGACTATTTTCGACGACTCCGTGTCCCCGCGCATCGCTTTACAAGCTATGCTATGCTCATCTCCACCACTCGCTGACATGAAAGGGAACCGCGAGTACCTTGACATTTCGATATTCGGCACCTTCTACAATCATGACGACTTTGCGAATCGTGACTATCTAACACGACTGAACAATGGTCAGTGAGCTCCAGGGCGTGACACCACTGTATAGTAGTGTTAAACACGGTAACTTATTATTTATTCGCAACTGCATTTAACTTTTTTTTCTAATAAAGCCGAGTTGTTTCGTAGAAGAAATTCACGTGTGGCAAAGTCATGAAAAGGCCATTCAGTTCCATTTTGTTTTTTTGATAGTTGAAAAGTTCCCGTTAAATGCCGATTCTAAGACCGTTTCAGCTTTTGAACAAATTGTGATCAGCAGAAGAGGACAATTATCAAAGTTGTAAAAATGTAAAAGTAAATCACCGGCATTCCGAATTTCTTCCGATTTGTAACATATTTTCCTTGAACAATTTGTTTTTTAAGTTCTTATACTTTTGAAGATAATATCTACATTTGCTGAGCCGAAACGGTAATTAGGTATGTGAAATTCCCTCGATAGAAAAAAATATGCGCTCCGAAATTTTTAAAAACACATTTGGTTCTGTTATTTCACGTTTCATAGGTATGAAAATATTCACAGTATATCTTTAAATGCTACTTTAGACATTTTCGGAGGGAATTTTGCTCTAACGCACCTAGAATTGGCGTTTTTTTAAACGGGACCTTTCAAATTTCCAAATGGCGCTGAATGGCTTTTTTTACATTAACTCCACACAGGAAGCTCCGAGGAAAATAATTTTCCTCAAGGCCTATGTCATATTAGAGAATACTGTGTTTAGGGTTTTTGTAAAGAAAGGAAGTTCCGAGAAGGAAATTGTTATGATAAGTGGGTAGTTATCTGGAGGTCAATGCGTCCAGGAGTGACGGACGTATGAATCCATCCCTCCAACTGCGGTGCACGGCGATGGGTCGAGGGATTCTGGCAGTAGAGATAAAAATACCTCCCTCAACCAGTCTCTCGATCCGGCCCTCCGCGCAGCAGGTGGCCAGACGCATCGGCCGCCAAGAACTGGACAAACCTCAACCCATGAACCCGGGCACCCCTATCAAGTCACCAAACGTAGCGAACCACGTGGGGTGATTATTAGGTGTTGGTTATCCAATAAATGGTTCCCGGAGCGGCGGTACCCATAGGTACCTGCCTCCCAAAATGAGAGGCGGGTATGGGTACATTTGATAACAATACTACATTTGAATTTCTGCGAAACTGGGCCTTAGATTATCTCGTATCATAAAGTCACGTTATTCTATGATAAAAACATTAGAGTCCAAATGTTTGATTTGGCATTCCTCGCTTTCATTTTCCTCTAAGGCCGTTACGACACTTTCCGGGGCTTCCTGTCATAATTTCTTTATTTCCATCTCAGTGACTTTTCCTGTCCTCGGAAACGTGCTGTGGATTATTTATAACATACGTAAGTTGTAGGTACAGCGGCTTGATTGCATCCTCCATAATAAATAAGCACGGCCAGGAATGTCCCGTGCGGTTATTGGCCCATTAGTTGACCATATCAGGCAAATCCATGCATTGTTTATCAACGTACACTATTTTTAATCACGTAATAGCATGTATAATGGTTCGGCTTCGTATTTTATGTCCCATCTAATTACATAGACTACATAAATGTTAACATTACCCTTTTGTCTGATGCGAATTTGTGATTAAGAGGAAACCCGGTCGCCGAGTAATTTGAACCACAGGTAGAGGAGATGTACCGAATATCGAATAGCTTAGGAAAAAAAATCTGATTAATTATAATTGAATAGTTTATTAAGTATTATACATTATAATCATTGAAAATATAGTTACGGAACTTAAAATGTCAACGAAATATTAAAAGAAACACACAAACGTCTTTATTTTAAACGAAAGGTAAAACAATAGAAAAAACCAATATTGAAAAAAGGGCTCCTATTATGGGATACACTGATTTTTTTTTAAATTTTGCATGCAATAATCACAAAAAAAATCTATATTATCGGCTCCCGAACACTAATAATGGCACCAATGGCGGCAGGCTAAACATTGGATCCACTCTTCGCCTCTGATATCCCACGGTTTTTGATTTTACAGCATACGTGACTTTTATCATTTTTTTTCTTCCACGTCTTCCGCTGGTTTTTCTACGACATTTTGTCCATATTAGGGTCATCATTAAATCCCATATTATGAACAAGATCAATACAAAGAAATATTTTCGTAGAATAAAATATACTTGAATTTAACTTCAAATCATTATTAAACCATAAACTTTAAAGAATAATATTGTCTATCAATGAAAGATTTTCAAGCTTTTAGAGAAAATTTTTTGAAAAAAAATAAAGTGAAATTTATGTAAATATCAAATCGATGAGGCAAAAAAAGGTGGTCAGGTGGTGGTAGTGTGACCGGCGTTAGGACGAGTCCTGAATATTCAAGGTCGGTCGGTGGGGAATAGGGAGTGATGGGTTATAGAGGCTTACACTTTCATTTTGGGAAACACCATCATCTCATATTAGGAACTTATGCCATATTCGGTACATCTCCTCTATCTTACCAAACTGTTGCTGTCACTGTCGCTCTTACTCCCCCGAATACTGAGCGAAAGGGACAACTGATAATACCTAAATAAAATCATCAAAATCGATGTTTTGTATTCCTCAATTTTCTCTTCCAAAACTGAACCGATTTCAAATATTTTTTTACCAACTGTATTAAAGAAAAATATTCAAAGTCTGTGGGTTTTGCTTTTTTAAGAAATACACTGAATAATTTGTATACTGAACCTCTGTTGATTTTCGGAGGGTCTTAACTCTTATAAGAAGTAACTTATCAGCAAAAACAAAACGTACCGACACGCGATTTGACGATATCTATATTATAGTATATTAAAAAATATTTGCAGTAGTGTGAAAATCCAGAGAGGAAGTTGAGGATTTTTTTTTCTTTTTTAAGTTTTCTTTATTCATTGAAAAAAATATTTTTTTACATAAATTGGGGATTTTTCGACGACTCCAGATACTAATATCTACAGCCCGTATGTTTGACGAATATCTATAGCTCATATGTTGAACTAATATCTACGAACTTCAGAGTGTTGATTAATATCCACAGAGCGTAGGTTGAACTAATATCTACAGAGCGTAGGTTGGACTAATCAGCTAAATGTGTCCAATAGTCCAATATTAGGGATTTTTACATACATACTTACATAAATTAAGTTTTTTAAACTGCATACGCAATATTACGTTATTCCAATATGCTATACATAATTGCAAATCCAACCTCTGACAGTACTGTAGATATTCGTCAACACTTTGGTTCTCATAGATATTAATCAACAGTTTGAGCTGTAGATATTCGTCAACACTTTGATTCCCATAGATATTAGTTCGATTTTTTCAGTTTTTGGAATTCCTGTAGATATTAGTAGACGCCTCCTTTTTCGACCACCATGCTAGGCACATGCCCGTATGCCCCGTATCGTTTTTTTTTCCGGTTGTAATGTTGTTATGCCGCCCGGTTTTCTCTTAACGTTCGCTATTATCGTAGAAAACGTAATTTCCAAACATAAAATTGATCTTTTTGGTTTAATTTTTATAGGCTCTCCAATTATTTAACGTTTTTCCTATTATTGTTCGCATACTCTGAACTATAATACGCCACTGTTTATCAAATAATATGTGGAGATAGGTACGGTAGTAATTTAATATCGATTATGGTACAAAAGGTTTAAAAAATATCAAATCGTCATTATTTTTGTACAAATACTATTCCAAAAAATATCAAATATTATTTACAAGCTGAATTCCCCGATGTTGCTCGGGCTTCTCACGGAGTTTTTCAAAATCAAACTTTGACAGTGACGTTCCTCTTGTTTCGAAGTCAAGTGTGCATAATTTCATCGAGTATAATATCAAAATTCTCAGTCAGTCGTGATCTTAAAAGTAACAAAGTTTGATGGCGCCTAAAGAGCTCCAGGTCGCCGCGTAGATTGGTGTCTAGCAAAGATATTCAAATATAAGTAGATGTGCTATCTGCTGTTTTTACTATGTGGGTCCGCGCTTCCGGGTGTCGCCGATATTGTTTACCAATTAACAAATAAACTAAAAGAACAAATAATTAACGAATAAACCAAACGAACGTTAAACTAAATGAACGAATTCTTTCCTTATTCAAAATATATTGTTAACCAATATTAATGCACATTTTTAAAAAATCAACGAAATGAACCAATTCTTTTTGTATGAAAACTACGCTAATTAGTGCGTAGTCCGGCGACAGTTGCGCGGACACCATAGCATATCTCTTCTGTATTTGAATATCTTTGGTGTCTAGCATGGTCGATCGATAAAGGATTTGTCGATAATATCGATAAATTGTCATCTTTCCCGAGAATGTCTGCAGATCGCTGACGTACGTCAAGCAACAAGTTCAAGTCGAATAAATAAAGAACTCTTAGTCGTTATAACCTGCTGTTAGTTCGTTGGCGATTTGCAGTCAGATCGGGAAGGATTACAAGTTAGCGACATTATTGATAAAATCTTTATCGATCAACCGTACTAGATATCCTGGAGCTGTGCGCGGTCAATTTTCGTAATTTTCGCTTTTTTCTTTATGAACTCTCAAAAATGCAGATAGGGATAGACAATGGACAACGTAATCGAGACTTTTAGAAATCATCCTTCGTATACGGACGACGTTGATAAAGATGCAAACAAAACGGCTATTTTTATGTTCAAGAAATTATCCACCTTTTATTTTTTTTAGATGCCACTGTGCCCCCGGATTGTATACAGTCGATTATTTAAATGCTTATAAATTATTCCGGCTACTCATTATACCTACCAATTGAAATTGACTGCCTGCTACAATACAACGAAAGATAGCGTAACCGGCACGAAATGCGTGTTAATAAATCATCTATATTACCTTCTTTTAATACAGCGCCCTTGAGGTGATTTTTCACTAAAACGACGCTCTATAAATCAGCCAAATATTAAATATTATTTTATGATGGTCTGTTTGTAACGCGCGGGGGACGTCGATTTGATTTGTATACAAATTTACAGTTTTATTCGGAGGTTGATTTGGCACACTTGACCTTCAAAACAAGAGGAAGGTCACTGTCTACATGAGATTTCCTACAACCCCGCCCATCTCCTTTTCCTGCCCCTTAAAGCAAATTTTATACAACGCTGTTATTTTTAATAAAGCCCGGGTAACGTCGGGGCCTTCAGACATCTATCTATCTATATACGAGATTATGAAAGTTTAAAGAAAAGTGTCCTGGTGTGGCTTTGTTTTTTATACAAATCAACAGTTTTATTCCGAGATTTATGAAATTTTGCACTACCGATTATCAAAACAAGAGAATGATCACTGTCTGTGTAATATTAAAAAAAACACCCACATCTCCTTTTCCCACCCCAAAGCAAAATACGATACGTCGTGATGAATTTCCACTTTTAATAATAATAGGATCATTACCGTCTCCATCGGAATTCAAAAACTCTGCGTAAAACCCAGGCAACGCCGGGCCGGGGACATAAAACATTTCTCGACCGGAGCCATTGCGTCTACTAAGCTACACACAAAGGTAAAACCCATAATCTTAGCTCAAAGACCGAAACTCAATAAAGCACAAAGCTCAAAGCACAAACTCAAAGCCCAAATTTAAAAGCTTAAAGCTCAAAAACAAAGGTCAACCAACGTCATTGTCGGTGTTCAGCTCTCAATTCAATTTACTCATTTTAAAAACTCTATGAGCGAACCCGGGTACCCTCGCTGCCCAGCTGGTTAGTAATAATATTATGGGTTTATGTTTGCATTGTAATAGAACATGAACATCCCGTTGACCTGTTTAATTGTAGTTTAACGAGGTAGTTACTTTGAAGCACTATAAATAAATATTAGGATATTAATTTATAAAGAGTGATTGAAAAAGTTGAGATATCCAAGGAAAACGTGCAGTCACAAGTGAATCAAATGATTATATGTATTAAAATGAGGCGCGGATGTGACGAACGAAGGGGTGTAAGCAGAATACTTGACGTGGAATTGAGGTAGAAGATGTCGAGGTCGACCGAGGAAGACATGAAACAAATACTTATCTGTGGTAAAGAAGTGAGATGTTTTTGATGAAGTGTCGAATATCTAAATAATAAACTTACTCAATGATTGAAAATATTATCATTACCATCTTCAAACTACACCTTGATCTTCACATCAGGAGGAAGATCACTGTCTTCTTCTAAAGAGTTCCGGATTATTTGAAGGAGGAGAAACAGGTGCCGGTAGCTCGTTCCACATGCGAGCTGACTTCCTGTATCGCGGTTGTATTCCCAACTATATTTATAATTTTTTTTTTTTCATTTTTATGTCTCCATAAAACGTTTATACTTCGGTTATTGCGGAGAAGTACATGAATTAAAAGGACATGGGGTCAATTTTAGTATTTTGTGACATGCGTCAAAAGGTAGTTGCTAAACTTTCTGTGAGGTGACATTGTAAATGTCGATGGTTAACGCAGTTCAGTCGCTTCGTTGATTGCCGCGTCCTTATAGGCAGAAGGACCATAGAAAAGTGCACGGGATCTCCCACGAGTATAAGTTAACCTCTTTCAACATAATATTATGTGGAAAGTAAATGTAATTCCAGAGATTATTTACAGATGTATTACTCATTCGCCCTGGAAAAGGTCTAGCTAAACGTCTCAAAGAGACGTAATTTCCGAGAGTTTGAAGCAGACGTTAAACTTGCAACTTGTTCGACAGTATTGTGATTAATGACAGATACACGTTTCAAATAATTTAGAATCCAAAATTAAATTTTAATTTGTGTATAGATTATTGAGCGTGTCACTTGGTGCCTCTGCGGAAAGTGACGAGTCTCCATTTGGATGAAAGCCATTCACGTTGCGCGAGAAAGGAACCAGACATGTTTTGCATTTCTGCCTACCTATTGATAGCCCACGATTTATGTTTAATTAATCGTACAATGAACGTGCTCCGCCAGTAATGCATTGCAAGCATCACTAATCACTTTTAAACCAAATAGAAAGTTAAATAAAAATATATTTAACTTTCAGTCTGGATTGTTCGCGCGTTAATAGTAATTTTTAAATATTAATTTATTTGATTAGTTTTGTCACGTTTTTAGGGTTCTGCCTTGACTGACATTGACTGTATTTTTTTTGATAGGCATTTTGGTTATACAGACAGATTTAATTTAATAGCACCTGTGCTATTTCTGTAACGGCCAAAGACGCCACAAAAGTTGGATGTGCTAATAAATTTGATTATGCAATACCCAAACATCACCAAACATGGTTATGGTTCTGCTGTGGGCATCGATTTTCGATATATCTTTTGTTAGTCGCGTAGGTACCTAAAAATAATTGACCGCTTGATTTTTTTACATTAACTGCACACAGGAGGCCCTGAGGAATATAATTTCCCTCAGGGCCTAGGACCTAGGACATCTGTTGGAGTGCTGTATGGAGGGTCTTTTTAAGGAGAAGAAGTTCTGGGAAGGAAAGAGAAAGATACGGGGGATGGATAGGAATATGAGATCAGTGTGCCCAGAAGTGACTGACGTAAGAATTCATCCCTTCAACTGCGGTGCGAGGCGATGGATCGAAAGTCCGGCTGGAGAGGTTAAAAGGCCTCCCTAATCCAGTCTCTTGATCCGACCTGCCACGCAGGAGGTGGGCAGATGCATCAAACATCACCCCATGAACCCAGACACCTCTGCTCAGTCAAACCTATAGCAGGGTACTCACCTAACCGTGTAACCTGTAGCGTATCTGATACTGTATCAAGTGAGTACGTAGGCACGAGTCTACTGCGAGCCGCTCGCGCGTGGAGCGCGGTGTGCTCGCAGTGACCCGCCGACGGTGGTTTCACTGCGAGCACGAAGGCGGATACGCGGTTACCGTGGACGAGCCGTACCCACTTGCAGATTGATACAGTATCAGATACGTTACATGCTACACTCTAGGTGAGTACCCTGCTTAACGAACCACTTTATGGTTGCGAATATTGGCCTAAAAAACTCCTGACATCTTTCTATGGCAACCTCTAACGATGTTAGCGAGACTTTTTAAAGCTGGAAAGACCGGTACTTTGAGTCCTGTCTAAATGTGGTGTACATTTCGGGGATTTTCTATGTATCTAAGGTACTTAGGCGCGATTTTGAACATTCTCTTTTTAAAAACACTAATAATGTGTGCTGTTTTATTTTCAAGATCGCAATAAAGAAATCAGTGTATAACAGTTTGTTTACAAAATAAATGGTTTTAAAAAGCTTTAGCCCATTTATACATTATACCTACATAAAAGAGGAATTTTTTGTTAACTTCTGCGTCGTAAATGTAAACAAATTGTTTTTACGGTGGTACCCAAAAATATTCAAATACAGAATAGATATGCTATGGTGTCCGCGCAACTGTCGCCGGACTACGCGCTAATTAGCGTAGTTTTCATACAAAAAGAATTTGTTCATTTCGTTGATTTTTTGAAAATGTGCATTAATATTGGTTAACAATATATTTTGAATAAGGAAAGAATTCGTTCATTTAGCTTAACGTTCGTTTGGTTTATTCGTTAATTATTTGTTCTTTTAGTTAATTGGTAAACAATATCGGCGACACCCGGAAGCGCAGACCCACATAGTAAAAACAGCAGATAGCACATCTACTTATATTTCAATATCTTTGGTGGTACCCAATGACATTACAAACGTAGTGTCATTGATATTTTATGAAATACTAGTTGGTCCCGGCATGCGTTGCAATGCCATATTAAAAGAAATACATTATTTTTCCTGAATCACTATTTCCCGTGCGTCGCCGTTCCCTCCCGCGTCCCCTTTCTAGCTGTAGCTTTATAAATTATAGCCTTTATGTTATTCTGATGTATGAGCTATATTATTGAAAAGTTTCATTAAAATGCATTCAGTAGTTTTTGCGTGAAAGATTAACAAACACACAACCATACAAATTTTCACGTTTATAATATTAGTAAGATTTTTTTTTTTAAATAAGTATTTAATGCAGACTATAACAGCCTCCTCCACGCTGGGGATAGATTGTATGACATTAAAAAGTGCATGATATGAGTTTGTTTGATATAATTATTTTATCATTGTGTGGGGCTGGACCTACAGCATTATTAAACAACATACTTTCCTTGTGCTACGAACGTGTTATTTTTTCAAAACTGAATTTGATGTACGTAATAAGAAAATTATTGATATTAGTAAAATAATCTTTTGAAACCCAGGCAAGCGAAAGGGTACATACCTATAAGCACTGCCTACCCTGTCATAAACGCATGTATGCATAAAAATACAAAGTGTAACAGCACGTACCCGAAGGATTTTAACCACCAATTCCTGGGCGTATTTGAAGTAAGTATACTAAAGAAGACGTCATTTTGACTTCCGATGATATGTTTTTTCTATTAAAACAAATAATATATATTCTACAATCACACGTCGCCACTGATCACACTCCTCGTCACGACGGGATCCGTGCTGCTGGAACCTGGAACGAGACGGGGTCCATATATACCAGTTACTTCTACTACTCAGTTGCGACGTGTGATAGAAAAATATTTTTATTGTTTTTAATTGAAAAAAAATCATCGGCCACCTAAATGACATCCTCATTTTTTACTTTTTGCCCAGGAATCACTGGCGAAAATCCTTCGGGTAAGTGCTGTTACACCCCGTATACGTAAATAAAATTCAAAATTATTAACTTTTTGCTAGTAACCAACAGCAATAAAAGCACTTTTGCAAATTATGAAAATAAATTGTGGTGCTTCTCCAAAGGTGTTAAATTTTTATAGGACCTGAAAAATACTAGTACTCCTTTATGGCCTTGTCCTTGGTTGGGATACCTTTACTTTTAAACATAAAAAAATGTGTTATATGACGTTACATTACTCCAACAATAACTGTCTAAATTCATCATGAAATTTATTTAAAAGTTTGTACAAATTTATTCAATAGATTCGCCAATACTACGAGAACTTGTAATATCTCTGGACAATTAATTATCTGACGCCGCACAGTTTATAGTAGTTGAAAACTTATTGCGCATTTTAGGTACTACTCTTAGAACAGACATTGTTAGCATTACTAGTTGGTATAGAAAACATGTTTCCCTCCCTGGGGCGACTATAAGAACATTATGATTGGCGCGTTGTGTAGATATGGATAACAACGCAATTCACGACTTGGATAGTCATCTAGATCAAAAATCAGTCGCGAGCAACATGAAATTAATTTAGAAAATTGTAACGCTTTTCTTTTTTATGTATCTTCATAATTTTTATTTATTTTCATAAACGTGCAGAAATACATTTTATTTCGTTAAACTTAAAGAAACCAACCACAATTGGTAAATAATGGACCGATAAGCATGCGTGCGCAATATAATTTGAAAATTTGAGAACAATGCACGCTACGGCGTGAAAAGTTGCCAAATTGCCAATACGTCGTAATCGTGTAGTACAACTTTAATGCCGGCCTGAACTTGATACTATCCATTCTCGCGCAGTTACTGACTTGACAATAAGCGCAAGCAAAAGAGAAAGATGCGTAAAAACATACATGCTACAGAGAAAAGCGTGGGCGGGGGGGCATGCCACTTTTCTGATAACTTCTTAAACTCGCCTATTGCGACGATTTCTGTATCAACGTCAGGCCGGTATTAAAATTTGGCGTGTACGTGATTACGATTGATCGTTATTATTATGGCCCGGTTTATCAGTCAGTCTATATCCTCGCTCGAATTTAAGCGGGCTAAATCTGCCGTTCAAGCCTTGCTTTGCTGCATAATAGTTCAATTTTTAGACGCCGACGCGCCAGCAGTCCCATGTTAAATCTGATATAACTTGAGTAAATAATAATTGAATACTTCCATGTCACCGAAATTTGCGTAAATTGCCTGGTTTTATAAATAGGTTTGGACTATTATTATAAGTGAGGAATATCGATATTATTAATTGCTAAATCAATCTAAAATGGTCTGGTAAGAGATTTTAAAAGTTTCATAGCAGTCCATATCACCTAAATATCCATAAATTGCCTAATTTTATATGTGTGAACTATTATATTCATTGAGCGCTGAGTAATTAATGACTATGTATTTATTTGATAATCAATTTCAAATAGTCTGTTAAAGGATTTTAAAAGTTTTAACATCAGTGCAGTTTGTTTTAAGCGGTGAATTTCGTGAATAGTGCACGACTCCGGCAAAACAAATACTATTTAACCCACAGCTGATCGCTGTGTATCGTCGTTTTTTACGTTATTTCGTTTTTGTGAGTACGTATATGCAAAAACGAAATTATTATGTAATATATTATGAAATGTAATATATTATGATGTTTAGGAGTTTTCTCGAAATCGAGTAGGTAAAAACACATTTTTTGTTCAGGAAAATACACCAATACTGAATCAGACACGTCCGAGCTCTTCAAACACTTAAGCGACACTATTGATGACCTCTTGCCCAGCTACCCTACGGCAGAGTTTGTGGTCCTGGGGGACTTCAATGTTCATAACGAACCTTGGTTGAAGTTCTCAGGATCAACAGACTCGGCTGGACGCCAAGCGGAATCCTTTGCCCTTTGCTACGGATTGGAGCAAATGGTTCAGGAGCCTACAAGGGTTCCTGATGTCCAGACTCACCGTTCCAATCTGTTAGACCTATTTTTAACTACTGTGCCACACGGTTACAGGATTGAAGTCACAGCGCCTTTAGGATCGTCCGACCACTGCCTGGTGACGACATCAATCCCTGTAAACTTCAGACCACCAAACGAGAGGCTGAAGAGAAAAGTGTGGCACTATAGGTCAGCAGATTGGTTCGGTCTGCGGGCACATTTTAATGCTTTTCCGTGGTCAGCTGTCTGTTTTCGGACTTCGGATCCCTCAAGATGTGCCCAGGAAATTGGTGAAGTCATCACATCCGCGATGGATGGCTTCATCAAATCTACTGTTAAGAAAACTGGTGTAGGCTCAAAGCCGTGGTTCAGTCGACAATGCGCTGAAGCAGTGCGACGAAAAAACGCGGCTTACCGAGCCTACAACACATCTAGAACATCCGAAGACAGATCAGCTTACAACAAAATGGCAAAGGAAACCAAGAGAATCATAAATAGGTCAAAATTCGAGCACGACCAGCAGATCAGCAGAAAGCTGACTGCATGCCCGCATGGCAGCAGGCAATTCTGGTCACTTGCGGGCTCAATAGGTCGCAATTTCTGCAAATCCAGTCTGCCACCTCTTACCAGACCTGACGGCTCACTAGCAAACACCGCCACCGAAAAGGCTAACTTACTAGGTAAAATGTTTGCGGATAACTCAACCCTCGATGACCAAGGTGCTGTCCCGACGTCGGTTCCTCACTGCGGTTTTCATATGAAAAAGCTGAGGATCCGGCATCGGGAAGTACTCCATGTTTTACGAGGGCTTGATGTTAATAAAGCTAGTGGGCCCGACGGAATACCTGCCCTGGTATTGCAGAGGTGCGCTGCAGAATTAGCTCCAATTTTGACGAAGCTTTTTAAACTGTCCCTGAAGACTGGCTCTGTGCCCTCTGGTTGGAAAAAAGCGGTTATCCATCCTATTCCAAAGAAGGGTGACCGCTCCAACCCGGCCAACTACCGCCCCATAGCGATCACATCAGTTCTGTCTAAGGTGATGGAACGTGTGATCAACGACAAACTGCTCACATACCTCGAGAAGAACAAAATTATCAACGACCGTCAATACGGATTCCGGCGGAACCGCTCGTGCGGTGATCTTCTCGCGTATGTGACGCATGTTTGGGGGCGATGCCTGGAACGTTTCGGTGAGACCCAAACGGTTGCACTGGACATCTCCAAGGCCTTTGACCGGGTTTGGCACCGAGGACTTGTCAACAAACTGCTTTCTTACGGACTTCCCGCATCCTTGTGTACGTGGATTGCCGACTTCTTGAGGGGGAGGTCGATTCAGACGGTAGTCGATGGTTTCACCTCTTCCTCACACTCGATAAATGCTGGCGTCCCGCAGGGATCGGTTCTGTCTCCAACTTTGTTTTTGTTGCACATCAACGACCTTTTGTCATGTGCACCAATTCACTGTTATGCGGATGACAGTACAGTTCATGATAGCTTTTTGTTTGACAAGCCCCCAAAGGGCTCACAAACTCCAACAGCTCGTAGGGCTTTGAAGCAAAGAATGGACGGCTACCTCGAGAGTGTTTTCTCTTGGGGTAAAAATAATCTCGTTGAATTTAATGTTTCAAAGACCCAATCTTGTCTGATTACGTCCAAAAGGGATCGAAATGAAAATCTAGTCTCTTTCAACGGAAGCAATCTTCCGAACAGGCCCTCCATTGATATGCTTGGTGTAACCCTAAGTGACCAGCTCAGGTATGGGGGCTCCATTGAAGCCAGAGTAAAGCTAGCCTCCCAAAAACTGGGCGTACTGTACAGGGCCCGCAGATACTTTAATAGTACACAACTGCTAACCTTGTACAAATCACAAGTACGCCCCACGGTTGAATTTGGAGGCCATCTCTGGTCTGGAGCTCCAAAATACCTGAAAAATACCCTCGACTCTGTGCAGAAACGGGCGATCCGTTTGATAGATTCTCCCATCTTAACAGACGGATTGCAATCTTTAGAGCACAGGCGTCGGGTGGGAATGCTATCCTTTTTCTACCGGTATTACAATGGAAGATGCTCCGAGGAACTAGCATTATTGATCCCTTCGGCACCGGTGCATAGTCGGGAAACACGCCAAACGCGTGCCCAACATTTGTACACGGTTGACATTTGTCACATGAGAACGGGTCGTTTCTTCGACTCGTTCTTGTGTTCAACAGCTCGGCTGTGGAATGATTTGCCGGCCTCTGTGTTTCCTCCTTCCTACAACATGGGTCTCTTCAAGACCAATGTTCATTCCTTCCTCTCCTCAAAAAGACCCTCCACACAGCATCCCAGATGACATAGGCCCTGAGGGAAATTATTTTCCTCAGGGCCTCCTGTGTGGAGTTAATGTAAAAAAAAAAAAAAAAAATTAATTAAGCAATTTACAGATTCAGAATCTATCCTCGCATATAACACCATGCTGATAGTAGTGGGGAACTTTTATCAAATATCAACCCTCCTAATAATATTTTAGATTCGTGAAATAAACTGATATCATCGACATTTTGAAAGATCTCGTGTGTCACGGTCACCCGATAACAGTAGAAAATAATAATAATAATTGGATAATTTGTAGAGCGCCGTTTTTGTGAAAAATCACCTCAAGGGCGCTTAAAACACAGATATACCACCCACGTAGGCAATCGTTTGGTTTTTTCAAAGAAAAAAGAAACACGTTTCTCTATTAAAATCATAGGCAATCCGTGTAATACTAGCGATATCTAGGCTTGCGACCTATATACGGATTATGTTCCAACCCCGCTAAGCTCGACAGTGAAACCAAGCCGACCTTAAAATCAACCAATGTGCCGGGCCTAACACTACACTACACATCGTCCTTTGAAATAAATTCAATAAATTGTACTAAATGCTGTAACACACATGCAAATAATGGTAAGGAGTTTCACAACTTTTGAGACTAAACAAATATTCAAATGTTTTTCCTTATACATATGTATTATTTTTCTCTGAATTTTCACTTGTTCTGAACGTATCCAAAAATCATGACATCGTGGTAGGATCATAA
The DNA here is from genome assembly GCA_917880885.1 of Limnephilus marmoratus. Lineage (NCBI taxonomy): Eukaryota > Metazoa > Arthropoda > Insecta > Trichoptera > Limnephilidae > Limnephilus > Limnephilus marmoratus. The sequence continues at coordinate 19,405,072 of OU862908.1, forward strand.
CGACCAGTCATCGCACACTCTTGTTCTCCAGCCAAAACTTTGATTACCTGGAAAAAATGCTGATTTAAAAGTCTACAATATTTTGAAAATTAGCTTCTGGTACTACGTTTTTTAAAACGTGTCTGTTTACACCTGGTTAATATAAATATGGCGTACATACACAGACCCTTTTATATTAAAAATAATATTAACCTTAATTACATTTGAAGGGACTTGATAATCTCCTTTCTCAAAATGATTTCTTCTTGCAGATTTTTCTATTAAAATCAGTGGAATTTATTAACAAAACATCGCTTTTCTTTCTGTAAAATCTCTTGAAAAAGAGTCACCCCACGCGCCGGCTGTTTGTTTGTTTTCATTCTTCGTACCCTTGGAGGAATAATATTTTTCTTCCCAGGTAGTAATACCGTAGAGATTTATTATCAACTATGTAGAAGAATTGTCAGTATGAAATATATGCCACTCAATTTGCTCAAAATTACCTACACCTACTATGCATGTTAAATAAAATCTAAGGATTAAAAAAAAACGTTAGTTCCTCCTTTGGCCGCTTGTAGAGATAAGTAGGTATATCAAGCAGTACATACTATTCTAACCACACAAATTCCAGGATATTACGTTTCAGTTAGTGATGGGCATAATCGAACCATTCGATCAAAGTAGGTACATAATCGATTCTGAAATATTTCAATAAAATGATTAAACGATGTTGCCAATGCATTGCTCGGAGACCGGACACATATACCGGTATATCGAATATCGTATCGAATCAATTTATTCGATTGCAGGTTTTCGTCGGGTTATTCGTAACCCGGGAATGTTTGTCTTCATTTTAATTAAAACAAAAAAGATTAAACTAAATATCTTAGTTATAGACTCAATGCTGAACTTCTCGAAAAATGCTAATTATACAATTTAAAAAAACAAAAATCATTTCTTGGCAGAATCAAAAATAAAGAAACATGTCAGGTAATATACAATACAATTTTATCACCACACTGTAATTACTGTTAAAGTATTATTTTTCCCTATAATGAAGAAAAGAAAGAATAATGCAGATACTGCAAAATGAATGAATGCGAATAGTACTCAAGCGCAACATATACATGTTAAAGGTGATAAATTTTATGACGGTGAAGAAAACCTTATTTGAATGTAGGTACCTACTTATTTTTATACATAAAATTAACGTAGCGGTGGTGTCTAAGATACTAAAAAGAAAAATAAATTACAATAACGAGGTACTAGGACACGGGACGAAAAATGAAAAGCAAATTAGATTGCTAACAAAAAAGAAAGCATCCTTATGTACAAGGCCGTTCAACTTTTTAACAAAATCGCGATTGAAATAATTAAATAATCCCGTTAAAAGGGAATTAAGAAAGTAGGCCCACCTCAGATACTGATGTTTTGTTGATTTAATACAATTAAACAAAAACGGTTTATTATTATATATACATTTTTCTAAAATATTGGCGCATACAACTCAGGATTAATATAAGAATCCTGTTTTCATTGTTGCGCTAAAGTTTCGATATTATTGACTGGTTGTAAGTCACAGCACTAGTCTTCACTCTTCTGTTAGCTGCTAGCTTATTCCTCCACCATTGCGCAAGAAACGTTATCCGCATAATATGATTGGATTAGGACGAATTCAAATATTGTCAGATTATTCTTAGCCGGAGAATCTTTCTCTCTTTAAAAGGAATATTACGACTGCATAATAAAAACAATGCGGTTTTTTCCGCAATTGAATAAGTTAGTGGACACGGAAAAGCTTTCATATTGTCGCGTGTCGTCTGGGGACGAAGAAGACCGAGATGAGATATTTTACGGATGTATACTGTATCCTCTTCGCTAGAAAACTAGTTTGCCTTTGTTTCCGGGCTAGACCGCCGGAAGAGACGTGTGATTGTTTCAACAGCTGTTTCCCACTATAAATACTTTAACTCTGGCACAGCCACTAGTGATGGCCATAATCGAGACACCCATTTCGAAGCTTTTCGATTTATTAAATATTTGATTCATATTCATTCGATACGCTTCGATTCTTTCAGTCAATGATTCAGTGGGGGCGGTTGTGGCCTCGCGGCATCATGAGAACATTGAGCAGTCTCGTGACCTGTGAATGTGCTAATATTGAAAAATTGTAGGATTTTCAGCAATCGTCCCGCGCCCCACTATGCTAAAATTTTCTGAAAAATCGTTGTAAACATTTATTTAAAAACAAACAAAAAAATCCAGCTTCAGCAATACCCATCAATTTCGAATTTTTCAATCTTCAAACTCTCATATGTCATATGCTCAAAAGTCACAAGCCACCATTTGCATTGTACGGCAGTAAGGGGACGGCGCAATGCGTCGAAGCGTAGTGCCGGCTCCGGGCGATGAAATGATTAGTTCGTTATTTGATAAAAACGGATATTTCGGATAGCCTTTAAACCTGAAAGTGATAAATATGGTGCCTTGAATTAATAAACGCGGCGGCGAGGGAATCAGAAATGAAAAGGTGCTGAATAAATTATGGAACTTTTCTTCTTATTTCCACTGTAAATAGAACGGTCAACTCAACAATATGCAACATCATCACTCCCTTGAAAAAAACTCATTAAGGCTCCGTAGTTGGCGTTCAAAAAGAAGAAGAAGAAGGGTTGAAAGGAACATATATAAATACGAATATTAGAGGGAGCGCGCTAATGTTAAAAAACGCAATAATCAGCAAATGTCTAAGAGATGAACGCATCTCTTAGGCATTTGCTGATTATTTGTGATTTTTGAAGTGAAACTTCTTTAGCCGCGTTAGTGATTCGAAATTCGGATGAAACGTAAATGCGTCACTGAAATTTATTATTTGGTTCTAATATCGGTTCTAATATAATGCGTTAAATTCGCGCGTCGGCGCGGGCCTTCGATAGCGCAGTGGGCAAGGCGCTCGACAAGTCTCAGCGGCCAGATAGACAGACATCAAGCGAACGGAGGTTCGAATTCAACGTTTTTATTATTGTGAAATCAATATCCAATCTTCAAACCACTTTAAAATAAACAGGCAAAAGAAAAGAAAGCGACATCTAGCGACTTTCTAGTTTCACTTCTACCGCGTGTGAATTACACACTCTGATTTTTTTTCATGTCTTTGATGTTAAATAACGAACTAAATATGTTATAATTTTCGGTTTGTGATTGGTTTGCGATTTTTTTCTATCTAGACAATCTAGAGGGTATTTAATATAATTAATATTACCGTTTCGGCTCTACATTTTATTATATTTAAAAATAACATTATTTTTTTAGGAACTTAAAAATTTTAAATGTTCAAGGGAAATATGGTATAACTCGTATCGGTAGAAATTCGGAATGCCGGGGGTTAAAAGTGATGAAAAAACTAGGTTAGATAGGTGACGTTAGGTTATGCTAAACTGTGCTATATAAATATTACGGTATTATTATTATGGGTTATTTTTTTATCACTTTTAATGATTAAGGGGTGTTGAAATGTAACTTTGTTGAGTTGTCATTGAACCAAATAGGACACAACTACACTACGATGCAGTATCATAAGAATCATACCTCCGGTTCTTATGATATTATGTATTTGTGCACTTTCCACAATAATATTAACGTTAACCTTAGTAAATTGCTTTAAAATTTCAGTCCTAATGCAAATTTTGTGAAAGTTATTATTTGTATTTTGATTGAATTTTCTTAGAGGGAAGGGGAGTTCTTTAGGTTGTCTTTGCATAATTAATTATGGAGACTGAAGAAAAAATTATTATGATGTAGAATTGTAATGATCGATGGGACAAAGCTTGATGTCTAAAAAGAAAGACCCTTTTATGTTACGTTAATTTCAACTTAAAAGCTGGCTTCGTTGTTTTTTTCGACGTTGCCCGCGTTTGAGCCATTATTCGAAACATCACTTGCTTATTGCAATGTGGGAATGCAATTCGGAATTGGATACTTCAATTAACGTCTCTAACTAAGAAGCGAGAACCACCATTTGATTTTTATGGCCTAATGCGTCTCACAGTCTTTACGACGTTATTATATTTCCACGGCCCTACGTGTTAGATAACGTTTGTCGTTGCATGAGAATGACTAAGTTCAGAAAAATCTACATACGGAATTGTGGGTAATGAGACGAATGGGTTATTTTCTTTCAATTCACGAAAGAAGTTTATATTTACGTAACAGAATATAGTAAAAATGCAGTTATCAGACTAGTTTTTAATACGTATACCTAATTACCAGAAATAACAATTCGTTTCAACTTAATTGCTATGGGAAACTACGTACATCGGGGAGATGCAAAATAATGCATTTATATTCTATTTTGGTAAAAAAATAAATAATTGGCACTTTCAGTAGAGACGCCATTTTGAATTTTGATACAATTTATCCATTTGACGTAGATATTAGTGCCAACCGTATAAAAATTAAAAAGCATTATTGCCATACCTTAATAATTTATGCAATATTTAGTTATTAATTCTGCCAAAAGTGATTGATATTCCGTTATAAATACGACGTTATTGATGGTGTTGTAGCTAAAAATTATTATTTTTTTAAAATTTACCTTCTAGTATGAAGTTTGTGGATGCGGCGCATCCCAACACTGAAAGAATCCTGAAAATCTTCATACGAAAAATTGAAATATCGAAAAAAAAAACATTTTTAGTTGCAATATTTTTTCAATACACAAAATTCGTTTTTTGCTCGCGAATTTTTGGCATTTTCTGGTGTGAAAGAAATAAATAAAAATTATAGGGTTAAAATATTTCCTTGTCTATGTGACAAATCAACAGTTTTTTGAAAAGTGCTACAAATTGAAAAACTATGTCAAATAGTTACCTTACAAGTTAGGGAACGTACCCATACTACGTGACCAACTTTTTGCAATTTTTCACCCCCGGTGACCAAAAACCTAAGCCCGCCGTCGCTCATTTGTATCAAGCGTGACGTTTTGAAGACCCCCCCCCCCCCTAAACGTGTCGCGTAGTATGGGTACGTTCCCTTAGTTAGTTTCATCACTTTTCAAAGGTGTTTTAAGTTGTCATGTAACCGGTTTTGACAAGTTTGCATACAAACAAAAAGTCGCGTAGTATCTTTCTTTTCGGTTTTCGAAAAAAACTGTTGTTGTACCAAAAAGGAATCATAACATAGCTTTTGTTGCAAAATGACTCGAATTTCGCCAAAAAAGCACCACTTTTCACAAAGAATAAAGTGAAATTTTCAGGTCCCTAATTATTGACAATAATAGTATTTTGCAAAGTCCAACAAACTATTTTGCAAAGTCCAACCTATCCAACCACTTTACTCAAAATGGTTACACATTTATGACGTAAGAATACTTATTCTTAGATGGCATAGATTTAGCACACATGGCCATGGGGAATCGAACATTCGCGTCAACTCAAAACTCAAAAGCATAGACGGTGAGACGTAGACCATTCAATGAGAATTTTCGATCTAGATAGGTGAGATACGAGAATACGGGAGCAGCTGGACTCATTAAAAAAGGTGAGAAGCCATGCTTGTGTCTAATGCTAAATTTATATGGAAAAGTATGCAAAAGAAAACCAGCTAAACACGAGTACCTGAAAGACATATCGCACATCCCATAGAAAAGTGTCGTAAGTAAAAAGAGTTAATTTTACACGCAGGAGAACAAGAACAAATGGATGAATGATGAATAAGCGGTCCCGCCGAAAGGGGATAGTAGCGACATCTAACTTAAATAGGTTTTTGTGGGGCATAGATAATCACAACCAGAGATAAAACGTTAAATAGAAAATTTTGTACTGCCGTCAAAAGCGAAAAAGCTGAAATTTTTTAATTAAATTCTGATATACGTGACCTTTCACGTTTATCAATCTATTATAGTAAAGTGTACACTCAATTTGGGAGGCGGGTATGGGTACCGCCGCCCCGGGAACCATTTATTGGATAACCAACACCTCTATATACTATAGGTCGCCCCAAGTAGTTTGGTGACTTAGCAGGGGTGCCCGGGTTCAAGGACTGGGGTTTGTCTGGATCTTTGCGACGGATGCGTCTACCCGCCAACTGTGTGGCATGCCGGATCGGAAAAGACTTATTGAGGGAGATCTTTAGACCTCTCCAGCAGGACTCCCGGATCACTGCCTTGTACCACTGTTGGATACACCGACTCCACATTCTACCCCTCATACCTTTTCCTTCCCAGAACGTCCTCTCCTTCCTTTTCCTAAAAATACCCTCCACACATCATCCTCAAAGATGACATAGGCCCTGAGGGGAATTATTTTACTCCGGGCCTCCTGTGTGGAGCTAATGTAAAAAAAATCAGAATGTGAACATTTAAAATTTTCAGCGGCCTTTTTGCTTATGACGGCAGTGTAATCCTGAGATTTTACTTTTCATCATATTTTTTAAACGTGCCTGTATTACGCATGAGTCAGAATTTAAAGTTAAATCGGATTAGTATTCACTGTAGAACCATGTCATAGTTCTACAGTGAATACTAACAAGACTTTTTAACTCGATAAAATTGCGCAAAGTAAGAAACGTGGTGTGATATTGTAATTTTGGTAAAATTCACTATCGAATGTCTTTCTGATAAGAAACCAGCCATCGACATTGTATTTGAATAAGTATTATTTTTATTCAATTAAATGAAGACAATATTAGCGAAACTAAATTGGAAATATGGAGACAGAAAAATCAGAATTAAATATTATAATTTGAGGTTTTACTCATAAAGTAATATTGTAATTTTGGTCAAATTCACTATCGAATGTTTTTCTGATAAGAAACCAGCCGGCGACATTGTATTTGAATAAGTATTAATTAAATGAAGACAATATTAGCGAAACTCTATCGAAAATGTGGAGACAGAAAAATCAGAGTTAAATATTATAATTTGAGGTTTTACTCATAAAGTTAAAAAGTAAAAATAAATATTCATCCTAGACTTGCAGAAAAGTCAATAGATGTCGCATATTAAAAATAAAATGGATTAAAAATTTACCAGACACTATCTACATAGCATTTAGTTCGGGTTGAATCTTGCAATCATATATAAAGATAGCGGCCAATTATAATGAATGAAGATAATGTTGGTAGTTCTTAGTCCAAGTATGATACAGTTAAAAGTGACCGAATTTGATATAGACACCTTAGCTCAGTTGGTAGAGCACTTGCCATGTAAGCAAAGGGTCCTGTTTTCGAGTCCCAGAGGTGACAATATCTTTTTCTGATTTTTCTGTCTCCACATTTTCGATTGAGTTTCGCTAATATTGTCTTCATTTAATTAAATATTATAATTTGAGGTTTTACTCATATAAGTTAAAAATTAAAAATAAATATTATTTTTATGTAATACCGATACAGTATATTATTTAATTTTGAGGGCGCCTTAGGACTTAGTAGGTAACTATCTTTTTTTATGTAACACCTACGCAAAAGCGCCCCTGTCTTTACAGTGTAAAAGCAGGAGATCTTTGTCGCCATCCAGTTGGGCAGCGTTATTTGATTTATTACGGTTCTTGAAGAGGCTCTGATTATGTGCAGCAGGAAAAACAGATACCGGTAGCTCATACGAGCCGAACAAAAACGAGTAAAAGAAACGACCTGTTCTCATGAAGACAACATCTACTGTGAACGGGTGTTCTGCTCGTGTCCGTCGAGTTTCACTCATGTGCACCGGTGCAATGGATTAATCCTGCTAACTCCTTAGATCAGACTCCATTCAAATACCTGTAGAACTTACTCACCGTGTCCATATTGCATCTGTGCATTAGAGACGGTAATTGGTCCAATAACAACGGCTTGTCAGTCAGACGTAGGGCCCTCCTTTGCACAGGATCAGGTAGGTTTATCAAGTCTTGTGGGGCTCCAGCCCCTAGGTGGCTCCCAATATTCAATTATTAGACGTACTTGAGATTTGCACAGGATTAGCAGCTGGACACTATTGAAGAATCTGCTAACCCTATAAGACGCCCAGTTAATTGACTCTCATGTGCGGAATGGACTCATTAATCTGCTACGCAGGTGGTCCCATTATTTCATGGCGTACTATGCCATGTTAAAAGCAACTACGTTAAATAATACTTGGATAATTTATATAGCACCAAGGTGGAATATTACCCTCAAGGGTTATAAAATAACTTTAAACTACCTGTGTTTATAGTTTAATTAACTTCAATAAACTTGGTTAAGAAAGTACCTACCTACTCAACTCAATATGAAACCAGGCAACATATTATGAAATAAACCAAAGCAGATTATTAACAAAAATGTTGCGATGCGCGAAATACTAATTTGTGGGACCCATTTAGCCCAACATTTATCGAGGGCTATTATACAATGTTGGTAGAGCAAAACCTCAAGGTCCTCGAAATACTAATTTAATGCAGTCATTCCCAGTTTTGTAAGTTTTTTTTTGTTTTTTGTATGAAAAAAATCCATATAATTAATGTTAAGATTTCTGAAGAAATGGAGTTTCATGTAACCAAACCCGATCAATAAGGTGTAAGAGATGAGGCAACAAGTCGAATGGATAAATCTTGGCAGTTATACATTGCAGAATATGCCGTTTGAATCGGCCTATTGTATTATTACACCTTTTCTTGGCCAAATGTGGTGTTTTCACCTTGATTTCATCAACTTTGCAACAAACCCACATAACGAGTAGCATTAAGTGTTTTTTTTTTTTTTTTAATTTTTCAAGGTAATCAACAAAAATATTAGACGGGCATTCATCACAGACATCAATCAGAAAACAAAGCAAGTTGACCACTGTTTTGAGTTCTGTTTAGTATCTATCTGGTATAGTGGTGTGCCTGAAGTTCGTCGTCTGTTAAGAAATTATGCGAAAAATCATAATTATGTCACGTTTTATACGCTTCAAACAATCATCTGAATTATTCATTCGGCGTTATTTCTGATTAATTTGTGAGCAAACGCGACAATCTATCTTCAAGTGCCCAAAGTTTCTTCATTTCCAAATACTCATGCAAGATAGAAGAGATGTTCACCATCTCTGCCAAATCACGCATATTCGAACGGCAGTCATTCAAAAAAAATATCGATACTTTTTCATGGCATTTCTGGAGTTGTTACCTCATTTGGGCAACCGTTGCCATGTGTGACTTCGCATCGCTTTCGACCGCGTTTGAAATCAGTCAACCAAATTCATGTGTTGAACTCTGCTAATCGAAGGTAAAGAATTCTCCAAAACAGCGTCCAACGTTATTTCTGAGTAACGTGGGTACATATTTAGTTTTCAAAACATCATATTTAATGACCGCATACAATTCTTGTTTTTTTTTAAATAATATTTTAAGCTACCACCGCTACCTTCCTGTTTCGGTACTTACCATCAGCCCTTATAATGTTTCAATGATTAATAATTCCAAAATAGTCCTTTGAGGAAATGTTGTCGGAACAGATTCGATTGAGAAAATGGGGCTAGCAAGTGATTGGAATCATTTGAATAGGCACAGGGGTAGCTTTTAGATTCGATGTTGTTTTATCCTTGTTGATACTCGTATTTACTCGATCCAAGCTTTCCTCAAGCTTATAATAATTTATTTATATTGGCTGGTCGTAGGTATCACTCGAAATTATTTAGTGTTGAAGCTGCTATTAATAGAATATAAAATGAGATTTCTCGGTACACTCGGCTCACACGCTGACCTTTATAATAAATGAAATACCTCTAGTTCTCACGAACTCTAACAATGGACTAAGCCTAAAGAATTTATCTCACAGGCACACAATAAATTTAGTGAGAGATTGAAGTCGGTAGTTTGACGTTTGCCAATTAATAATACAACTGGCAGTCATAATTATTTCACACCATAGTCATAATACACACATTTGATGTAGTGAAATCACAACCTGTTAAATTATTAGATTGGTTATCAGTTGTCAGGGATGAGCCTGTTACTGTCCTAGATACTGTCAAAACAAAGAGGTCACCGATATATTCGTATTTCAAAGGAAATATACAATGTACTCCAATGTCAGCTTCCTCATTCGAATCAGCATAATACAATGAAAGTGTTGGAAACAAATCTGAACTATTCTTAAGAAATCTAGTGTGCCAACATACATGCTGCATATACTCGTATGCACATTGTACGCAAATGAGGCGTTTTAATGACCAATGCTATCGAACTAGCTTTTGCCCGTTGCAGGCAACTAACTGGTTAATACACTAAGCGATTTGATGTATGAAAGCGGACAAAGCGAGGAGCGCGTGTTTAATTAAATATATGAAGAAAAAAACGATGTTTGAATGTGGATAAAGCGAGTAGTGTGCACCTACAAAGGGCACAAGTAGTCGACTGCTCAATTTTGTACACCTGCTCTCGGGCCGCTTCGGTCGCTCGGTTTAAGGCGTTCAGAACGGGCCTTTTCTCGTACTATCGAATAGCCACGATAAAATAATGTGGTGTTGCAGTTTGTTGTTTTTTTTCTTAATTTATTTCACGTAGATCCCTAGTAGTAGTACCTTCATCTCTCCGATGGGAACTTATAAATTATATTATCATTTTGCTGTGGGTACTACTAGTTCAAAGGTTAGGCTCGGTTAGGTTCGTCATTCAGCAATAAGCAGATGTGTCCAAAGTATAAACGTGTCTCGAGTGATATTTAGCAATTTGATCTCTAGAACGGTGGATCATGGCCGAGTTCGATGTAATAATTAGTGAAGTCGGAATGTCTCATAACTTCAACCAGACAGGCCAGACAACCTTCACGTACCTAAGCATTTGATGAAGCTCCCCAAGTGCGAACAGTTGGATAATTTTCAAATCATAAAGACAGTAGTTATGTTTTTGATTGTACCTACCTATGTATGTTTTTTTTCATTTGGTTCTTTAAACCTAGATTACAAACCTTCGTGGAATCGACTAAAACAATTATGATTGTCCTAGTTTTTAAGAGCGTTTAATCAGCCAGCGGTCGAAAATCCACATTTCGTCGAAAGTTGTTCTTACGATCGTGCAGGGCGGTTACAATGAGAAAGATTAATTATTCTCCGTACCAGCTTTTTAAAATTATAACTCAATATCGATGTTATTTCATTCCAAATTTGCTTTAATTTATTCCTACATCCAAAAATGCTGAAAGGCGTGATGATAAAACTATTAAAATAATGTACTTTTTGTAATTATTTTTTGATTATAAGTATTTATCAATTTTCAATAATGTCTAAGTTAAATAAGAATGTTAAAAAAATCTGAAATATATTAGTTTGTAAGTGCGCAAACGGACCAATTTTCGTCAAGAAACACATGTACCTATATATTTTTAATGATTTTATTTAAACTAAAATTAAAATTCTAAAACATGCGATACCCAGATAATGTATTATTGATTTATTTTACTGCATGATTATGATGTGATTTGAAATGGGTGTAAAATAATACAAAATCTTTTTTGAAAATTTAACAAATCTGCCAACGACCTATGGTATAACCTTATTATACTAAAAATAAACATTTTTTCTCAAAATTAAAAACATGCGAATGCTAGATAAAAGAACAATCTTTCGAAATCTATTTATAATTTTTTGTGGAAAAGAGTCAATACGTCTAAAATCGGATTTAAAAATAACATATTTCTGGTTTTATATATCTGGTAATACCCTCTTAAAGCGTTGATAGATTTTTTGAAAGTTTTTATAATATCTTTTCATAAGTGCATTTATTGATGTACAAAATATATTATAATATCTGGTGCGATATTGAACAAATGAAATGCATGAATGCACGCATTTACGAATGACCCCTCGGGCTAAATTCTTCGCTTTCGGAAACTGCTCACGTAGGTCTCATAGAAATCGTCGTATCTGCCTTACTGCCGTGATGAGAAATATGATCTATCCAAAAGGTGTCATAAAGAGAAAACACAACGCTTTATTTATTTATTTTACGCCCAGAAGGCTTTTATATAAATGTTTAAAGGCAGTACAATTTTAATGTTTGAATCTAGAAGTTAACCACGGAAAAATGTGAACATCTAAATAAAAAATTTAAAAAAAACCTTTTTCTTTTCTTTTTCTTTTTTTGTTACAGAATAAATTTTCTAACATTTTTGTTAATGTATATTTAATTTAAAAAATTAAAATGAACATTTTGTTAAAAAAATATTTTTTTTTTGCATTCTCACCAGCATTTGGTTCCTTAGAACGGGCAATCTGCCTAGCTAGGAACTAATATCGACCCACAAGACATAATAACACTTGTACACATTTTATAGTTATTTTTCAATGTCTTTATTATGTTATTTTTGCCATACAAATGTATCAAATGTAACGTTATAAATAAAATACAATCTATGAAACCAAAGTTTCCGACCGCAATTGGTGAAAAAATTATGAAACTGCATTAATTTTTATTAATTATTTTTTTATGAAACGACAAAAAAGTGAATGTTTATAGTCTGATAAAATAGGGTGAGTTTTTCTATTTTTTTCGTTTTCAGTAATTTTAGCCGCAAAAACGTAAGGTGAAGCATTTTTAAAAAAAAATTATGTTTGCATTCAAAATTTTAATATTTAAAAAATATAAATATTTATTTGTAATAATTTTTGAAACCCGGTTTCATCACCATTCAAAAGCCGTTTTTAGTTTTCTGATGCATTCAGATATATTCCATTTATTTTGGTTTTATTGCAAAGCGGACGTTTTCTGACCTTCTGACAGAACATGCCCAAACGAGTGCAATGTGTAATGAGTCTCAGGAGTTCAAATCTATCCTAGAGTCGTGATAATGAGGATGAGTGAACCAGGTGTGATGGCGGTGAGACGGGTTCAGAGAAACATGTGCAATATGTGCGTCACCAGTCACGGCAGTCACCAGCCATTAGTGGCCCACGCAAACGACACCGCTGCGCTGTATTCAAATCGAATATCGGTGAAGTTGTTGGTACTGAGACTTGTTGATTCACGATACCTTTGACCAACAACCAACAGAATAGATATTGCTTTTCTGGAATGTCGCCACCTTGGCTTCGTGAGTAAACGGTTTTCATAATAGATATACCTAATAATAATCATCGGTTTGAGGCCCAACCCACTTACTCTATTGTAAAATTAGCTCTCCTGCGCATTTAGAATTTGGCTATCTCGAGTTAGCCAAATTATAATAAATAATTAAGATTATTAAAAAAACCTCCGAAAAACTTTACTTTACCATTCGTTATAATCATTGTTTTTAAGTTGCTGGGTTCACCACCTCCTAGATGTGTAATTCCGTGGGTGACGCTGGATCCCACGTGAATCGCTATTTTTCAATTTTTGTTGTTGCGCTCTTTACTAGAAATATTTAATACTTATAAAAGTACGACATTTCAGTTCCACAACGTTAGACTATTTTATCTTTAACATTATTGGTAAGCGCATTCTTATATTGCGCCAGATGGTTGATTATATTGCAAGCTCTTGTATTTTATTGGTGGGTAGGTACTAGGGATGGATATTTAAAAAATACATCGATGTTTTTTCCGATGTAATGCATCGAACGGTTGCATCGATGTTAATACGATGTATTGAGAAATACATCGATGTTTCCAAAACATCGATTGTTTTTCGCAATAGACATGTTTAGGCCTTAAAGAAAACTAGGTAAGTTAAGTACAAGGAAAAATATTTATTTAAATTCACAATCACACAGCAAACACAGCTTTATTTTGTTTACAAGTTCCAATATTTTTTTCAATGCTACGTAAAAACAAAAGTTTACTTCTTTTTCCCTTCAATCGGTTTCTTTGCTCAGTCAAAAACTAGCCCTGCCTGTGAAAAGAGTCTTTCTTATGGCACGGATGTGCCAACAATTTTTAAATACTTTAAAGCTATTTTGTACAGCTATTATTCATTTTATTTAATATTTAAGTATTTATTTTTTAAGTTTGACTTTACCGGTTTCGCAGCAAAGGGAACATAACCCGTTCAGCCAAACCGATAAATGGTAGGCGTTTTATATTGACTGAACTGATTATTACGTTCCGATTCACGAAACGTCGTGAAAGTCACTACAAAAGTCTAAAAGAATAAAACACATCGATATATATTCGATGTTGAAGTATTAACGGTTCAATACGATGCATCGGTACTATACATCGAGTGTTTACAATACATCGATGTATATCGTCCATCCCTAGTAGGTACCTAACTCCAATCTCCAATGACGTTACGAAGGGGGTATTCTAGTTCAGAAGCATGAATTTAGATATTTTTGCAGGTGCAATGAAAAAAAAAACAAATAATATTTTAGTTGCCATTATTTTACCAAATATTTATTAAACATTACAGAATACATAAAAAAACGAAAAAATTCTAATTTCTAAAAGTTACAGTGGGGGTCTCAAAAAATGGTACGCCCTGGTTGACACGATTGCATTCCTCCTAGTAATCAGAAAAAAATATTATTCTTAATCCAAACAAATTCTGCTACGGCCTGAACCTCGGAAAAGTAAAAAAAAAAAGGTTTTTCGCTAAATGGCGGCTGGCTGAAATAAAAGAACAGGTTTTAACCATTTTTTTGATTTCCGAATTTTTTTTAAATATTAAAAATTGAAATTTTTTTATGGTTTTGGTTCATGCGTTAGAGTGGTGTATAGAGAAGGCTCACACCAAATTTCAAGTAAATTCGTTCAGTAGAACTTGAGATACGTATCAGCAAACACAAAAAAGTAGTTTCGAGGAAAATGCGTTTAAAGTTTTGTTCTATTTAGATTCTTGTTAGATTTCGTCCAAACCGCGACACAAAATTGATTGTTATAACTTTTAAAATAATTCCAATTTCATTTTTGAATTTCTAAATTATCGAAAAATGAGAAGATTTTTTTTTTTCTAGACTAGAATACCCCCTTCATATATAATATAGACGCGTGGTAGAAATCTCAAAAGTGGTAAGCCAAAAGCAAGGCAATTGTATTTTTCTTCGATTTCGATTTCGGAGTTTTAGTACTCAACTGCCATCCGTCGCGTCGCGGAAGGTCGTGTCCTACCAGTAAGTAAATTGCGTTAAAAAGTGCCAAAATGACCTCGTGTGTAATGAGAAAATGTTTCCATTACACCGCACACATTGGTAAAATCCAGGGAATAACATTTCATTCGTAAATGCAAATTATTTATTTTATTATAAAAAATACAACTATTTCGATTGTTTCTCGAAGATTTTTAGCTCCATTGGAGAAAGTGAGATAGCAAACGATTAAGTAAGTATAAGAAGGACAATCTACGACAGTAGGTCGTCTCATAGATCATTAGTATCTTAGCATCTTAGTCGCATCCGTGATGTAGAATGTACTATTCGGCGAAATATAAAAGCGCCGTCGGTCCTATATCTGTCATTTATATACATACTTTCTTTGAATTTCTATATTTAAGGTCTATGCCCACTACACCGTTCCATACCATGACCGTAACCGTAGCGGCGCATGCAAAAAAGTATTCTTTGTATCGATCAGTACGAAACGCTGCCCACTAGACCGTTCCGTCACCGACCAACACCGTCGCATACCATGACCGGACTGACTGGCGAATTCTCGATGACAATATTTTGCAGGTGCCGGTCCGCTCTATGCCTGGCATGCGACGGAACGGAACGGGCTAGTGGGCAGCGTTTCATACTGATCGATACAAAGAATACTTTTTTGCATGCGCCGCTACGGTTACGGTCATGGTATGGAACGGTGTAGTGGGCAGAGACCTACGGGTATAATACGGTGTTAGCACGTTCTAGTGGGCATAGTAGGGCGTAGCGTGTTTATTTCGTGTCTGATACGTTCATAGTACGGTCATGGTATGGAACGGTGTAGTGGGCATAGACCTTTATCGTAGAGGAATAACTTTTGAATTAAGAATTTACTGAAAACACAAGAGTGTTTCTTACTTGCCACATTATATCATGAGTTTGTGAGACAATGGCGAGTCTATATATTATACATATGTAACGTCATTGCCTAATCCGCATACATATTTCGTGAATTTTTTTCGTCGGGAGGCTAAATGGGGGCAAAAGTTTCAGCCATTAAAAAAATGTTGTTTTTGATCTAACGAACATCAATTCTATCGCGTAAAACTTGGGCAGTTTATTTTTATGTGAATAAGCGCTGCATTTTGCGTGCCAATTTCGGTGGATAGCCCGCACAACGAACACGACGAAAACTGGCGGTCGCGGCTGTTAGCAATGATCTGTATTGAACAAACAGTGGCGTCCGTGAGTAGTGAATTGACACAGATTCACAAGATTGGCTTATAAAAGACACAAACAATAACCCAACGTCGAAGTCAGATGAGTACGTATTCGACTATACGAGTAGGAACGTGTATCATTGAAATATATGGTCTAAGTAATGATTTTTGGAATCTGTACAGTAGTGCCAGAGAGAGGTTGTGCATGACGTCATCATTTAAGTGTCTGTCCGTCTATCGTTTTCACGCAAAACATGTGAGAAGTGAGATTTATCGTCGACGACGTGCGTACGATCTCTCTCTGGGATGACTTAACTATATTATGTTATTTAACGATCTGCAGGCGCGTCAAAATGTTTTTCACCAAATGCAGAAATAGGCTAGATTAGGTTTCCTCTTCTCCGATTTCGATTCTACGGTTCTGGAGTGCCTGAATCGATTCAAATTTTGTATCTATGCTACAATGCCGAAATAACTTGCTCCATTTTTTTCGATTTGTTGTATTCGTGCAATGGTGAATGACTAATATAATAATATAGTGTCCGACCGAAACCGAATCATCGATATCTGTCTCAGTTTCGGCCGAAACTGAAAATTTTTTTATACATGTAAATAAAAATCTATTGTTTACTGAAATTTGGTTTATTTTTACACTTGTACAGGACAGTTAACACGTGTTAAATGAAATAAAAAACAATAATGAGGTGTGTGAAAAAACATTTTTTATATTTTTCTATATTACAGTTAAAACCAACAAAAATTATTAAAATTAACAAAACATGTTATCTACTTCTTGGAACAAAAATTTGTCTTCTTTTTAATTATTCTTACTAAATTATAAAGGAAGGAAATCATTAATTGGGGGTTTTAATTTTAATTGCGTTTACAATCACAACGTTATTTTACAATGTAAGAAAATTATTATTTAATTTTTTGATATTACTGCTATATAACAAATAAAAATTAACGCATAAACTCACAACCAATCACGTCGGACCGGCCGGCGAACTCCGCTGATGATGGCGGGTGACACATGAGCCACGAAGTCAGCCGAAGGACGCGCGATAATTCACGAGCGCAGAGTTTAGGTGCGGCCGAAGGTTCGGCAGATTTTCTGCCGAAACTAGATTTTTTTGCCGAAACCGAACCTTCGGTCGATCACCTATAATAATAGGTACCTAATCTTGATAATGAAGAGATTTCGTTTTTTAATAAACACGTTCAATTATTACGGATATATGCGGTCTATCAGAGAGCTGGGATGTGAGAGATGGAGATAAAGCTTTTTGACTTTTGAAACACTGACATGTAGAGCTCCGGTCCAAAAAAGCCCCCTTTCGTGCGTTTATAAATAACTAGCTGGTTCCCGGCATGCGTTGCTATGCCATTTAATAAAGAAATCGCCTCCCTTTCCTCTCCCGTGTTCCCACTCCCCCCTTTCCCCCGTTCCGCGAACCTCCCTCCCGAGTTTCCCTCCTCCCTAAAAGGTACCCCCCCCCCACCCTCCCGGGTTCCCCTCCCTCCTCCCGCGAACCCCCTCCCCGAGTTCCCCTCCCCCGTCCCGCATTTCATACATTCAGTTTTCAACAGCTCGCGTGCCACCTATTGCAATTTTTTATACAAATTTCATAATGCTCACCAGTAGTTTTATACAAACCTTGTCCTGACAATAGTGAACACAAAAAAAAAGAATTATCCAATTTGGTGCAGTCGTTCGGAAGTTATGCGCTTACATACATTTCGGCGATTCATTTTTATTTATAAATATAGAAGATATAGATAGTTAGATAGATACATGGTTGTCGAAAAAATGATTTATTTTGTAATTTGTTAAAAATTGCTGCAATACGGGGGGGTTAATCTTTATAGAGGAATTGTCTTGGTTTTTTATGTGGCGAACAGATGAATCTAATACATTAAACACTTGCTTATGTACTGTACAGTACTTCTATCAGTATGGATGGAGGGACTGACGAAGTCATATAAAATGCTTTCTAACACTACACGATTGTTTCCTATGAAAGGGTTGACCTTGTTAATGAAATGTCAATGGGTCCATTCAGATTTGCGGTGCTCCCACAAGCACAGCTTTAAAGCACACAGAAAATGAGGTTGGGAGGACTGAGAACTGGCTGTTGAGTGGCGTGTTAGACGATAGATGGTGAAAGTGATTGTTGGTTTTGTTTCAGGGCCGGCAAGATGGTGGTGGGCGAACCCAAGCGGAGCATCATGGAGGGCATCGAGAACACGGGAGACGTGCGCCTTCATGACCACCGGCTGCGACTAAAACAAAGGTACGATTAACACCGCCATCCTCTTTTAGTCGTTTCCTCATTACTGACCCCACTCCAATTTCCATGGAGGACAAATTTCCTTCACTCGCGGGGTTCTACCGTATCAGATAATAAATTTAATATAGAGATGAAACGAAAGAATATTTAATGAAGATGAAAGAATATTTAATTCAAACTAGAGATGAAACGGATATCCGGTAACTATCCGGTATCCGGCCTAAATTTACTATCCGGCCGGATACCGGATATTCAAAAACTACGTCAATTTCCTATTATAAAATGCAATACATTAATCTTTGTGAGGTAAATATCAATAAAATGGCTTATAATTATGACTGCTTTTATTTAAAGTCAAACAGTTACAAAATAGCCATAAGGGCTTCCAAAAAACTAAAAATTTCCTCTGAGATATTCACTCTAATGATAAATAAATAGTAAATATCTAAACTAAAAACTTACAAAAACCTCGCAGAGTGGCGAAAACTTAAATTAACATGATTAACTAATTACAATCACTATTATAGTAAAAATCGTAAAAAAACACAGAGATTATTGAAATGATTAAATACTGACATTGAAGCACCATAATATACCTCTTGTTCTTCTTCTTATCAAAGAGAATATTTTGAATTAGTACTCAAAATTAACAAGTGGTAAATTATGGTGAATAAAGACTAAATTTTCAGCGTTCGCAGGCTTCAAGCGATTTCGCTTATTTTCGTAATATCCGGCCGCCGGATATCCGGCACCCGGCCTTGCAGCTCGCCGGATATCCGGTATCCGGCCAAATAACTATCCGTTTCATCTCTAGTACAAAACTATTTATAAAGAAGTTCTATTGCAAGTGACGCCCAAAAAAATAGTAGAAGTTAAATGGAGATACAACATTGATAACAAAAAAATTCGAGTGCAGTCTTACACGCGGTAGAAGCGAAACTTTACCAAAACAATCTCAATCAATACTTGAAAAGGGAGGTCATAATTAAAGCGACCAATGAGCGTAGATCTATCGTAATTTCCGTTTCATATCTCAACCAATAGGAGCCTTTAAAAGTGGCATCATAATCAAAACGGCCACTGAGCGCAGCTGATGCGTCGCAGGTGCTGTAATCGTCATTTCCATTTCATCCGAAATCCGAATCACAGCGGGCCTGTAGAAGTTTCAATTCAATTCACACAAACGCGTTCTTGTTTAAAACGGTCTCCTCACGATCCGATGTGAAGCACTGCCGGCAGGACTGCATGCAGAACCCCCAACCCGTCAAAGAGTTGTCTTGCCTACCAACGATCCGATTTGAAGACTGCATGCAGCCCTACAAGCAGTTCTTTGGATCGGATGTATTTAACGGTAAGGCATTTAACATGCCACTGATCAAACCGTTCCTTCTGATGTGGCGGTAAAAAATTCAAAGTATTTCCTAAGTAATTTCCTTCGTTTTCGACTGTTTAATATGCAAACATTCTCATAAAGTACTGTGAACAATATTCAAAACGAATTATTGCTCTGAATAAAAAAAAACTGTAAACTTCACCCGCCATAACACAGGGACACCCTAAGCATGGCGGATGAAATAACACAAACATCTATAAATGTACAAAGTTCTTATAATAAATAAATAAATATAGGTACAAATCGTTCTGCATTTGTTACGCACGGTGACCGGCCAACTCAGAATTTTTTTTTCTTTTACATGAATACCGCACAAGAGTCCCAACTGCTCCCGTCTGGAGCCAGTGGGACTATGGCATCCCCAATTGGGGTATGTTGT
Organism: Limnephilus marmoratus; assembly: GCA_917880885.1. Classification (NCBI taxonomy): domain Eukaryota; kingdom Metazoa; phylum Arthropoda; class Insecta; order Trichoptera; family Limnephilidae; genus Limnephilus; species Limnephilus marmoratus. The sequence continues at coordinate 19,425,322 of OU862908.1, forward strand.
GAGGCTGAAGGTAGTGGGAAGGGAAGGAGATGGGGAAGAGGAAGGTGGGGAAGAACCTGGCTATTCAGATCTGGTCACCAAACACGGCTAAAAGCCATTTCAAGCATAGTTTCAATTATGAATGGTGGTTTTACACCAGGGCGATACTGAGAGTATCTTCCACTCTATGTGGTTAGTTAGTGAGTTTATTTTTTTTTTCATAGCTTTTAATGACTTTTCAAAGGGGTGTTGAGTTGACTTGAATCTGAGTTGGCATGGAACCGAATTGAGTTGATTATTATTATAACTTATAACCGAATCGAGTTTCCCATTGTGATGAGGCATGTTGGTAATTTTGTAGGTTCTTCGGCGAATTTTAAAATAGCCCTTCTCTAACCTAACCTAATTGACCATTTTTTTATCATCACTCTTGATGACTTTTCAAAGAGGTGTTGAGTTGACTTGATTCTGAGTTGGCATGGAACCGAATTAAGTTGATTATTATTGTAACGTATAACCGAATCGAGTTTCCCATTGTAGTGAGGCATGTTGGTAATTTTGTAGGTTCTTCGGCGATTGGAAATTTTTAGATTGGAAATTCAGGAAGTGTATAGCTCCTCCGCTCCTTAGAGCTAGCCGCCACTGCCACTGGCCAGTAATTAGTAACCAGTGTTTGACCATGAGTTTCTCCAGGTTCGATTCTCAGTTCGGCAAGCAACATGCCCAAAGTATCTTAGAATACGGAAGACATTTGATAGTTGATATCCTATTTTAGGACCTTCCTTTTTTTACATTAACTCCACACAGGAGGCCCTGAGGAAAATAATTTCCCTCAGGGCCTATGTCATCTGAGATGCTGTGTGGAAGGTCTTTTTGAGGATAGGAAGGGATGAACATTGGTCTTGAAGAGACCCATGTTGTAGGAAGGAGGAAACACAGAGGCCGGCAAATCGTTCCACAGCCGAGCTGTTGAACACAAGAACGAGTCGAAGAAGCGACCCGTTCTCATGTGACAAATGTCAACCGTATACATACGTTGGGCACGCGTTTGGCGTGTTTCCCGACTATGCACCGGTGCCGATGGGATCAATGACGCTAGTTCCTCGGAGGATCTTCCATTGTAATACCGGTAGAACAAGGACAGCATTCCCACCCGACGCCTGTGCTCTAAAGATTGCAATCCGTCTGTTAAGATGGGAGAATGTATCAAACGGACCGCCCGTTTTTGCACAGAGTCGAGGGTATTTTTCAGGTATTTAGGAGCTCCAGACCAGAGGTGGCTGCCAAATCCAACCGTGGGGCGCACTTGTGATTTGTACAGGGTTAGCAGTTGTGTACTATTAAAGTATCTGCGGGCCCTGTACAGTACGCCCAGTTTTTGGGAGGCTAACTTTACTCTGACTTCGATGGAGTCCCCATACCTGAGCTGGTCACTTAGAGTTACACCAAGCATATCAATGGATGAGGGCCTGTTCGGTAGATTGCTCCCGTTGAAGGAGACTAGGTTTTCATTTCGATCCGTTTTAGACAACAACAATATGACAACTTTAAGAAATATTGAATTCAACGAGATTATTTTTACCCCAAGAGAAAACACTCTCGAGATGTGTTTAGGGGAGCACACTACTGCACACTGCACGCGTTCCATCACCTTTGTTTCGCACCCAACTGAAAAAGCGTGACTCAGTCATTTTTTGCTCATTTGTATCGAACATTAGTGGTCGCATCCCGATCGAAATAAAACGTCTCGCCTAGGGCCTACGTCCACGTAGGTGGAAACTATGTGTAGGCGGAGTTTACAATCACGTGCCATTATTATTTGTAGAATGTTAAATAAAACTATTTCGGATATTTATAAATTTATACGTCCCCGTTTGTCAGATCTATCGGCCTTACTCATTGATTCTCATACCAGGAATAACATAAATGTCTTATGCAAGTAGTGCAGGTAAATATAAATTCAAGAAATCAACGTTTATATTAATGCACTAACAATGAATCCAAAATGTCATTTTTTCTGTTATTCTCTTGGAATTATTATTTTATTGTATGTATAAACGACGTCAATGTATAAACGAGATAAAAATAGAGTGACAGTTTTCTTGCAGATTCCCTGAATAAAATGAATATGTTTGCAAAATTTCATATTCTCTATAATTTTTCTACGTTTGGAGTAAAAATATAATATTTGCGTTTTTTTTCAACTTTTTTCATCTTTGAAATTAAAATATTTCATCTTTGTTTACGTGAAGCAGTTACTTTACTAGTTTAAAAAAAATAAAAAAAGATAAAAGTTATGGTTTTATGTTTTATACACTTCTTTAGCACCGTTGTGATTTGAATCTCGATGAAACATAAAATAGCGACACTAAAAAGAAACAAACACATACGTCTATAGTCTATACCTATAGGATTTAGCCTGCGAGAGAATTAGATAGTATAATCGATCTCCTCTTTGTGCGGTACTTCGTAGCCTCCCCACTCTTGTCTGCTTTAGTTTTCTGAAGATTTCACTTCTACCGCGAGTGAACTGCACACTCAGATTATTTTTTTTTTCAGATACATTCAGAAAAATTCCATTTATTTGGATTTTACTGTAAGACGGAAATTTTATGACTTTCTGATAAAATATGCTCCAGGGGTTTAAGGTTTTAGCTAACGCTACGACTCCAGATACTAATATCTACAGCCTATATGTCGGACGAATATCTACAGCTCCTATGTTGAACTAATATCTACGAACTTCAGAGTGTTGACTAATATCTACAGAGCGTAGGTTGAACTAATATCTACAGAGCATAGGTTGGACTAATCAGCTAAATGTGTCCAATAGTCCGATATTAGGGATTTTTACATACATACTTACATAAATTAAGTTTTTTAAACTGCATACTGCATTTTTTATACATAATTGCAAATCCAACCTCTGCCAGTGCTGTAGATATTCGTCAACACTTTGGTTCTTATAGATATTAGTCAACACTTTGAGATGTAGATATTCGTCAACACTTTGGTTCCCATAGATATTAGTTCGATTTTTTCAGTTTTTGGAATTCCTGTAGATATTAGTAGACGCCTCCAACGCTACGAGGGCAGTGTAGGTCCTTACCTTTAATAAACCTTCAATCAGGTTTCTAATAATATTGTTTTCACGCGGGTAATTAACAAGATAATTGCTTTTTCTTGTTTCTGAAGTGGTGTACCGTAGCCTTTACCACAATTTCCGCCGTCTTATCAACTTCCCCAGCGTGATGCTACGGACACTCTTGCTCATTTGAAGCCAAAGAGCATGCTAAGCCAAAAGCAAACGTTTATTTTGTTTACTTCTGGGCGAATGGACATTTATTTGACATGAGCATGCTCATTAAGGCTCTGCAACCGGGCCCGAAAAGAAGAAGATGGAGAGATACGAAATTACGAATGTTAGAGGAGAGCGCTAACATTTACAGCGACAAAATCGATGCGAAAATGTAAAACACGACTCGCGGGCATTATCTTAAACAGCATTTAAAGAAACACTGTGAATTTTTTCATACATATTACTTGTAAAATAACTGAAACAAACGTGTTAATAATAATTGTTGGAGCATACTTTGCGATTTTTTTCTATCGGGTGAATTTTATATAATTTGCGTTTCGGCGCGGGCAAAGTCTAGATATTATCTTCAAGAATAACCATATGTTTTTTTAAGAGCTTTAAAACTTACCGTGTTTCTGCGGGCCCTTAATGAGCATGCTCATAAGCCGGCTTGTTAATGAGCAAATGTGTCAGTACCATATTTACAGTATGTACTTCGATGGGCACAGTTTGACCAACGCGTAATGTATACAGGATGTCCGGGGGTAAAGTGCATTAACTTCGGGAGATGATTCTACATGATGGTAGGAGTTAAAAAGATTAACAACTTTTTTAGAAATTCCAACATTTTTTTCCCATACAAAAAGATCTAACTACTAAAAATCCTTAGTGTGAGGTACGGTCTTACTTGCCGGGAGCCTGCCGGGCACGATCGTGACAACAATAAATGTTGGTGATTGGCCCGTATCGTAACAGCGGAAAATAATAAAGCTGGCCGCGCACGCCGGTCCAATTTTATCTTTTTACCACAAAACTACCCCTAAAAGTTGGAATTTCGAAAAAAGTTATTTATCTTTTTTACTTACACTATCGTGTAGAATCACCTCCCGAAGTTAATGCACTTTACCCCCGGACACCTGTATATAATTTTAATAGTCGACAAAAATAGAGGGCGCCCTGAGATTAATGTACATTTAAAAAAAATACAATGGTTCTAGTGGATATACATATTTTTTTTTAAATTTAACCATACTTTCCGAAAGGAGATGATTTTACAACATATTCTGAGACTATCTTATTTTTAATTAACTTCATGGAAAGGCGATTTTTTTTTATGTCTGAATTTTGTATCGAAATGGTCATGTTAGTAAATAATTTCAAAAGAACAGTTGTGAACTCACAGATCAAAATTATTATGAAATCTAAAAAACAGAGTGTGCATTTCACACGCGGTAAAAGTGAAACCTTCAGAAAACTAAAGTAGGCAAGAGTGGGGAGGCTACGGAGCACCGCAAAAAATGGAGCCTAATCCTATGGATGTGTGTGTTTGTCTCTTTTTAGTATCGCTATTTTTCGTTTCATCGAGTTTCAAATCACAACTGCGCTAAAGTAGTTTTCACTTCTAAACTTATGATGTTTCTCCTCGGGCGTTTTTTTTTACATTAACTCCTCACAGGGGGCCTTGAGGAAAATAATTGGGAGGAATGCAGATCCCGCCAATGTGGGGGATTTTAATAAAAATGCACTTTCTAGATGAGAAAAGTGTGGAAAATTTGAATAAAAAAGAAATTAAGGCGCGCTTGGCAAAATTGAGGGAGATACAGCCGTTTAAAGTATGAATAAAATGACACTTCGTGAACCGACACCATCAGCCATTTTGAAAACTAAATATTACCTTAAAGTTGGTAGCACTCGTAATCGTCCTCTAAATCTGTTACAATGTAACATGGTTTGTGCCCCTTTATAACGCCTACTCGCGTCAACGCAAGAGAAACATCCCAGTTTTCAAGTGGTTTAGCGGCTACGTCAGGTTTGTGTAACATGGTTTGTGAACATTATTAATTCTGTTTTTCATAATTTCGTGTATATCACACGAAGTTAGCTACAATCGTATCAACCTTCGTAAAGCAAGTCTGAGATACCAACATAATAGTAACAAAATGGCGTAGTATAAGTTCACGAAGTGTCATTTTATTCATTCTTTAAACGGCTGTTGTCCCTCAATTTTGCCAAGCGCGCCTTAATTTCTTGTTTATTCAACTTTTCCACACTTTTCTCATCTAGAAAGCGCATTTTTATTAAAATCCCCCACATTGGCGGGATCTGCATTTCACCCAAATAATTTCCCTCGGGGCCTATGTCATCTGAGATCCTGTGTGGAAGGTCTTTTTGAGGAGAGGAAGGAATGAACATTGGTCTTGAAGAGAAGAGCCTTGTTGTAGGAAGGAGGAAACACAGAGGCCGGCAAATCGTTCCACAATTTTCAAATCGGTCGGGCGTTATTGTTTGTTTACAAACAAAATGTGTATTACGATGATGAAATCTTAATCTACGTGGTTATTGTTTCAAAATCAGCATAAATATTCAAAAATGTTGTGTGTTCGCTGAAATACGTAATAAATCACTTCCCGTATTCTTCCGTGTAGGTACCTGTCGGTTCACTAGTTCATTCATTTTATGTAAATTCAGACATACTCGTAAATAAATTTAAAACTAGTGTTCGGAAAAAACTCTATTGTAGACATATTTCATACAACAAACGAACAAACGTCGATGTCGATAACCTTGGAGTTGCCATAGTAATGAACATTTTTAGTTCCGATTTATTAGCACCTCCCACACGCACGCTTCGGAGCGACCTAGTCCCGCGCTACTTCAGGCCGCCGCGCCGCGCGCCGTGTCGCGCAGAAAAGTCTCACAGTGAACTGCGCTGTAAACCTATCGGTCTTTACTTTTCTGCGCGGCACCGGCGGCCTTAAGTGGCGCGGGACTCAGTCGCTCCGAAGTGTGCGTGTGGGAGATGCTATGATCTTGTCTAGAATATGTTGCCAAACTTATAAAAAATTGGCGGAACTAAACTAAATACTTTATTTTTTTTTACTGTTTGTATCTACTTATTAATGGCAACGTTATAATTGATACACAAACACCACACTCTATATTCAATCTAAAAGTTAACCACAATATAATTCAAATGAACACCTTAAGAGGGAATGCGGGCGGCGTTTTTTCCATACAGACGTATTCCCCGTTTATCTCTCTGAATTTTACCCTAGAGCAATTGTTTTTTACATAATATAGATATCGACCACTAGCGTGTCGGTACGTTTTGCTTTTTTTGATAATTTACTTCTTATAGAAGTTAGGACCTTCCAAAAATGAATAAAATTGCCTGGTTTAAACGCCGTCAAAAGACGTTCAGTATACAAACTAAACAATGTATTTAAAAAAAAAAAGCAAAACGTACCGACATAGAATATTTTCTTCTTAAACAGTTAGTGAAAAAAATTAAAATCGGTCCAGTTTTGGAGAAGAAAAATGGGGAATACGAAACATCGATTTTGACAATTTTATTTAGGTATTTTCGGCCCGATATGCAGTTGTCCCTTTCGCTCAGTTCCCCCGATGGGAGCGCGGAGTGGAACAGAAGACATTCGTTACAATACCTATCGACGATATTTTATGACCGGTATAGCTCTTAATGAAACCAAAATTTCCTACCGTAATTTGAAAAAAATTGTGAAACTTTGGAAATTATTTTTACATTTAACGACAAAAAAGTGAGTTGACGATAACATTACAATACATTGCCCAATAAAACAGTTATTGAGTGTTTTTTTTTGTTACCAATAATTTTAGTCAGAACAACCTAAAGCGAGCCAATAATTTTAGTCAGAACAAACGTGAGGCAACCATTTTTGAAACTTTTTTTAGTTTGCTTTAAAAAAATATATATTTCAAAATGTCTATGTTTATTTCGAATTATAAATTCGAATGCGTATTTCATCACCTTTCAAAAACAGTTGGAAACATTGCATTTATTTTGTTTCTATTGCAAAACGGGAATATTTTGACTTCTTCTTCTTGTGCCCTGTCCGTTCAACGGACGTTGGCTATGCAGACTTTGTTTACTGCGGCCCGTAACAGTTCCACGGTAGACTGGCCAAACCACTGTCTCAGGTTTTTCAGCCATGAGGTTCTCCTTCTTCCAGGGCACCGTCTTCCGGCAATCTTTCCCTGCATTATGAGATGCAGGATCTCGTACTTCTCTGAATGTCTCTATGTAAATATTGTCTGGATGTAAATATTTTGACGTTCCGGCAAAATAGACCCGAGGGGTTTAAAATAATTGCTAGTTCTTCCTTTGGCCGCCTGCAAAGTTAAATGTGTAATAAAGCAGTACATTTCTTTCATTTTCGTGGTGTTTTTGACCATTTTTATTCGGATCATATTACACTGAGAACCAATTAAGTACCGCCAAATAAGTTGGTAAATTGTTTTTTTCCCTAGGCAACACCATCGCGCGCAGACGCTTCTGACAGATAGGGATGTATTATATGTGAAATGTGCTGTCACTGCGGCTTCAATTGTGAAACCGGTTCTTTATACTTTCATTTTTGAAACCGGTTCCAGATGGTAATTGATCGGTGTTCTGATAATATGTTATTCATGGGGGGCGGTGTGATCAGCGAATTTTCTGACGAAAATTCCGTCCGTTTTTTTTATAGTTTTTTTAAATATTTTTAATTTTTGTTAAAAATTCCAGAGGAGTCGGTTCCTCCGAAAAACAATATCACCGGTTCCGGTGACAGAATTGATAGCCGGGACGTGAATATTGACATCTCTGGTTTCTGCTGGTGACAGATGAGATAAAACATAACCTCAAAATAATCAAAGAATCAAAGGTCGGCACGAGACTTCTGCTTTTTGTTCTTGTTCTACGCCCCACGCCTCCGCGCGAAGACGCGAACCGCTTTCATTTGTACACTGACTGTTGCATCGTGGAGCACGCTTCATACCTTAGCCTTAAAACTGTAATCGCCGATAGATTATCCTCTCGGTACATTATTTTGTAGTCTACAGTAAAGCCAGCAACAGATTTGGGTAAGTCTCATCGTTCTGAGAAAGTTGTCAGTTATTTTTACGCGTAACCTAAAACCACGTGGCGGTTTCTGGGAAGAGATCGAAGCTCCCGGAGAGTTTATTGCGCGACCTAATCGTGGTTAAAATAATTATTCATTAAAATTTAAAGGAACTGTTTATTTGAAAAATTTCATATTTTAGTAAAACTTCCAAATTTGTGGTGATTATAAATTTATTCGATGTTCTTAAATCGGTACTGCTTCCCGCATTGCTTTACCTTCGAAAATGTGGGGCTTTTGGTACACTTCAAAAATATTTTTTAATTTTTTTTCAGATTTGATATAATTCGGAAACTAGGTCAAGGAACATACGGAAAAGTACAACTAGGTATAAACAAGAAAACCAGTCAGGAAGTTGCCATCAAAACTATAAAAAAATGCAAAATAGAAACAGAAGCCGATCTGGTGAGAATTCGGCGGGAGGTGCAAATCATGTCTTCCGTGCGCCACCCTAACATTGTGCACATTTATGAAGGTATTACAATTTACGTCTTATTTCCTTTCATTATTATTTCATCTTACCAGATCTTACACACGGTGGTGTATTCTCCTGCTGTGCCATATAGTGATTACTTGTTTTAATTTCTGAAAATCGAGAAGATTGTATGTAGAAAACTTTTATGAATATGGTACACGGTAATTCAGTAATCTTTTCAGTTGAAGTAAATGAAAATGGTTGTGTAGAACATCCGAATGATGATGATTTTTTTCTTTCAGTATTTGAAAATAGTGAAAAAATGATTTTGGTTATGGAATACTGCGCTGGGGGAGAATTATATGATTATCTCAGTCAACAAAAAGTCTTACAAGAGGATGAAGCCAGAAGGTAAATTGGTCTTTAAGTTTTCTACTGCATTTATTTAAATGCAATTTTGATATGGTCAATTTTTAATGTTAATTATTTATTCCAGATTATTTCGACAAATAGCTACAGCATCTTACTATTGCCACAAACATAAAATTTGCCATCGAGATCTTAAATTGGAAAATGTTTTATTGGATGAGCACGGAAATGCAAAGGTATTATAATTTGTATTGCCTGCTATCAGTGTTACGGAGCTTATTTGGTTTTCTCCCGCCGTGCCATATAGTGATTACTTGTTTTAATTTCTGAAAATCGAGAAGATTATGTGTAGAAAACTTTTATGAATATGGCACGCGCTAATACAGATATTTCTTCAGTTGAAGTAAATGTAATATTAATTAGGAATTTATTTGTGCTTTGGATTACATGGATGGAATGTTTTAGATTGCAGATTTCGGTTTGTCCAATGTCTTTGAAGAGAGAAGGCTCTTGTCAACATTCTGCGGGTCCCCCCTGTACGCCTCTCCTGAGATAGTGAAGGGCACCCCCTACATCGGGCCCGAGGTAGACTGCTGGTCTCTGGGAGTGTTACTCTACACATTAGTATACGGAGCAATGCCTTTCGATGGCTCAAATTTTAAGCGCCTAGTAAAACAGATTAGCACTGGAGACTATTTTGAACCAAAAAATCCTTCATGTGAGTAATGAATAATTATTCTGAGAGAGTAGAGGATATTGAATATAGGTATATTATTTGACTTGTAATGTACCTAATAAATATTTATCTTTCAGCTGCATCACCACTCATCAGAGACATGTTAACTGTAGATCCCATCCAAAGAGCTGATATAGTGCATATCTGCGATCATCCGTAAGTATATTTATATTTAAATATTTTGTTCTAGCGACTTGTTGGGTGCTCTCATAGAGATTTAGCTTGTTAATTTAAAACTGTGGTACTCGTGGATTCATTCTAGTTGGGTGAACAAGGGCTCCGATGTGTCTTGTCTGGAGCTAGCGGAAGCTCTGGCCAATGAGACCCCGGTGCGCCTGGACCTGCTCCTGTCCCTGGCACCCCCACCGCAGCACGGCAGCGACAAGTTGGTTGTCACCGATGAGGTTAGTTCAACCCACTACTATAATATTATATAGTATATTAAACCATTCCATGACACAAGAAACACTTATTCAAAACTAATGCATTATTTCAGGCGACCAGTACGGGAGCAGAAGGCTCTCCGGGACATTCCATGTCTATGACCAATGTAGATAACTCTGCGGAAAGAAGAATATTAGAAATGGTGGCGGAAGGTGGAACAGACGCCATTAAACCCTCGCCAACGCGCACCATCGTCGGTGTGGAACAACCAAAGAGGAAACTGGAAACCACCGTATCTATGGATAATGCCGCAGGACTTAGAAAGAAGGAACGCTTTATTAGGTAATTTAAATAATAATATTATCAAAAATATTGATAATGTTCTCACCCGTGTGCAATGAAATGATTACTTGTTTTAATTTCTGAAAATCTAGAGAGATTTCTTGCAGAAAAATTATTATGAAAATTGCACAAAGCATTACAATATTTTAAAAAGTTGGTTTCCTGCATATATGTATTATTAAGGTTTCCTCTTTTCAATACAGATCAAGCAGCCAAATTAATCAAACTCCATCACAAAATGAAGATGCCACTGTGTCGCCAACAAAGGAGAACAACGCTCAACTGACGGAGATACAGAGAGATGTATCGATGAGCAATGAGAACAAATCGGAGGTTAGTGCTTTGAGTCAAGTACCCAAAGCAGTGTCTCCCAGTAAAGAAAGAGTAGAGGAAGCCAGCGTTCCTGTAATTAAAGAGGTGGATGTTCCTCTTCCCCCCATTGTAGCTGCAGTGGATGAGCCGCCTAGTGAATTACCCCCTCCGCCACCACAGAATAAAACTCCCGTAAGTTTATTTAGCCAAATACTCCAAAAGAGTAAGGTCAGCTATTTTTGAAATTAATTTTTTGAAGTATTGTTTTTGCTGTACAAAATATCATATTTGCAAATTTTGTTTGCTATCATAAAATGTTTTCATTGAATGCCATCATCACATTTTTCATCTTCGTTTTTACTTTTTTTAAAGTTTCATTTGTTCACCCTCACTCACTTCATGTGTCTGTTTTTAACTAATTGTTATGCAGGTGAATGCAAAGAAGGATATCAAAACCCATCTAAAAGTCGGAGATTCAGTACTCAAAGAGAGAAATTGTATCGCAAAGCCCTCCGTTCCGAGTAAAAAGAAATTTGTTATAACTTCAAAGACTGATGAGAAAAAGGGTTTTAAACCGAAGGTAACCTACGTTGATTTTCAAAACGTCTTCAAAACCTTTCTCTATCTCTACCAAATTAATGTAGAAATTTAATATAGATGGTACTTCGTTTTTATTGTGACTTATCACAAATTTAATACATTATTTGTTGTTTTCTCCTTTTTAAACTTAATTATTGTCGTGCCCTATGTAAAGTACTCTGTTTTCAAATCTTTTATTATACAGTTGTCGTTTTGAAAAAGTTATCTAAAACTATTTTAATGTTAATTTATCTCCACAATGTTTAAAAAAAACACTGTATGGTTCATTAAAAATATTTGCAGATATAGTTTTCTTTACATTATGGCAAAGTGAGATAATTTTTGAAAGCTAAATTAACAATTTTAATTTATTGTATCAGAAATAACAAAAGTGTTGCATGGCATTGAATATAATTTTAACAAAAGCTATTCAAAAAATTTCTATTTTCAATACACATATACTACAATCATAATTTTAATGTCAATTTTATTAAATTGTAAATTAATGTTCACTCTGTTTGTAGGAGAAATCTCCTCCGAGAAAATCATTAGAGAGAGAAGCTGCTCCAATCAAAAAGCCTGCAGTGGAGGAGGAAACCTTGAAGAGTGAAGTAACAGTAGAAATTAAGCCGGCTCAACCAACCGAGAGGCGGAAATCCAGAATCTTGGATGCCGCAGAGAAACTCAATAACCTCACCATACAGCCGGCTCAGGCCTCTCCGCCACCCGTCTCCAACCTCAGTCCTCCTGTGCCCAAACCCAAGAAGGTCCTCATCCCAGGTAACAAATACCTCATTTCAATATGTAGTCCGACGTGTTTGAATCATTACACATTTACATCATTCTCTAACTCTGCTTTCACTGATCCTAGGTGTGAGTGTTGGAAGTTTCAAGGAACAGTTTGAAAGGCGGGCTTCTTTAACATCTGGAAATGCTCCCACAGTTGGTGATTTATTAAAGAAAGCTCCGAATAAAACCATTCAAGGTAGATTGCTTTTTTAAATCATTCATATTCATACTAAAACTATCACCAATGCAATGCAACATGGGAAATAATATAAGTGCTAATGTTTATTTTTTATTTGCAGCAAATGCAGTAGGACAGCCTGTGGTTAAAACTTTGCCTGTTAAAAAGGTTAATAGTGTAGATTCTGAACACCCTGTTATAAATAACAAGGAATCTACCAATATAAAACTTCAAAGTATTGGAGTTGAACCTTCTCCTCCACCAAAGGTAAGCTTGATAGAGAAAAAGTACAGCCCTCGAATAATGACACCCGCCGCTGTGATGACAAACTCTGTTGATGATTTCTCCCCTTTTCAGCCAATACTGGATCTTCTTCCAAATAGTAGGAAACGTAAGTATGGATAGTGATAAGTCACAAGGACTTGACCCTTTGATAGAATTTATTATCTAAAGCAGTCTGATAAAGATGAAAATTTATTAATGTAAGTATCATATAGAAAGACTAACCAGGACTTAGATCTTAGGCTGGAAATAGAGCCAGGCGCACGTCTCAATGAATGAAGAGCTGTAGTGCCAAGTGATTTGCTGTGCGTTGCTGTGTTGGTCCAGCTCGTCAGTGCTACATCGTCAGTTGACCGTTAGTACAGCCTTAGTATATGTATATGAAGTGCCATGCTAGTACAGCCTTAGTATTACAATGATGAGCAAAATGAAAATGCTTGGCGAGCCAATTTCTTCTTTGTGGACTTAACCGATTAGAAAGTACCGGGAACTTCATCCTCTTAATGAAATAAATTCGTCCTAACTAATAATAGTGGGGTTAAAATTCTTGAATCATGAATCATTGGAACCAAACTAAGTGAAATTGCAGATGTACAAATGTGCAGACGAAGTTAGCAGTTACTTTTAAATTCACCAGTGCTGATTAGAAATAATTTTTGCTGCTCCTGTGCCCATTCGGGTATGCTCTGGTTCAGTTAGGGGGCATACATTAATTACGTGAACAGTTTTTCTTCCAATCTAGACCCCCCCCTTGTGAGATAAATTTGGGCTACCTCGTATATTCTTTTCAAGTTACGTAAGATTTTGCTGGACCCCCCCTTTTGAGCTCACAGTAATTAATGTATGCCCCCTTAAATTTTGAGCTCACAGTAATTAATAGTCACCGGACCTTACCAGGACGTGCCCACAACAAAACACCAAAGTTTCATCCCAATCGGATGAATGGTGTAGGAAATAATTTCATGATGCAAACTGTTGGTCCACGAGTCCATTTAGTGTTACCCGCTGCCCTTCGTGCGGCCCGCTTGGCTAAATAAAAATTGGCAATATTCATTTATAGGTTTGGCTTAGGGTGAAGAAAAATTTTCACCTGTGGCGCTTTCTCTGTGCCCAGTTTTTCTTTGGGTTCCGTTTTAAAAGGATGCATTACTAAATGTTGTTTCTGTAATAGAAGTATTGGAAGTGAGTTTTAATATTTCTTGCATGATCGGATTTCTATGAAAAAAATATTTAACAGTTCCATTCTGCTTTACAAAAAGCAAAGGGTACTTGATAATTTGCCTTCAATATTTTGATTCTACCACCAAATTCTGATATATATAAGGTGGGGCGAAAGTAATGTCAATGCGAATTGACTGCCATTTTGTTGAAAATTAAAAAGGGCTAAAATTTGCATTAACTCCACACAGGAGGCCCTGAGAAAAATAATTCCCTTCAGGGCCTATGACATCTTTGGGGATGCTGTGTGGTGGGTCTTTAGGGAAGAAAGGAGAGGAAGTTCTGGGAAGGAAAGGGTGGGTAGGAATCTGAAGGTCAGTGTGTCCAGGAGTGATGGACCTATAAATCCGTTCCTCCCACTGCGGTGCAAGGTGATGTTCCGAGAGAGTACGTCTGTAGAAGTCAAAGGAACTCCGCCAACAATTCTCTCGAGTTGATGCACATTTGTGCTCATTTTACGGCATATTGCATTTACTGTATACAAGGGCAGAACCGGGATTTTTTTCTGGGGGGGGGCACAAGGCACAAGGGTGGACGGGCAAAAAAAACTACTTGAAGTATCATACTTCAAGTTTATTTCTACAAGTTCAAGTACGTATAGGAAGGTTTATGAAAGTGTCAAAACAATAGAAAAATTAAATGTTTAATAGAGGCAGTTTTCTGTACTGTGATGGAATCTCCACAGTACACAAAAATACCTTCTGGGGGGGGGGCACGTGCCCGCCCTTGACTGTATACACTCGCAAAACATCTGGGTCCAAATTCGTGACTTCTTCAATGTTGACTTTAAGACTTGCGAGGTTTGTGGCTTGTTGTGGTAAATGTGAGATTTCAAAAAGCCCCAAAGGGAGAAGTCTGGCGCCGTCAGATCTGGAGATCTGGCCATTTAGTTCAAATCGCCAAAACATGAGATCATACGGCCCAGAAGTTGGTGTTTCAGTCTCCATCGTTGCCCGAGTTGTGCGACTGGTTGCTCCGTCCGCTTGCTTATTAATTAATTCTAACTAATTCTCTATATGTCTACATCTTAAAGGACAATGACATTTGACACCATTTGCAAAAATTATGGCGTTATATTCACGTTATGACATTACTTTTGCCGCTCCTTGTATATATATATAAAAATCAATTGCTGTTCGTTTGTATAGCTGATTTTGGTTTTGAATTGTTTGTCGTAGTCCAGGGAAGGTTTAAACGGTGAGAAAATATGGAAACATTGCGAGGAAGATAGTAAAAACAACAATTTCATTTTCCTATATAAACTGTTCTACCTTCTTTCCTGTCAAACATTTGACGTTCGTCCCTTCGGTACGGTAGACTTGGGTCCACTCGAGATTGTGATGAAACTTTGGTGAGTCGTTGTAAGCACGCCTACAAAATTTTCTATATATACTGGTGAGTTCTGGCATCAATAGGTGCCACGCGAACTGTTTGAAAACTGAATGTATGGAATGCGGGAGGGGAGGGGAGGGGTAACTCGAGAGAGGGGTTCAGGGGAGAAGTGAGGGGAACCCGGGAGGGGGGTTCGCGGGAGAAGGGGAGGGGGATCCGCGGGAGGAGAGAGGCGAATACGGGAGGGGGAAGGGGAACTCGGGAGGAGGGTTCACGGGACGGGGGAAGGGAGGGGGAGTAGAGTAAAGGGGATGAGGAAGGTGAATGGGAAAGGACACGCAGGGAGAAACAATTTCTTTATTAAATGGCAAAGCAACGCATGCCGGGTACCAGCTAGTTTTTTATTAATTTGGATGTGGTATATAAAAATTCAACATTGAATTATTATGAAATTTGATATTATCTAGTTACATTTTTGGTTTATAATGTGTACATCTACTTACGAAATGTTGGGATATTTGTGAGGTATTTACATAAAACAGAATTTTATTATTACACTAGCGACGCCATCGACTGCAAAGTTAAGCTGTGGCCCGCGAATATATTAATAATTGGCCCTCCAGTTAAAAGGTTGAGCATCACTGGTTTCCGTCCTCAATTTAGTTACGGTGCGCCTATATTAATTATTGAAACAATAAGTTTCAATGAATATGAAATAGGAAAGATGGAAATTAATAGATTAGATTGCGAACAAGATTCCAACTTCGGATCTCTCCCACTCCGGAGTGCATGCATCTGGGTGGAAGAGAGGTCCCGATTTTTTCGCTCGGGGTTTTGGTCTTTAGAGTCGCAGGGTTAGATGAACACAACAAAGTATCATTTAATTCGCAATTAATGTTGGCCGCTTACTTTTTTGATGGTGTATGTGTGATGAGAAAAAGTCTCGTCTGCAGTGCTAAAAGAAAACATCAAATCTATTGATTGTCCAAATCTAATCCCTGAATAATTAATATGTTCAATGTGAGATGTTTACGTGATGGATATTGATTATTTTATTTTAGGAAAAGGTTGCACTGCCGCCTGTGGAGCCTAGAATGTTCCCACTTCCTGATACGGCTAGCAAAATCTCTAAACCATTACACAAGAGCGAATCCCTGAAGGAACCATCCCCCCGAAAGGACACGCTGCACAACAGTCTGTCTCTGGAAGATGCCAGGAGGTAGTATTGGCCACTTTGCATGATTAATGAACTTGTAATCATTCTGACTTAATTATTAACATTTGCGTGTGAATCTCTCTGATTGCAGGAGTCTCCAACAATCGATGGCCTTGTTAAGCGAAGCTAGAAATGACTACCACACGTCCCGGAGTGTGGAAGATAATTCTACAGGTGAAAATGAAAGGCAAAAACAGTTGAAGGTTGCGAGGGAAATAATATCTAATGCGATAGGAGAGGATAACGGAAAGAAGGTCCACCGCATATGCATGGGTGTGTAACTTTAGTTTCTACATAAAGAACGTCAGAATAATATTAACCCGTTCCTTGTGTTCATTCACTGACTAGTTAACCATACCATAATTACTACAATTTTATGACAACTGTTCCTAATAATATTTCCTATTTTGACTACAGTTTCCTTATAGGCGTACTTTTATACCCGGTGAGCCTCGCAACCTTTCACTTTGGTATCCAACATTTATTACCTAGTAGCTTGTCTAAATGACTGTATTATTGTATGACGTAGCCGTAGATTGTCTAATATTGGTGTATTACGTAGTAGTTTGTCTAATCAAGTATCGGCAGCTCTTTGGAGAGACAGAGGACTTATCTGCTTTGGTATTGTAGGTGGGAAGCCGCCCATAGCGTACGGAGCCGGAGGGCGCAGCGCCTCGGGCTCGTTGAGCCTGGGGGGGCGCACCTCCCCGCCCCCGAGTCCCCCGCGCACCTTCCGCACCGAGGTGCAGCACCGCGTGGATGATGTGAGGAACAAGTTCCTGCCCACCTCCAGGTACGTCTTCCGTCTTCTGCACCAACCTTCTCCTTGCAACCAACCACTGCTCATTTTGTTATCGATGTTATAAGATTTTCCCCCATTAGTTTAACCCTTCTCTTACGGTGATGACTCAGTACATTTATAATTTGTCATTTTTAAATTGAAAAGTTTACTTCTTCAAACTTTGCAAATATACTTTATGTTGTCTTTTTTAATTGAATGAAAACAACTAACTTTGTAAAAACCACTACATAATCAATATTATTAACATGTTTCGAAAACCAAGTTTTCTTCGTCAGGATAAGATTAATATTATGCAGCTGTTTTATGTGTTATGTCGTAATATTAATCTTATCCTGTCGAAGAAAACATTGTTTTCGAAACATGTTTGGTTGTGTGGTTGTGTGCACATAGTAGTTTTTACAAAGTCAGTTGTTTTCATTTAATGAATGGTTTAAAGTTATTTTTTATTAGTGCTGATAATGAGGAATCAGTAGTGCATAAAACGCTTGATATGGCTACCACGGACAACCATTTTGAGAGGCGGGTATGGGTATTGCCACCTCAGGAACTATTTATTGCATAACCAACATCTCTGCCTTAGATATTTTAAATATTTTATCCAAATACATAAATTTATTGTTGAGGAACACCTAAAATATGAAATCTGTGTTTATGATATTTTCAGAGAAATTGAAATAATTATAGACATACCAGATCAGTACTCAGCACCGGCAAAGAAGGGTTAACTTGTTTACATTTCTAACAATAATGTCATGAACTTTTTTTTTTCAAATTTTAACTTTCAATCACAATGTCTTGCATAATAAATTGTTGCTGTTTTCTTTCAACAATTCGACTTTCTTGTGGAAAAAATCAATATCATTTGGATGCTGTAAAAAAACTAATTACTTATTATTTGAGTTCATTAAATAGTAATAATGCATACATAATGTTTGCTTAGTTTAGTATGTACTAAAATATATGTTTTTGAAATAGCATTTAAAATAACTAATGTGTATGCGAATGATTGAAAAATAATAAACCGTTCTATGACATGTTATTTCAGAGGGGGCTCCGTGGAACGGATAATTCCAATTTCGTTTGTGAGTGATGCTCCTAAACCACAAAACACTCACACGCAATTACCATACCAAAGAAACAAAACAATGCCATATAGGTAAAGATTAAAAGAGTATTACTTAAAATTTCAACTGCATTATATTACATGTTTTATATTTTGTGGTGATTTCCGGTATCACTTATCCAAAGTGCCTCAGACATGTAAATTATTGGCTGTAACAATTTTCTACAGCTAAAAAAATGCCCCAACTCTTCATGTGATGATGCTAATTTTTCGCCGTCTGCCGTCTATTTTCATAATAATTTGGTTTTTTTTTTACCTACTTCTTACCAGATAATGTATTTAGATATTTATAAAAATAGTACCAGCTTGATCAAAAAGTTTTTGGATTGGCCACCGTGTGGCGCTGTCAGTCACCCAATTGGAATTCTTTTTTTTTTTGTTAGGTTACCACATCTGTCATTGTCACTTCCCTCCTAATTTCAGCGTCATAGCTTGACTTTTGTAAAAATTACGCTGTACATCTACGTTAGTGCGTGTTTTCGATTTTTTACAAGTGTGAAAATAGCAATTTTGCACCACAATAACGCACCGTCCGCATCCTTATCAATAAGTTTTTGACCAAAAATAACACGAATACTATCCAGCAGCCTATGAATTCACCTGATCTGGCTCCCTGTGACTTTTTCCTGTTTAACCCAAAGACGTTACATACTTTAGACGCGGGGTAGAAATCTCAAAATGGGAAGCCAACAACAAGACAATTGTAAAGTACTCGATTTCTAGTACTTTAGTACTAAACTGCCACGCGTCGAGTAAGGTTGTGTCCTACTAGTAAGTAAATTGCATTAAAAAGTGCCAAAATTCCCTCCTGTGTGATGAGAAAATGTTTCCATTACACGGAAAACAGTCGTAAAAGCGAAGGAATAACATTTCATTTGTAAATACATGCAAATTACTTATTATTATCAATTATAAAAATAATACAATTGCTTTCCGCCCAAAGATTTTATGCGTCATTAGAGAACCCAAGGCCTACTAAAGTACAGGTCTGGATGCGCAACAGCCAAATTACAAAGTCGATGCCATGCCGTCGCTAAGTAAAATTTACTTTTTATAATAATAATCTAATGATTCTTTATTTACTTGCCTGCGGTAAAACAACATACAAATCAGCAGAAACAACAAATACAATAACAATCAACGCCATTTGCAAACTATCGTTGTTCATTATAGCTATTTGACACCTCAAAATTCGCAGGCCTCCTACTTTAGTCGGCCTTGAGACAGTATTCGACGGAACTTTTGAATTTTGAATACGAAAATGCCGCCCGCGTTCTATCTTTTGTTTCGTTCATATGCACATATTCTTTTAAGCGTCTATCTTTATCAGGCACAAATAACTTTTGAATTAAGAAATTATTGAAAATCGCTGAAAACAAAAGAATTTTGATTAATTGCCACATTATATCTTGAGTTTGTGAGACTATGGCAAGTCTATTCATATAACGTCATTGGTTCAACCGACTTAAAAACCGCTTTGCGGAGTGCGTTGCAGCACCCGACGTGGACGGATGGACTTACTGAAAATTAGGTACCAGCAGTGTTTCGAGGATTAGATCAAGCACTGGCATAAGTGCCTTGCAGTTGAAGAGGAGTACTTTGAAGGGAACCAAATCGATTTTAATCACTAAACTTGTATTTTCGATTTTATGAATAAAGTCCTAAAGTTTTTTGATCAAGGTTTTATAATAACCTACTACAAGTAATTTTCCCAGAATAGCTATGTATTCATATTCAGAAAAATTATTTTTTTATTGTGCCTATCGGCTACGGCGGTGCAAAGGTTAATCGCCAAACGCAATAATGACCTGTGAATTATTTTCAAAGCATCCTGTTATTGTACCCACTCATTCATTCACCATCATATATTAAACACTTGACTTTTGCACCTTAACGTTTAATATAATTTAAAGTTAAATGAATGTGTGTGGTTTTTTGTAGGTTAAGTTCGATCCCGCGAGGAAATGTCGTCCAAGCCGAGGTTGAGAAGGTGTCCCAGCCGCCCACCCCGATCACCCCGTCCACCTCCCAGCAGGCGGCGGAACCCATCAAGAAGAGCCCCCGAGAGTTCATTATCCCCATCGCTGTGGAAGGGGTGGGCTATGTCACCCCCCGCCAGGGCAGTCTCGAACCTTCTGAGAAAACTCCAACCAAGATGCCATCCTCCAATATCAGCTTCTCGTCTCGTTTCCCTAAACCCAGAAGATTGAGGTATGTACATTGAACATTATCCATTTGCGCCCTCGGAACAAGGTTCTATCTGACGGCAATTTATTTATTGCTTTTCACTGTACATAAATCTTTTTTTTTTTCATAAAAAATCAACCTCACTGGATATTACGGTTAATATTTACAAATTTGAGTAAAGCGGCATAATTAATCACTTAGAAAGAGTGGTTTTAGAGTTCAATATCGCTCAACATTGCCTAGTCAGGTAGAACCTTGTTGTTCCAATGGCTTGCAATGTCAAAAAATTTGAGATGTGCATATTTGAACTTGGCTAATTTATTTTCATATATTATTTACTGTTTTGTAAAATACCAACTAAAGGACACTAAGGACGGGTTGTTTCACAAAATTTGAACAATTCATCAAATTTCAAAGCCTGTTTTCAAGTTCTGTGGAACAATTTAGCCGCTATGATATTATAGCAGATATCTAGTTGGATAGAACTTTCATGGAAGATTTGATGAATTATTCAAATTCTGTGAAACAACTGACCCTTAAAACTGCTGTTTGAAACCCCATCACCTTTGAAATTGTCATAAATTTGATGATTAGCACCATTCTAATTTTTTTGATATTTGAACGGTTTTGGTTAACCACCGATTCTAGGACTATTTAATCGTTCTATCATTTTTTTTTTCATTTACACTTACAAAATCATTCACTTGACACTGGCCAGAACACTCCTTTTGGGTGAAAAGCCAAGAAAAAAAAAACTATAAAGCACAACAGCATAACCATTGTTTTTGACTGCTGATTTGGTCGAGCACTGAAACAGGATGAGAATCAGCTGTTAAAGGGGACTGTTCAAATACAAAGAAATTCAAAATGACTCTAATGGTCAATTTATGACAATGTCAAATGTAACGGGGTTTCAAAGAACATTTAAACTATTAGAACGTTTAGGCTTTTGGACCTTGTTTTAGGACCTTGCTCGGCACTTGCTCACCAGTGAGCACTTTAATACCATCCATGCTTCAATTAATCTTTTAGATGCTAATTGTCAGTTTGTGGCACTGGCAAATGGGATGTGAGTTCAAATCCAGTGTCCTAATTTTGAAAAATTTCCTCAATATGACCATTTTTTATAAACAAATATTTTGATTGTTTATGTAAAGTAAAAATAATTATTATTTATTTGCAGCTCCCTTGTTAGTGGCGGAGAATCTGAAGATGATGAAGACTTACACATGCATCGACTGAGGTAAAATATATTTTACTTTAATCAATTCTAAAAGAAAGCAAACTGTGTAGAAATAATTAATCTTTTCTGTTTATTGCTGTTTTCAGGAGCTCTAGGCGGGTTCGAGCTGATGCAGAAAAGGATTCTATAAGTTCGGGAGAAGAAGATGACGATGAAGGATTTGAACTTCTCACTGCTGAGAATCTGTTCTCTACTCTTCTGGACAGAGTGAGTTGTCTTTTCAATATGAGTTCAGGTGGCAGGTGGCGGCCTGATCAATAAATTCTGTATTGGCAACTGAAGTAGTTATTGGCTGTTGTTATTTTAACAATCCCGTTGGAACAGTTGTACCTCACTAGCTTTGGGATTCCCCAAAAATATTGAAATACAAGAGATATGCTATGATGTCCGCCTGACCATCAGCAGACTATTACCTAATGGGCATAGTTTGAATACGGAAAGAATTCGTTGTGCAGTAGTATTGGTTAATAATATAGTTTGAATACGGAAAGAATTCGTTCATTTAGTTGATTTTTTTAAGGTGTGCAGTAGTATTAGTTAACAATATCGGCGACACCAGGAAACACAATTCCACCCAGTAAAAACTGCAGAAAGCACATCCCTAATATTTCATAGTTTGCGTCAAAGTCGGGGTTATTTCCAACGGATAAATTCAATAGTTGACAACCGCCAACGATAGTGGCATTGGTGTTTTCTCAGTACCTGTAGTGAACAGATAGCCCTATATACATGGCAGTATGCTCAATTAACAGTCTGCTCACGAGATACTCATAGTGGTGTTCACTTCCTCTCTTTTAGTTATGCTTAGTGAGGAGGTAGGTGTGAACTATAATTTTTTGGGTGTTTGCTTTTTTCAATTAATCTATTTTTACGCCAAAGCAAACAAGGCTAATAATTCACAATAAAAATCTTTTTATGAACTCGATCTTAGTTTGTTACTTTGTGGGTTCCCCACAACACTTCTACTATCTATTTATACCTTTTGGGACACGCAGTTGTGAATTCAATGCCAGAATTTGATTATTTTTATTTTTTATTTTATTTTTATTTTGCAGAAACAAACAGTACATTATTACATAATGGGAAATAGTTACAAAGTTATAGAATTAATACAATAATTGGTACCAATGACATGTCTCTGTTATATACTCATGTTTTTGTGAGATAAATAATACATTATACCTAAATTAAATTAATAAATTATTGAAGGAGAGGGGTGTGTGAGAGTGTTTGTATGTGTGAGGGTGAGTTGGTATGCACCTTTATTCGAGGACCTTCACAGGCCTTTAGACCCAGAATCCGAGGACTCACACGAATCCGAGGACGTCCTCGGATTCGAAATGCGAAAAACTGAATATGTACCTATAATCTATGCGTTCTGATTGGTCAACTGTCGAAATTTTGGGCCAATCGGAGAGAGTCCTCATTTTCGTGGTGAAAAATATCGTGTTTAATTTCGCTAGTGTTTCATTAGTACGGGTGTGTGACCACCAGGGCGGCGCCGCTAATGCTGGAAATCACACACAGACCCTAAACCGAGGACTCTCTCAAAGTCCTCGGTTTCGTGTTAAAAGGTGCCGATCACCGGAATGTGAACACCAGGAGGCGCTGCAAGCTCGAGTGTCAAGAAATCTCACCTACGCCCTAAACCGAGGACCCGTCGTTCGAAATTCCTACGTGCATGTGAATATAATAAGTATTGCACTATTAAGATTGTGCCGACAAGGAATTCAGTTTTTGACAGTTGAAACAAAATTCAATATTGCGTTTAGTTCGTATTGTGAACTATGTTCTGTAATACTGTTTAATTCGCTGTACATTATTGTAATATTTAATAAGTAATTAGGACACCTGCTCAAGTATTTGATTAATCCACGTCATATATTCTTCTTTCACTCCATTCTTCGTTAATCCGCTCTATGACCCTATTACCTACACCCAGGGTTGGGCAAAATACATGCTTTGCTGTAATTGAAATACAAAATACGTTTTCGCATGTATTTAAAATACGAAATACAAAATACTTTCGAGTCGTGTATTTGAAATACAAAATACAGTATTTTAACATTTTTTTATTTCAAATACAAAATACAAAATACATTTGGTTTTGGTAGAACCTTTGGTTGCAATAAATTGACATAAGTGCCCTTATCTAAAGCCTATAATACACGACAACTTTTTTAAGCCCGATTCCCGTATAGAGACCTAAGACAAAATTTTTCGCTTTACGCGATCGCTATTTTCATATCTGCGATTTTAGTTGGCATCACAGCAACAATATGGTTCATGTGCTTTTTGCTGTGATGCCAATTGAAATCACAGTTATGAAAATAGAGATGAAAATAGCTATCGCGAAAAGCGAAACATTTTGTCTATGGTCTAGTCTCTATGCGGGAATCGGGCTGAAGAAAGGTGTCGTGTATTATAGGTATAAGAGTGCGTTTTCATAGAAGCAAAGCTGAGCAGAGTGAAACAGAGACTTGCAAAAATTGACCAATCATATTGCTCAGAAGATGCATCTCACCTCCGCTCCACTTGTAAAGGTATAGGACGCAGGTGTTAGATAATAATAATAATATAATATTTGTGCGCAGTTTTGTATTATTTCACTTCAAGTGCGCTCTACTGTGATTAACTTAAAAATTTTTATTTTTTTTATTTTTAACTTTGTGAATAAAAATAAAAATATTCATCCTAGACTTGCAGAAAAGGTCAATAGATTTTTTTTTCTTTATATGAGTTCCGGACAGGAGGCCATGAGGAAAATAATTTCCCTCAGAGCCTATGTCATCTTTGGGGATGCTGTGTGGAGGTTTTTTTTAAGGAAAGGAAGGAGAGGAGAGTTCTTGGAAGGAAAAGGGTTTAAGGGGTGGGTAGGAATCTGGGGTTCGGTGTGTCCTGATCGTCCGCCTCTAAGACCTAGACAAACCTCACCCCATGAACCCGGGAACCCCTGCTAAATCACCAAACGTAGCGAACCACTCGGGGTGACCTATGGCAGAGGTGTTGGTTATCCAATAAAGGTTCCCAAATTGAGTATCATATATAAAGATTGCAACCAATAATGCGCAATATGTGCGTTTAGAAAATGTGGGTAATTCTTAGTCGAAGTACCTATGATACAATTAAAAGTGACCGAATTGGAAATGGGTTCCATAGCTCAGTTGATAGAGCACTTGCTATTGAAGCAAAGGGCCCTGGGATTGAGCCCCAGTGGAACCAATATCTTTTTCTGATATTTCTGTCTCCAGATTTTCGATTGAGTTTCGCTAATATTGTCTTCATTTAATTAAATATTAAAAATAATCTCTTCCATCCATTATCAATAAACTCGCGTATTCATGAATAAATACCGCGAACGATGAAAACGACAAATAAATATTAACATATCTTGCTCTGGATTTTAGCGTTTTTAGTCTATGTATTATCTATGTCAATTTATTTTTTTCATTATCATTATTAAGATCGCTAAATGTATTTTGAAGCCATAAGTATTTGAAATATACTCAGGTAATTTATTTATTTATTGAAAAAATAAGAAGTACATGAGAAACATAAGCTGCATATCTCACTAGGGCATTCCTGTATCGAGATATGCAGTTTTACATTGTAATTTAAACAAAAAACATACATATGAACTAAATAAAAATATAATTATAAACCTACAAAAAAATATAACAATAAGCAAATTAAAGATAACATAACAATAAGCAAATTAAAGATAACATAACAATAAGCAAATTAAAAAGTACATAATAATATAGGTATAAGTTAAGTTATTAAATTTGGATTGTATGAAATATAGCTGAATTCCAGAATGATTTATGATACAAGCGACAACATGGGTAATCCAAAACCATCACTCTCAGTTATTATACATACCAATTACAAAATACATTTTTAGGAAGTAATTGAAATACAAATACAAAATACGTATTTGTATTTCAAATTCGTATTTCAAATACTGCCCTGCCTACAACTCACAAAAACGCCTCTTTCTGAATTAAGGACAAGGGAAGAATATCGCCACCTGGATGGGTGATGTTGTCAAGCGGGTTAAGGAGGAGCTGTAGGAAGGGTTTTATTAATGCGGATCTTGAAGAGTCGGAAAAAAATTACTAAACGCAGAGTAACATTATCATCAAATAAAACATACAAAATCGTTTAAAAAAAGGTTTTATAGGTAGTCTGACACAAAATTAAGACAACAAAGTCGTTTATAATTAAAATTATTGAACCGTTCGTTTTACGGATGAACGCAGCTCTTACAGCGACGGTGCGTTGGTTTTTCAAACTTTCAACCTACTATGGACTATTAAGCAATCTTAAAAGGACTATTAATTATTATTATAAATTTGTATAACAATATGGAAACGCGACAGCGGTGAGGGGCACCGCAGTAGGTTTCGTAAGTGATTTGGCGTCGAACGGCTCGCCCGATGGATGGGTACACTGGGAACTCTCAAATTATATATTTTTTTATCCTTTACGCTTATTTTTTTTAAATATGACAATCTAATTTTAAAAAACTATAATGAATTAAAAATAATAATAAAGATAAACGACCAAATTAAAAAAAATATATATATTTTTTTAAATCGTTCACAAAAATTTGCCAGGCTGCTGGTCGGCAGACCGCGAAATTCTTATATGGAATGATCTGGACTATAGTTATTCATTGGTTTTATTCGTGTAGTTGATGACGTAAAAAAATCTATTTTTTACCCCACTTTGACGCCGGCTGCCTGCGAACTTGCCAGGCTGCCGGTTGGCAGACCTGCTTTTTTCTCATTTTCTTATTTCTTTATCATATGAAACCATTCCCGTTCGTGTAGTCGATGACGTAATTTTTTCGAAAAAAATCGCTGACTATTTCCATGACTGCGCGGCTCCTGCCAAGAGGCGCACCGGCAGACCAGCTTTTTAAAGGTTTTCTAAATGCCCATAATCACTTAAAAGTAGTTTCATCCGTGTAGTCTGTAGTCGATGACGTAGGGTTTACCTATCTCGCCTCCTAGTCTATAAGTACTATTTCGCTGGAGACCTGTCGTCGGAACAGTTCGGAAGTTTTCAATACTTTCCGTATTACGAACGCCGATTACTAGCCGATCTGCTGTTGCACCGGGCGCGCGGGTGGAGGGGTGCACTGCCTGTTGTACACTGGGTGTCAGCCGTAATGATCTCTTACCAAATTCATATATTTAGATAGGCAATTCAATTTTATTTTGAACCTTTTTTTAAGTTTTGTGCAAATTTATATTTTAAATAAAATATTTAGGAACACGATGAGGCGTATAATTTTGTTGCCTGTTCACCGCACGAGTGAACGTTAGGACGAGCCGCGCCTGCTTCCAAGATACGTGTAAGAAATTCGTTCCACACTATTTCGAGGACCCAAGACCTCCAAAAACTACAGACCACTAAAACGAGGACCTTCCGAGATCCGTGTATTTTACGTAAGTGTAATCCTGAATACGTGGACAGGCCTCGGATATGGGAAGTCCTCAGTTACCGGGTGTGTATTCCGGTCTTTTGAGGACCGTTTTCTAGGTGCTTACCGGGTGTAGGATTAAACCGAATAGACAGCTACGATCACGATTAACTTGAGTATACGTATAAGTGTAGAATACATGTCTACTTTATATAATATAATAGGACCTCGAATTCGGGTAGCCAGTTGAAGTCCTCGAAATCGGGATTGGACAAACAAGGGTGCGCGTGAGGGTGTGTGGATGTGTGTGGATGTGTGTATTATGTGTGCGAGTTCAGTGTGCTAAAAATGTTTTTCTTAAATAGAGGGAGGGAATCAAAAAATATATCGGTATTTGTGGTTTTTTGAATTGAGTTGAATCTTTGAAGGATGCGCGAAATGGGGGAGTTGGCCGCAGCGTTCGTATTATTACTAGTTGTGTAAAAAAGGTTGGTGTGGCGAGTTCTTTTAGAAGGGATGTTAAAATTTATTTGAGATAGAAGTTCTGGGCAGTCTATTTCGTTATGTATTATTTTATGGAGAAATGTCATGTCAGCTACCGTTCGCCTGGATTTTAGGGATTGGAGAGTGCCGATGTAATTATTGTTGTATTTATAACCGAGATACTTAATAAATTTATTTTGTATGCGCTCTATGCTATTGACGTATTGGGTGTATTTGGGATTCCAGACAGGCGATGCAAATTCCAGTGTACTTCTGACTAGTGAGGAGTAAAGCATTACTAGAGTATGTGGATTTCTAAATAATTTACTCAGACGTAGTATGAAACCCAACATTTTGTAAGATCTATCAGTGATTGAATCAATGTGCGTATTAAATATAAGTTTACTGTCTAAATAGACTCCAAGGTCCTTACATTCATTTTTTGAGATCACGGGTTCATCGCAGAGTGAATATGAAAAGTTAATTATGTGCTTGTTTCTAGTAAAGGACATAGTGTGGCATTTAGAAACATTGAGGTCTAAATAGTTAGCTGTGCAATAGTTGCAGAGCCTATCTAAGTCACTTTGTAGCTCTTTACAGTCCGATAGAGAGCGAACCGTTTTGTAAATTTTCATATCATCTGCAAACAATAAAAATTTAGAGTGTTGGAAACATGAGCCTATGTCGTTTAAGTATATATTAAAGAAGAGCGGACCAAGGTGGGAACCCTGAGGGACACCCGAGGTTACATTGATTATTTTGGATAAAACTCCATTTATTGAGACAACTTGACTACGATTGCTAATGTATGATTTAATCCATCTAAACAAGTCACCGTGTATTCCAAGACGAGTGAGTTTATTTAACAGAATTGAGTGGATAACGCGGTCGAAAGCTATAATTATTAATCTATAATTCAGAAACTATTTGTTCTTCGGCGTGTTTTATGTATTTAACCTCTAATAGGCCTGAGACGCGCAGGCGCGCGCGAATTGTGCGCACACGTGAGGAAATAATTCGAAAAAATAAAAAATTTGTTAAAAAGATGTTTGTCTGCGATTTTGGCCCTTCTATGTACATAATTTGTATGAAGAACAGGGTCTGAATCGCTTGCGCCAACATTACACCATAGGATACGTCAAAATTTCATTCACCTTGCAACCCCAGAATATTTTTTAACGATTTTATCTGTGACATAGAAATGTCATTTTTGCCGCGAATTTTAGCTACCAAAATTAATGCGTGTTCCTCGACTAAAACATCGTAAAACCTATTAATTTACGTAAATAATGCAGGTAATGTTATTTTTGTACATAGTTTATTGTTCTAGGAACGTGTTTCAGTCAATAAAATATTCAATAGCTCAAAATTAATCCACAAAACATTCAATTCAAAATTCAAAGTGGTGCTTTTTTAGTGAATTTTCGTGAAATGGCCTGGCCCCCCAGAGGTTAACCTTATCTATGCAACTTTCGCATATGTGATCTATCAGCAGATGTCCCATATGTGATCCATGAAATTTTAGAGAATGAATTTCTTCTATGTGAATTATTATTTTTTCCAGGTTCGAAGCTTAACAAATAGGCTTAACGGCGAGGAAGGAACAGGATTCCCCCAGCATCACCAGTCCCTGTTTAATAACCTCCATTCGCCTTTCTTCAACAGGTGCGTGAATTGAAATGTTTTCTCCTGGCCATCGTGATGTTTGCATGATTCTAAATTGCTTGGTAACCATCCACCTAACATATTACATTTCAGTGGGGCTGTTTGATTTTATTATATAATAATGGTGGATGTGTTGTCTTCAATGTAACTGTATAATTTCTCACAATTGGTTTTTCAAAATTCAGTAACAAGACATTCAATGAATTAATAAACGAAAGATAACAATTTAACAAGAAAGATTTTTGTTAAATTGTTATCTTGCAAGCTTCATGTTAACATGTTATTGAACTTCATATAAATTTAATGAAGAATGATGGGAGCAATAATATAATGCTGCAATAGAGAACTCCAGTACAATTTTTAAATTTTTTTTAATGAATAATGACCTTCTAACTTAAATAACTGCTTTTTTTTTAGAGTTAGTTTTAATAGTTAAAATAATCGTCAAAGTTTTAATTTTTCAAGATCCCCGAAAACCATCGTATGTGTAGTGAATTGTGTGACGTCATCACTCCTGAAAAGTTACTATAAGATCGGGCAATCAGCTGATCAACTGCCGCCATTTTGAAATTCGGTGTTTGAAGTATTCTCCCTAGAGTAGCATTACTATTTTTTTGTGCAGTAGTTTTTGAATATTTTCAATAATAGAGATAAACTAATAAGACATACCTTTATTTTTGAAACTGAATTATTTAGGCTTAAATAATGTTTCAATAAACACAACAACTAAATCTTTATAAACAGTATGTAAATAAACTAATAAATTAATACGATGGCTTGTGTCATACCTACATTTCCATATACGGTGATGTCACGACACGATGAGCAGTGACTTCACCACTAAACATTTTAATAATACCAACTTGACGGCGTGTTTCTATGACCAGATTAAAAATTGACTTTTTAATATATTTTTTAAAACTCTGCGTTTAATATTATTTAATAAAACATATATTCAGAATCAGCGTTTATTGGTCTCTATGAACAATTTTTTTAAAGCTATAATATATTTCACTGGAGTTCCTTATTGTGAAACTAAGGCCCAGTTGCTTTGCAGAAATTTATTTGTGACATTGTGATCAGATTATCATTCTGCCTATTTTATTTTTTTGACAGTTGAAAGGTTCCCATTAAATGTCAATTTTAAGTCCTTTTCAGCTTTTGAACAAATTGTAATCAACAGAAGAGGACAACTATCTTGCTGTTAAGCTTGTTAGCTTATTACAATTTGATAGAAAGCTGAAACGTACTTAGAATCGGCGTTTAACGTTTCAAATGTCAAAAATAAAAATAGTGCTGATTGGCCCATTTGATGACAATGGTACATTTAAATTTCTGCGAAACAACTGGTTCTAAAACAAACAACAATAATTTTTAACAATAATGTTGCTGTTTATTAAATATTTGGTGTTTTTACTTTTTTTATATAATTCTTATTAATGTTAATATTTATATGGTTTGTCTGACTAATAACTTAATTCTCCTTTTAACAGCCCGCATTTGCCAAGAAAACATAAGAAGCATAGTACTATGTAAGTATATACAACATTCACCTATGAGTATTGGTTGTTCTTTGTATTTAGATGCTGTAAATTTCTGATTAAAATGTAAAGGGAAGCAAAGTTGGTTGGCAAAGCAACCGTTGTGATGACGCAATGGTGTGATTGTGATTTCAGACGTGAAGGACCGTCTTGGCGCCGCAGCACATCTCGCGATATCGCATCCGACTTTGATTCCATGTTCCCGAGCCACACCACCTTCCCCCGGGGTATGTTATCCTCCGTCTTTTCATAATTATGCATTTTAATTTGACTTAATATTGTTTGTTTGAGCCTGCACGTTACTCAAATAATGTCTCAATGTCGCCAGAAAATATACACAAATTTCTGGTTTAACGTAATACGCTTCCCTTTTTGGGAAATTTTCTTTTTGGATTTTGTTCAGTCATAGCAGCTTTTTTCCCATCTAATGCGTAGCGATATGACTTAATTAATAACTAGTTTTGCAATAGTGAAACCTTGACCTCTGGTTACTGTTACAGTTATAAATCTGGAGGTTAATGCTACAAGTGCCTATGTCAGTTTTAGTTTTTTGATTTAGCCATCAGAAAGTACTCTAAAACGCCCCTTATTTGAATGCAATGTGTCAGGTGTTTTAGATTGATGTAATTTAGAAGTCAAAATATTGATTCAGCTTTTTTTATGCTAAGAAATTGATAAACAATCTTCATTCCCGAGTGATTCCTCAAATTTGACATAGGAACTTTTAGCAGTGGTGGTTAAACCCCAGACATAAATAAACATACATCTTTGGAATTGTTTTTTTGGATTAAAAATCTTTATAACTCATTTCCAGTTGTTTATAGAAGTTTTTAATTTAAAAAACCACTTTAAAATTAACTCCGCCATGAACTAATCAATTATTTCAAAATTAGAAATTCATACATCTCTGGATTGGAGATTTTAGCCATAAATTTTACATTTCTGGGAACCAAAGTAGAGGTTTCACTGTTTATTGATCAATCTAGTCAATTGTAGATCCATCATTTCTAAAAATGACAACGAGCAGCCTCTCTCTTAACAATAATTAATACTTACCTAGTGAACCTAGTTATTTGTAATTGAGTGCCCATTTAAATGTTATGTTTGTCTTGTAGTTCTAATGAAATATTTTGTGTGTAATACTTTTCAATAGATTCATTTATTTTCCAACTTTGCGCAGCAAAAACTTTATTATAATATGCCGACTGCTAGAGCTATTTAATTGTATTCATATTCCTAGAAATCCATTAGATTCATAGAGTTAATATCCTTTTATAGTAATGTACATTTAGTGTACGGTAATAGTAACAGTCAAACATTTATCAATGGAAGGCATTCTGCATTATACATTCTAAGCTCTTCATAAAAGATTTGGCTGAAAGTGCTACATCTGTTTTTAAAAACATTCATTTGCTTCCATACCGACAGTTCCTATAATATTATTTTTTTAGCGTATTTCAATTTTTCGTTTTTCGTCTTTATGAAACAAATGCCCAACGTAATTATTTATGTTTTCTCTAGCATTTTGAAGAATTTTAACTGAATCCTTTGTTTTCTTACACGAAACACAATAAGAAGTCCCGTTTCATGTTAATCATAATATACCCACTTAAATATAAATAATAATCTATTTTCATTTCAGAATAATTGAAATCTCATGTCCATAAATGAAAAGCATAATTCAACATAAAACAAAAACTATTTGAAGTGACTATAATTTGTTTGCGTTGCGTAAGAATGAGAATGGCGGACAGATGTGCGCGTGCGGTGTGCGTGTGTGTGTTAACCATAATGATGTTGTAAATATAGAGTTTTGTTTTGTGTTGAACTGTTGTCCTGTTGAACTGGTGGCCACACTCAGTTGGGGTTATGTTGTCCGAGAGAGGTGGGCACAGGCACAGGCACACGTGGCTGGATAATAACTATGTGTTGTGTCATGATTGTGGTTGCAGTTGGGTTGCGCGTTACTCTGCATGCACCGAACGCTCCACCGAATGGCGGCGGCCCGACTAACCTCAACTCCCACTCCAATGCCACAAAACAATAGGTACTTGTATTTACATTCTCTCTTCTCTTGTACTACTCATCTGCAATCAATCAATCAATCAATGGTGCTTTATGCTTTACCAGGACATTTCAAGGAATGGGATTTCTCTTTCCCCCCCCCCCCGGGTTTCACTTCTTTTCGTACTTCTTCATTTGTTTTTATTTAAGTAGTTCTCTGAAACATAAAGTAGTGATTACACATCGTCTCGCCTATCATAAACATGTACTACTTAGTCATTACACAATACAGTTTTGCATCGCTAATAAATCATATTATTCATTGTATAACAAAAGCTGCCCTGTGAATGTTCCTAATTACTGTAATTACTGAATGCTGTTTTCATTTTTAATTAACCGGCTTGCTTTTGTGTTTTTTATTCTTTAAACAGTTTTATATTTCATTAAGTATTTGTCTTACAATATAACCTAATTCAATAAATAAAATGTGCTTTACATGATTACCCGAGTTTTCAAGAAGTATGTAATTAATAGTTATGTTTATGACTTTTATTCCCTTAATAAAATGAAATAACTTTTTCGTATGGCCAAACTGATTTATCACTGTAAATATCATTCGGCTGGCTGCATGATACGTGTGTTTGAATTTTTTTCTAGGCTCAAAGAGACGTTCTCGGAAAACAAGGCTAGCCAATGGAGAACCCCCGCCGGAACCTTCCACCGTTAAAGAAAACCCTGGCAACCCCGATACTAGCGCCGCCTCTGACACCCTGGACTTGTCCGACCTGGATCTGAGCAAAATGGAACTGTCGGAGAAAGAAGTAGAGGCTTTATCCGGCCTCACTCCCGCTCTGTCTCGCCGTCTGCAACAGCAGCTCCTGGCCCACCTCCCTCCGGCTGCCGCCCGCTCCCTTCGCCGCACTCTGTCTGCCCACCTGCCTCCCTCCAGCCACCCCGTCCTCCCCTACACCAGGAGTCTGTCTGCCACCAAGCAGGCCGACAGTGACGCACCCGCCTCTCACACCCAGATCTCCAAATGTGAACCAGAGATAGAAACAAACTCAAACGCAGGTTATTCGTCTCCCAGTTTCTCAGACTCGGTGTCCGTCCAGCTGCCTCCGTCCAGTCACAACACCACCCACCCATACACCAGAAGCCTCTCTACCGATAAGCAAACGGACGTAGATACTCCAACACCTGAGATCTCCGAGAGTCAGTCCGAGATGGAGACAAACTCATATGCGGTGCCTTCCTCCAGCCAAACCACCCTCCGCTACTCCAGAAGCCCGTCGGCTACTAAGCAGAGTGACAGTTATACGCCTGCCCCGGTTATCTCCAACTATACACCAGATATAGAAGTGAACTCAAATGCAGATTACTCTTCTTCCCGTTTCTTAGACTCCGGGTCCTTGAAAAATGCCAAAAGTTGGCATTCCATAGACACAACAGGAAAATATGATTCTTCTCCAATAAGTGAATCCATCTCCCCGAAAGCCCCTTCAGTTGGGAGGTACACCCCCGATGGATCTTGTCTGAGTAAATACCTGTCTGGTGGGGAGGAGTATCCTACCTCCCTGAGGAGCTATGAGCACGGTGGTCTATTGGAGAGAGAGTCAGCAGGAGGTTCTGCCCTCAGTAACATACCCATGGGAGGATCTCTGAGGCGGCGCTCTTTGAGAACTCCTCCGGCAGATACATCTCATCGAAGAGTTTCACGATTTTTAAGGCCTGATTTCTTCGACACCCCCCGAGAAGAAAGCCTTTATGTTCGTGACAAAAAAGAAAAGGAACTAGAAACTCAAAAAATTCTCAAGGAAATAAGGCAGAAGAAGAGTAGACATTCAGATTTAGCCAGCCCCAATAGCCCGGTGGCCCCCACTGATATATCCGATATACTGAGTGCGAGATCCGGATATCGCAACAGCTTGTCACCAGTTGGCATTCCTGTTGCCAAAGACAAAAGCCGCTCTGT
This sequence comes from Limnephilus marmoratus, assembly GCA_917880885.1. Taxonomy (NCBI): domain Eukaryota; kingdom Metazoa; phylum Arthropoda; class Insecta; order Trichoptera; family Limnephilidae; genus Limnephilus; species Limnephilus marmoratus. The sequence goes on from OU862908.1 coordinate 19,460,124, forward strand.
TACTCCATTTCATCCAATTCTAGACAACATCAGCGAATATCACTCGGATCCAATATCACCAAAAGATGGACTAGTTGCTGTAGATAATAAATTAGATAGTACTTTTCATAACTGCCAAACAGATAAATCTAGTTTTAGTCAAATTCAGTCGCCAAGTCAAAACATTTTCCCTTCAGTGAACACCGACAGAGGTTCCTTCAAGTTTAATAACAAGGAGTCTCGACTTGTCCGACCCAAAAGCTTCCCTACAAAGTCCTATGAAGAGGATGGCTATAACGCAATGGAAAGAAACGTCGGGAAGAAGGAGACTTGCTCTAATATTCCTACTAATAGTTTTACTTCTAAAGATTCCAAGTTGACCAGACCGAAGAGTTATCCTAACTCTTCCCAGTCTCCCGAAAAAGCATTCAATGTGCCTTCTGTTACAGAAAATGGCAACCTAAAGCAGCTTAATAACGCTAATCATTGTGAAGTGGCCAAACCAGTTCCTCTGCGAAATGGTTCATTAGAAAATGATCAAAATGTTACTGTAAGCTTCAGTGTGTGTTTACCAAGCAGAAACACCAATAAACTCAATGTCCTAAAAACAGAATCTTCATCAAAAGAATTATCTATCAAAAAATATGTTGTTGTAAAAGCAGATCCTGAACTGAAAAAAAATGCACCGACTTCAAATAATGCAGATAACAGTGAATTAATGGAGCGTAAGGATTCAATTAAAATTTCCCCTGGGTTAAATCCTCTCTCAGAATCAGCACTCCTTCTGAAACCAGATAAGGTCAATTTAAAAGTTTCGGATGTTGAAAGCACTTTGAAATCTGATGTGTTGGAGACAGGTATTCAATTGGAAAATAATTCGCTTTCTGCAAATAATAGTATACATAGAATTTCACCAGAGAAAACAGTTACAGACCTTGCAAACAACATGAAGCCAAAGGTGTTGGATTCTGATATTAATTTAGAACAAATTGTAGTATTGGATAAAAATAGTATTGATAAAATCAGTGCTCTGAACAAAATATTGGAAATAACAACTTCTCCGAAGCCTAATGCTGGAACTGCAGATATTCCCTTGGAGAATAACTCCTTATCCAAAACCATTATTGGAAGCTCTGTAACACCCGTAGCATTAACTTCAGATAATATTTTAGAAAATAAATTAGAAGAGAACACTTTTCCACTTATCAAATCTGATTTGGAAGAAAAACTTGAAAATCCATGTCCAGAAGAAAAGAAAAAGAAAACACTTGGGAAGAAAAAAATTATCATTAAGAAGAAAGTTGTAAAAAAAACAGATTCAACATTAGACACTTCCAAAATTACAAATGCAATAATTAAAGATAAACCTCCAAAGAATGAAGAGGAAAAGATTGTACCTGTCAAAAAAAAATCTGTTCTGCATTCAATAGGGGAGAAAATCGAAAAATTTAGAAATGACAGTTTTAATCGATCCGCTTCACAAGAAAAAGATTCGGCAAATGAAGCAAAATCAAAACCCCAGTTGCCAAGTCCGAAAGAAGAAGTGAAACCTTCTCGCATTGAGAATGTCATGAGAGCTCTGAGGGAGAGGTCTGTTCCCAGCGGAGACATGGCGGAACCAATTACTGAATCGGGCTTAATCAAGAGGGCCGTTACAGTCACAGATCTTCCCACTTTAGACACTAAACTTTCAACCAGTAAGAAGAGTGTGAATCGAGTCTTAGGATTGTTCAAAAAAATTGAATCAAAAGATAAAAGTAACAAAACCATTTTGGAGAAATCAGGGAATGATTTGGTTAAAGTAGAAGTTGATCCTTTACCAATTGAAAAAATTGAATTGCCGAAGTGTTCTGATATTCAATTACCAGAGAATAATAAACCTAAAAGACCTACTTCTCTTTTACTAAATGGAATCGGAAAACGAGTACAAGCGTGTTATAATGGTGCTTCCAGTGACAGCGTATTAACCAAAGAAATTAAATCTACTTCAAAACCTGAAAATGTCAATTCTAATTTCGATGGAGAGCTTAAATCTCAGAAAAAGGGATTAAGATTGGATTTCTCACGATTGCCAAAACTGAACCAAGGTATTTTTAACAAACGTAACTCGTTAGATCTGAGCAAGAGTCGGGAAGGAAGTCAATCTAAAGAGGTTGAAAGCAATAAGGAGTGGCAAAGTGAAAGCTACCATAAAACCCGTGAGAGAAGCCAATCTAAGGAAGTAGAGCGGAATCAACGGTGTCAAAGTCTGACTACTCGTCAAAATCCAGAAAGGTGTCAATCAATAGAAGTTGAAAGTAGTAAAGAGTGGCAAAGTCAATGTCTAACTACACATCAAAATCCAGAAAGATGTCATTCTAAAGATGTTCAAAGTAATAATGAGTGGCAAGGTCAGAGCTATCGCAATACTGGCACTGGTGAAGCAGAAAGAGAGAGTAATCATCAACATCCTGCAGAAGTTAAATCTAAAGATATTGAAAACAATCTTCAGTGGCAAAGTTCTTCCAAGAGCCAAGAATGCAGAGAACTTGATGGTAATGGTAATACTAGTTGGGAGAGTCAGAACTATGACCCTGCAATAGATAGTTTCAGTGATGGTGCAACAAAAGTAAATGAATGTTCCATCAATAATAATTATTCTCCATTAAACAACACTTTAATATCTCCCAATTGGTCTCCTGATTGCGACACAAGTAAGTTTATGATAGAGCCGGATGCGGATTTCAATCAGAGTTCTAGTCAACCTCCACATCGCAACTATGAAGCTACTTCCCCTGACCCTGACAATATAATTGATCGTATACGCCGTAAAAGTTTCTATAATCGTTTTAATGAAAAGAAGAATCGTAGAAAAAGTCAGCTCGTAGGTCCTGGGGCAAAAGAATACATTCCATCTGAACGAATTCACTCGCAAGTAGACGGGGATGGCTCCTATCACAGCAAATATGACTACACTCCTTCCAGCAGCAAGTACGAGCGGCCCCAGACCTTGGAACTTGGCAAGTTATCAGATAACGGAGGCAGCAGTAGTCCCACCAAGTACAGAGGAATGGACCACCTGTCCCCCACCAGTCACAAGTCTCTAGATAGAAGCGAACGCAGATATCTATTAGAGCCCCAATATCAGCCTTATTCAGAAAATAATTTACACTATTCCATGCCCAGATATTCTAGGACAGTGTCTTTGTTGGATAATAATGATAGTTATCAACCTGCCACTGAATATAAAAACACTAGTTCAAGATATGGGAGAAGTTTCTCTTTACTTTCCCCCACCAGTTACAGTACTCTCAGTCCTCGAGCACCTCCTCGGAACTCCGCAATATTGCTCAGAGATAGCGGAGAAGTGGAACCTACCACTGAAAGCGTTTTGACTAAAATTAGAAATAGAAAGAAACTCGCCGCTATGAGCCCTACTACGGATGATGAGGAATCATATTTGGACAAAAAAATCAGGTATGTCAGATATTAACAATCATTGAATATTGGAAATAAATTTTACTATAGATGCTAAAATATGGGGTTTACATAGATTGCTTTTTTGCTAAACTTTATTTAGGGTGTCAATTGTAGCACAGAATATTTCTATATGTCCATTATGCTCGTACTTGCTTGAGGGCAATTATTTAATTTTCAATATTCAATTGTACATACATAATATTGTAATATACAGAAATCAAGAAATTTTTGGGTCAGTGATGTTAGAAATTACAAAATATATTATGTATTATCTATGCATTTTTAAAACTAAAACTCTATACATGTAATTAGAAACATCCGAATTCTTTAATTACTATTTTGTATTCAAATTTTAAGACTTTGATATCATTTAACTTTGTTCATGAATAATAATATCATTTAGAAATTGTTCACTGGATTCCAAGTACATACAAAGAATTGCATAGTTCTTACAACAGTGTATATTTAGAATCCTTTTTGTATTTTCCATTTAGATCAACATTAACAATCATGTATCATTTAATTTCAGATCCAACCACACATCCAATAACGAACATGACAAATCTACAGACCAAGCTGAGTGATTTATCTAAGTCAGCCAACAATGATCCGTGTTTTCATACTCGCCAATTTAGAAATCCATTCAAATAGGTTTGCCTCATTATCATTTCTATTTGAAGACACCCTTTCCTTGGCCTTTAAATTCCTTCAATATTGTGAAGTCCCATTTACCCGTTTGCCACTAACCGCATATTATACTTTATACATTTAATTTAAATGAATATGTTTCACCATTATTACTTTGGGTATGCGGTGAAAAGGTTAATTGATTGTCATATTATTGAGAAATCTGTTGTTAAATGATTTTGTCCTTTTTTATTACTTACTTCCCAGAAACTGTGAATTGAATCACGCAACTTCTATATTTTTAGTATTTCAAAGAAGTTATTATTTGCTATTTAAATAAAATTTGCCTTTTTATCATGGTGCTTCTTTGTTTGTGTGATGGAGGCCTTGATATCATATATTGTATAGTTCTCATTAAAATAAGTGGCTATAATAAATTATCATGTATCCATACACATTCAAATTGATAGATTAGCCAATCACAGGGAAAGGGGAACAAATCAAGTTGTGCGGGAGGCGATGTGACTGTCTCCCTTTCTGTGATTTGTCAATAAATGAATCTGACAGTATACAGGCAATGCGCATTGTAATACATATCATTATTCAGTCCTCGTAAATAAAATCTGCTTGCGAATTGATATCTGATATTGAATCCTTTTTACAATGGCGTGCGAATTGCTGGCTACGTAAAAACTTAACTACAAATCCCAAATCGGGTAAATAAAAGTTATTGCTTGTTTCCAGAATATTTATAATATATTTTATTTAGTTGGACACTTGTGTTATAATAATTTGCCCACCTCACTCATTTTTAGCATCGCTACGCGGTTTGTTTAAAAACGAACATTCAGTTCCTGCGCAGAAAAGTCCTGCAATGGACTGCGCTACAAACCTTTGCCTTACTTTACTTTTCTGCACATGGTCTGGTTATTTCAATGTGCACTCTTCGGTGGTCAATGTACAACTGATGTGGTAGTTTATTCAAAGCATTCTCAAGCTCTTCTGGTGCCAAAAATATTGTCACGTGGTTTACTCCAAAAGTCTATCAATTTGGATGTATGTATCTAAAAAAATTTACAGTATTTAAATTCTTTCACGGAGAGGTGAATATCTTTATAACCATCACTATGCATTAGTTTTACATATTTCGTCTTATTTGAGTTCATTAGAAAAGTGTCAGGAACATATGTAGTGTTTGTTAGATGCATGAATATGGGGAATAAGCAATGGAAGTAGGAAGTAACAAGTGGTGCTAGTAGGAGACAAGATGTGTTTGTGTATTTATTTGTAATTTTAGGCATTAACATGACAGTCATGGAGCATGTTTTTGGTTAATATGTCATAATTTTGCAGCCTTGATATATTATGCAATATTTAAATATTAGATAATAATCGAAAGACATTCATCTATGCCAATAATAATACTGCTGCCAAATTTGTATTAATAATAAATAAATAAAAATCTGAAAGCCTCCTAAATACTGGAGCTCAAATTGTGGCAACGTTGGACACTAATTAAAACAGCGTGACTAAAAAACACGTGCTTTCGATGTTTATGTTCAATTTTGTAAAGTATAATACCTGTATGTATTATGTATTTAAAAATAACTAATGCTTGTGCAGTGCATATAGGTTTAGAAAGACAAACGCCTTAGGCTTGAAGAATGGCAACCCTCATAATGTATTGTCTGTCGATTGAGATCCAATGACAATGTGGCGTGGTTGATTGAAGTTATAGCTTTGCAGTTGAGCTGATGAGTTTAGCCTGCAACTATTAAATGCACCATATGGAGTTAACTAAGCCTTTATATGCTCGCAATTGTTTTCTTTTTCTAGTCTATTAGTAAATTGGTGCCGAAAACTAAAGTTTAAAATATAATTAAGATTTAATCTTTGTTAAGTCTGAATAAGTTATACTTTGCTGTAAATACATACCTACATATTTAATTTTTAGAGACTATAATGAATATAATATATATGTATGCTGTTGCTTATTGCTGGAATATGTATTTGCCTACATTGATATTGTTACTTTTGTATGTTGAAATGTTTATTTAAACTAGAATATTAAACTTTCACAGGGCACTCACTCTGTGGTTAGACATTATAATTTTAATCAAAATATATTTTGTTTAAATATCACTTTATTTAATATTTTATGATTAATACAGGGTGTTAAGGGACGTACTTGACTTGTAAATGAAATTTTGGTCTCCGGCGACATTTTTTTTTTTTCTACAAAAACATAAAAAAATGGTAGTGTTGAACAGTTGGAGGCGGGGTAAGGGGTTCGTCGGACACCCGGCTGAGTGACCAGTGACGACATGCGGAAGAAAAAATTTTTTTGTTTGATTTTGAAGAAAAAATTTTTGAAAAAAAAAAGTCAAAAAGTCACCGGAGACCAAAATTTCATTTACATTTTTTACTCCAAATAATGTCAGGAATCACTGGTTAAAGTAAGTCAAGTACATCCCTTAACATCCTGTATATTAGCTGTTTCGGTTCAGAGTTGTATATTTTTATACAACCCTGATAAAAGTTCAGGTTGAACCGAAACCAGTTGGTTTGTAAATATGTACATTCAATAAAGTGGTATTTGAACAAAAAATATTTTCACTCAAATTATTAAATATTAAATAAGTATCTAATTCATAACTTCTGTCATTTGTCTGTAGGAAGAATAGATACCTTATTAAATCTCACTTGCTAAATCTCATTGTAGCGTGGGTAAGGCTTGTTCACAACACTAATTTATTTATGTTATTTACTCATACGTCGTATAGAACAACATTATATAATATAACAACTATTATTACTACAAGTTTCAAAGTTTTATGTATTCGGTATGAGCTAAAAGTAGATGAACATTTTTTGAAGGTCTAGTTTAGCGTTTTGAGAAAACATGCTTGATAGAAGGAAATGTTGGTTTTGTACTTAATAAAAAGAGAAAGTTGTGTAGCACCACACTACCACTACACATCACTTTCTGACTATGTATTACTTGTCGGGATTAGTTAGTAAAGTAATGTAAACTTTTCTTATACAATTATCATTGTATTAAATCGCTCACGGTGATTTAATACAATGATATTGTCCCTCTCTAACAACTTTAATTGAGCCAAAACAGTGCGATTAGTAATAAACAATACCAGAGCCTCTGTTTTGGTAAGATTTTTAGCACAAAAAATTGTTAATAATTATATTTTGTGTTGTTGTTGTTAACTATTAGATCTTCCGATAATTTTTGTATTATTTTCAAGTGAAGAAGTCATGGAAATACTTCCTCGTCAATCCTTTTACACTAACAATATGTATAAATTTAAAGTATTGTAACTTTTGTTAAAACATAATAACAATTTACTAATGTTGAACAATTTAATTGAATTATCCACAGATTGTGTACTAATCTCTTAGCGATTGAATATAACTTTGTGGAGGATTCCTTGATAATCTACCTTTATGGCACATAAGATACCACTCACCCATAACATTAATTGGTACCACAAATATCAGTTTAAAATAGCTTATTGGAATCGAAATGTTATAAACGAGCGATTGAAGTGATCTGATAAACTTGTCTAATTTTTATTTTATTTTAATTTTTGTATCCGATTTACATACTGATTGTGATAATTTTCTCGAGGGAAATATATATTTTACAATTTGATACATTTGTTTTATTTATATAGATTAATGGTAGGTATGTTGACTCGATTTTGACTGATTGCTCACTAAGTATTCAGTTTCCTCTCCTTCTCCTCTTGTCCTCTCCCTTGACTCCCCGTACTTGCAAACATAACCTCACCAAATATCAAGAGGTTGGAACACTGCTACCTTTGCACGATAATGTCGCCTCTCACCCGGCATGCCGCTTGAAGTCCCGAAAACCCTCCTGCATGGAAGGGGAGAGACTCCTCCGATCACCTCTCACACCAGGAAGATAGGTGGAAACTTGAGTGGCAATCGGCCAATCTCATGCAAGACTCCGCTGAGAGACAGTCTAAGTCAACGATACTCAACCTTTTTTCTCTTTGGGCCACATACATGTATTTGTAAAGTTACGCGGGCCGCAACACTATACTGGTATGACGAAAAAAAAAATCATCAACCCCCCCCCCCCCCCCCCAACAAAGAAATATTCTTCTTCCCATTTGTCTTGAAACACTCTCTTTTCGTTGGAAATTTTTCAATTGCATTGTGAAGACACTCCCGCCATTAATAATAATAATTGGATAATTTGTAGAGCGACATTTTGGAAAAAAACCCCTAATTATGCGTTTTTAAATTATATCAAAACAAATGTATTATAATTGATGCGGTTGTTTCTAGAAGTGGCACTTTTATTTATAAATAATGTGTGTACTTGTAACGGACGTGTTGCTCTCCCTCATTGTTAAATTATAATTTGCTAGTTATGTACAATGCCCCGGTGCAACCAATAAAGCTTGCGTGCCAAGTTGCACCGGGAGACATTCTAGACTCTTATAATTTAATAATTTTAATACTTAATACCTTATTTATGCTTATTTACGCCTCCAAAGGCAACCAGGCTAACTAGCCTCCTTTTTAGTTATGGCCCTGAAAAGGGCCATTATTATACTGGCTCGCAGTCGGCTTCACCAAGCAGGCTGTTTTGCCTCCCTTTTTAGGCGGCCCTAACAAGGGCCATTATTATACTGGCTCGCAGTCGGCTTCACCAAGCAGGCTGTTTTGCCTCCCTTTTTAGGCGGCCCTAACAAGGGCCATTATTATACTGGCTCGCAGTCGGCTTCACCAAGCAGATTGCCTTTTATTTTTTTTGGCGGCCCCTTTCAGGGCCTCTTTTTCGTCCTGGCCGCTAGGTTCATGAATACCGTGCCGCCAGCAACGATCCTTTGCCAAACACATTTTACCATTGCTAAAATGTTATTTTTCTTTGCACACAAATGCCCCGGTGCAACAAGTAAAACTTGCATACCAGGTTGCCACCGGGAGACATACTAGAGTTATGATTTCATCGCCTTCAGGGCTATTTCTCCGGCTACAAAGCCAAAAAACCAGTTTGGGCGTCCCTATTAAGGGCCTTTATATTGGTCAAAAATACACCATATTTTAATATAACTTCGTCTAAACATCCCGTAGGACGCTGAAACTAAGACGTTTCAGTGCAGAGTCCTACGGGGCATCCATAGAGCCATAAATAAACATTGTAACTCTTAAACTGCCAGCGCTATCAGCACTTGAGCAGATTTTCGAGACTTTAGCATCATTTCACTTTTTCTCCATTTTAAAAATCCCAGGACCTCGTAAGGCGACGAAACCAAAAAGTTTCGATAGCCAGGCTTACGGGGGACCTGGGAAAAATATTAACTTCTTTGTAACTATTCAAACACTTTGTTAAATAACAAATACCTACCGACAAAAAGTCAAACTTCCTTAAAAACAACCCAAACTCATCAAACAAAAAATCTACGAATGTAGAACATCCGTAGAAACACTGTAGTTTTAAGGAAAACATTGTAAATACATTAACCTGACCTGTATAATTAATTTAAGAAACCAATTTTAATCGACCACTTTCGAGGAAATGGTCGGCAAAACCAGCGGCAACAGAAAACCGCTCCTTATATACAAAACGGGATAGGTAAATCCCCCCACTCTAAAAATGTACCACGTGACCGTTTTTTCACCCGAAAACGGGTATAAAAGGCGTGATTTTTTGAAAATAAATTAGTTCTTCCATCAACGTCAACTCGTGTTATTATTTCCTTCTGGGAAAAGTTATTATCATCCGCTGCCTCCCGCCGACCTCTGCCTAGACTTTGCTCCTGGTGCCATCAGTCTCCTCCAGAAAGCCGGCCCTACTTCAGGCAACCGCCACGCACCAGGACTGGGCAGAGGAGTAGGCACATCCAGTGTCCTCAACTCATCAGGCACTGGGTGCACGGGAGGTCAGTATTATTATTATTTCAATCATTTCATCCTGGTCGTGTACTGAAACCGGTACCCTTTTTTTACAGTCTTGTACAGGCTTGATACGTCTGGTACAGTACTTGTGTGTCAAATATTTGTATTTTAGGAATAAACATAGCGTGTGTAAATAGCAACACTCTTACACATCTGCCCTGATGATGGACACTGTAACGCTGTCCGAAACGTTGGCTAAAGAGGGAGATAGCGCAACACGTCATAACACCCCAAAAACAAATAACGTGAAAATCTAAGCAACATATCTTACTTTTGTACCAGATCATGTGGACCATAATGACAATCCTTTTCGGGTGTCGAAACGAATCTCAAGATATACGAAATTTAGAATGATAGTTTTTTTTAAATCAAGTTCTTAATGGTAAAGTGGTTAGGGCCGCACAAAAAAGCTTGGCGGGCCGCAGGTTGAGTATGGTTGGTCTAAGTTCTCATTGCCTCGTAAACAATAGGATAAGGTGCTCCCATAGCCGTTGTGCCCACATGATGCATAGATGGGGCCTTAAAGAGTCGGCGATGTGGAGCAGACCATCGAATGTGTGGTCAACATTTGTTCCCCGTGAGATTGATGAGATCCACAGGAACACCTGAGGCTTTAGGCTGACTCGCAGATGTCCCCCTCTGACCCCTCACCATAGAAAGAAGAAGTGTTCAGTTTTAACAGAGGTCAACGCAATTAAACAAAAAATGTTAATTAGTCTTGAAAATATTTAATATAAAATATGCAATTTTGGGCAACAAAGGTGGCTACCCAAAATTAAATCATATTGACAAATTGTTTCTTATCCTTCTCTGCCAGAGTTTCCAAAATGTCATCCAGGAGTGTGTTGGGAAACCTGTCTACCCACGACTTGATGAAGCCTTCTAGATTGGGCTCGTAGGTCTGAAGGTTTACAAGACCACCTGAAACCAAAAAATTATCAAATTTAACTTTTTTAACACTCTGCCACATATATCACTTGACTAATGATTTTTAACATATTTAATCAATTATATCAATGTTTTATTGTTTACCAATATCTCGGTTTCTATCTTTCTAAAAATAAACCTGGCAGTTACCATGCGTTCTTTGTTATTAAAAATATTAAAGGGAAACTGCTGACCTTCCAAGTTGGTATTGGGCTGAACAAGAATCTTCCTGGGTTGCTTGTGAGCCAGCACTATGTCCCTCCAGCCATCCCACGGCTCCCTCAGCTCACTGTAGTGACTAAACAACTTCCTGGCTCCATCGGTATCCGCCGTGGACTTCAGAACTTGCAACTTCAACAAGAAGTCTCCTACAAACATTATTATTGAATCAAAACAATCCTTAAATCTCATACGCGCTCACCATTCGTTGTGACTTTATACTTTGGGTAAAGTTTTATTTTAAAATTCAACTTTACAATTACAATGCTTATTTTGCAGTTTTTCAATCAATTACTAAGTATGTGGGATGAGGAGGTAATGCAACATCAATTATTCTACATTTCATGGTTTGAATTCAAAAACTATTTCTAAGAATAATATTCAAATCACAACCATCAGAGCTACTTTAAAAAAAATTCAGAATCTTAGACATTCGACAATTATACATAAGGATAATACACATTTTATATGGAAAAAGGATTTGATGAAAAAGACACACTTAAAATGCATAATTCCTTCAACAAACAGAGCTTTCGCCCAGTGACATTTTTCTAATTTGCTCCCAAAATGTTCAACTTACTGAGTATTGATACTAGGAAATCGAAAACTGATTATCTTTATACCATAAGTTTTCAGAATTGGTTATTTATAAAAGGGACTATTTTAAAGAATGCTTAACACCGTTAAAATAAGTTAATTAACTTTATATAATGAATAACTTATTACTTTGTATAAAACCACTATTTTTAAAACAATATCAACATGTTTCGACAACAATGTTGTCTTCATCAGGATATGTTACTATGATAAATGATAAACAAGTATAGACAAATTAGAATAAATTATAACATAGACAAAATACTAAAAAGTAGAGGTGATTAATTACTTACTAATCATAAAAATAGTTATACAAAATTAAATTTAAAAATTATTTAAGGAAAAATAAAATTGCATTTAGATAATAATTTTTTTTTAAGAATAATTAATTAAAATAATTAGTCTAAATCAAAAAATCAATAATTATAATTAGTTGTAAGTATTAATAAGAAAATAAATTTAAAAGATGGCTATTTTTTAAATTTATTTTCTTATTAATACTTACAACTAATTATAATTATTGATTTTTTGATTTAGACTAATTATTTTAATTAATTATTCTTAAAAAAAATTTATTATCTAAATGCAATTTTATTTTTCCTTAAATAATTTTTAAATTTAATTTTGAATAACTATTTTTATGATTAGTAAGTAATTAATCACCTCTACTTTTTAGTATTTTGTCTATGTTATAATTTATTCTAATTTGTCTATACTTGTTTATCATTTATCATAGTAACATATCCTGATGAAGACAACATTGTTGTCGAAACATGTTGATATTGTTTTAAAAATAGTGGTTTTATACAAAGTAATAAGTTATTCATTATATGAAAAATGATGCCACAAAATAAATTTGCGAAGTTTGAAGAAGTAATTAACTTTATTTTATGAAAAGCTGCCGATCGATCACATGTGCGACAGCTGTATAGAACGGTTCCATGTCAACTCAGAAAGGTCATTAAAAGCTATGAAAAAATAATTTTAAAATAGACGGTAACCCTTACCTAACTTAACCTATTTAACCATTTTTTTATCATCACTCTGACCTTTCTGAGGTGCCTCTGAGTTTTTTCCGAGTTCTCCGTTCACCGTGTGTTTAAAATTATGCATAAGCAATAGGCAGTCAATGCAGCATTCTTTGATTATATAAATGTCTAGATATAGCGCTCGAGTGACGAAGCGCCAAAAAATATATCAGCCAAATGTTGGCAGCTAAGCTCAGCCTGTCCGCTCAGTGGCGACACTATCGTTGAACGGTAAACACGTGTTGTGTGACATTTGAAAATGACCATTTGCGCTATATCAGTGTGCAGGAATTACATAGGACGATTGAAAACAAGTAAATATGTTACCTATCATCGGTAAGTTACCTTTAAATAACCATTTAGTTAAAGAAACAATTCAGTTTTAATAGTGTAATTTGGTCTTAGGACGAACGCCAATTGACGCTATATTTTGACACCATGTTTACAGGGTTGCCCGTTCTTCAAATTGAACTTTCCCGATAATTATTTCGAAGTAAAAACCGATCATATTTACGTGTGTTTGTAATTTTAAATAGGATTTTAATAATTATCCAAAAGTACACTATATATAATAATATTATAAATGTGAAAGTTTGTCTTTGTGTTTACGTGCTTGTAAATTTTTCGCGTTGACACTATATTTAAAAAAGTTATGAATATGAAATTTGCTTATCTATTAAAATTACAAAAAAATGTGACAGGTTTGTTTGGTGAAGTATCAAGTAAATTTTTAATTTTATTCATACATATTTTACAGAATACCTAATGATCCTATATTAAGAAGTAAGTGGATAGAAAAAATAAGAAAAAGCCGCCGAGAGGATGTCTGGCAACCAGCTAAAAGTACTGTTATTTGCTCTGATCATTTCCATGCCAAAGACCTGTATTTTGTCAACAATCAAAGGCGTCGAAGGTTAAAAAAGGAAGCGATCCCGTGTAAGGTAATTTTTTGAAATTTGTAATTTTGTTTTTAGCGGCACATACCAAAAGGTGCCAAATAACGTAAGTCTATTACTAAACTTCTGCAACCCGTCTACCTTTTCGTATTTCTGACCTTAGTAAGTAAATTTTATTGTTCTTTGTAGTTTTAATTTATTGTTCGAATAAAATAAAATAATAGTAAAGGTAATATGTAAATAATTTCTTAGAAATATTGTTATGACACCAGTTCTGATGGGGCCAATATGTTGAAAGTATCCTAGAGGTTACGAAAAACATTTTTGTCAAAATATCGTGTTCATGTTTTTTTTCTATAATTTACAGGCATTGTTCTTAACATCATTAGAAACAGATGATGATGATGATGAGAGTAACGATTCAGTTGAAGATAGAGGAAAAATAAGCGAATCTGTAAAACATGTTTTAGATGAAGCAGTAAGTATTTTTAGGTTAACAAATAGTTTTGATAAAATAAAAAATACCTTTTTTTTAAAGATTTTGTTTCTTGTGTGTTTCGATTACTATTTTCTTATATTAAACCTAACCGATTTTAAATCTGTCGCCTGTTTTTTATTTGTTAGAAAAATCTAAATGTTCTTTGATATATAATAGTACCCAAAATATATATATCTATATTTTTTTTATTTTTTATTTTTTATTGTAATATAAAATATCACTTACATTATATATACATATATATTTTACAAAGTATTATAATAAAGGTCGTTTTTCTTCATGTATACCTTTTCAGAAAAGAGGAGTTCTTGTGCCTGATAAGGGAGATTATATATTTTTGGTAAATTTTCGGGATTGGTGGCCAAGGCTATTACGAATAATAATAATAAGCGTAACAATGAATCGGTGCACATGACAAGAGGTTATTGATGTGCAACAGAAATAAAGTCGGTGACAGAACCGATCCCTGTGGGACGCCAGCATTTATCGAATGCGAGGAAGAGGTGAAACCGTCAGCAACCACCTGAATCGACCTCTCCCTCAAAAAGTCGGCAATCAACGTGCACAAGGATTATCGAACGTTATTAATACCGCAGCGTCTGCGTGGTTGAATTTCAGAGCCCGGTTTCGATTGCATATCCGACGCCACGCCTTACACGCTGCGCCACATATAAAATCTGTGTTCGTGGATTTTCAGACAAAGCTACCGTTGTAATTTGGTTTCTAACTCAAGAATTCGTCACAAGATGTCGCCACTTTCGTCGGCAAGACGCAAAGGGACGTGTCGTTCCTAGGGATAAGTTCTATGAATTTTTGAAAATGGAATATCTCCCAGATTTCGAAAGATTGACGGTAATACTCAGTCGCATCAAGCGGCTGTATATTACATATGACGTCATCGCCCGACAGTTCCTATTAGACTTATAAAATGAAAGCCGCCCGCAGGGCCTAGCAGTAAAAACCTGCGGAGCGGGATTTTAACTGCTAGTAATAATAATTATTATTATCTAACACCTGGGTCCTATACCACAAAACTTAAGTGGAGTGAAGAGAGCAATATGATTGGTCAATCTTTGCACCTCTCTGTTTCACTCTGCCCAGCTTGGCATCTACGTAAACGCACCCTTAAATAAGGGCACTTACGAAAATTTATTGCAACCAAAGGTTCTACCAAAACCAAATGTATTTTGTAATTTGTATTTGAATTTAAAAAAATGGTGAAAATACTGTATTTTGTATTTCAAATACACGGCTTGAAAGTATTTTGTATTTCGTATTTTGAATACATGCGAAAAAGTATTTTGTAATTTGTATTTTAAATACAGCAAAGCATGTATTTTGCCCAGCCCTGCTTATTTATTTGTTAAAAATAATGAAATAAAAATAAATCTCTTTTAACAATGATTTTATTTTCATTTATATCATTATATGTAGAAAATTATCTTACTTAAATGAATTCAAAATTAAACGAATTATAGGTCCCGCAAAATCGAAACATATTTTTTACCCACTTTTATGGGAAATACTCAGGAGCTGGTATCACTCGACACGCCTACAGTGACGTTAGCGCTCGACGTTAACAATATAAGTTACGCATACTTGTGTGCGTGTCACGCACACAAGTGTTTCAAATCTGGCCTGTTCTTTTTGCTGGAATTACAGCGCAACACTCTATCTAGACATTTATATAATCAAAGGCAGCATTGAAACAAATCGCTAAAAAATCAAGAATAATAGTACAGTTACAACTGTCGATTTCATATAACTACCATCATCTGATTGTTACTTACCAACGACTTTCTTTCCGACTGTTTCGATTTTAGATCGATCCAGGGTCATAAGAAGGTTTTTTCCAGGTTCAGTTTCTGTGATGGTCAGCATACCTTCACCATCCAACTCCAGGAGACGCATCAGCACAAACCTCGCTTGAGCATGGGCCTGATTTATATAAAAAAAAAAATTACATTGCTAATTTATTTAAAATTAACTCATTTAATCAATTATATTACAATCACTACTATGTAAACAAATAAATATATATAAAGAACTGTTATTAAGCTTCAAAAACCTTAAAAAAAATAATTCAAACACATTTATTATTTACTGACAAAAGATTTCTGTTCTAGTTGAAAAACATTAAAACCTGAATTTTACGATTGTAAGATACAAATGAAAAATTGTAGGTAAATAAATACCTGTAACCAGGCTTTAGTGGCAGGCTGGTACATTTCTGTGGCCTTAGCAACTCCATTCCACAGCAAACTTAGCCAATTTGTGTAAATTATATCCTCGGCCACCTGTCCTTCATATCCAAACACTCTAAAACAAATAAATAATTTGATTAATTAACTAATTTTAACATTAGTTCATTAATCTGTTTATCCAGGGTGGCCACAAAAAACGGATTTCAAAATTCCCTGATAATTCCAGGTTTTCCAGGGCAGTTTCTACATTTTTCCCTGATATGTTTAATTTTATATAAGGGAACGTACCCATACTACATGACCTCTTCAGGGGGGGAGGGGTCCTCAAAATACCACGCTTGGTACAAATGAGCGGCGGGGGCTTAGGTTTTTGGTCACCGGTGGAGGGGGGGGGGGTGTTAAAAATTGCAAAAAATTGGTCACGTAGTACGGGTACGTTCCCTAGGGGGTTATCGTTTGTTAAATAAATAATAAAGGGAATTTATGATATTTCGCCTGAAGACAATTTGTGAAGAAATAAAAAGACCAGACAAAAATAAACAAAAAAAACATTAACATTAGAAGAGATACAAAAAAATATCACACGAAACAAGCAACAATACTAGGGAACAGTTTAGATTTAGAATATTAATAATTTAACAATATAGGTACCCTTTGGGTAAGCAGTTAGGACATTAAATAATACAAAGAAAAATATGGTAATAGAGGAAACTGAACCATAAGCATTCGACTAAAGTTTAGAAAGAGGTTTATTATATATTTACACGAAGCTATGGTATAAATAGTGATGCAATGTAATTTTATAAATACTAAAAACCTTGATTTAAATGTTAAAATACCTACACACAAAATAAAAACACACACACACACATCAACTAGATGACATGATTGTGTTGCAAGAGCATTAATTAAAATAAAAAAATACCTATCTAGTTTGTCTTTGTCGGCATATCTTTTGTTACCCAAGTCGCAAGTAAAAGTAATAAATCACAATTTTGGGGTTTCACAAATCGCAAAATAACGAATTTAGTTTTATTTTTGGAATTCCCTGATATTATAAAATTTTTTCGGAATTCCCTGACATTTCCCTGATAATTCCAGGTTCGGTAAAATTCCCTGATAATTCCAGGTTTTCCAGGTATTCCAGGTCTGTGGCCACCCTGTTATCGCAAGTGGTTTTAAATGAGTTCTACCTCTTGAACTAGCAATAAATGTTAATCTTTTGACAAGGATATACATTTTCATAATAATAGGTCAGGAAACATTGCAAAATAAAATTAGTACAGTGAAACTCTCTTTTCGTTATAAATAAATAACAAAAATACTTTTGGCTGTGAAAATCTAAAAACTTATCAGTGAAACTCTCTTTTAAAGTTTTTCAAGGGATCATAAAAAAAAACACATTATTATTTGTAAGCTATAAATTAGGTCATTAGTTTTATCCGATTCAATGCGTATCCCGATAATAGTTGGGTTGTGTCTCTTTGTCTTCAGTAGAATGTAGCCGGAGTTCATTTTTATAGCATATGTATAAAACAAAAGTGTTTTTGTTTTCATTTTATAGTTGACATTCTTCTGTATAAATCTACCAAGTTGGTATTTGTAAGGGGAACGTATGCGCGGCCCATTTCTGCCCGTTTCATACAAATCTTAGATTTGGATTTGAGATCAAAATACCCAACCAAACTGAAAAATTATTTTTGTAATCAAAAGGTATATCAAATATCTAGTTAGGATGTGAGCTACTTTATTTATTTTTGCTTTAAATTATAAGATATAGGCCATTAAAAATTTTTTTTGTTTCTGGATTTTAGAGGCGATTTGGGTAATGAAAAAATAAAAAAAATTATTTTACTATGTTTATCATGAAATATAAAATTAAAAAAATTATAAAAAAAATCTTTGTGATGGGTGTAAATTAAAAACACAAATTACCTATTTATGGCGGAATAAAAAATAGTCATTTTATATATTAAAATTACTACCTAAAAAAAGCATTTTTAACAATTTTTATTTTATTTTTCATTGTATTTTTAAAAAAAATAGTAAAATTACTTTTTTAATGTTTTTCTTTTACTCACAAATAATTTTTTTTTTTTACACGAGTTCCACACAGGATGCTCTGAGGAAAATAATTTCCCTCAGGGCCTATGTCATCTTTGGGGATGCTGTGTGTAGGATTTTTTTAAAGGAAAGGAAGGAGGGGAGAGTTCTGGGAAGGAAGAGGGTTTAAGGGGTGGGTAGGAATCTGGGGTTCAGTGTGTCCTGGTCATTCGTCTCCAAGACCTAGACAAACCTCACCCCATGAACCCGGACGCGTATTTCCAATCCCTAACGCGGTTGAGTTACTCTAGCGACTGAGCCGCGTTAGGGATTGGAAGGCGTAAATCGCCTTACAAACACTACGGCATTTCAGTCGCGCTAGTGACTGAACCGCATTAGGGATTGTTATGCATAAATCACCTTACAAAAGCTATACCGATTCAGTCACCTACGCGCTTCGTTGCTCTATCAGTTTCTGTGAGGGCGACGACCGTAATTATAGAGAGGTTAGCAGAGAGGATGGACAGCGTTTTTTTAGTTAGCATTTTTTTTACATTGAAAATTTATTTTAAGTTAAAAAAAACGCGGGTATTTTTTAACTGAGGGTGACGACCGTAATTATAGAAGGGTAAGCAGAGAGGATGAACTGCGTTTTTTTTACTTAATTTTTTTTTTTTTTACATAGAAAATTTATATATATATTTTTTTTTTTAAATATATAGGGTAAGCAGAGAGGATGGACCGCGTTAATTTTTTACTTAATTTTCTATGTAAAAAAAAAAAAATTAAGTAAAAAATTAACGCGGTCCATCCTCTCTGCTTACCCTTCTATAATTACGGTCGTCACCCTCAATAAATTTTCAATGTACGGTCGTCACCCTCACAGAAACTGATAGAGCAACGAAGCGCGTAGGTGACTGAATCGGTATAGTAAGTCGATTTACGCCTTCCAATCCCTAACGCGGCTCAGTCGCTAGAGTGATTCAACCGCGTTAGGGATTGGAAATACGCAACCCGGACACCCCTGCTAAATCACCAAACGTAGCGAACCACTTGGGGTAACCTATGGCAGAGGTGTTGGTTATCCAATAAAGGATCCCGGGGCGGCGGTATCCATTCCCGCCTCCCAAATTGCCTAAGTTGCCTCCAAAATCATGAAACACTAAAATCTTTAATGGCCTATATCTTATAATTTAAAGCAAAAATAAATAAAGTAGCTCACGTCCTTACTAGATATTTGATATACCTTTTGATTACAAAAATATTTTTTCAGTTTGGTTGGGTATTTTGATCTCAAATCCAAATCTAAGACTTGTATGAAACGGGCAGAAATGGGCCGTGCATACGTTCCCCTTAAACATACATGGGGCCAGTGGCAGTGCAGTACGCAGGCTCAATGCTGATATTTAAATGGATGGATAGGATAACTATCAATTTTAAATGGTAAGTAAAAAAAAAAAGTTTTTATTAAGAAAGTTCATCCTGAAAATTCCATCCTGAACTAACATTACGGATGCCATAATCCTGATCCATTGTGAGTAGGTTAAAGGGTGTTTGAAATGTACTAACTTGAGAACATCCCTATCTAAAGACAAGAACAGGCCGACAGCTTCGGCACGGCACTCTTCAAAGGTCGACCCAATACTGGTAAACTGGGAGTCGTACGTTTCCCCGTCATTGTACCACGAGGTGATGGGACCACCCGTGAGAGGATTCTTAACAGTTTCAATGTCGAAATTGAATGAGCCATCGGCAAGCTTTTGAAACAGTTTGCCACTTCCGTGACCCAAGAGTTCGTGCAGACCAACTTGGACCTGGAAAATAATTCAATTCTTTAAAAAAAAACTACATATATTTTGTTTGTGAGTAAGTATATAATATATGTATGTATGTATGAATTGAAATATCACCTACAAATTGTAAGTATGAATGGTAGATATGTGAGAGTTGCTATCTTATATTGTTTATCTAAGATATTTTGTTAAGCTCAACAAGATAAGCAGGGCCGGCCCCATGCAGGCGCAATTGGAGCAGTCTGCTTTATGTCAAGGAGCCAAGGCACTAATAATACCTAATATAGCGCCCTTGAGGTTTCTACTAGCGCCAGGCTCCGTTTGCTCCCTCTCTACTTTGCGCCAGGCTCAGGGCCAGCCCTGAAGATAAGGTATGCCATGTACATGGATTTGATTGTATGTTTATTACCTCGAATGATGGAACCCTGTATTTGTTCAGAAGAGCAGAGTCAGACTCGGTAATGAAGGGTGTTGTAGTGTCTTTATAATGAGCAGGAATTACATTTCCAAGGGAAACATTCTTGAAACCTTCACTCTGTCGGATTTCATCATCTATAAAATAAGTTCACATGTTTGTAAAGGGCCATTGCACTTGCGCAAGGCACAATGTGGCTTGCCACAATCAGATTTGATAATGAAACAAATATTTTGTTTTAACCACAGAATATTTTATAATATATGATATGGCCCTAAGATTTGATAATTAAACAAATATTTTGTTTCAACCACAAAACTTATTTACAGTCAATAAAACCCTTTCTTCCAAGGCAAAAGTTAAACTTATCAAGAATACAGAAAAAGAAAAGAAGTAACCTTTAAGAATTAGCACAAAGAGAGTGCTCGCTAATCCGAACTGAGTGGTTTATCGGGAACATAACAAGAAGTATGCAATTGACTGGTGATTAATAGTGGTGTAATTATATTTATTTAAGAATTTCCTAATTTGATTGATTGACTTACAATTGGGGATGTTGATTCCTGCGGGCACTCCGCTACCAGCGAACGTGAGAACGTCGAGACTGGTGAAGTCTGGCTGAAGGAACTTATCCTTCTCCAGGTCCTTGCCCCACGGGAGGAGCGTCAAGAAGCTCTCCGCATTATCTACTAAGGCCTTGAACTTCTCAGACATTTTCTTGTTCACCATTGCGACAAATCCCTCAAACTCACCCCTCTGACCACTTGGGTCACGGTAGGTTTCTATAAAGCCTTGATATCTGAAAATAACTTATTAATTACTTCTGCAGGCGTATATTTTAAACATTTACATTAAAAAAGACAGTTTATGATTCATTTTCTAAAATCTGTTACTTAAACTTACGTTTCAATAACTGGTCCCTTATCCTTGATCCAGAATCGGCTTCCATTTTTGTGGCCATTTAAATCTCCTTTGTGAAAGCTTTCAATGTAATGCTTCAACATTTGCTTCTCATTGTCATTGGCAGCATATTTCTTGGCTTCTTCTAGATGCTGGTTGACTCGTTGAAGAATGGGGGAATAATCTCCGCGAATCACCTCGTAATATGCACCTTTGTATAACTCCTTTTCTAAAGTAATTTTAGTATCTGACTCTTGTTCCACACTCGCCCATACAATGGAGTACAATGGTGTACCTACAATATATATGAGAATTAATGACGTTACAGAAACAATGACGAAAGACATATATTAAAATGACGAATGTTTATGCTGTACTTGCTGCAGGGCAGTTTTCTACCTTTCTAGATCCCTTATCTAGTGGTGTTCATTTTAAATATTCATCCATGTAACATATTATTGTTCTATCCGTTTTGCTTAGAATGCCAACTCGTTGTTGTTGCTATTCAATCGTAAAATTATAACATTTTTATTTTCCTCAATCTAGGGATGTCGAAAGTGAAAAAAAATATCGATATATCGATATTTATTAAAATATCAATATCGACGTCGATATACCGAGGAAAAAATATCGATATATCGGTCAAATTTTCAAGAGATTTTGCGTTTTTAAAATAATAGTGTATTCAGCTCAATATTATCAATAGTAATTTTTGTACACAATTTGTTTTTTTTAATGTACAAAAATCTCAATAAAAATGAAGGTATTTTTATCACTTTTCATTTTTATTACGTAATAATTACAAAAAAATCAAAAACTAAAAAGCTGTTTTCTAACTTATATGTAAACTGAGTCGCATACAAAGTTTGTGTGCGTCTCAGTAACATTCTATTGGCGCATTAATCTGTCAAAAAGGACTTCGTTTTTGGAACAAGGTATAGTCAATAATCATAGACAATTGGGAACCAACACATAGGAGTGGCTTAGAAAAAAAATGGCGAAAAATAGCATACATTTCTATGTATGTACCTACACACATGAGATAGTATTGGTGATCACAAATACTAATGCAAAGACAATAAATTTGTAAGATAAAGTAAAGACAATAAGTTTGTAAGATAGTTAAAATTTCAACCGCCAGATGTCATGACCCAATACAGTTACTTTTTTCCGTTCGTTCCTATACGGTTTTGGATTCTAGTGACTTTAAATACATAAATTTAAAAAAATATTGGTTTTGATACAATTTTCGATATTGGATATATTTTGTATCGATATATCGGATCAAAATATATCGGCCAAAAATATCGATATATTGAATTAAAAATATCGATATATCGATACTTTTTCAACAAGCCTACCTCAATCTCAAAACTAAATAAATAATTAATACGAACCGTCTTCTGTTGAAGATTTAAATGTCCTACAGATGTAAGCTTCCAGTTTCTTGGAACTTAGCCAATCACCCACTGCCTTAGCATCTTCCATAGTGCAATTACCCGAGAAATAGGTTGAAATGCCCTGAAAATATATTATTATTTATTACAATATTGACAAGGATCATAAAAAAGGTCTCTATATAAAATTTGATAATGACTTAAATATTAAACTTTTTATTCACCTTATCTCCAAGACCAAGACTCTTGAGCCGGTCTGAAAGAGAGTACAGCCTATCCTCAATATCAGTCCACAGCTTCTCCAGATGGGCAGGTTGATCCTTGTACGCCTTCGACGCTTTCACAATGGTTGAGAACTTTTCTTTTGACATGTTGGGAATGAATTTGGTGTCTCCCATACATTTGTAGTTGCCAGAGTTGGCCAAAAAGCCACAAGCATATACCAAGAAGGCCTAAAAGAAAAAAAAAACAAATAATATTACTAACGGTAGACTAATCATCAAAGGCAAACTATTGATGTATCCGGAGTGACCTCCCCTTTCTTTCTCATAAATGTAAATGACGCATGTAACAGTGAGAGAGAGAGAGAGAGAGAGAGGTTAAAAAGGTGCTAGTATATGAGCAAGAGAAATTGCCTACTGTCGAACAATTGTTTTGCCTGTCAATAATCTTGCCAGGCAAGATGTTGGCCGTCAAGATTGCCGTAACACAGTGGTAACCAACTTTTTTGAGAACAGGGCCGGATTGATTTTTTTTCAAATCCTCGGATAAAAAATAAATTCTTGTTCTGGTTACAATCCAATTAGAATATTAATTTATATGTTCTTATTTTACAATAGAAAAATATTCATTATAATATAGGAATAACTAATTTATATTTACAGCTAATAAAAAACGAATAAAGTAATAATAAAGATATTCCAAGTATTGAATTAATTTCTACGTATGGTTTTTCTAGTTTTACATATCGTATGATGTGAACAGATATTGTCCAAACTAAAATATATAAATTTGAAACTACCACTTGTAAATTCTGATAAGTGCGAAGTGCCTTTTTTGATGGCTTATTTTTGCAGGCCCTTTTTAAAAGTGGAACTAGGAGCGAGCAAAGTTTTCATGGTTAAGATAATTGGTTGTGTTCCGTCGTTCCGTGACGCCATCAGTTCTTGCATCCTATGCGGATTCTTACATTCCACGATGTGGAAAACTTTTTAATACTTTACAACTCCGACGACTCCGTTGTACACCAGTTATACAAGTGCTTGATGTGGTAAAACATATTTACTGTTTTAGTGCTAATCACTTTTTGTGGGACCCATTTAACCTTCACGTAAGACTCGCTGCTGTAAGTACGTATTGTGATATACTTTGCTGTTGGTGTGTGGCATTTAATCTCATTGGAACCTACAGGCAATCAAACGTGCAGAGAGGACACTACGCTCCTACACTACCGTTAAGTTGGCACCAAAGCCGCATTACCTTACAAGTTGTATCTCAATTAATTAAGAATATTTACCGTCCAATCTTCATCGCTTATCCCCGCAGCTGTGGCGGCTGCTTTCAAGGCATCCAGGGACTCTGAAGTGAGGATCCTGTGCAGTAGGGAGAATATTAGTGGCGACTCGGGACTCGTCTGCACCAGAACTATCAGGCCTCCGGTCCAACATGCCTACAAACCAAATTAAGTCACTTAATCAAATTAATTTGCCTACGAAATATGCAGTGAGGATAACTAAGCACCACCATACCTTGAGGGTAACAAAATATGGATAGACTTAAAATATAAAAAATATATTCAATTACCTTGCTCAGATAATGTGCGTAAAGTTTCTCATTCTCAGTCAAGCTGGTGAATGCGGTGGTACAGTCCAATTCAACAACTGGCTGATTATTGGGAAGCACAAACTCAGAATTAGCACTCATGATATCTGAAAAAATAGTTGGCTTTATAACTGGCTTAAGTCCCGCTGATGGGGTGTTTGTCAGCTCCCTTCTAGCGGAACAAGTTCTGATTAAGCTGGATGAAGAAAGTCTCAGTTTTGAGAAAAGTCTCAACATCTCTTGAGACTAATTTTTATTGATATAAATCCTTGAATCATAAGAAGAACAATAATTAGTTAATATTTCGTTACTTAGGTATAGATCTAACGGAAAGGTTTAAGTTAGTGGTGGAGAGTTGCACAACATTGATGATATTATAATAAATATCTACATGGTAAGATATATTGCACTGTCAACAATTTATAGATAACACAGTGCAGCTGATATTTTTATTTACATATGTTTATTCACTGTGCTGAAACTGTCATACTCAAAAGCACGACTCATAATGCACTCAAAAATATTGGCTCCTTGGATAACCTTTCGGAATAACAAGAACGGGCAAAGGATTTCAAGAGAATTCCACCTCTTTTGCAGGGGGCGCCACCAAGATCTACACTGTCACCTACACTGTTTTCATTACACTTCAACGATTGCGGTGAATGTGCACAAATTCATTGCTAGATTGCTATGCTGACGACAGCACTATTCATGAGGGTTATCCTTCTAACAAGCCCCCTTCCACTTATTATGTCCGAACAACTCTGGAAGTTTTGAGACAAAAAGTTGACCACCACCTCAAGAAGGTTCGTGCCTGGGATAAGACCAACACGGTCAGTTTCAACATCTCAAAAACCCAAGCATGTCTAATTTCGGCAAAGACGGAGATCAATGACTGTCTGGTGCAATTTCATGGGAGGACCCTCCCCAATGCAGTCTTAGAATATAACCACATTGAATGCTTGGAATAAGTACTTATATCAGACCTACTCAAGTATCTGGGCTCCATAGAAGCCCGAGTAAATCTAGCTTCCAAGAAACTGGGTGTTTTGTATAGGGCTAGCAGATTCTTTAATATCGACCAGATGCTAACCCTATACAAATCTCAAGTAAGCCCAACAATTGAATTTGGGAGTTACCTCTGGGCTGGAAACCAAAAATACTTAATAAACCTACTTGGTAGGCCTGATCGACAATCCATTGTTAACAGACCAATCGCCATCTCTAATACAGACGCAATGTAGGTATGCTGCGTTTGTTTTACAGGTGTTTTAATGGCGCCTGCTCTAAGGAGCTAGCAGCATTGGTGCACTGGTGTATGTGCATGAAACTCGACAGGAAGATTGTTCAAAGTTGATGTTGGCTTCATGAGAATGTCTCTTTGACTCGTTTTTGAGTAAGTCGGTTTGTATGTGAAATGAGCTACCGGCAAATGTTTTTTCCCCCTTCATATAATCTGGGCCTTTTAAAGACCCGCATTAATAAATCCCTTCCTACAGCCCCTGCGTTAACCCACCTCACAATGTTCCCCAACTGGGTGGGGACATAGGGAGGCGTCTACTAATATCTAGAGGAATTCCAAAAACTGAAAAAAATCAAACTAATATCTATGAGAACCAAAGTGTTAACGAATATCTACAGCTCAAACTGTTGACTAATATCTATGAGAACCAAAGTGTTGACGAATATCTACAGCTCAAACTACTGACTAATATCTATGGGAACCAAAGTGTTGACGAATATCTACAGCACTGGCAGAGGTTGGATTTACAATTATGTATAGCATATTGGAATAACGTAATATTGCGTATGCAGTTTAAAAAACTTAAGTTATGTAAGTATGTATGTAAAAATCCCTAATATCGGACTATTGGACACATTTAGATGATTAGTCCAACCTACGATCTGTAGATATTAGTTCAACCTACGCTCTGTAGATATTAGTCAACACTGGGACCGTCATAGATAATCGTCCGACCTTAGCTCTGTAGATATTAGTCAACACTCTGAAGTTCGTAGATATTAGTTCAACATATGAGCTGTAGATATTCGTCCTACATACAGGCTGTAGATATTAGTATCTGGAGTCGGACATAGTTCCCCACCTTTACACTGTACAGACAGTAGTGCTCTTGTGAAGTGTCACATAAAAATAGAATAAATAAATAAAATTTAAAATTGTGTAGACAATGAACTTTTATCATCTTGAGAAATTAAAGAAGTTTGACCAAAACCAGATGAAGACGAAAACAAAGATAAATTACAAGTAGGTACATGATATTTTTATTATAACCATATGGGATGGTATGGGTCAACGCCTAATAAATGATATCACACGAAAGAAACCATTACTAAATAAATTTTCTCGAGATACAATAATTATAAAATTAAATTCGATACCGGCAACAAGATTTCAAAATGATAATAATTCTAACCTCTGGAATATGAAACTAATTGGACAAATTCAATCTTACCGGCAATATAACGCGTGACAAATTTACGAAGATGCCACAAAGCAAAGCAACGGCAACTGACAGCAACTAGAAACAGTAGAAACTGGAACCTGGAACTGGCCCAACCGGGACGACTTGCGTTTTATCAAAACAGATAAAAAAAATTGCACAAAAAAGTAGTCAACTCAACAGTTATTTGACGTTTTTCAACCAAAGAAATAAAAAAAACAAGCATCTGTTATGTGTCAAATTACACCGATTACCGCCATTCTAGTTTTCTAACATTTCCACTAGCTCATAAAGCTGTGTACACACACAGCTATAAAACCGGCAGCAGATGTCTGTTGAACCGCGAGCGCATATGTTTTGTACCGCCACACGACGCTATCAAATATTTCTTCCTTTGGTAGGAGAGGGGGTCAAATGAATTAGGGAGCGGCCACGGAATGCACATTTCTTTTTACTCAATCTGTCAACTTGACATCTGTCATCCGCCGGTTTAGGCAGCTCCGTAATTAAAATGGCCCCCTCTCCTGTTTTCGGCGGAGAAGGGGGTCGCATAACTGATGGTCTGAAGGGATTGTATGGAGAGCGGTATTTGGCGTGAGATGATCTTTTATACTTTATAGCTGTGTGTATACACAGCTTAACTCATAAATAAACCAAACCACACCGGTTACCGGGTAAAGAAACTCTCCGCACAGCATCCCCTAAAATGACTGACTTGAAAATTATTTTCCTCGGGGCCTCCTATGTGTGGAGCTAAGGTAAAAAACAGAATTAAATAAAGAACAAACATGCATTAGCATATCGATACTTCCGATGGGAAACTAGCTAAGCATTAATAAAAATGCAAGTCTCAAAGGAAATCATATTGAATTGTCTCCGTTTTGATAAATTATCTGTTTATCCTCGAACGGAATATTAATTCTATTGTTACCGATACCATTCACATAAATTATCATACATTTTTTAACAAGCTTATTGATGAAAAAAAAAGAATGCCAAAAACCGAAAACCACCTGCAGTCTGCCAGTGCGTTTAAGGCTGGCCGCATACATCAGGTTTTTCCATTCGATTATTTGATCAGACAACCTGAAGGTATTCGCGCCATACATTTCTTATGAAAGCCTGCACACATCTGATTCGAAAACCGGATCGGTAATAAAAATAGGCCACGCCCTTCCGCGCCGGCCGTCCGATCCGGTCTGAAAAAGGGCGTGGCCCCGGTTCTATTACCTTTCCAGTTTTCGAATCGGATGTGTGCGGTGTTTATCCGATCCGATTGTCTGATCAGACAACCGGATGGAAAAACCTGATGTATGCGGCCAGCCTTACACTGCAATTATGTAGGTACAAAACTTATATTATAAACGGGACTCGGTCGCTCCGAAGTGTGCGTGTAAACGGCGCTAATATCTACAGCCTGCATGTCAGACGAATATCTACAGCTCATATGTTGGACTAATATCTATGAACTTCAGAGTGACGACTAATAAGGTCGGACGAATATCTATCTATGACGGTCCCAGTGGTGACTAATATCTACAGAGCGTAGGTTGGACTAATATCTACAGAGGGCAGCTGAGCGAGAGGTTGTACGGAAAAGCATAAATTACTTCAATTACGTAATAACTAACCTAACCTAACCCAACCTCTACCAGTGCTGTAAATATTCGTCCACACTTTGGTTCTCATAGATATTAGTCAGCAGTTTGAGCTGTAGATATTCGTCCTCACTTTGGTTCTCATAGATATTAGTCCGATTTGTTCAGTTTTTGGAATTCCTGTAGATATTAGTAGACGCCTCCTTTTTGTTTTGTAAAAATAATTTTTTACTCCTTTTTTTGATCTTGGTCAGTACTCAGATGTTCTTATCAGAGTGGTGTTGTAGCCGCAGGGTTATTTAGTTAGTCAATTGGCCGCTAGATCTTCAACGTAAACATCCAAAATGGATTCCTAGTTTTCTGCGGGTTGTGCCGAAATATTATTAATAAGTTTTTTATTCCCACGAAAATGTAACTTTATTATTAAACACTTTTTGACGACAGCCCTCCACCATGTCTACAGAAAGGTACTGTTCTCGAGTCTACATTTATTTGAAATACCCAAATATTCAAAGAAATATCTGACAAAATCGATAAATGCATTTCGATACTGTAATGTCACGCCCAGAATAAAACTACTGGTTCAATGAATGTTTTTATGAATGTACAAATTTCAGCATGAGCTTTATGTTTTAGGGTGGATTGGGTGGAAATCATAGAACCTAAGACGAAGGAGCATATGTATGCTAACCTCACGACTGGAGAATGTGTATGGGATCCGCCTGAGGTAACTTGCCTCGCCAACTTCCGATGGATATTCGATAAATAGTGCACCTTCTCTGCAAACTTAAATGAGTTCTTTGTTTTTCAGGGTGTTAACGTGAAACGCACAGATTCTTCTCAGTGGTGGGAGTTATTTGACAATAATACACATAGGTTTTACTATTACAATGCTACCACTCAGGTATGTTACGTTTTATGTTTCCTTTTGACTTGACAAGACTTATTGGCCCTTTCTTGTGTACACGTACTGAATGCTTATTATTCTTACAGACTACAGTGTGGCATAGGCCGGTGGATTGTGACATCATCCCCCTCGCAAAGTTACAAACCTTGAAACAAAACACTGATCCTCAGCAGAGGCGAGAGACGTCTACTCAAACCATTGCGAGTCAACCTGCCCCTCAGGTATGTTTTGATGTAATTTTAACCCATTTAATTGTAATTTTAATTTATCAAAAACATTTGTAATTTTAACCCATCAAAGTCACATTTCAAAATATTAAAAAATCATCCTGTTAAAACAAAGTTTTTCTTAATATAGTACCTACATCTATTTTCAATTTTCGACGTGTTGCGCCATCTCTTAGGTTAGTAGCCAATTGCAAAGTTTTTTATTTTTTGGTTGAGGATTGAACTTTCCTCCCCAGGGACTGACTAAAATGAGTGAATACCACTAACACTTTACAAAATCCTAATTGGATGGTGCCGAGATTTAGTAAGTATTGATTGTTAATACTGCGGTAAATTTTTATGCATAACTTCATTCAATTTGAGAAATATTCGTATGTATGTGCGTGAGTGTAGCGCCGGATCTGCCATACGTTCAAAAAGTCCAAAAAACCTGGCGCCAACTCCGAAGGGGCGCCGTGAGAAAATAAATATTGAATTAAAAATTTGTTATAATATTCCCTGAATCGTTTAAAAATTACCCATAGTACGAAATAATTATTACGCTCTAGCAACACTTTCCAAAGATACAGACTGCGCACGCATCTGGTTTTAATTCAACGAAATTCAACGATTTACGAATTTATAGTCAGTTACAGAATTTTTTTACAAATTCCATATATTTAGTTTAAACGTAAGATCTATTTTTCCATATATCTTTTACTGTCTTTTACGACGAATGAGTGCGATCCAAATTCATTAACCAATCACAGCGCCGTACTTTTATTCAAGTGAACAAACAAACCGACGGCGCCTTTCAAAGTGCTTTTGTACGATTTAAGTCTCTAGGAGAATGTGGTTAAAGACCATTTTTTTATGAAATCTTCAGTAAATTCAAAATTCCATTAGCATAAACTTCGCACGGTTTGCAAGGTTGCAACTTGTTAACAGTTTCATCATTGTTTTGACAGTTGAAGTTCCTTAAATGTACCTATAATTAATTTCTATTAGATTTGTTATTTTACAGTCAGTAATAATCAGTGTAAGCGTCTTTCGTAAGCCGTTGATACCATAGATACGTTCGTGTTTGTTCGCTCAACACAGAACACAGGGGAAATGGAAATGCAAGGTACAAATTTGAGGTTATTTTTATTAGATTTTTTAATTTATAACTACATTTCTATTGGTTGTTAGAGATTGTGGATTACAATGAATAGAACAATAATTAAAAAAAAACTTTCAAGCTCGCAGAATCTAAAACTTAGAATTAAAGAGCATAATGACATAAAAAAACTCGTTTCCATTGGGAATTTTTTAATTCCAATTTCTCCAGCACCGATAAAAAATGTCCCGCGCAATGACGTTACAATGGTCCCGAGCACATCTAAACAGATATCTATCGCACAAATTCCTCCGGTCGAATTATTAGAAGATAAAAATAACGTTACTGATAGCAGTTTAAATTTAATTCTGTTTTCAGAGCTTGAATTGAAAGATCCCGGATGCTGGCCAAAGTTATCTCAAAATTCCATTAGTTTATTAGTTCAGGAAGGTCCTGTACAATTGAAAGGTTTTGATTTTCCTATTACGAACAAGCGTAAATTTAATACTAAGTATTATTACAAGAAACTGCCTAATGGAGAAGAATTACATAGATCGTGGCTTATTTATTCGAAAACTTTAGATAGGGTTACACCCTTTATATGTCTTGATTTTATTTGATAAATTAGTGTAAAAAAAAAAAATTAAATTAAAAGAAATTGGGGTAAACGAATTTTTAATCAAAATAAAAATGTAAGGGGGGGGGGGGGGGCGCCATCGGTACCTACTGCACAGGGCGCTAGATTTCGTAGATCCGGCCCTGCGTGAGTGCCACCAAAAGTTTATAGAATGTCATCCATACTGTTTCAGCTAGATTGGATGTCGGGAAGTGGGTTAATTAGCACTTTCAAAATTTGCATTCATTCACGAAAACAAAATTGAAATTCAAATAGATGTATTAAAAATGACAACCGTCTGAACTACTAGCTAAAATACAATAAAAAAAAGTGCTCAAAGCCAATAGGCCACTTGCATGGACTTCATAACGACTTGGAAAAAATCGTGTGGATAGAGTTTTTTACTAAGATTACGCAAATGTTAGTAAAAATTTTTAGAAATGTACAGTTTTTTTTTATTTTTAAATAAATATATCCATTATTTGGGCTTGTGACGTCACTACATGAAAATGTCCCGTCGCCGAAAATGTTCCTATTAATTTTATAAAATTCCACACTGATTTATTTTTTTATATGGCATCACTTTGATTTCAGGCGAATTTTTGAATTCGTTCACTAGATTTATTGTTTGTTCTCTGCGAACTTATCATTTGGTTTGATTTTTGACAGATGTTCTAAAGAGAACCGCGTACAATTAATGGGTACGGGGTTCTCTTCAGAACGTGAAGAGGATGTCGGTACATGTTTTAGAGGTATAATGATTATGGTGCTGATTTTAACAAAATAAAATTTTATAATATTCTTATTATTATTACAATTTACAAGTTCAAGTATATTACATTGAATTTCGTAATATAGACGCTGTACATTATAATGATTTATGATCAATAAGATGGATCAAGGAAAAAAAATATTTATGAGATGTAATATTTTTGGTATGCCTCGTTATTCTCCTGTGCCATTCGTGTGGAAAACGTTCTTTTTTTTTTAAATGATTTTCGGCTATGTAATTATCGTTTTTTCACACCTATAAAATTATGTCCCGTCTTTCCGGTTTATAAAAAATGGTCTGATTTTTCGTATTGAAATTTTCAAAAAATCCCCAGGGTTTCAAAAATACGATTAAAAAAAAAAAAAAAAAATACAGAATGTCTTAGAATATTTGCCTAAACCGGAAAAAAATTTAAAAAAATGTGATGCAAGTGGCCTATTATACCAGAAATTGGAAAATGAAAACTGGAAATTTTTATTAACTACAGAAGTGAGGAAAAAATTCTGAAATCTATGTATATTCAATTATACACACGGTCCGAAAGGGTTATTATTATATAAAATAAAAAATTATTTATTATTATAAGGGTTATTATTTTATAAAATAAAAATTTGAAGAAAGTAATTCAGAGATACCTACTAATATCTTATATCTTTACAAAGAATAGTTAAGGCTCTGCAACTGGGCCTGAAAAGAAGAAGATGGAGAGATATGAAATTACGAATGTTAGAGGAGAGTGCTAACATTTACAGCGACAAAATCGATGCGAAAATCGCGAAAATGTTTAATAAAACACGACTCGTTTAAAATAGAGCAAAAATCTCGCGGGCAGTATTTAAAGAAACACTGTGAATTTTTTCATACATATAACTTGTAAAATAACTGAAACAAATGTGTTAATAATAATTTTTGGAGCATACTTTGCGATTTTTTTCTATCGAGAGAATTTTATATAATTTGCGTTTCGGCGCGGGCAAAGTCTAGATATTATCTTCAAGAATAACATATATTTTTTTAAGAGCTTTAAAACTTACGATGATGTAATAAATATAAAGATGTAATAAATCGGTACAAAGTCGGGTTGCGGGCCCTTAAGTTTGAAGAAAGTGGTTGAGAAGTGCCTAATTTCAGGTAACCCCTGTTTGGGAAGGAGGGGGTGGAGCGGTAGCCAATGGGGTGAGCAGCGGAAGTGGCAGCAAGGTGTCCCCGCTGGGCAGCAAGAATGTCATTCACACACAGACCAGCCCGCTGCACAGCAGGAGAACACACCATCACAGGTAAACCCAATCCAGTCACAACTAACTAACAAACCAATGTTTATTTTAACTTTTATTTATTTACACTTCATAATACATTGAAATACATAATGGTGGCTCAAGGTGCACTTTTTTTAAGGTAGGGACCATAACTTTTTTATGTGTACTTTTCTATTTATTATTTTAATCTCTTCCTGTATGACGGCATCACCCGTTGCCGGCAAATCCAAGATTTTATTTTAACTCCCACTTTTCGTCAGACAGATCATAAAAGTGTTGAGTTATCCTTCTCAAATTTTTTGTTGGATATCGAATACTGCATCTTTTTAAACAATTTAACATGAATCGACACATTTGATGACAACTATGCGAGTGAAATTTAGTGTGTGACTTTTTTGAATTAAAATAAAATATAAGTTTAAGGATTTTTTTTTATAAAACCTCAAAATATCAGATTTTTTGCCTTTAAACTGCAGTAAGCAGTTCATTTGTTTCCATGTAAATATTTGAAAGTATGATATTAATTAAATTGAATGACCGAATCGAAAACTGAATACCCAGAGTGGCTAAAAAAATAAATTAAAATTCTCAATGAAAAACACTCTTATCATAGTTAAGATTTTAATAAAATATATTAACTGGTTTTTAAAAAATATATATTTTAGAAGTTTTTCAAAAAAATATTGGCCCATTAATCATGACTCCACTTGACGCCACATCTCTAAACTCTAAAATAAGATAAATTTTTTTTTTTTTTAAAGTTTTAACATACAAAATAAAATAAAAGATGTTTTTATAAAAAAGATATTTCTAGGTTTAATAGGTCATGCAGGAAGAGATTAAATAGATCCCCGTAAATACTGTACACATTCTAAAGTTTATTTTTGAATAATTTTAGATGTGCCCTTGAATGTTGGATAGTTTTCATAGTATATCTTTCAGGATAAACTCTTAAAAAAAAAATTAGCTCAAAATTGACCTGAAAATACCTATTTCATTTTGACCTCTGTGTACCGATTTTTTTTTTCCACAATAATTATCGGGAATATCTGGTAGGGACCATCCCCATTGATCCCAAATGACTTTGGTCGATGAACCCAATATTTTCAGTGTGTCCATTTAAATCAGTGATTTATACATAGATAATTTTTTGGGATATTACGCTGTGTACAAGACATGCAAATGGAATTTCTTACATTTATTTTGTAGACACATTTTTAAATTAGTAAATTAATCACAATAAGACAATGCATCACATAAATATGACCAACTTAATATATTTCCTGCAGTAAAAGGAGTATGTACATATTTGGTTGTTAAAAAGGATGTTTTGATATGAAAATAATTGTTAAAAAGACAATAGTGAAATAATTATTACTTATGACCTCACTCTTATGTTTATTTGAACATGAAAAAAAAGTTTGTTATATTTAAAAGCAGTACTAAAATAGTGACACATCCTGTGATATTATCATTAACTAGCGCAGACCCGCAGACCCATGAAAAGTCGCGAGAAGAATTCTTGAAAAATCAGTTCCAATTTTGAAAATGGCTATTAAAATAATTTTATGTTAAAAACTAGCCGACCCGGCCACACGTTGCTGTGGCTAACGAAACACAACGCTATTACCCAACCTTTATAAAATCCACACCACCCGCTTGCCAGCTGCCCGCTGCCCGCTGCCCGCTGCCTGAATTGAATATTTGAATTTCTCGACTTTTCTCTACTATAATAAGCATGTTTTTATACATATAAACCTTCCTCTTGAATCACTCTATCTATTGGTGAAAACCGCATGAATATCCGTTGCATAGTTTAAAAGATCTATGCGCACATACATTTTGAGCGACTTCATAAAATAATTCAAATCAAATACCTACTTACTCTAGGACATCTATTTTCCAATTTCTTCCGTAGAACGAATTTCAAAAGTGACTATAGTACGGCCCGCCAGCCGTTTTAAATCACACAAAAATATGTTTTCTTTAAATTTCTCGGCTTTTCTCTAATATAATTTACATGTATTATACATATAAACATTCCTCTTCAATCACTCTATCTATTGGTGAAAACCGTATGAAAATCCGTTGCGTAGTTTAAAAGATTAATGCTCACATACATTTTGAGCGACTTCATTTTATACTATGTAATGATATTACATTATACCTGCTTTTTTGCTTGTCTGAATTCTTTACACAATCAAGTTCCAATTTTGAAAATGATGTTTAAATTCAAAGCAGAGTTATGCAGGACAGACACAAAACTAAAATTAGTATTTTTGATGATATGGTTTTGTTGCAATGGTATGGTGTGGTGTTTAGGTGCGGTGCGGAGGGACGCCGGGCCCGTGGAGGCGGCGTGGGTCGCGCTCACACCGACTCGGGCCGCTCTTCCGATAGCAGCATCAGCAGTGCGGCGCAGCCCTACAGGAGACTACAAGTAAATTATTACTTTCATTTTGTCATTTATACAAGTCTGCACTTCTTTGCTGAGTATAAACTATGTACACAATGTCTGGGAACTAGTGGTAACTAACTAACCATCACGACGTATTTCCACAAATGTAGGCAGAGAGGACCGACCGCCAAACAACTCGGTCTTGGCACATACTCTTTGCCTTATTCACAATCATACAACGTCTTATACATACTCTTCTATTATTCTGACTCTTGTCATGGCCCGACTCAAGTATCTGATTCACTTGATCATGCCATGTCTTCAAGGGCGGATTTAGGAGGGGTATTTTTGTGTACTGTGGAGATTCCATCACAGTACATAAAACTGTTGTTATTAAACATTAATTTTTCTTTTGACACTTTCATAAACCTTCCTATGCATACTTGAACTTGTAGAAATAAACTTGAAGTATGATACTTCAAGTTTATTTCTAACAGTAATTGTTGATTTTTTTGCCCGTCCGCCCCTTGTGCCCCTCCCAGAAAAAAATCCTGGATCCACCCTTGCACGTCTTTCTCGGGCGTTCCCGACTTCTTCTACCATTCACATTTGCTTCATATATTCTCCTTACACTTCTTTCTTTGTTCATTCACTACATACACAAACCATCTGAGTGTCCCTTTCTTAATCTTACTCATTATGCTTACATCTGCCTTGCATTCTTTGCGGATCCCCACATTTCTCACACAATCGTACATGGTTTTATCACAGATATGCCTCAGGGTTCTCATTTCTATAGCATTCAGTCTGCTTTCATCCTTCCTCTGCCAGTTTTATGCCTCACTGCCATACATCAAGTTAGGTACCAGCACTCTGGACTGCTTCGCTTCTTTAGACAGTTTTATGTTAGCTCCAATCGCGTTCAGTCCTCCATTGATGGAGTTGCCTGCATTTACCCTTCTTTCAATATCTCTATCAGCCTTCCCATCTCTCAATACACAAGCTCATCCACCTATTCAACCTATTCAACCAAGTAAGTATTCACCATTCACAACAATATTGCACACTGTTTTTGTACTCTCTCTCTTTCAAACACTACGATTTTAGACTTGCTTACATTCATCATCAACTCATTCTTCATACACACTTCGTTCATCCTAGAGACCAGAGACCACCGCATCATCAGTGTACAACAGGCAACATACTGTCAGATTACTCAATTTTGCTAAAAACTGTGGTACATTGGGGGAACTGGTGAATTTACATCATCACACATTTGGGGTCAGTTTTATGTAGTTAACGTGGAATCTATGTTATTATTAACGTATGAAATAAAAGGTCGGTGTTTAAAACTAATAACTTTATTAATCAAATTATTTGACACGCGTAATTTAATAAAAAGGATATGCATAATTTACTATCCAATAAATATGGTGTCTTTGACATCTACATAAAATACAAATTTTTCCCTGTAATTACCTTATTAAGTGTTAAAATAACGAGTTTGAATATTAAATTTCCCTAAATATGTCTTGAATCATCTCTTTTTAGGAAGTACCATAAATTTATGAACACCGTTATTCCTTAAAAATATTATGTTAGGCCATAGTGTTTGTTAGTTACTTTATTTTCCCTTGAACCACCTTGATATTGCCATTTAAAACTATATAAACGGTCGCAGTACCCTCCACTTTTTTCTTAATTAATTTTTGATAACAATGAATGTGTGCTGCACACAGCGAAATTGCTCATCTTGTTTAATTATTTTTCTTTACAGGAAGCCGGTCTCGCTATACCAGTTCCTCATCACAAGCCAGATTCAAGGTGATTATTTATTTAATTTTATAATACTGTAAACATCTAAAATTATGAAAAACCTCATATTAATCATGACAGTAAAACTACATACTTTTATGACGCCTGATAACAAGTCTTGTGTCAATCACACTCCTTGTCAATATTTTAATAAATAAATGTGCAGAGATAAGAAAGGACAATGAATTTATTCTTCTGAACTTACAGCAGTTCATTTCACAGAAACTGAATATTTATGTATTGTAAAAATCAATTCAACATTATGTTTTGAAAATCAACACATTATTTGGTCAGTATGCAGAACCAAGAAGTGTTATTTTTAAAAGATCTTTCCTGATAAATATCTGAGTTTTCTTCCTGATGTGGCATATCTTCATTGCATTTTAACATTTATGTAAACGATAAACGTTAAGTTTTTTGGTATTATGTCAACTGCGCGGACCTAGTAATTATGATTTTAAATTGTACATAAACACTGCCGTAATGGATGATTATTTCTTTGGTGAACTCACTTGTAAATAAAGTCCATTAACTTATAAATCGGTTTCAGAGAGACAGGAGAAATTGACCACTTCAAATCGGTATTTTATTTTTGATGCTACTTAATTATTTACGCAATAGTAACTTAAGGTTGTACAATAATCAATATTAGTCGGAAATCTTTCCGGATAAATAAATATCTATTAAAATATCTGTGTTTTCTCCCTAATGGATCTCTTTTTCATCAGAACGCATTTTAACTTTGATATAAACGTCAAATGTCAAGTTTTACACAAATAAATTGAAGAAATATATACTCAACAATAAAGATGGCGAAATTAAAACAAAAAAAATCAGGGGTTTACAAACTCAATTGTAATGATTGTAGTTCGTTTTATATAGGTAGAACTTATAGAAACTTTGAGATTAGGGTTAAAG
Organism: Limnephilus marmoratus; assembly: GCA_917880885.1. Taxonomy (NCBI): domain Eukaryota; kingdom Metazoa; phylum Arthropoda; class Insecta; order Trichoptera; family Limnephilidae; genus Limnephilus; species Limnephilus marmoratus. Next base: position 19,498,921 of record OU862908.1, read on the forward strand.
AGCACCTCAGAGCACTAAATGGCAATAGCGATTCTGAGTTCGCAGACCATTTATTAAAATATGATCATAGCTTTGACATAAATTCAGGTCTTCAAATATTACATACAGGATATAAAACATCGCAAATCAATAATTTAGAAATTTTAGAAATAAGAAAAAATGTAAATTCCAAAGCTGACATAATTAATAAGCAAAAAAAAATTTTTGTTAACCCTGTTTTAAATATCTTCCCACTTAACCGGCCTTTTACTTCTAATAGCTTGGTAATCCCCAATTCTTCGAAACTCCCACCATTGTCAACCCTTCCCCCTTCTTCAATTTCTTCTCTCCATATGTAATCTATAATTAATTTTTTAACTTTAGTATACTTTTATTCCTGAAGAAGTGAACATGGTTCACCAAACATGTTGATAGTATAAAATATATAAAAAAAAAAATAAAAAATAAAGTGATGTAAACTAAGTTATTTTCTTTTAATAAATAAATAATGACATCACAAAGTAACAACCTTTTAGAAGAAGTTTTCTTCGAAAAATTAAATGTCAAGTCATTGCGTACGCGTGGACAGGTTCATACCTCAGACCACTTGTCAAATTGTGTGGACCATGCGAACTTCACCCCAATCTTTGAACCGTGTTTCAACAAACAGAGGAGACGGAAAACATAAAATGTTGATGTGATGTTTGAGGGACTATCACGGCAAATGTTTGATCTCTGAACCCGCCTTAAAGTAAAAGTGATATATTCTAGGTTGGGCAGTGAAGTCAGCATGGGAAGTTTAAGCCGGGGGGTGGGGTCTCTGCCGGCCAGCTGCAGCACCCCTCAACTGCGCAAGAAGACCTCTCAGCCCCCGCACCCTCCGCACCCACCTCCCCCCGAACCGGCTACTGGTCAGTTACAAACACCATATACTATGCTTCCATACAAATGTTAGGTTATTATTATTACTAGTAGTTCTTTGAACAGTAGAGACCGCACCTCTAAAAAAGCATGTTTCTAATTTTCTTTTATATAAATCAAAACAAACTTTGCTAAAATCATAAGATTTGTTAATAGGTATTTAAATACTTACCTAATTAATAATACATCATAAATATTTGTATGTAACATTTTTTTATTTCAAATAAGAAATTATAACTTTTCCAAAGAAGTGTGACCAAATATCCTATAATATTAATAATACATACTTCCAACCTCTGACATTTCCCATACACTTTGATGGCAGCATGCTACACTAGCGCCTCCTAGCGGCATGAGTTGTGTGGGTGGGTTTTCTTTCATATATTTTAATGGGTTTAATGTGAAATACAGTAGAATCCGGATTAACGACCCTCAAGGGACTGACGATACTTAGTCGTACTAACTGGACGACGCACAAAACGGACGGATAATTTAAGCTTGTTTTTATTATGATACATATTAATGTTATTGTAATTATTGTTATGAAATATGTAATAGTATGGATAGATAATTTTCTTTTTAGTTATGTAAAACATTTAATACAAATTATAACTTTAATGGTGATGTACTGTAATCCAAAAAGATACAATGTACATACATTCTATGCAAGTAAATATTATGTAGTTGTTAACGTAGAAAGTCTGTAATTTGAGTTTGTTTTTGGTCAATTTTTGTTCCATAGTAAGAACTTCGCTCAGAATTGTAAATACGCAACATCATAGTTTTAATTGTAACAATGCCTGATTATTTGTTCTTGAATTGATGTCCTGACACATTTACATTTCAAAACATTGGCATTAAACAGGGATTCTATCTTATTTTTATATTTCTTTGTGGTGGATATTGTAGAATGAGACGAGCCGAACTCCTTCACGAGGATTACATTTGATTCGTCGGCTTCTAAATGGTGTAATATGGCACTTTTTTCTTCAATTGAAAAACATTTTCGCTTCACGGAACTCATTGTGTCGAGCTTCCTTGACACAAGCGAGGCGCGGGGTGGCGAGGTATTGGCGAGGTATTATAGGTATAGGTTTTGTAACAAAACACTGCGCGTCGTTCTAACCGGACGAGTTATCATTAAAATAAGTCAAAATAGGATGCTTTAAGCAGTTGTTTGCTTAAAACGGAGTCGTTCTAAATGGATATGTTTTCCTACTAAAAGCTATGAAATATAACTTGGGTTTACATTGTCGTCACCAAAAACGGATATGCATTATACCCGAATTCTACTGTATATTCATTTTTACAATGTTAATAAATAATAAATAATAACAAAAAATTATAAAATCGAAAAAATAACCTATATATGAACTTACTGCTTTTCTTAACAATAACGTTTAATATTAATAGAGACGACAGAGCTAAACTCAATAGTTCTTGATATCCATATATAAATATATAATTGACGGCTACAACAAAGCTAAAGGCGGAAAACCATTTGAATTATTCTGTAATACATCTCGTGGAGGAGTGGAGCTGGCAACGCGGTATCGAATCTACCTACATAAGCCCTCATTTTAACACTATCAATAGTAGACACTGTAATGCTGTCTGAAACGTTGGCTAAAGAAGAAAGTAGCCCAACACGGCGTAACACCCCAAAAATAGATGACGATTATATCAACATGAACACAGAATGCTACACGTATAATCCATTTTTTATGTAATTCAGAACATTTTATATGCTATGATTTAACGAACTCATATTATATTTCACCAACTAGCCTGTGAACATTGTTTGGCATCCTGAAAAACAACTTGAACTTGTCAGAATACAAATTAGAAAGCGCAAAACATTGCCGCCAAGTACTAAATATATTCAATTTGCTGCCATTGAAAAGAATGTCAACATCAATATCTCTTACTGGAGCTAATCTACCAATATTTTACTGGAGTTGGACGTATTATTATTATAATTATACGGCATTTGGTGTGACCATATCAATGACAATTCCCTTTTCAAACTTTCTTCAGGCTGGTAGGTACCATAATATTGATTATTTTTGTTTAACAGCTCGTAGTAGGATTCACGGTCATGCGAACTCTGGCGACGACCCGGCGACCATCTTGACCGAAACCGGAACGTAACAAACAAAATTACAAAAAGACTAAATGCAAGACGATCGTATAGTCCGAGTTAAAACAGGACTTGGCTACACTCAGTCGATAAACCTAATATTAAAGTATATTTCCTACAGCCTGTAAATGTTGATGATTGCAGGTTTGAACAGAAGTGGCAGCTTCATGTCTCCCCGTAAAGATGCTTCTGACGATTCGATGCACGAGAAATACTTCAAATCCGTAGAGAGTACACCATTGACACGGCGAAAGGTTAGTCTAAACCTCACAAATATTCAAAATAAAAACTAAATCAATCAACTCTTGATAACGGGAATGGTACATATTTTCAGTTCTGGCAAATCAAAATGTTGTTTTTTTTTATTTTTATGTGAATACCTCACAAAGTCCCATCTGCTCCCGTCTGGAGCCAGTGAGACTATGGCATCCCCAATTGGGGTATGTTATGAGGCTGAAGGTAGGAGGGAGGGGAAGGAGATGGGGAAGTACCTGGCTATTCAGATCTGGTCACCAAATGCGGCTAAAGCCATTTACGGCTACGGACATTTCAAGCAACGTTTCAATTCTGAATGGTGGTTTTACACCAGGGGTAGGGAGTATCTTCCGCTTTGGAATGTGCTGCAAATATACTACATGTTATTTTAGATGAATTATTTGTGAAACAAGACAAATTAATCAAATAAAATTTATTTGCCACACCGGGATTTGATCCCGCGACCTTCGGATTTCGAGTCAAAAGCCTTACCCCTCGACCATGGTGGCTGTTTTATTTGTGAATTCGGCGACGTTGACGTTACGCCGGGCAATGTTGGTGGCAGCCGTCTTATGAGTCAGTGGCGATTTCTATCGCCGCTGATTCGTAATACTGTCACAATAACGTTAATAAATTCCTTTATTATTTACTTACAGTTTTTTACATTTTAAAATTAAGTCCCGTTAAACTGATTGATATCAGATACGTTTTAAGATTTTCACGGCCAAAAGCATTTTCGTTATTTGTTTTTGGGTTGTTATGCTGTGTTTCGCTACCTTCTTCTTTAGCCAACGTTTCGGACATCGTTGCAGTGTCCATCATCAGGGCAGATCCGGTAGATCTGGTAGACACATCTACACATCTACGGTATCTACCGGATATAACACCCCAAAAACACGGCATAACACCCCAAAAACAAATAACGAAAATGATTGATATCAGTTTGTCAAAGGGTTCTTTTGACATTACTTTTTTTTTTTAAATTGAGACAGGTACATAAAATATACACATTATTACATTATATATATACATAAAAACATATATTTTGGAAAAAAAAATTGTTAATAAAATTTATAAGAAATACAGAACCGAGAAAATGAAAGAAATCAAAAGAAAAGACAAGAGAAAATAATAATGGAAAAAACATTAAAAGAAATGGCTTGAAAAGGCTTTAGTCATATTTACTGACTAGATTTGAATAGCCAGGTGCTTACCAATCTTTCTATTCCTCATAATGTTCCCCGAATTGAGAATGCCATTTTTACACTGGTTCTAGGCAATTGGGAATCTTGTGCAGAATCACATTAAAAAAAACTTTGTATGCAGCTTGTTGCCTCAAGCCTTACTACTCGGATTTAACTTCTATCATCGAATACATGTTTTACGATTTAGCCAGTGGTTTCACAGAAATTCTAATTTAACATTGCCATCGAATAGCCTTTCAGCGCCATTTTGTTTTTTTAATTTGAAATTTGAAAGGTTCCCGTTAATCGCTGATTCAGCATTCTACCAAATTGTAATAAGCTGACAAGCTTAACGACATGATAGTTGTCCTCTTCTGTCCGGATTTAGAATCTCCATTTAACAGGGAACTTTCAACGGTCAACAAACAAAATATGTATTAGTTTTGAATTGTGTGGGATTATTCGGGCTATGTGAGTACTAATGCGAGCATTGTCCATCAGGTGAAGCAGTCGAGCGGAGGGGCCGCCACCGCCACCTCCTCTTGTGAGTCTTCTCCTCACAGCCCGGGCAGCCCTCTCCAGCCCCACACACCGCACCCATCACACCCTCAGGTCCATATTTATCCTTATAACTTATGTAACTCTGACGTGATGACATATCTTGATATTTTCTGCATATTATTATGTAATCCCCACCTCCTTTCCTTCCCCATTAACCTCAGCCTCCCAACATACCCCAATTGGGGATGCCATAGTTCCACTGGCTCCGGTGGTGTGTATTCACACAAGTTGTATGGATTGCTTCAGGTGACTGGAAGGCCCTCCCTGGTGTCATCCATCTCGCTGGCAACGGAGCATCCCTCCGGGGGCCCAGCCGCCCACGCCCCAGCAACCGGGCCCTGCGGACACGCCGTGCAGCAGCAGAGCTTGGACCGCGCCATCCAGGGCCGCCAATACCACCTGCACCGGGGTGCCAGAGAGAGGTACTCAGACAGGTTGGTTCATAAATTGTAGCCCCGCTCATTTTTATGCAGTGAGTGAGTGGAGTGGGCCCTATCTTGGGTCTTCTAGGCAAATATTTTTAATATAGGTTAACTTCCATGGTGTAAAATAAAATCACCCACTTCCTGAAATATAAAGCGAAATTAATCATTGTTAAGTACAATTATTTTTTACTATTATGTACTGAAAAAATATGTTTAAAAATATGGAGGTAGTTCCTACTGACGTAGTTATCTTTTCATGTTTTGCACAACTTTTAATAAAAAGCATGAAAATCACGGTCATGAAAATAAATCGAGAGTCAACGCTAAAACATAGCTAAACAAGCCTTCTCCGCTGTGTAAGTTATTTGTAACTTTCTATGAACTCTACACAATTGTTGTCAGTTTAACCGGTCAAATGCCGGAGACGCGCCGGCGCGCGGGTCCTAATGCGCAGGCGCAGAAAATAATTCAAATATTTGAATAATATTGTCTTTGAAAAACTTTTGGTCTGCGATTTTGACCCTTATATGTACGACATTTGTATGAAGAACAGTGTCAAAATCGCTTGCGCCATCATTACTCTAGGTAGTGTTAAAGATTTCACTCGAATTGCCACACTGGATTATTTTTAAAACGATTTCTTCCATGACAATGCGCTGTCAGATTTTATCGCGAAATTAACGGTCGTTATCATTATCGCGATGTATTTGTATCGCGATTAAAATGTCGTAAAACCTATTAATTTACGTAATAAATGCAAGTAATGTGATTTTAGTGGATAGTTTATTGTGTTGTGAACGTGTTTCAGTCAATAAAATATACAATAGCTCAAAATTTATCAACAAAACATTCGATTCAAAATTCAAAGTGGTGGTTTTTTAGTGTTTTTTCACGAAGTTCCGCGAAATTCCGCGAAATGTTACGGCATTTGACTCGTTAATATAACATTTATTAGTAAGGTTTTTTTTTTTTTTTACATACATGTTTGTTTATCAGTTGTGTAAAATTTACAACATGTTTATTAGTAAAACTGTGTACATATTAGTTCAGGTTATCTACATTAGCGTGTGTCAATTATTTCAACTTTTGAATTCAGAAACGCCCGGGGTCTCAAAAGTTGCGTCTTGCAAAGAAAATGAGAACTGCATTTAAATTTATTTTTTTAAAAATGGTAGCCCGCTAAAATGCTTTGAAAATCAGAAAACAAACCTAAAATATATTTTTTTAAAATTTTTAATAATTTTTTTTTTCAGTAATCTAACCTTTTAACGTTTGTTTATTATTAAAAAATGCGTATAGCTGACAAAAATGAAAAAAAAAGTTCAACTTTATGAATACAAGTAAGTCAACAAGAATTCTGATTTTATCCAGAAAAGGTATTATTTTCCCCTTTTATTTTTTTAACCAACACATCACATATATTAAAATTTTTTTTTTTTTTTGGTTCTTTGTACTGCAGTTATGAAATGAAAAATAAGTTTGGTACAAAATATAAAATATGAACCCTTTGTTTTATTTTTTCCAAATCACGAAATCTGTTTTTTTTCGAAACTTCCGGCCATTTTAGCGGGCTAATAGTGAACAATAATTTCATTTTTTTTACGTTTTCGAATAGCTACAGATCATACGAAACTTTTGAGACCCCGGGCGTTTAAATATAAGGCCATTTGTTTTCTCCCTATGGAGAGCGACACACGCTAATCTACATTGTCATATTAAAATATTTATAATTCTTAGGCACATTGACAAGGAGCGCATAGAAGAAAAGTTGTTAGAACGAAATTTGGAGCGCGGTTATCCAAGCGACAAGCAGGCCATGTACAGCGTGGACAAAGGCTTCCGGCAAACCAGTCTGGAGCAGCGCCCCGCTCCTGCCTGGACTCCCAAGGATATTACAAGGTGAGCTCAAAGATTCTTTGGATTGAAATTATAATTAACTGATATAAGTAGATATATATTTGCTGGCAGGCGGATGGATATAAAATACCATCCAGAAAAACTGTATTTCAAATGTTGTCAGGTTGCTACTAACTATTAACTGCATTAGACTAAAGTAGGCACACGCGGATTTTATCAGGGCAACAGTTTCATCACTGTTTCAAAACCGATTGCAGTATACAGAGGTGTATGCACGTAGCGATGTGATATAAAAATAACTTTTTATGGTTTTTTAAACAGTGACAAGCTATTGCTGTAACAAAAGTCGTTGTGCCCCTGGCCTAAGAACTTGTTAATGTTGGCAGCAACATACACAATAAAATCATCTTACAAGTCAGAATAATTATTGTCAAACAAAACATCCGCCATGGTTGACATATTCTCCTGCTACTGTGTAATTACTATTCATCCTAAAATTCCCATTTATCCCTTTGAGGAGTATTGCCGCACATATGCGGCGGCACTCGGACGATCCAAATAAAGTTTTATCGCATACGTGCGGCAACTCACTTATCAAAGGGTTAAGGGGAAGCTTGCGATATTTGTGTGATATATTAAAGCAGATTGGGTTATCTGAGGGGGTTTAAACTATCGCCAAACATTGTATGTACTACCACGGCAGGTAGGGTGAGTTCAATCCCTCTTTCCCCTAATCTGGATTTACATACGCATCTCCTTACATAATGGTTTCTCCACAGAAAACAGCAGGCCGAGCCTGAGAGACATACGGCCACCAAACAGAACTCGGCCAACAAACAGCCTTGCTCTACTCCAGATAGTCATTCATCCAAATCATCTTACCATCACCAGGACACACACCCAACTGGAGGTATGAACCTGAATGACATTTATTTAAGAAATAAACTACAAGTTTAATAATTATGCAGACCAATGTGAGAACCTAGCTTTCCTAATCCATTAGGAAAGCTAGGTTCTGCTTGCTATAGTAATAAAACATTTATTCATCAATAGATTTTTACAATTTTACACATTTTGTTTATTTATCATTGATTCTATTGACAAAAAGGTCATTGCTCAGCTATATACATTCGGTATTTCTCCTGCTCGCAGTGTTTCTTAACCGTATTGAAAGAATTGCCTCCTTTACAATGGTAAAATTATCCAGCCCTTCCCCCTCTCCCAGCTCTCGTATTGATACTACTGATTTTGCTCCGTATCAATGAATGGACACATGTAAGAAATGTCCAGCCTCGGACGGTACAAAACTTTCACTCATAGGTGATATTTTGAACCCCTTTGAATGGACCTTTATTTTATATGAATCACAATGATTTTGAGTATTATGCCTCAGTTTAAATTTTTGTGTGTGAAAAGGTAGTTTATTTAACAACTTAAATCATTCCGCCTAAAGAAAATGTGTCAGTGTATCAGTGTGCGTAGCTCGTGAATGAGCTTTTTTCCATATTGACACAATGCCCACTCGAACTTGTGCAGACCCCCAAAATGTTAAAAATTTGAAACGACCCACCAGACCTAAACGCCCACACAGGAGTGCTGGCGCCCCGGTTAAGAATCACTGCTCTAATGTGTTGTACACACTTAGTGGAATCTTTTGACTGTTTGAATGTTTCAATTCTGAATTGTGACTCTCACATGGGCAACTGACCCATCAGGTCAATTAGACAATAACCCCCTAAAATTATAAGACGACAATAATTATAGTTTATATTTATATAATATGTTATACAAATCAAAACAACACTGGCCATAATTGATTTGAATACCGCCAAATAGCGAGCAGTGACATCTAACATTTCAGTTAGGAGCAATTCTGCATGTACCTAAGCTCGGTCAAAAAACCTGCTGATTCAACACATGTCTCTATACTCGTCGTACAATAAGCCAGATGACACTATAGCCCCATCGCCTAATATTACGCATTGAAGGTTTGGGTCACATCCGAGAAAGACTGACAGACAATACGATGAATATAATTGTCTTTGAAAGAGATGGCTATATACATTGGTCAGGTAGTTATACAAAGTGAAAACGTCACTTAAAATAAATGAATTATATTAATGATTTTGAATTTTTGGATAATTTTGAATATTCTTTTGATCCAATCATTATATTTTTCAAAACAGCAAACATTCACGATCATGATCACTGATCACTTCTCGGTGGTTAAAGTAAAAATAAACAATTTGTTATAGAAAAAAAAACTTTGTTTTGCACTATTTTTTATTTATATGGTAGGTACTTATTTCAAAAATTAGATTCAATAAATATACTATTTTGCACTTTTTTCTTTTGGCAGGGAAATGAATTTTGTAGTTATTTCAAAATAAATATTACAGAATAACTGCATTAGTAGTAATTGTAACTGCATTTTGTAGTAATTGACTCTAGGTTGAGAGCCGTTACCGAGGACACAAGAGTTTTCAGAGGGGCTGAGGTTGAAACTGACCACTTTCTGGTGGTATCAAGAGTAAACCTCTTTCGCGGATGGCGCTCTAAAGTGAAAACGGTATCAGCTCCAACAAGAGTCAAAATAGAAAAACTGCAAAACGATTATGTGAGAAGTGAGTATGAGAATTGTGCAGAAATGAGATTGAATGCGAAAGAAATGGACGGTCTAAGCATAGAGGAAACATGGAACCACATAAAGGTTAGTCTGTGCGAATCTGCTAGAGACGTGTGTGTAATAATTAAGCAAGGTAGGAAGAAAGGCGATGCATGGTGGGATGACGAGATCAAAGCACTGGTCTCAGAGAAAAAGAAAGCTTGGTTACGTCTGATAGCGACTGACAGTGCTTCAAGCGAAGAGAGAGATAGAGCGAAAGAAGTATACAAGGGATGCAAGAAAAGAGTAAGTGTTGGAGTGAAAGAACGAAAGAAACGCCTGGAAGGTGAAGAGGGAATAAAAATGACAAAACACTTCCAAGAAAACATTAAACTGTTTTGGAAGGAAGTCAAAAGGTCCCGGAGTGGCCCAGAGAACGGAAGAATGAAAGTGATAAAATCGAATGATGGAAGAATGTTGACGAATGAAGAAGAAATAAAAGAAAGATGGATGAAATATTTTGAGGAAGTCTTCGAAAGCAACTCGGGTGATAGTGAGTCCAGCGTCGAATCGGGAATGAACGATGACGGAGTGAATGTTATCAAAATCAGTATGGATGAAATAAAAAAATCGATTAAATGCATGAAGAATGGTAAGGCTGTTGGTTTCGACAATATTGCTGCAGAATATTTTAAAGGAGATAGCCATATTATTCTCACATGGTTGTGCAAACTTTTTAATCAATGTTTAGAGGAGGGTTACACGCCATTAGATTGGAGGAGGGCTGTAATCATGCCGTTGTACAAAGGTAAAGGGTCACGCATGGAATGTGGGAATCATAGGGCTATTAGCCTGCTAAGTTCTGTCGGTAAGCTGTATGGAAGAATATTGATTGAAAGGGGAAGAACGGAAACAAAGGATAAAATATGGGATGTGCAAGGTGCCTTTATGAGTGGAAGGGGATGCATGGACCAGATTTTCTCCTTGCGTATGCTCACTGAGAAGTTTCTGGCGAAAAACCAGAAACTTTTCTGCGCCTTTGTAGATCTTCAAAAAGCGTACGACCGAGTCGACAGGAAAAAGCTATGGAAGGTGTTGTCCAAGTATGGAGTGAATGCAAATCTCATACAGGCAATTGCGTCTCTGTACGAGGGAAGCGTTGCATGTGTTAGGGTGAACGGTGATTTTACGGGGTGGTTTAACATCACAAAAGGTGTTAAGCAAGGCTGCGTAATGTCACCATGGTTATTCAATCTATTCATGGATAATTGTATGCAAGAATTGAAAGATGTGGGATTGGGCGCGAAATTGAATAGTCTGAAAGTATGTTGCCTGTTGTATGCTGATGATGCGGTGCTGATCTCTAACACTATGGAAGATCTACAGTCTCTAGTATCTAGGATGAACGAAGTATGTATGAAGAATGAGTTAATGATGAATGTAAGTAAGTCTAAAGTCATGGTGTTTGAAAGAGAGAGTACGAAAACACTGTGCGATATATTTGTGAATGATGAATACTTGGAGCAGGTGGATGAGTTTGTTTATCTGGGTAGTATGTTTACGAGAGATGGGAAGGCTGATAGAGATATCGAAAGAAGGGTAAATGCCGGTAATTCCATTAATGGAGGACTGAATGCTGTTGGCGCTAATAAAAAACTGTCAAAAAAAGCGAAGCTAGCAGTCCACAATGGAGTCCTGGTACCTACCCTGATGTATGGCAGTGAGGCATGGAACTGGCAGAGGAAGGATGAAAGTAAACTGAATGCTGTTGAAATGAGATCCCTGAGACGTATGTGTGGTAAAACCATGTATGATCGTGTTAGAAATGTGGATATCCGCAAAGAATGTAAGGCTGATGTAAGTATAATGAGCAAAATTAAGAAAGGGACCCTCAGATGGTTTGGGCACGTAGAGCGAATGAGCGAAGAAAGTAGTGTAAAAAGAATATATGATGCAAATGTGAATGGTAGAAGAAGTCGGGGACGCCCGAGGAAGACATGGCACGATCAAGTGAATCAGATACTTGAGACGGGCCATGTCAAAAGTCAGAATAATAGAAGAGTATGTATGAGACGATGTATGAATGTGAGTGAGGCAAAGAGTGTGTGCCAAGACCGAGTTGTTTGGCGGTCCGTCCTCTCTGCCTACCCCTGCGGGGAAACGGCGGTTAGTTAGTTAGTTAGTTAATAACTGCATTCCTAATTTCGAGTAGGTAATGAATTGATACTCATATGAGGTTGAAACAATGCTAAGTGACGTGTTTATTAATGAAAATTATAAATAATGTTCATATATATAACTTATCATTTGAGTTTTAAATTCGTGAAGTACGTTCCTACAAATTCTTTGGAATATCGATTAACCCGTTTAATCACAGGAGACCCAAGTTGTCCCAAAACATCATATGCCGTTATAATAACAGGAGACCCAGATTGTCCCAGAGCGACCGTGCATTATTAAAAGTTAGATATCTCTCTTTCTGTAATGCGAATATTTGTGATTTCTTTTATGTTAGAAACGGAAAGAAATAATGCTTCTCATTATTGTCTTAGAATTATATGAGCTAGGTTGTTCAGATATTTTACAAACCTGATCAAAAGTGACGGTTTGATTTTGCGCCTATTTGTGACGTAACCCACATTTAATTTTAAAATAAAATTGTATGAAAGTGATAAAAAGTGAGGTGACAGCTTTATTACAAATTTTGTTTAGAAAGGGAATCTGAATTTAAAATTTGAAGTTTATTCTATTTTAATTACTTTAATTCAAATATTCGCAGGTATGCATTTTTTAGCCAATTTACATTTCCAATATTAAAATTTTAATATTTATAAACAAAAATGTTGATTTCTAATAAACATATCGGAAAGATTATTTTATCTAAATTTTAGAACAATTTTTATTTTTGCAAAAGCGTTAAAAAAAACTAATAAATAGGAACATTTAAAATGTATGGGAAGAACCAGGAATTTTGCGCGTAAACTTTGACAGGCAAAAGTTGACAGAAAATTATTTTCTTATTATTCGAAGGGTTAAATATTAGTCACAAATATATATTTTTAAAATGGCATTCCACCTTTGGACCCCTAAAGCTGCCTCTGATCTCTCTTTATACTATGATTATTATACTGAGATTATTTTCCACCCTGGATAGAAAGTGTTCTTGTATTCTAAATTTAATTTCTTTCCTTTTTCTGTACGAAAGAACCCTTACACATCCAGATTTTCTACTGAATTACATCACTTTTGTTATTGTACAATAAAACATGGTATAATTTTGTTTATTACCTGTACCTGTTATTTTGTTGAAGGGTTTGGTATGAAATCGCTATCATTGGAACCTCACTTGACCAAACCGAACATCGAGAGGCATAACATGGAACTGGAGCGCCAACGAGAGCGAGAGCGAGAAAGGAACAAGGACAGAGATAGAACCCGGGACAGAGACAGGGATCGGGATCGGTCCAATAATGAAAATACTGAGAAAGAACCCCGACAAAGAGGCCCCAGGAAGCAGAGTAAGCTAAAGCTAAACATTTACCACATACACTGTAGAGAGATTAGCTCCTTGGTACTGAACCCCGAGGTCTGAACCCTGACTTGAAACCCAATGTTGGCAAATAGAACTATATTAAATTATTATTATTGTATTTTTGAATGTAGCTATTACTTTGTGGTTATCCATTATAGAAAAATGAAATAATTTAACTTAGTGTAAACCACTTATTTGATGCGCAAATCCGACCGGTTTCGGAACAAACGTTCCTTTGTCAGGGAAAGCTTATACTAATTTGACAGTTTCAAACAATGTTTTATTATGGTAGGGGTGGAGCTGTTGCTAGATAATAATGTAGATTGGGTGGGTAGGTATTAGTGTAGAGTGGGTGGGTAGGGGAACAAATCCATGATTGGGCTATATGACAATATTATTTGTTTGTTGATAATAGATTCATTATTTTGAAGGGATTTTTTAATTTCAAAGGCTTTTAAGTTATCTAAACGTTTTCCTTTATGATTAATATGAAGAATATTTATCCCTGTATTTTTTTCAAAACTATAGTTATTTTCAATGATATGGTTAGCAAACTCAGAAAAATTATTATTATTAAGACACCTTAAATGTTCTTTGATTCTGATTTCAAAATTACGAGTGGTTTTTCCAATATAAAATGAGGGACAAATACCTACCCACCCAATCTACATTATTATCTAGCAACAGCTCCACCCCTACCATAATAAAACATTGTTCGAAACTGTCAAATTAGTATAAGCTTTCCCTGACGAAGGAACGTTTGTTCCGAAACCGGTCGGATTTGCGCATCAAATAAGTGGTTTATACAAAGTTAAATTATTTCATTTTTCTATTATTATTGTGATCCAAATTTTATTTACAATTTTGTATGTTTTGTGACACCCGCCCTGTTGAGATTCAAGATTGAAAAGTTGCTTGAAACATCTTTAGCTACGCCAAGTGATCCGTTCTGAAAAACCAGGAACTTCAAAACTTCCTCATCTATATCTCCTTCTCCTCCCCCACTTCCTCCAGCCTCAAAAAATTGGTGATGACATAGTTTCACTGGTCGAGGTAGTTGGGACTCAGAATCTAGTAGGTACTTGCAGTAATAAAATATTTACGAGAATGTAATTTTAAAATGTGCGCAGACAAAATAAAGCAGGAAAAGAACTGTTATTCACTTTGATTGATCCCTGGTTATCAAAATATGGATTGGCATTCTTTCATTTGCATTCGGTGACTAGGTATTGTGGATACAAAAAATTGAACATTTTAAAACAGCTGCTGAATCACTGATGATTGCATTTGTATTTTTACAGAAGTGTCAACTGCAATGGACACATTAGAAAGTGATGGGGGATGTGAGAATGGGAACACTTCTCCCCTTTACTCCAACTGGGATCTCCACATGCAGCACCTCCTTCCTCTACAACACTACATTCTGGAGCAGGCCAAACTTTCGGGTAACCTACATTACATTTCACCCAAATACTCTGTAAAATTTATTTGCGTGATCATTATAAGTATTTCCTTAGAATGCCAACATATTTCCGAATTAGTATTTTTTTCTTTCTAAAAAGTCTGTCAAGATTGTATTGTATTTTCGTGTTTCCCAATTGCAAATGATTGAGTTTTCCCTGTTCTTGTGAAACAGATTGACCGTTTTGTCTGCCAAGTTGGCAATTGATCTGCTGGAAATGAGTTGTTAAATAGACAAATTTGCCACCCTTCTCTGCATAGAGTCTAGTAGATTAATAAAATATTTTGAGGCCTCAGCCCAGAGGAGTTTTGCAAAGATTCAATGTTAAGCTAGCATTGAGATCTGTATTTGATTCAGTTTTCTCTTCCTTTTCCTACTAGGGTAAAAAAAACATCGTTCTTTGTTTAGTAGGTAAATGTAAATATTTTGAAGAGGCTCGAATAATATGATGGGAATACTGGTAGCTCGTTCCACAAATGAGCTGACTAACACAAAAACGAGTCGCAGAAAAGACCCATTCTCATGAAGCCAACATCAACTGTGATTTGGTGTTCCGCTCGTGCTCCGGTGCACAGAGGAATAATGCTGTTATAGATAAAAGAGCCTTAAAATGGTACTTTCATGTTCCAGGCTGTTACCGAGTAGGCGATCCACTGGAAGCGGGTTCGGCTGACTCTGACTCCCTCCACTCGTCAGGGTCCAGCTCTGGAGCGCGCTCCCTCTCCGGACACGAGCCCGATAACGAGGACTCGGACCGCTCCGGCTCCAACGACACCTACCTGCAGCACCAGCCTCCGCCCGCTCCCTTGCCGCCACCCAGCCATCGGCACGACGGTAACACACCTTCTATAATACTGCATCATGCCATGGAACTTTTTAAAAATAATTCTTTTGTACTGTGAAACCCTATTACAACGGTTTTCTTAAAAAGAACTTCTTAAATGGAAACTTTATATACAAGGTTTCACTGTATTATTTTTTTCAAACACAATATACATATTATACAGTGTAATTCTCTTACAACCACTCAAGCGATAGATATTTTTTTCTAATACGTATGTGCGATTTGATAGGTTATAATAATATTTAATGTCATCTTGTAGTACTTGGTGTTTTTATGTCTCGTCCTTACATTTTGAATAAAAATATAGTGAAACCCTCTTAAGAACTTTTCAAAGGGACCGGGGAAAAAAAAAAGTCTTAAGCAGGAAAACCTTATATGTGGGAAAAATTGGGCCAATTTTGGGCCGAGAGACCGAAAAAATCAAACTTCTTAACCACCCATAAGCTTGTTTTCACGACAATATAACATGGCCAGACATACGTATGACGTATGAGGCATAGTTGACTTATTGACCACAAAACTTCTTGAGGGTTTCATTTGTAGCATAATAATATTATCTAACAAGTTGTTTCTGAACATATATTCATTTCATCCCTACTAATAATACATTTTGTTCAATTGGTTTCTTTAGAATACATGAACCATGGTGTATCATATTACAACACATTTATCGGATTCGAAAAGGAAAGAGAGCCTGCGGTGGGTGTACATAGAGTGAGTAATATTTCGTATTTTAAAAATTATATTATAAACACAAATCACAAAAAAATACTACTCTTGAAGTTATGGAAAATCTTCCTTATTGGTATAATGCCAGTTACTCAATACATTTCTCATTTACACATATCAAGAATCGCTATACTTGGGGGTAATAATGTTGCATTCCCATAATTCTTCATCTACCTTGTCCCCTGTGTATTTCCCCTTGACCCTTTGAATCCAGTCAGTTCAATCGCTGCTCCCGCCAAATACATTATACCGCCGAGCTGAATTCAGTCAGTTCGCCCACTCTATTTTCTTCAGAAACAAACTAGCCTAAAGAAGTTCGCCACCTATTTTGTGAGTGCCGCACGAGTATGTAGTGAATCGCTAATCCGCTATTTCGCAAATGAAGATTAATTGGATGAAGCAGAGAATTTTGCTTTAATTTGAGTCCTTCCTCTCCCTTTGCGGAATATTTTTTCCTTTGTGCAATGGTCATACATGAAATTCAAACGATCCTTCGATTACATCACTAGGGTAAGGCGAGGCTTTGAAAAATGAGGATATTAAAAATTTACAAAATTAATTATTATTTAGGTACATTATTTCAGCACATAATTTAAAAAGAAAAAAGAAAATAATAATTAACATAACACAAAAACACTTATAAATGTAAGATCACCAAAAGATATAGGTAATTTGGTTATAGGTAAGGTAATTTGGTTATAGAGGGTATTTAATTTGGTGATACTCCTCCCTTCAACTGTAAATAGGTAAAATAATAACAAATGTGTTTTTAAATCTTCAACGAGAATATAAAATAATGATTACACAAGCATCACATGTGTTATCATCTTCGTCTATTTGCTTTTGAAATTTTGGGTGGTACGTAGTGGAACGTTGAATAAAAATAAATCACGTTGAACCCACATTACTTCCATTTTATATTGATTGTCTTCTGAAAAAGTTTTCTTACTCATACCACATTTCCAGTCATTATCGCTTGGTTTTAGGGATTTTGCGTATAAATAATCAATTCTGCGTGATGTTGATGGTTCTGGTCGTTCTGCCTTTTTGGCAAAGAAGGTTTTCCGGCGCGAGATTTTATGGATTTTGCGGACAAATAATAATTAATCCTCTGTGATGTTGATGGTACTGACTGATCTACCTTTTTTGTCAATGTTAAAGGAGGTGTCAAACATATTGCGGACAAATCTCTTTGAATTCGTTGCATTGATGTTGGAATATTGTGATGAATTTTTAAAATGTATTAAAAATCAGTTTTTTTTCACTGGAACTGTGATGGTCAATGCTTTCTCTGTAAATTGAGAAGTTGCTAAGGATTCTCGACTTATGGCTTCTTTTAATTTGTAAAATAACGGACTTTTTGAAAGCATTTTGTTATTATTGTTTGAAAAACTGTGCACAAATGCTAGATTCAGGATGGGGTGAAAATTATAGAGGTTTGGTTTTATGTTTGGAGATGTCATCATGTATTCCAGGCTGCTTTCAATGGACGATGCACTCCGATATCTAACGGTTACAAAAGGTGGCTTGTATGAGCAGAAAAAGGTGGCGTATGAGTACGAAAAGTGAAAAAATATATTTCGTTTTGCTTTGCAAGAGGTGGTTAATATGAGCAGGAAAAGTGAAAAAATATATTTCATTTTGCTTTGCTATCTCAATGACTCCAGGATTGCTGTGTGAAGCATGAGAATCTATTAGCAGAACTACTGGTCTCTCTGGAGGAATTGAGTTTATTAAAAAAAATTGATATAGGTAACTTGGTTACAGGTAATTTGGTGAGGGTGGGAAATTTGGTGATATGCTTAAATGGACGAAAACAACATTCAAACTGTTCACCGACTTAATATGCATTATGATAATGTACCATTAAACCAGAAGTTGAATTATATAAAATTAAAATAAATGTTAAAAATCACAATTTGTAAAGTCCAAAAAAAAATTTTTAAATCTTAATATTACCCACAAATTACTAAAGCTCCTACCAAAAAAATTATAACAGATGCCACTTTTTTAATTGTGCCTATGCAGTACACTTTTCTGATTAAAATAAGCTATAAAACGTATACATCTCTTCAGAAATCCCAGATTATTCGATAAATTACAATTTGTAGTCACCACAGCACATCTGAGAGTTGATAAAATATTTTTCGTTTGAATAAAATTATTTTCTGTTGTACTGACCAGGCAAAAACTTGTGAAGTTGATTTATTATGGTTCACAGGTCTGTTGTTCATCTACGATTCGAATTTTAAAGCTGTATACTGCATGGTTAATTCAATAATGCCAACATTCTACTATATCACCACATTACCTATATCACCAGATAACCTCGCTTTGCCCTATTTATTCATACAGATTTTAAAGAAAACTGGGGTTTCCAATTTACAAAAAACCTTTTGACTCCTAGGCCTCAGACAAGTCATAAATAAATAAATAAATTATTTATCTGTTGATAAAGTAATCAAAAGGGCTTACGTAAATTAACAACATCAGTTTTCTTTCAATATTAATCACAGTTCTAATTATCTGTTTGGTGAAGCAAAGCATCAGCTTGTGGGTATAATTCATTGAAAGGATATGTAACAGGGCGACTGATGTCTAGTATGAAAGAGACCGCATGAGACAGCGAGATGAAAGAAATATAAAGAACGATTTATCACCTCTTATTCGAAATAATCCATAGTGTTGATTACAGTTCTTTGACTATTATTCCGCCATCCCAATCGTGGGTATAACATTTAACAAAAGTGCATTACTAATACCTTAATTGATAACATCTTATAAAAAGGTATGTGTTGTTTCAGTCTGCGAGTGGCACAGGCATGGGAATGGGCATGTCTGGTGGGTTGCCCCTACCCCTGGCCAGTACTACCCCCCACCCACTGGCCCACGCGCCCCTACCCTGCGAAGCCCTGTACAGCCCCGTCAAGTCCCACCCCGCCCTGCACCTCACTTCCAAGGAAACGGACATTGAGAAGTTTGCTCAGGACAATCTCAATCTGCACTCCAAGGGCATCTTTAGGAAAAAGGTATAATTTAATTTAAGAAGATGGCCCTGCTTCCGCCTCCTAATGTCTCTTTACTTTAGTGTGCCAGGGGTTCAAATCCCACAAACAGAAACTATTTTTTCAGATTACAATTATTCAAAATGCCTATGCTCTATGGATACAAACTTTTTATATCCAATTTGGCACTTGAGAAGTTAACTCTTTAGGTGGGTTTATTGTTTTTTCATAGTTTCATGAGAAATGTCAAAAATCCAAGGAAAAATAAAGTTATAATATATATTTTTTTATTACATTTACTGAAAATTAAAAAAAAAAATTGTAACTATTTCCAATGTGAAATGAGCAGGTGACAAGGACAAGCGTAAAGGGGAATAAAGTGTCGAGCCAATAAGTCGGCATACCACCTCTAAAGGGCGAAGCTTTAACTTTTAACTTAATTAAGGGGTTATACGCATTTCCGGAATGTATATTTAACTGATAATATTCCCTGAAAATTTAAAATCGATCCGATAAGTATTTTCCGAGATACACGCATATTTGTAAAGACGTCTCCGACTGTTAGAAAGTAGGCGGAGTACAGACTGGAGAAGCAGCTGCTCTTTTCTTTCTTTGTATTCCTAGGTTTAAATGACCTTATAAAGGGTTCATTTTATACCTGAACACTAAATCGAGTTATTTCTTGTACAAAATAAGTGAACATCATTTCAAATAGTAATGTGTTAAAATGACTCGCCTTACATTTTTTCTAACTAAAATTGGTGATAGTGAAAAAAAATTATACGGTATTTTATTAGATAAACATATAACAAACATTATCATCATTTTATTTTTTTTTCATTTCATGTGAAAATAATTAATAAAAAAATTTAATTTTATAAGTTTAATAATTTTTTTTTCCAATTGTGGTTTTGTTATTAACTTTGGTTTAATAAAGGCGTATAATTTATTTATTATACGGTTAACTTTTAGATTTGAATATAAAGCGTGGTGTTTTCTCTTTCTAATACTGTTTAGATCATATTTCTCACAATGTTAGTAACCTAGTTTTAGTAACTTCCATGTAACATAATAGCCAATTCACTTTAACTACGACTGAAAGACGTTGTTAATTTTAGGCATCTGTACGTGACATGTTATCGTGGACATGTTCCGGAATCAGCCAACCGATGCTGGGCGACAGGAGGGATAAGGCGTACAAGAAAGCGGCTGCCGAGATATTCCGGCTGGTGCAGATCTATATGGGGGACAGGAAGGCCCGGCCCGGTATGACCCTCAACTCCGTGGCCATCGATATTCTACACGCAGCCTATACTAATCCTGCGTGAGTTCAAATTATCTTATTCTATTCTAAATTAATGCAACCTGCCTTCAAACATAAAGTTATCTTTTTACACACTTGGACAGCTCCAATTGACTTGTTATCTCCCTCTTGTGCTTTACTAGTTAAAATCCCGATGATATCTAGTTTCGTCACATCGTTGCATGTCGTGATGAGTTTAGTGCCGCACAGGTGCGGCGAACGCGATCAGATCAATTTGGGCGGTTTCGGATGCCATCGTGAGTATTCGTGTGTGATTGAATAGCGAAAATTAAATTAGTTGTTTACTTGCTGTGTAATCTGACTAGTTTAAATATTTACTATTTATGTATTATATTTATCATTAGAGTGAATATCTCGGAAGAAAATTTTAGATTTTTGGAAGGCCTTATGGCTTTTTTGTAATTTTTTCGACTTTAAATAAAAGCCGTCATAATTATAAGCCATTTTATAGATATTTACCACACAAAGATTAATGTATTGCATTTTATTATAGGAAATTGTCGTAGTTTTTGAATATCCGGTATCTGGCCGGATATTGAGTTACTATCCGATACCGGATAGTTACCGGATATCAGTTTCATCTCTAGTAAAAAGTATATCAGAATGTGATTATTGAAAATCTCCAGCTGCCTTTTTGCTTATGACGGCAGTATAGAACTGTTGGTTTTCTTAAGTAAAGTGAAATAAAAAATACAACTATGTGGAAACGACACTTAGTTTATGTTTGCCCCTTAATTGCGTACAGTAAATTAGCACTTCCCTGAAAATGTTTTTGACCGGACAGTTTGTCGCCTTGAAATTTTAGGCCAAAGAAATAATTAAGGATTTGACATCAATTTTAATTTTTACATCTTCAAGATTTAAAATTAAGGTATTTATTTACCTACATATTACATTATGGAGTATTTTAGAGAATATATTTCGATTATCTGGGATATCCATTTAACCTTTGACAAGCCGAGACAACCTTTGACAACATATAACAAAACATTTGTTAAATTGTGGGGTTACTGAGATTTCCCATGGATGTTATTATTATAAGGCCACGTTTATATGCTTTGTAGGAATATACAACATTTTTTGCTAGGGAATGCAAATCTCGCGAGATTATGGCTCAAGCAAGATCCCGCGAGTTTAGAATAACAATACTGCAAGATCTCGCCAATTTTGCATCAAACATTGTTTGACGTATTTGTCTATAATTTTTTAATAAACTTCTAAGTAGTAAACTTTGATGTACGTATCTATCAAATAATAAATGAAAGAAATAACCAGTCTTCTCTACTAATATCAAACAAAAATCTTTTAGTAATAAAACAGTTCTTTTATAACAAACAAAACAACGAGAAGTAAAAAAAAATGAAACTTAACAACTTCACATAAGAAACTTTTTTGCATAAATAACCAAAAAAATACTCGAATGAAATCAAACTCAATCACGTAACACGTTAGCTAGCAACAACTATTAGTAAACAAAACAAATGCGCGCTGATGACGCTGCACGCCGGCTCAATTTTCGACCAATCGCATGCACGAACGAATTATATTTATTTTCGTTACAACTGAAAATATCTACATCGGATAGAATGTTATCATATTTATGTTGAACACAAGGCAAACATTTTGGTTTGAATTTCTTTTACAGTGTTTTTCTTTAAAAATATTACACGAATGTGTGATTGTTATTGCACTATATGTAAAATCGACCACCATAACACGGGCATCAGCCTAGCTTGGTGGTCGAAAAATCCACTAATAAATGTAACCATAAAATTTTATGCAATGAATAAAGAAAAATTTTTAAAATTTGA
Source organism: Limnephilus marmoratus (assembly GCA_917880885.1). NCBI lineage: Eukaryota > Metazoa > Arthropoda > Insecta > Trichoptera > Limnephilidae > Limnephilus > Limnephilus marmoratus. Next base: position 19,521,555 of record OU862908.1, read on the forward strand.
GAGACACCTCGTCCCGCGACCGCTACCTCAGGCCGCCGAACGAAACCGATAGATCGCAACTCCGTCTGTGTCAGTCCGCGTTTCGAATAAGACGTTTTTATGCTTGAGTGCAATCTCGTTAAACTCGCAAGACCTCGCTCTTTTTTTGTCCGAGATCAATCTCGCTAAAAAAGGCCGAGATCTCGCGAGAACGAGATTGTATTCCCTAAATCTAACATGATTTGTGGTGATTGATTGTTGCAGTCTCCGTGACGAGCTGTATGTGCAACTGTGCCGGCAGACCACGGAGAACCCTCAGCGGGATAGTCTGCTGCGTGGCTGGGAGTTGTTGGCTGTCAGCTTGGCCTTCGTGCCCCCTTCACCTGCCTTTCAGCCCCCGCTGCTCAACTACATGAACAGGCACCGGGACCCCGCCTTCGCCGACACCTTCCCCGAGGTAACCACTCTTTATTAACACATTATATTATACACGTTACTTGGTGGTATGTTAGATCCCAAACTGCTTGCATAACCCCAAATGTGTTAACCTGTCACAAGCCAGGAAAAACACGGAAATTCCCTAACAAAGCACGACTTTGAATTTTGAATTGAATGTTTTGTGGATTAATTTTGAGTTATCGTATATTTTATTGACCGAAACACATTCCTAGAACAATAAACCATGTACCAAAACAACATTACTTGCGTTCATTACCTTAATTGATAGGTTTTACGATGTTTTTGTCAAGCAACACGCATCGACTTTGACAGATGAAATTCGCGGCAAATTTGACATTTTGATGCCACAGATAAAATTATTTAAAAATATTCTGGGGTTGTTAGGTGAATGAAATTTTTACCAAACTTATGGGGAAATGTTGGCGCAAGCGATTCTGACCTTGTTCTTCATACAAATTCAGTACATAGAAGGGTCAAAATCGCAGACAAACATTTTTTTTTTCGCGCATGCACACAATACGCGCGCATCCACGCGTTTCCGGCCGATTACAGGTTTACAACTTCGGATGAATTTACAATAGACAAATAAAAATTTACGACAATAATATTTCATGGATTTAGGTGAAAGTGAATGTATGAGACAAACAAGTAATGGGAGAAAGGGAAAACCAAGTACTTACCACAAGAAAATCTGCTGGGGTTGATTTAAAGTATACAAACACAACCGCAATACACTTTTATCAGAAACTGCTTATGTTTTTAATGATTTAAAAGCCCTAAAATAATTTTGAGCGTGGTATTTCGAAGTAATCAACAATGAATGTTGGAAACAAGTTCTAAAACAATATATTCACAACTGAAAAAACCAATACACATCCAAAGTAATCATTTTCTTCTGCATGTAAATAACTGAACTCGAATTTCACTCAATTTTGTTCTATTTTTCAAATAATTTCAAATACATAAAAAGTGATGGTTAGGAAAGTAGGTACTTTGTATGAAATAATTGATGGTAGGAACCCAACATATTTTCACTTTAGATATTCAACAAGTAAAGGTAGACTTTTTTTCCAAAAGGAATTTTTTTCCAACCAACCCTGCCGAGCTATTCTAAATCTTTTGTGGGATCGTTCTTAAATAACGGAAGTGATCTCCTGTCAGATTTGTTTGATTTTTATGGTTGTTATTTGCTTTTTCTATGTACAATGTACATTACATGAATACAAAATCATGCATATTTGCAGGAATTCGTGTTTAAAACGATCTAATCTAAAATATGTGGCAGTAAATATGTATAAATCACATAAATCTGACAGGAGATAACGTCCGATATCTAATAACAATCCCACAAAAGATATCGAATCGTTCGGCAGATTCTGAATGGAAATAAAATAAGTTGTTTTCCACACTACGAGAAAGTTATGAATGCTAAAATCAGTATTCTAAAATTGTAATTAAATAGGAATTAAAGTTATTGATAAATGAATGCCTACAACTTCTACTAAGGTCCTGCCTCCTGATCATTTTGCTGTTCTGAAAGAATGAACTCCAGGAAAATGAACAGTCTAATAATGCAAGTCACGTCTATTTGTTTGTTTGATCTCCCTTTTGTGATGCAGGTTGGGAAGTGGCCCATCCACGTGCAGGTGTCCCACTACGCCGGTGTGGCCTGCCGACGCCTGGAGAGGATCGGCCAGTGCGGAAAGAAACAGCCCAGGAAGCCCAACACTGAAGACATTGATCAAGCAAGGGTAAAATTAAAAAAAATATTTGCAAACTTTTTTTTTGTACATTAAATACTATCTGTTGTTGATCATTAACGAATTTACTTATCTTTTAAAATAGATACAAATCTTCCGCACATCAATGTTTGGCAATACTTTGAGTGAAGTGATGGTGCTACAGAAAGACAGGTTTCCTAACAGGCAGCTTCCGTGGGTTCAAGTGGCCCTTTCCCAACAGGTACTTAGACTGTTTTACATTCATTATAGTCTGTCAAAAAAGAGTAGAAAATATAAAAACTTGAACTACTAAATTTGTAGACTGGCAACAACAATTTAACTGTCAAATATTTTTTTGAAGTGCAATGACACTGAATGTATAGAACACAGTAAACCACATTTTAAAAAACATTTTTTCTTCATGACATAAAATTGATTAAAAGGTGATTTGTAAAGCGATTTGCTTTAATTTAATTTAACATAAATTTGAATTTAACAATAGATAGAAAAGAAGAATCACTAATGGTGAGTTTAGTAACACTACTTTTAGATCTGAATGAGTTAAATATATCCAGATCTAAAATTAGAGACATGATCTAAAGCCCAGGCAACGCTAGGTACTTTATCTAGTATTAAATAAATGTGAGCAATTTCTAAACTGTGCTTTATATTTTATTACATTATAGTTATTCTTCATTATGTTAACACAAAATTGCAAAGGTATAATAATAATATACCTACACGCAATTCTAATTTTGAGATCGGCGGGTATCTATACTGCAATGAAAAAATATTTTTTCCACTATTAGGTATGCCTTTTTAATTTTTTATAAAAATGTAGGTTACACAGCTTTATTTTCACACTATGAGTTATGTGTTTAGTATTGCCATTTGAACAACAGTGGCGCCCTCATATATTTTCTACTCTTATTTGACAAACTGTATCTAAAAACAATTTCATTAGATTGTGCTTGTTATCCCTTTCAGACAATGTATGTGTACATTTCAAAACACATAGATTTCGTTTTTTTTCCTCATTATCTAGAGCAGTGGTTTTAAATCTGTGGTTGAAGCCGAATTGGGGTATGCAATATCGTGGAACGCATGTAAAATCACTGGTTAAAAATGTCCCAAATCGTGTTACACTCTGAACATAATTGTATTTGTGTGACTTGATTGTTAAATTCATGTAATAATGAGAGTATTAAAAAATTACAAATGAAACACGTCTTTCAATTACATGTTTACAAAAGATAAATAGAGGGTACAGGGAACAAAAAAATTACAAATGAAACACGTCTTTCAATTACATGTTACAAAAGATAAATAGAGGATACAGGGAACAAAAAAATTACAAATGAAACACGTCTTTCAATTACATGTTTACAAAAGATAAATAGAGGGTACAGGGAACAAAAAAATTACAAATGAAACACGTCTTTCAATTACATGTTTACAAAAGATAAATAGAGGGTACAGGGAACAAAAAAATTACAAATGAAACACGTCTTTCAATTACATGTTTACAAAAGATAAATAGAGGGTACAGGGAACAAAAAAAATTGTAGTAAGAGTCAAGGGGTACGCAGGTTGAAAAAAAACCACTGATCTAGAGTAAAAAAAAATTGGCAGTTTCGTTTTCCAATCGCTGTTGTTATAAGTGGTTTTGCACTCTATTTATTTATTTAAATTTACCATTTTTATATTTTTAAAGATGATTTTTGTGTTTGATCTCAATCGTATTTTTTTCCTAATTTTTTCGTGATGTAAGTTTTGAAGGTATTTTTTCAATGCTTATTTTTTTATATTAATGTTCATACGAATCAGATACTTGTGATGTGACATTATAATTTAAAATAAAACAATAACTTTGTAAATACCACTTCTATTTTATATACTTTATGCCAATATTTTATGTTATATTTTTGGTATGCAGAGTAAGATTTGTCATTTTTTGTGAATCATGCCCACTGAGACCTAATGTTCTTTCACACGAAAGTAGCAATAACCTCTAAAGTATTGAAAGAAAAAAACACCAAAATTTTTCAAATAACTCTTCCAAATTGTCATCAAGCAAAAAAAAATTGTTCTACCACTGCCAGTCTTAAATCAGGTCTGAAGGGTTAAAAATGAGCTTATTGAAATTCTGTATAATTATGGTCAGAAATTTTTCTAAAGCTAAGAATTGTTTTCAGGTGTTTGCTCTGCAAGGAAAACAAACTGAGGGTATTTTTAGAGTTTCTGCTGACGTGGATGAAGTGACTGTACTCAAGGCTAGACTTGACAACTGGGAACTGCCTGACCATTTACATATTACAGGTAAAATTCATCTTACTGAATCTTTAATGACCACTTTTCATCACTTAGAGCAGGGGTGGGGAACCTTTGTGGCGTTGGGAGGCATTTGGATGTTTGTAGCATCACCAGCAGGCCGCACATGGAGGGGGGGGGGTGGGGGGTGAGAATGATGGTATCCCTTGAATTGCGTCAGTAAAGAATTTCGCATCTCGAATTTTTAGATGGTCTTTAGAATACGAGGTTTTAACTTTTTTTTTTTAGTATGTTTATTCAGTTTTTAATTTTACAATTTTTTATCTTACAAAACTGATTAATCAGTTTGATTGTAAGAAATCTAAACTCAACTAAAAATTGATTCTACCAATAGTCCACAAGCTTAAATAATGTTTTTTTTTTATTATTATTAATTGATTTATCGTTATATTCTGAACACAAACCTGGTTTAAATCTGTATGCGGGGAATTAAAACTACACGCAGACCACGAAAATGGTTTTGCAACAAGAATTTTATAACTGCCCTTCGATTAAGAGAAATGTGTCAGCAGATGAATCCAGAACTGGAATTTAGTCGTTACATTCTGAACACAAGAACCTGGTTATTAAGAGTGAATCTGCGTGCGAGTCCCTGGGGACTCTCTAGAGTAGTAATCATAATATGCTTATGATTATCCCACGATTTACGAATTTTGCAGGATATGGTTTGAACTCCACTCGAAACATTAGAACGGATTTGTTCAAAATGCGTCAGCAGATTAATCCGTTACGGAATTTTTGACAGATCATTCGTGATCAACATGATTTTATTTATTCCACAATTTTTTTATGGCAGATGTGTAGCAATATATAAAGAAAGAATATATTTTTTCCTTCCTGAATATTGTCATCAATACAGATTTATATTTTTCAATAGTAATTTCCCTATCGTATAAAAATAAGAAATTAAAATAACACTACAAATGTATGTTGGACCACGTATGTATTTGTGTCTAACCTGATTTCTAGAAACTTACGTAAAAACATACCGTCAGCTATGTTGTAACTTTTTCTGGGTTTAGTAATAATAACTTAAAAATGTAGCCGAAAGACTGTTAGAGAAAACGGTTCTCGCTTTATGGGTGTAATTTTTTTATGGTGCTATCAGCAGGCCACACCAAAGGTTCTCGCGGGCCACACCAAAAGCACGCGGGCCGGAGGTTCCCCACCCCTGACTTAGAGGAAACCCGATCACCGAGATATATGAACAATAGGTATTTTGCCAAGCTGTTGCTGTCACTGTCGTTCTTATTCCCCTGTATACTGAGCGTAAGGGACAACTGCACCCCAGGCTGATAATACCTAAATAAAATCATCAAAATCGAGGTTTTGTATTTCACATTTTTCTCCTCCAAAACTTAACCGGTGACAGGCCGGAGACGCGCCGGCGCGCGCGTCATCTGCGCATGCGCGAGAAAATAATTCAAATATTTGAATAATATTTCCCACAAAAATCTTTTGGTCTGCGATTTTGGCCCTTCTATGTACACAATTTGTATGAAGAACAGTGTCAGAATCGCTTGCGCCATCATTACTCTCGGAGATGCTACAAGTTTCATTCACCTTGCAACCCTGGAATATTTTTAAAACAATTTTATCCATGACAATCCGCTGTCAGAATTTGCCGCGAATTTAACCGTCACAATTAATACGTGTATCGCAAAATCGTAAAACCGCAACATCGTAAAACCTATTAATTTACGTAATAAATGCAAGTAATGTGGTTTTGGTAGATAGTTTATTGTGTTGTGAACGTGTTTCAGTCAATAAAATATACAATAGCTCAAAATTTATCAACAAAACATTCAATTCAAAATTCAAAGTGGTGGTTTGTTAGTGTTTTTTTGCGAAGTTCCGCGAATTTCCGCGAAATGGCCTGGCTTTTGACCGGTTAACCGATTTTTAAGATTTTTTTTTACTAACTGTGTTAGAAGAAAATGTTCGTCATCTGTATGTTTTGCTTTTTTTTAAAAAATACATTGTCTAGTTTGTTTACTGAACGTTGATGGCATTCAAACCATGCAATTGTAATGATTTTTGGAGGGTTCTTACTCCTATAAGAAGTAACTTAGCATGCCATGCCGACCCGCTAGTGGTCCGATGCCTGTATTATATTAAAAAATATAGCGGTAGTGTCGGAAGTCCAGAGAGGAAATTGTCATGCCATGGTGTATTTGTGTTATTACAGATGCTCACGCACCCGCCAGCTTACTGAAACTCTGGTACCGGGAACTCTACGAGCCACTCATTCCTGATACCTTGTACGCTGAATGTGTAGCTGATCCTGATAATACCGATAATGCCTTTGATATTATCCAAAGGCTACCGAGGATCAATAGACTAGTAAGTGTTCACTGTCTTTTACTGTTCAGTATTCTACCCCGACCTTAGATTGATATACTTGTAGGTGCCTCCTTGATCATAATGTGTAATCACCAAACCTTTGCTGGAAAAAAGTCAAAATATCCCCAACTGTCGGTTGAGAATTTGCAGAACTGTGCCAATACCTTGTCGAGTTTTGATCAAATATCAGAATAAAAAGTAAGATTTTTGTGTTCTTGCAATTGTTTTCTGTTTAACCAGATAATGTATCTTATTATTCATGTATATTTCATGTTTGTATCGTTAGGTTTTTCCCCAGAATAGTGAACTTTATCTAAAAATTATGAAAAAACTTCCCATTTTGGAAACAACTGACTAAAAAATATATTTATACAAATATGTAAACTAGTTTTATTATTTCTGTATATATTATATGTAAAACAACAATCAAAAGGTGTTTTCAAAGAAATAATGACCGTTGTACTATTTTAAAAACTCAAATATTTTCATATTTGCGACGACGTCCTATGTAAATGAATTTTGACATTCATAGACAAATTATTTCGTAAGCTGCCAGTCTACATTCATGAAACAAACAAACAGACACAAGCTAATGCTTCCATGGAAGAGTGGTATTAACGTATTTTAAAATGAACATGTACGCAAATTACTACATTATCTAAATGTATATTGTATTTTATATGCTAAAATAAATAAATAAAAAAAAAAAAAAAATAGTGACATTTAGCGCAAGCGATTTTGATTTTTCCTCTATTCAGTTTTCAAAGCACACAGGTTAAAATTACATGGGAAAAAATTCCATGGGAAAAAGTATTAGAACTCGCACATGTGTGCAAGCGCCAAACACTGTTGTAAAAATTGGAGCATACACATGCTCGAAAAACACTGGTTAAAGTTCCAAGAAGGACTAAATCAGGTCCAATAGCCAGGAATAAAAGTAATAATGTTTATTGCTGTTTTCAGGTTCTCACTTACCTGGTAGGGTTCCTGCAGCAGTTCTCGACGCCCGAGGTGGTGACGCAGACCAAGATGGACTCGGCCAACCTGGCCATGGTGTTTGCGCCCAACTGCCTGCGCTGCACCTCGCAGGATCCGCGCGTCATCCTGGACAATGCGCGCAAGGAGATGACTTTCATGAGGTGCCTCATCCTAAACATGGACACGCAACAAGTCAGAGATATGCTGTGATGTATTTGACCTTTGTATTTACTACTTTACGAGCTAGATTCACTACCAGTAACCGCTGCAGTTACTGTTTTACTGGCCGGCCTCACTTTATTTACTTTACTATTATGTACATGTTATCTATGCTTCAGACAGAAAACTGACAATACACCACAAACTAAACTTATTTATTGGAAAATGCTGTATTTTTAGTATATTAGACTTATATTTTAGAAGATAGTTACAATTATAGTGTATAATTATATTATTTAACAAGTTTGTTTGTAGGAAAGCTAAACACAACTCATAACTAACCCACCATGTACAAGTACATTCAACTACTCGTTGTCATCATATATTTATTCTCTTATTTAGCTAGTTTTATAAAATAGCGAGTAACAATCTCCATTATTATTATTCTAAAAATTATAGTGTCACAAATTTGTAAGGTGGCCCGAGAAGGTTAAATGTTCTTTGAACGAGATGCTTGTGTTATTATTTTTCAACCTCCATTTTCTAATTTTACAGCCACTTGAAACCGTGAGACTTAATGTGGACATGTAAATAAATTCATTCAATCGTGTACTAATATTTAGTGCCATCTTTATTTTATTTTTATCTATAAGTTGTTTTTTTTACATGTTTTTTCTAATTGTAATTAATTTATTATTCTCCAAAATATTGTCACTAACACTAGTCATACCATGCTTTTTGTTAACCATTTAAATGTTTGATTTTTACAATAATTTATTATTCCATTAAGTATATTTTCCTCAATGCTCCATATAGATTAATATAACTGTTAGAGTTAGAGGAGTGCCTTTGTTTTATTAGACAAAATATATAAACTTTTGAAAGATGATAATAATGTACCATTCATGATGATACCCTTTCCTAGTAAGTATACCACCGATAAACCAGTTTAATAAGTGATCTTGCCCTCGAAAGCTAGCATTTATTAAATCTAAGTATACATCTATAATTAAAATCTACTTCATCTTGTCTTGCCATTTTAATGAGTTTCATAGATTTCATTCCGCTATTTCTCTCTATTCCTCATCTAGAGTTAACAATTTGTGATTTGTTTTAAATGTTTCTATTTTTAAAAGAATCAGGATTTACCCAAATATACTTTCATGGTGGTCTGAAATGCACAGGTTGCTGAAATAAGTTAAGAATATCCACAGCTAAATCTTATTACAGAAGACAAACTTGATTACATATTCTTTAGAACTTCTTCTTGTAGGTAATTGGGCAAAATTGTAGATAATATTTTGAGACCGAACAAAGGCTGGATAAAATCATTTAGTGAGCTACCGGTTTGAGACCGGGTATTGGTAATATTAAAGTGGTTTTTTTATTTTATTAACTTATAAATACATATATTTGAATTTCACATTTGTTTTCTTGATTGAATGAAGTGGAATCTTGGAAGTGGAAATTAATACACTTCCCGACCTTTGATCGAACTCAAACTCGGCAGAAAGACTCGTTATCGATGACAATGCATTCTATCAACATTTGGTGGCAAACACGCACACACACGCAGACATATATGCATCTGAAATTTAAAGAAATTTAAGCATTTAAAATACAAAATAAATGTCGGCCTCACCAACTTGCGATTTGACCCAGTTGGTAGAGCGCTTGATCCCGATCACTGGGTTTCCAAATGGATTTCCATCTTAATTTCCATATTTGAAAATTAGAAATGACATAGGTAATATGATTTAGATTATATTATACTTACATTTGAGAGATGGAACTGTAACATTTCTGATTCATATTATTATTTGACATATTTTAAGATTGTCTCTTTTAACTTTTACAACCCCTTTTATTATTTAATTCATTCTAAATCACGAGGATCTGGCGAAATGGCTTTTAAAAATAGAGTGAACCAATAAATGCATCTCATATTGAATATATAATTAGATTTTAAATGAAAAGAGAATATCTCGTAAACCCTATCCAGTGCATTAAAGGTTCTCCGTAGAGTCTCAATTATCTGTCTTCTAATGTAATGTGTGCATAGTGAAGGGATACTTTGTAACTACTAGTCAATTTAAAAAAACCTTTTGTAGAGAACCCAAGGTACTTGAAATCATGAAAAAGGCAATAGAAGTCTTGTAAACAACCTTTTTTAATTCCCCTTTTGAGGTTTTGGGAAAGTTATTGAATTAGTAAAGTTATTCTAAGAGCTTGAGACTCCTTTTGTTACTTAACGATTGCTAACTTGGAAGTACGTAGATGACTTGAGACTGTAATTATTATTCTTGTAGAGAATCTCTGACGGCCGTTACCGGGAAGATGTATTTAATTTAAGAATACTTAATTAATGTATATATGTAATAATGATGATGAAAAATTTCCACACATTCGTTTCCTTACCTTAGTATTAGAAACTGTTCAAATTTGCCATTTAAAACTTAAAGACATCACCGTTAACATTTTATCAAAGAGCTTTCGAGTAGAAATTGTTGGAACGGCTTTAGATTCGCAAATTTTGATCTAAATATCTTATTAGCTTATCAAAAGCCTTTTTAATGAATGTTAAGTTTAATAAATTTAGTATTTTTTGCCTGCCAATAATGAATAATAAATTTAATGGTAGAAATAATTGGTTCGTTCCCCACTGGCAAATGGATGTTTAATACGGTTATGTAAAGAGTACATATCTAAATGAAAACCATATTTTTATGATGTAAACCGAGGGTGTCCGATGGGAAGAGATAATCAAGAGGTCGCGACCAGGTCGGTGGGCGGAGTCCAATGGCCCAGTCCAGTGGAAACGGACCAAATCGTGGGAAATAATTAAATAAGAAAAAGCTGCCTATTAGTTATTAAGTATTTATATAACTCCTTACTTAATTTGACTGTTTGAAAGGATAATGGGTTTCCTCCATGACATTAATACTATTATAATATTATGATAAAATAATACATAAAACTTTAATCCTTTTGTCTTTAGGACTGTTGGTTCTGTCAAATTATGTTACTTTCAAAACAGTTCAGCTTCTTCGTTCCATACTAACATTTAGTATTCATTTCCCTTTACATAGTTTTGGCTCATTTAATAATAATCGAAATAACTCGAATGCTAAACAAGCAAATATGTACATGCAGACAGTGTTTTGTTTGTGTTGTAGATGGTAAGTTTCTAAACCAGTTGCAATACATAATGCTAAATGACATCTACATGTGTTCACTCTTCTAATTTAGAAATTATGTACCAATATGTCAACAAGATTATTAGACAAAGCAGAATCTCTTCACCCGGAGTGTAAGATACTCTCGGTATCACTCCAGTGTAAGACCACCATTCAGAGTTAAAACATTGCTTGAAATGGCTTTGGTCATGTTTGGTGACCATATCTGAATGGCCAGGTACTCTCCCACCTTCCTCTTCTCCATCTCATTCCTCTCCCCACTACCTTCAGCAACACAACATATCCCAATTGGGAATGCCATAATCTCGAGGGACTCTCATTTGGACTCCTATGTGGTATGCACTTAAAAAAAACAAATAAAACTTTGCCAAATTCCTAATACATTTGCACACGCTTGTATTTACTTTGAGTCTGGCAAACAAGAGAATGCGCTTGACGGTCAATGTGCAGAAACTGATTTTGGTAGGAGGGGTCAACTACAATTTTTTTTGCATTTCTTCAGCATGAAGAGTTATATTTTATACTGTAGGTAAACTCTATACTTTTATTTTTTAACTGCAAAAAGTCACCATTCTGCATTTCCAAAGCATTCTGAATAACTTTTGCAAAGCTGCTCCAAGTGCCAAGCACATTCTCTAGTTTGACAAGCTCTACCTGCTTTGAATAATCATGTGATAAACATATTCTGCTGTAAAAACTTAACATGAACGTTCAAGACTGAAATGTGAAGTTCGAACATTACACTGTGCCCACTATTAACGGCCTATAATTTGGGAACCCCTAAAAGAATGCTGTGTATCGGGTAGCTCTATGTACATTATACCAAAAATATTTGTGCAGAATTAACTCGTGGCTGGTGAAATGATCTATGAAACAATTTGTGGCCTAAGAATAATCACAGGAAAATCAAATGAACCTGGTATTCATTAGAAGTGATTTCACCTGAACAGGGCCTGGTTTTGTTGAGGTGCTAAATGTGTTACCTACCAAAAGTGCTCATAATACGTTTGTCATTGCTTGTTACCACGGCCATTTATTAACATAAACTTTCACACCAAAATACATGCATGGTCATTCCCGAATACAATAAATAATAAAAAAATTTTATTGAAAATTTTTTGGACCTATATTGCGTTTTCATAGTACATACCGTTCTTGTCAGTAGTAAACCTTGATACATTTTAACAGGTCTGATAAAAGAAAGTATATTTAACAATCAGATATCTCAAACACAGTTAATATATATACATATTATATTGTCTATGAGCCATTATTTGTAAATCATCTATGTACCTATGTGCATTGGCTTCAGTGAACCATTTGTAAATCATCCACTTGTGTTTATTGACACCAATGAACCATTTGTAAATCATCCACTTGTGTTTATTGACACCAATGAACCATTTGTAAATCATCTACTTGTGTTTATTGGCACCAGTGAACCATTTGTAAATCGTCCACTTGTATTATTGGCACCAATGAAACATTTGTAAATCATCCACTTGTATTTATTGGCACCAATAAACCATTTTTAAATCATCTATGTGCAATCTCTCCAGTGAACCATTTGTAAATCGTCTGTGTATGTGCAATAGCACCAATGAACTCTTTGTTTAATCCCTCAGAAGGGACAGAAACCTTGTCGCTTTACGACATACAAGGAAAATGTTTAAGAAATGTGTGTTTTAACATTTTGACTTGTTCGGTGGTATTACAATTACTTGACGATATTCTATAATTTATTAAAATATGTTAATAATGTTTGTTCCTAGGAATGCTTCTATATGCATTCATTAGGACAGCCCAGTGTATGTACCTATATTATTTTTGAATCAATCTGAATTTTTAATCTCCTTTATTGTATATTTTAGCATGTAACTTTGTTTAATAGAGAATTTATGCAAATATTCATTTAAATAATTTTGCCAAGTAAACTATTATTGTTAAATAATATTAAAATAATATTTTTTTATTGTTATTATTTTTGTATACTATAGTTATATACAATAACTAAATTTCTCACACAGTATGCCAAAAATATAGATATATAAAGCTGCTAAAGGTAATATAATTAATAAATTGTAATAATTAATAAAAAAACAATTGAAATCAAACATTATTTTATTTATCACATTGTAATTTAACCCTTATTGTGCAGCTGACTACATTTGCAGTCCCGTGAAATGATGACTACCTCGAGGTGCACTGCATTGTCCAGTAAAGATGCTGTTCTGCATTTCATCTGCTCCGAGACGTGCTTCCATTTAACCCCCTCCGAATTTTCGCGAATATTCGCTTATGTTGTCTCTACCGAAATGACATTTTACGAAAACTTTGTGTTATTACCGCTTCACAATTAAAGCTCTATAAATGAAACATTTCTGAATGTAGCCGAATAGTAAAAACTGTTTTAGAAAGGTTACAAAATAATCTTTCGAATTATTATATTACAAATAAATATTAACATTTGTAAACATTAAAATTTAGAATGAAAACATTAAAAAAAACGTAAAAATGACTCACATGATGTTATGTGAAAATGGTACTAAAATCACAGATTATGTAAACAACAATACTTATTCTATTGTATAAATGTATAATAAACACTTTTGTAACCTCACTTTTTTATCATTTCATATAAAAATATTTAATAAAAATTAACAATGTCGAGCGAGATCGAGCCGTCAGTAGGAAATTTGGCGGGTAAAATTATGTGTCAGATTGCGCGAGTGACAGAATATTCTTGTTATGTATTTCTATGGACAACTTGAATAGGGATGTAAAGCTTGTTCCACTATCGACCTTTTACTTTTTGTTTAAGGGATGTTACTAAAAGAATAACGGAGTTAGAACGGTTTCTATGGAGACACACACGTTAACGTATAAACACACTTATTGTACTTGACCGCTGTCGTATTTCTAACGCATGTATCTGGCATGTTGCTGGCCGGTTAAAAGTACTCTAGTTCTAGAGCAGGTCTCGGGTCCGAGTTCTTGGGTGCGGACTGGGTACTGGTTGCTGTTGTGGCAACCGGGACGCAAGGGTTCGGCTGGAGCCGGACCTCGGGGCTGGAACCTGCACAAGAACTCGAACTCGAACAAGAAGCGAGTCGCGGGTGGCTCGGACCGCCAACATGGAGTCGCTTGTGGAGGCATTCGGGTCCCAGCTCCGAGTCCGCCTCCGAGTTCTGGTTTCTCTGGGAGTAGTCAATTTGAAAAAGGAGTAGGAGTAGGATCCGCTTCCCGCGAAGAACCCGAGTTCAAGAGGCCACTCCAGCTGAACTTACACATAGCTAGTGTGCAGTGTGAGGAGCAAGGTTTTTGAAGTTTTTAACGCATTTCATTACTGCCATGAAAATTCCAATGCAAGAATGTTGATACTGTAGAAGTATGTCTATTATTTCAAATATAATTTTCAATATTATATTGGTTTTGAGATACGTACTAAATTTTACCTGACATGGGTTAACCTCCTAAGACCCCGCGTACAAAATTATGTACATAATTAACAACCTTTGTCAGACCCAGCTTCGTAAAAAGTTTATAGTAATAACCACCCTCTGTACAAATTTTTGTACTAATTCTTTGAGCTCTAAGTTTTTCTAAATTTTCCCGCGATTAATTTCACATATCAAAATTACTTGATTAGTCTATATTCTCTGTCATTAATGCTGCCAACCAAAAAATAAGTGAACTGTCAAAACCAGCTGTGATGACTGACGAAACATGTCGCGACTTCGTGTTAACGGTATGTTTAATTTGAAAGTATTTACTTAATCATTACTTTTCTCTCATTACTGTTGATGTTATTATAAACTTAAAGGTGTAAATATTACATACTAATAATACTTTTCATGATTGTATCAAAATGTAGCTGATTTACAAAGTGATCAATTATTTTGTTCAACTTTTTGTACATTGGTTCCCAGTATAAAACGTTAAACATATTAAAACGATAAAAGAACTACCACAAAATGCAGTAGCTCTTTGTCTAACTTCGGCTCGTAACTGTTACAAAGCATTCCATGAGTGACTTAACTAATTCCTATTATAATTAAAGTCCCTAAAATGTCTCACTAATGTTAAGTTATTATTTTTCTTCTTATAAGTATAACATTTCTGTTATTAACCCATTGGCCACAGAATTAATGAGCTAAAAAATTGGCTTTCACCACTGAATTAATTTTGTACCAAAAATTGAAAACCTGCATTGGTGTAGGTACTAAATTTATTGTAACTTTTGAACCGTATATTCAAATGAATTATATGACCTAAAGTGTCTGAATCTTTCGAAAGATGATTAAATATTGTGATTTCATAAAAACTGGTTAAGTTGCCTTACTAATAATTTTAAATAATTCTTACTAATAATTCAAATTTATTAATTCTTAAATTAATAAATTCAAAATTAATACAGAAAAAATTAGCCTTAATTAATTAAAAACTGGTTAAATTGCCTTATTAGAATGCAGCTAAGGGAACGTACCCATACTACGTGACCAACTTTTTGCAATTTTTAACCCCCCCCCCCCCCCCCCCCGGTGACCAAAATCCTAAGCAACCCGCCGCTCATTTGTATGGAGCGTGACATTTTGAAGTCCCCCCCCCTAAACGTGTCACGTAGTATGGGTACGTTCCCTAAGTTAAAAAGTTCTAGACTGAAGGATTTCGTCTTATTTCTAATACTTTTTTCTAATAATTTCATTAAAATAACATAAAATATATTATTATTTTCCATGCAACGTTAAGACCCAAAGTACAATATTTTGTACAAAAGATAGGTCGACGTAAGTTAACCAAAAATGTCCCTAAGACACCTAGTATTACGGTAAAAATATTCTCGAAACCCTAAAAGACCTTGCTTCAAATTTATGAAGTTTTATGTCTCTGGGTCTGACAGCAAATCAATTTGTGCATAATTTTGTACTATGGGCAAGGGCGGATCCAGCTTTGGCGCCAGGGGGGGGTCACAAAGCGCCAGGGGGGGGGGGGGGTTACATAGTCGTGGTCAAGTCACAAGAAGTTATAATTTAATTTTGATAATAATAGATACAAAAAATATATACTAAAAAACATTATATTTAACGATTTTAATTAGTGGTCCACCTAGGTCCTGGACCCAGCCCAGGGGGGGGGGGTCATGAGTCATGACCCCATGACCCCCCCCCCTGGATCCGCCCTTGACTATGGGTAAAGACCCACGACCAAGTATGACTACCTTGTTATTTAAAGTCTGAGTCTCAGGAGGTTAAACCAAAATTTTATAATAAAGGGTGGCGCAAAACTACCGATATGGTTTGAATCTCATTACACATTACAATAAGATTCAAAATAAAACGGTAGTTTTGCGCCATCCTACACTAATCCTTTATTACTTGGGATTATAATTATCAATTGTAATTAGTGTATATCGGATTATATGCATTTTCCACATTTAAGCTAACGAGATTAACCTCTCAGGCCTCAACCACATTTTTTCAGGAGGTCAAAATATTTCCACTTTGCAATTAAAACCAAATGAATGGAATATTTCTGAACATATCCGAAAAGTAAAAACTGTTTTTGAAAGGTGATGAAGTACACTTTAAAATTTTACTATTAGAAATAAACATGTAATTTTTTAAATATAAAAATATTGAATCAAACATAAAAATTTTGAAAATGGCTCCTTTCCTATTTTCGAACTAAAATTACCGATAACGAAAAAAACACACACACACACGTATGTTATTAGACAAATGTATTAGCGCCGTTTACACGCACACTTCGGAGCGACCGACTTTTGAAGTTCGACCCCGAGAATGACCATTGATTGAAATTATGATGTTTCCAAATATTCTACTTTTGGAAGATTTATTGATTGATTCGTGTACAGACCATAGAATAGAAAATTTCTGTCTGTTCGGTGCCTTAGGGCCTGACAAAACGACTTTTTCGTTCGACTGTTTAAGATCCCAAGCCTCACAAAATGCACGCAAAAATGATGAATTGTAAAAAAATTATTCCTTTGGAAGATTGATTCGTGCACAGACCATAGTTTTTAGTAAGAATCCAACATTTCAGTCGGTTCGATGCCATAGGGCCTGAGAAAACGACTTTTGAAGTTCGACCCCAAGCCTCACAGTGGGGTTAAATCCCTCATTTCGATACAATAAACAAAAAAAAAATTCAATCTTGCAAAGCCGCATTATATGTTGTCAGGTAAAGCTTTACTTGTAACAGATTTACATAGCAGGTGAAGCAATTGACCAAACCTTTCTACCCAGAGCCGGTTTTAGCACTACCAGCGCCCTGGGCGAAATTTCCACGGCGCCCCCTAAGCAGTGGCGCAGCGTGGGTTTCGGCCACCCGGGGCGGAGGAAAATTTTGCTCCCCACCCCTCCCTAACTTCTACAGGTGCTCCTTCTGCAGATTTTCAAGCGCTGACCGGGGGGAGGAGGAGGGGGGAAGGAGTAAGTATCTTATTTTTTATGCTGATTTTTATAACCCCATGTGCCGAGTACTCTTTCAATAAAATCATGCTTATAAATTCTACTACAAATTTATATATAACTGCTCTCAGAAATCGAGAATTGTATGCCTGCAATAGAATTTCGCATCTTCATCACGTATGGAATGCAACTCAAATGCAAAGCTTCACTCAGTACCCGATGAATCGGCAATTTATTGTTATATTGATAACACAAAACTGGTTTAAATTAAATGTGCAGTGTATCAAAACTACCTACACTCAAAACATAAAAATGATTTTTCTTTGATTCTAGCGGCACTTACATTCTGAACACAAAACTGGTTTTAATTAAATCTGTATGTGGCGAGTTAAAACTAAACTCAGAACATCGGGGCGGAGGAAAATTTCGCCGCCCCCTTATTAGGGTACTTAAAGCGGCGGGAGGGTGGGGGGGAGGTTGTATATGGAAATCCTGTTTTTTTATTACGACCTATTTATATACGAGCTGGATTTTTTTTAAAATCACATTTGATGAGTATTCTTTCAACGAAAATCATGTTTATCTCTTATTAACTCCTTAGTTGATTGATTGATATTGCGTTAGAGTCCCCAACTAATAGTAACACACGCAACAATCAATTTCTCAGAATTTTACAGCATTATGTGACTCAAATGTAAAGCTTCACTTGATGCACGATGCATCTGCAACTCGTTATTTAATGTATCGTTGTATTCTGAACACAAAACCCGTTTGTATGCGGTGAATTAAAACTACACTCAGAACACGAAAATAGTTTTTCTTTGATTCTGGCATTAAATAATTAGTCTGCAACTGAAATTTTATAACTGCACATCGACTAACAGAATGTTTTCTTTCGAAATGTGTCAGCAGATGAATCCAACTGGAATTTGACATTCTGTATTGGTTAAAATTAAATCTCTACCTTGCGAATTAAAACTACACGCGGATCATGAAAATGGTTTTTCTTTGATTCTGGCTGCACATACATAGTCTGCAAATAGAATATTATAACTTAATAAGAGGATGTTTTCCTTCGAAACGTGTCAACAGATGAGTCCAACAAATTTACATTCTCAACACAAAATTGGTTTGAATTAAGTCTGTATGCGGCGAATTAAAAGTACACTCAGAACATGAATATGTTTTTTCTTTGATTCTGGCAGCACATACAGAGTCTGCAACTAGAATTTTATAAGTGAACTTCGAATAAGATAATGATTTAGTTTGAATTGTGACAGCAGATGAATCCTCAAATAGAATTTTACATTCTGAAAACTGGTTTAACCCTTTGAATAACTAGAACCAAATATCTTTAAACTTTTGCCTGTCACTGTTTGCGCACAAAATTTCCTGTTCTTCCCATGCATTTTAAATGTTCCTTTTTTGCTTTTTTTATTCTTTTGCAAAAAACAAAATTGTTCTAAAAACTAGATAAAGTAATTTTTCCGACGTGCTTATTAGAAAATTATTGTTTCTAAATATAAAAATTTTGGCATTGGAAATGTGAATTGGCTCAAAAGTACACGCCTCAAAATATTCGAATTAAAGTACCTAAAATAAAATAAACCTAAACATTTTAAATACAGATTTCTTTTCTTAAAAAAATCTGTATTTAGAATTTGATGATGCTCCACTATCCAAAATCCAAGCGTCTTCACCATTCATAGATAAAGAATATTTTTCGGCATTAAATGCTAATATATCATGAGGTTTCTGATTTTTATTGTATGTTTTCTTCGGTTTTCTGCATTCTCTTGCAAAGTGACCTCTTTTGTTACAATAATTGTAGCATATAAATCTATGACTTAAATTTTTTTGAACATTTGACTTCTTCTGATTATCTCCATTCCTTGTTTTGGAATTTCCTTTTGTGGTTACAAGTGCAGTCTCACTACAAGATGTGTCATTGGCAAGGCTTCCCTCTTCATCTATTAAGCGTGATGTGAGATTTTGAATTGTTTGACTATTTTGATCTAGTTTCAACCATGCTTGTCTAAGCGAACGGTATGTTGGTGGCAATGTGCTTAGAATCTTAGTCATAATTGCAGTGTCACTGATTTTTTCGCCAGTTTCCCTCAGTTGCTTTGCCAAGCTTTCCACTTTGGAGACATGCTGTGCCATTGTATCACTAGCACAATATGAATACTGATAAAATTATCGTAGATAGCAAACACTTTGTGGCTTGACATTATATAGAATGAAACAAGTACTTTGTTTAAAAACCACTTTGAAAACTTTGAAAACACAAAAAAAACTTTGTTTATATAGAAATAAAAATAGGAATATGCCTTAATAATTTAGAAGCATTAGAAATATATAAGTCAAAGAAACTTAATGGCCAAATTTTAAACAAACAGTTAGAATCAACCAACAGCCCGATTTTAAAGTTATTCCCTTTCTCTCTAGGTAACCCCCACCCCCACCCACCCGTGACTCCGCCTCCTACCCTTCCACCAACCAGTATCTGATGTTCTCTCCCTCTCTTATATGCTCTCTCTCTTTCTTTTGTCTTAATCTTTAGAATCTAAACTCTGTACTGTAATTTAGTTTATAAGTTTATTGTCCTGAAGAAGGTTGAGTTCAACCGAAACCGGTCGACGAATATAAATAAAAATAAGTGGTTTTTAAACAAAGTACTTGTTTCATTCTATATACTGATAAAATTTCTCATGAATTATCATTTTATTATATTCAGACTTTTGTTCGTAAATAGCTTCCAATTTATTCATGACCTCCTTTGCAGTCTCGCAGTTTTCTATAAGTGATATCTGATTCAAATCCATTGATGATGTCAAGATAAACATGGCCATGCCATCGTCTTTATTCCATTGCACTTGCGAACCGGCTTCTTGGGGTTTTACAGAATCAATATTTAATCCTTTTGCTCTTAATGCACATTTAACTTGAAATTTCCATTGCTTAAAGTTTCTGCCATCGAACTTTTCAATTTTCATTGAATTGGCGACCTCCATTTTGTAGGTTAATTGTACAGTATAAATGTGACAAATTACTCATGTAAATATCTTGTTCTTTACTCAAATTTTTTCTGAAATAATTGTTTACCACAATTCCTGTAACCTATTGGGATCGGGCAATATTTCAATAAAGTCGAGTCAGATTTCATTCAAAATAAAGGATTACTTTTATTAAACCAAAATACACTTCACATTATTTGACAGTTAACCGGAAGGGAACAGTAGCGCCACTTACGGCCAAGAAACAGAACATAAACAATAATGCATTTATAAACGCACCTTTGAATTTATCTTTACTCAACACTTAACATGGTCCTTACGAGCGGATAAAGGCAACCGAAGGATTGACCAAAATATTAAAGATGAACCAGCTACCTATCTAAAAAACAGAAGAAAAGATGAAGACATAATCCAACCTCAAAATAGATGAGTATCAGCCCATTCCGTTTACCATTACAATGTTCCAACTCAAACAAGTTATTTTTTAATTGTCGATATTATAATTTAAAAACAAAAAATTAACTACCCGCAGTGTGAAATGCAAGTCATGCACATGTTATTTTATGTTATTATTTAGAGGGTTATTATTGTGAATTATTGTAAGGTTTCTGTCATTGTTAAAGCTTGAATTGGTTTATTGCTGCTTTTTATTAATACGATTGCATAGAAATTATTTTTGAAGGTGCATTTTTAGCATTTTTAGTGTTGAATTATTGTCAAATACATAATAAAAATGGATAATTTAAAGTCGTTGATTAACAAACGAGGAGTGTTGAAAGGAAAACTTACGAGGTTCGGAGTTTCATTAAATTCATTATCAGCAAATGAAATAAAAAAACGCTATGATAGGATTGAAAAAATAATTGACGATTTCGAGGCAATTTAGGATCAAATAGAAAGCCTTCTGGATTCCAACGAAATCGATAATAATTTGCAAAGGGAAAATTTTGAAAATCAACATTATTCAATTTTAGCGACGGCAAAGGGAGCTATCCAATCCGTGGAAAGTCACAAATTAGAAATAAAGTTACCCAACCTTCAATTACGGGAATTCAACGGCGATCAAAAAAAAATTGGGTGATTTTCTAGAAACGTTTAGGGCAACGCAGCATTAAGAGGAATATAAACGCTAGAAATATGTCGAATCTCATGCCTGCAAAATTTTAAAATCGAGCGTCTTTTTGCACGAGGCTAGTAAGCGAAAAAGTGGTTTTTATTTATTTTATGCATAATTTTATAAGAACGAAAAAAAGTTAGAACATAGATAAAGTCAAAAATAGTCTTAGCCGTAAAGGGGTATTTTTTAAAAATTGTTACTTACATTACTTCATAGTTAAGTCATGAGAAAACATTTTTTTTAGTGGTTTACGCTTATATTTTTTGTTACGTAAATAATAATTTTATTGTAATTCCAATACATAGATAAAGTAGTTAAAGCTTCAATTTATCCGTAGCATATTTTTTGATGTTCATACTGTAAGCCGATTCGTCGTAAAGATTAATCAAAATAGTATCTAAATAGGATTTCACGTATATATTCATCTTAAGCAATGTACAGAAGTTTTATTATCTGCAATATTGTCTAAAAGGGAATGCAGCAAAGATCATCGCCAATTTCGAGGTATCAGACCTGAATTATATATCGGCTTGGGAATTATTGCAACAAATATTTGCAAATTTACTAACTACCGTCCAGAGGCACATCCAAGCTCTGTTTCAACTTAAAGAAATGAAACATGAGGATCTTCTTCTTCAATGAAAAATACAATAGTTATAACATCACAAATCTCCCTCACACGTATAAAGAAAATGAAACGCAACCCCCGTGAGTAAGTGGAAAAGTAAGAAAATCACAAAAAATATAAATCCGTACACAACGCTCTCTGATACTGACAAAAAACCAATCACGGATAGTTGTGCATCGATAATTGCTTCATTGTGTAATTTTCAACTTAATAAAAAAACTGAATTTAATTCAGCTAATAGGTTAACACAATAGTTATTGATTCTGAGGCGGTACGAACTTTCCGGGTCAGCTAGTTTTTAATAAAAGCGATTTTCTGGTGTAACGAAAATCGAAAAATCCGTTCTTGAAATCGAAAGCTTCTTTTATAATTCGGAAGAGGTGAAATCGCAAAAAAATATTCCGAAAAACTGACATTGGCCGTATTCGAAGCGAGCCACAGAAATATCAAATGCCGTGTGGGTAAGTTTAACCCCTTCATTGAATTTCTCCCCAAATTTTCTTTTCTCAGTGAAAAAAATCCGCATTTCCAACTCTATTTTCATAATCCTGGTGTTTATAATGATTCAGGCTTTACGTCATGATTAACTCGAAAATAAACAATAAACGAAAAATAAAATATGTTAATTGCGGCGTAGGTGCACTTTTGACAGATTCATGTAACTTCCGATGTTTGTAATTTGTTTTCAAAATTTATTTATTTCGAAATACACGGCACAACATGTGCCATTAACATAGTTAACTTATAAATAGTATCTACAAAAATTAATATTAACATAATTAATATTAATATTAAGTAAGAAATATTAAATAAGAAAATACACAGATTTAGGAAATGAGATTAAAAGAATTTGGCATTCTCAGACTATAAAAATATTACCATTTGTTATTTCGGCTACTGGCATTATACCTAGGTCTCTCATTCAAAATTTAGGCATAGTAGATTTGTCGGTAATTGTTCGGAACAAACGTCAACGGTTAATACGCACTTTTTTTTCATAAAACTTTTAGATTCTTCTTAATTACCATAAAAGACAACTATTTGCATTGGGGGAGGTTGAAAATGTTACATTTTTAATTTTATTTACGTAAATTGAAAATTTGCTTTCACACTGTCAAATCACTCTGTTTGCAGTTCGGAACAAACGTCAACGGTTAATACGCACTTTTTTTAAACTTTTTAAATTAAGATAATATACACAAGCCCGCTACACAAACCCTGCTTTGCCAGACAAACCATTCAAAAACGTAGGCTGTTTTTTAAAGTAAAGATAACATACACAACCGTTGACGTTTGTTCCGAATATTTACCGATTTGTCAAAGAATTTATGTATAAAAATGCAAAAATCAGTCGTTTTAAATACATGTAGGATTACAAAAGATTTTTTAAATATTTATATTGAGTGATCAGTAGGATTTATAGGTTCAATTAGGAGTTCCACAGAGCCGAACTCTCTGATATGAAAATATCTGGAGTCGGTGAATTTTTTTCCCATTTGGTCTCTGGTAGGTTGACATGTTGTTCTTGTATTTATAATACTTATATAGTGCAATTGCATAGCGTGGATTGACTAGATGATCATTTGGGAAGTGTGTGAAAGGGTTTAGTTTTTCCTGTGGGGAAAATTTAACCCGGACATTTAAATCTGGTGCGTAATAAAATAATATTAACATAATTATATACATGAAGCATAGTATAAAATATAAAGTTTTAAGTAAAACGTAAAATAAAATAAATAGTAAAAAATAATAAAATAAAAATAAAATGTAGAAATATAAGATATCTTTAAGGTACAAAGTTTTAAATATAAATTATAAAAAGTTATAAAATACAAAAAGTAAGAAATCCTCTAAGGAGCAAAAAAAAATTATAAAAAGTAAAAAAAATATTAGCTAGGTGTTATGGATATGATATGATAAATTTTACAAGTAGGTACCAATGATTTCTAAGGTAATTTTAATCTAATTAATTTTATCTTTATATGGTACTAGCAGACAAATTTTGTTTGATGCATCTTTTGTAAAAGGCCAGATTACCGGCGGCGTGATCGATATTAGCGTATTCATTGCCTAAAATAAATTAAATCTACTAGTAGACGATATTAAAATGTATTGGATACCAAGTAGCAAATATTCTTAAAACAAAATTTATACGCTCTTCGTTGGTGTGTATTAGAGTCCGTACAACGGGCTATGTAGGGTTAAAAACTACATAATACGGCAATAAATCCAAGTGCTTCTATAAAAAAGGCATATGGGAAAAGGGTCGCGGGACGATGAAAGAATTATGCCTACAGGCCTGTCAATTCTTAACAAAACTCGGCTCCATAAATCCAAAATAGTCCTCGAGTTATAAATAATGTGGAACACGGAGAAAAAAATGAAATGCTCACCGTGAAATCATTGAATATGTTGTAGATATTTTTATCCGTGTTCCTGGTTTTTGCCCCCAAAATATCAATGGTGGCAATATTATTCATGAAGCTTTTGGAATATGTATACACATTATTGATGTGTGCAATGTGCTGAGTCATCTTAACATGACGGCCCCCGTGATCGAGGGTTAAGACTCTCGACCAGCAATCCGAATGTCGCGGGTTCAAATCTCAGCATGCGCAAGTTAATTTTATTTGACTGATTCGTGTTATTTAATAATTTAATGATTAAAAATAATATAAGATATATTTGCAACACTTCCAGAGTGGAAGATATTCTCAGCATCGCCTTGGCGTAGGACCACCATTCAGATTTAAAACGTGCTTGGATTTTTTTTTCATGATGTCCACACAGGAGGCCGCGCGGAAAATGATTTCGCTCGGGGCCTATGTCATCTGAGATGCTGTGTGGAGGGTTTTTTAAAATTTAAGCTTCTCTTCACTATGTTCTCCGATGAAAAACATTTTTTAGCGTCTTCAGGGACGTTATTATCAAACTGAAATATTTGCCGGTATATAACTGAATGGACAACCGGTAGATGGGTTTGGTAGGTGTATCTAGCGAGGTACATTTTCCATCATTTTCCACTTCTTGTGGAATTGATCAAAGTTTTTCAATTTGTTTTCGATTTTTTTCTTGAATGTATAATCAAATTCATCGTGGGCCTAGAAATCTAAAGGGGGCATTTTCACAAACTGCCGTGAAAATATGCAGAAGGTTTAAAATTTATTTTTCCGATTTGATCATCACACTGAAAATATGTAATTTTAATATTTTCATTTTAAAAATAAAAAAAAAGATTTATTTATAATTGATAACCAAAAAGTTATAGCTACATTCAAAAGTATATTTATTTAAATGTTACATAATTACAAAGTCTCGATAAGCTATTAGATAGCAGTTAAACGTTTAAGTTTGTTAATGGGTTTTTATTTAACAAAATTCAAATATTTACATTTATTATTATTTTGAACCATAAGATAATAAAAATAAAACTAAATGAAACAAAAATTAATACAGAACCAGAAAAATGAACAAAGTACAGGGAAAATCGGAGAGAAAAAAGACTATCACTAAAAGTCTTTTTCATGTAACCATATTTTCAGCTTGCATCTCCTTTTGAAATTATAATGGTATTGGTAGGTTGTAAATTTTAGGGCGATCATTCTGAGATATTTTGACCATATTTATTAAGATACCTGGGAATGTTGAAATAACATGGTTCATCGTTGCAGTTCTTCTGATATTATAAGCATGTTCCACTATTTTATTATATTCAGATTGAGATGTTTGCTGATTCAAAATTTTAACCCACGATATAGCACGAACAGATAATAAATTTACAGAATTGTAAAACAATGATTTAGGTACATAACGTCTATATTCAGCTTTGTTGAAGAGCAATTTGACTTTTTTTTTTTTTTTTTTTTTTTACAGTGAATACCGCACAAGAATCTCAACTGCTCCCGTCTGGAGCCAGTGAGACTATGGCATCCCCAATTGGGGTATGTTGTGAGGCTGAAGATAGCGGGGAGGGGAAGGAGGTGGGGAAGAGGAAGTTTTGGGAAGTACCTGGCTATTCAGATCTGGTCACCAAACACGGCTAAAGCCATTTTTAAGCAACGTTTCAATTCTGAATGGTGGTCTTACACCAGGGCGATACTAATAGTATCTTCCACTCTGGAACATGCCGAAAATATACTATATATTATTTTAAATGAATTAATTGTGAAATAACACAAATTAATCAAATAAAATTTATTTGCGCATGCCGGGTTCGAACCCGCGACCTCCGGATTGTGAGTCAAGAGTCTTACCCACTGAACTACGGAGGTCGTCTGACTACAGACTATTGTATATTTTTAGTGACTGGTTTTTGATTAATGTCCCCATGTAGTTGTTCCATATCTTATTAGAAATTCCGCATATTTCGTAGAAAAAAGCGTAAGTCTGCTCACGACGTAGAAGACGCTACCGATGTTAATTCACAACAGAACCGTACATGTGGTTTTGGCGACAAATCAAACGTGGCGCATTTAAAATTTTTACAGAAAATTTATTCAACTGAAAAATAAAATATAAAAGCTTTCAATGTCGTAGTTTTTTCAAGAATAAAAAAAAACAGTAAAAAATCCCACTGGCGTCAATAATTTTATTGGAAATCAGTATATTTATTGTTATCAAGTTTAATTTGTAGAACTCCATTTTAATTTTTATTTTTTTTATTATATAATCAATAATATTATTATTAAATTAATAAAAACAGTTTATTTTTAAACAAGTTCTGCTGTGTAATTATTGTTACGCGTGACAGCTGTTTCGCCTTCTGAAGGCATTATCAAAATGTGGTCATGCCACATACAGACGATATATTTATACTATTTCTAGAGAGGTATTTATTATGACTCATTCCCAATTTCTGATTATTATTTTAAGCATAATTAATTATTTTGAATTGGTTTGAAAATATTTAGAAGCGGAGAGTGAATTATATTTTTTTGTTCGTTTATTAAAATAGCTTTAGGATTATTATTATGTTTGTTGATTTCCAGCTGCTCTAAAAGATCAAGTTTACGTCCTTTATTTTGGATGTATAAAGGAGTTGGTTTATTATCATCGCTAAGTGAGTGATTCTCTTCTAGGAGGTGTCTGGCAAATTGATATTGAATTTTATTATTGTTTTTAAATGATCGTATGTGCTCTTTGAATCTAGTATTAAAGGACCGGCCAGTTTGTCCAACATAAACAGCGTTGCATTCGTCACACTGGAGTTTATAAATGCCGCTATTTTTTAGTTTCGGTGTTTTACTTTTAGAGTTTTTAAGGGATGATCCCAGATTATGATTAGTGCGGAAGGCAATGTCTAATCCACAATTTTTGAGAACTTTAGCAATTTTATTAGATGTAGGTCCGACAAATTCCAAACACGCAAATTTATTATTCGTTTTAATATTAATCGTTGGGTAAATTGAGTTAAGGTTAATTTTGTGTTTTTTATGACTAATTATTTTATCAATGTCTCTACCCTTGAAGCCATTATTTTTTGCGATTGATAAAATTATATTTTTTTCCTTTTCGTATGCTTTATTGTCAAGCGGGATGTTAGTAAGTCTGTGTATCATCGAGTGATAAGCAGATAATTTATGTGACCATGGGTGCAAAGATTTAGAATTAATGGTCGTATCGGTAAACGTAGGCTTACGGAAAATTTCAAATGTATGTTTATTATTTTCTCTGCCGATTGTTAAGTCTAAAAAATTAATTTTATTATTACACTCTCTTTCGACCGTAAAGGAGATTTTACGGTTGATGGAGTTAGCTAATGAAACGAAAAGGTCTAATTGTCTGTTTGTACCTTTCCAACAGATCAAAATGTCATCAACATAACGCACATAGTAAATTATGTATTTGCTAAAGATTGAGTCTAAAATTTGATTTTCGATATAGTCCATGAATATTTCGGCAAGAAGAGAACTTAGCGGTGACCCCATAGGCAAGCCGTCGTTTTGTTGATAGAATTTATCGTTAAATGCAAAGTAGTTTGTCTCCAGGCATATTTTAAATAAGTCTAATAAGTCTTTTTTAATTACTGGATTTATGTTAGATTTATCTAATATATCTTTAATGATTTTAAGGCACTCTTGGATAGGGATATTGCTAAAAAGGCTTACAACATCTAAAGATACAAATTGGCAGTTATGTGGGAGATCTAAGTTTTGAATTTTATTTATAACTTCTAGAGAATTTTTAACGCTATATTTTGGAGAGAATTTAGTATAATGTTTGAAGAGAAAATTACAAAAGCAAATCCTCGTCAGCTATAAAAACTGTGCAACGAGCACAGAGGATATGGCTGAAGGAGGAGACTAAAGAGTGTTGTCGAAAAAGGGACATAATTCTTCACTACATCAAGGTTTTGCACTCTGAATTAACTTTTAAACTTCATCCATGGGAATTTGATACCCTGGATTACGATACTCGTGAACACATCAGCGGAATTATATTTGATAAATTTAAAACTCAAGAAAATAAGATTAAAAAACTTGTTGAAACTAAAAATAAAAATGTCAAAATAAACGAAAATCAAAGTAATAAAAATATGGAATTTTACAAAAAAACTATTAACTTATCAGACACAATTTTTGAAAAAGAAGAAATAAATTTATTAGATAAAGGCTTCAAATATAAAATTAATTCAGTAATCACTAAAAAACAAATTGAAATTTTGGCTATTGATACAGAAATTTCTCTGTCTAAAGTTAAAAATAACGGCTTACCGAAACAAATAACAGCGGATATTTTGAGAAAAACTTTAAAACCGACCACTAAAAATAAATACAATAATAAAGAAACGGAAATTTTAAATGATATGAAAACTAAAATTAAAAATCACGACCTCACAATTACTAAGGCAGATAAGGGAAATTCGGTAGTTATCTTAAACAAAGTCGATTACATAAATTAAGTAGAAGCATTCTTAAAGCCAGAAGAATTTGAAATCTTAAATAAGGATCCAACGGACAAAATTTCAGTAAACCTTCGAAACCTAATTAATAATTGTTAATCAATATTCTCAAATAAATACGCCCAAAGAAGTGCAATGGTAATGAATCCAAGGGCTCCTGCACTGTACTGGCAACCCAAAATTCATAAAGTAAATTTTCCCATCCGACCCGTCGTTTCCTTCATAAATGCCCCAACAACATTACTCGCCAAAAAACTTAATTTTCTCTTCAAACATTATACTAAATTCTCTCCAAAATATAGCGTTAAAAATTCTCTAGAAGTTATAAATAAAATTCAAAACTTAGATCTCCCACATAACTGCCAATTTGTATCTTTAGACGTTGTAAGCCTTTTTAGCAATATCCCTATCCAAGAGTGCCTTAAAATCATTAAAGATATATTAGATAAATCTAACATAAATCCAGTAATTAAAAAAGACTTATTAGACTTATTTAAAATATGCCTGGAGACAAACTACTTTGCATTTAACGATAAATTCTATCAACAAAACGACGGCTTGCCTGTGGGGTCACCGCTAAGTTCTCTTCTTGCCGAAATATTCATGGACTATATCGAAAATCAAATTTTAGACTCAATCTTTAGCAAATACATAATTTACTATGTGCGTTATGTTGATGACATTTTGATCTGTTGGAAAGGTACAAACAGACAATTAGACCTTTTCGTTTCATTAGCTAACTCCATCAACCGTAAAATCTCCTTTACGGTCGAAAGAGAGTGTAATAATAAAATTAATTTTTTAGACTTAACAATCGGCAGAGAAAATAATAAACATACATTTGAAATTTTCCGTAAGCCTACGTTTACCGATACGACCATTAATTCTAAATCTTTGCACCCATGGTCACATAAATTATCTGCTTATCACTCGATGATACACAGACTTACTAACATCCCGCTTGACAATAAAGCATACGAAAAGGAAAAAAATATAATTTTATCAATCGCAAAAAATAATGGCTTCAAGGGTAGAGACATTGATAAAATAATTAGTCATAAAAAACACAAAATTAACCTTAACTCAATTTACCCAACGATTAATATTAAAACGAATAATAAATTTGCGTGTTTGGAATTTGTCGGACCTACATCTAATAAAATTGCTAAAGTTCTCAAAAATTGTGGATTAGACATTGCCTTCCGCACTAATCATAATCTGGGATCATCCCTTAAAAACTCTAAAAGTAAAACACCGAAACTAAAAAATAGCGGCATTTATAAACTCCAGTGTGACGAATGCAACGCTGTTTATGTTGGACAAACTGGCCGGTCCTTTAATACTAGATTCAAAGAGCACATACGATCATTTAAAAACAATAATAAAATTCAATATCAATTTGCCAGACACCTCCTAGAAGAGAATCACTCACTTAGCGATGATAATAAACCAACTCCTTTACACATCCAAAATAAAGGACGTAAACTTGATCTTTTAGAGCAGCTGGAAATCAACAAACATAATAATAATCCTAAAGCTATTTTAATAAACGAACAAAAAAATATAATTCACTCTCCGCTTCTAAATATTTTCAAACCAATTCAAAATAATTAATTATGCTTGAAAAGAAAACCATGAGTCAGCATTTGCAAATGACTCACAATATAATTAGACTATCAGTCGAAGTGGGAAATTACACTAATTGGGAAAATAATAACCATTAGTGTCTCAGTCATTTAATCAGAAATTGGGAATGAGTCATAATAAATACCTCTCTAGAAATAGTATAAATATATCGTCTGTATGTGGCATGACCACAGTTTGATAATGCCCTCAGAAGGCGAAACAGCTGTCACGCGTAACAATAATTACACAGCAGAACTTGTTTAAAAACAAACTGTTTTTATTAATTTAATAATAATATTATTGATTATATAATAAAAAAATAGAAATCAGTATAAATTCCATTTCTAACCTACCTTTAATTTAATTAGTAAGAACCAATTCTGTACCCTAAAGGATAAACCACGGAAGTCCATAGCTAATTCTATAGCCATGTGTGGTTTATTCTACGGAATGATTTGTTCACTAATTTTAACTAAATAAATTACAGATAGGTTGTTGGATTTTTTTCTATTTATTTTTGAAGATTTTCTATTCAGTGCTAAATAATAAATATCCTAGATCTAAACAACACCACAGACGTACGTCGGAGCCAAAAGAGTGTACGTACATTTTTGAGCAATTTTTGTTCATAATTTACGACAGCGCTCCAAGGTGCACCGTTCTACAGTCTTGTGAGGGGATGGGGTGGGTGGTGGGAGGTAGGTTTAAGGACGTGGGTATCGGCCAGTGGATGACGTATTTTGATTTATGCCTTCAGCTAGGCTTTCATTCATCTTTAATTGTGATATAGGGAGCTCGCTCGGACCGTTCTTCGGGTTCAGGTAACAAGTCACTGAAATCCATTTTACTTTTTATCGGCGCCAGATTGAAATCTACATGTTTGTGACCTTTTGCTACGTTTCCTCAGATCAGAGGAAATTCATTTGCCCTTTGAATAAACATAATAATATATAAACGTTATAATGAAGCCAGGAACTTCTTAGCGCATTCGGACATGGAGCTACTTACAAGCGATTCGAGCACCTACTTTACTGCGTGGCGGGCCGGATCGGGACTATCGGGAGAGACTTGTTGAGGAAGGTGTTTTGAACTCTCCAGCCGGACTCTCTCGACCAATGCCTTGCATCGCAGTGGGAGGGTTGGATTCATACATCCGTCATTCTTCGACACATTGACACCCACATTCCTACCCACTCCTCAAATCTTTTTCATTCCCAGAACTTTCTATCCTTCTTTTCCCTAAAAATGAACTCCACACAGCAAATCCAAAGATGACACCCCCTGAGGAGATTATTTTTTTCTCAAGGCCTCCTACATGGAGCTAACGTAAAAAAACTGCTCCCAACCGTTTGGGAGCAGTGAGACTATGACAATCCCAATTGGGGAATGTTGTGTGGTTGAAAATATTTGGAAGGGGAAGGAGATGGGGAAGAGGAAGGTGGGGATGTACCTGGATATTCATATCTAGTCACCAAATACGTCTCAAGCCGTCTCAAGCAACGTTTCAATTCTGAAGGGTGGTTTTACACCATATAGTCAAGTAAAGGAAGGAGTTGTAGAGTGCGTGAGCAGGAACCTAAGCGATTCTTTCAGGACTTGTTTAGGGTGCTTAGGGTGTGAACATACTAAAAGTCCTGACGTCTAGGTGATGAGCTAGGGGGGGAAGGGGGGTGGGGCGGAAGGTCCCGATTTTCGGGTTTCCGTTTATATCTCAAAAACGGTGCGTCGCAGAGGAAAACTTTTTTAGAATAAGTAAAAGCTCATAAAATTATCTACAACTTTTATTCTGTACGTAATTTTGGAAATCCTAACCGTTTTTGAGTTATACGCTCCAGAAATGTCAATATTTTCGAAAAAAATCATTTTTCCTCACTTTTTTCATCAAACATTCCTTCATATCGTCTAAAATATTCATCCAAGAAAGAAATTCATTTGAAAAAAGTTGTAAATAATTTAATACCTTTTAGAATATATATATCTACATATGTAAATAAATCTCAAACCAGTTAATATTTACAGCAATTTTAAGGTTTTTCGTAAAATGTTGTCATTTTCAGAAAAAGCTGTTTTTTCTAACCAAATTATTAAGACGGGTTTTTTCTTCATGGGAAATTCCTTATTAATTTTTGCACGCAAAAAGCAGGTAAGTTGTTCTCGAACAGATGATTAGTGGAATTAATTTTATAATCATGCTTATACACATCCGCTGAAACAGCAACTGCAACCTTTTCATCGTGAATTTTTATCGACGAGCTGACAGAAGACATTGGGAATGCCCGATCTTTGCGGGACAACTTGATGTCTGAGAATGTCAAGCCCACTATCGCATTCATTGCCTTTTCACCAACTCGAACAGCATCGTAGCACATTATTGTAGCATCTCCGACGACTAACCTAATCACCCATCACAATAATAATGATTATAAAATGAATTCCACTAATCATCTGTTCGAGAACAATTTACCTGCTTTCTTGCGTGCAAAAATTAATAAGGAATTTCCCATGAAGAAAAAACCCGTCTTAATAATTTGGTTAGAAAAAACAGCTTTTTCTGAAAATGACGACATTTTACGAAAAACCTTAAAATTGCTGTAAATATTAACTGGTTGGAAATTTATTTACATATGTATATATGTATAAAAGGTAATTAAATTATTTACAACTTTTTTTAAGAAAATTTCTTTCTTGGATGAATATTTTAGACGATATGAAGGAATGTTTGATGAAAAATGCGAGGTAAAATGATTTTTTTCGAAAATATTGACATTTGTGGAGCGTATAAATCAAAAACGGTTGGGATTTCCAAAATTACGTGTATAATGAAAGTTGTAGATAATTTTATGAGCTTTTACTTATTCTAAAAAAGTTTTCCTCTGCGACGCACCGTTTTTGAGATATAAACGGAAACCCGAAAATCGGGACCTTCCCCTCCCCTCCCCCCCCTAGCTCACCACCTAGACGTCAGGACTTTTAGTATGTTCACACCCTAAGCACCCTAAACAAGTCCTGAAAGAATCGCTTAGGTTCCTGCTCACGCACTATACACCTCCTTTTGGACCATTCGTTTACTGGACTAATACTGCAAGTAACGTCCACCCTGGAACGTGCCTCAAATATACCTTATATTATTTTAAAATGATTAAATTGTGAAATGACACAAATCTATGAAATAAAATTTACTTGTGCACGCCGGGATTTAAACCCCGCGACCTCCGGATTGCTAGTCGAGAGCCTTGCTCCTCGACGTAGGTTGGGTTCGGTTGTCGGGACAACGTGCGTATCTTATATTTAAAAAATCTGCCCTATTCATTTTAGAATATAGATACCTAATTCTGTCGTTGATTACGACGATATGCCTGTTCGTAACTCTTATACGACATTCCGGCGAACATGCCTGTTCGTAACTCTTACCTGTTTCATTACTGATCCATATACATTTTGATACTTCGTTAAAACGGTAGAAAACGAATATTGGCAAATAATTAGTACGTACATTATTTCGGCACGGTTTTGTGTCCAGTTTCACGTAAAATGTTGCTTTGAAATTTGTCGATAGGCTTTGTGCATTATTATCCTTGGGGAATCTGTTTGTTGAATACAGACAGCGCGCAGTGGACCGAAATTATTGAGTTTAACTGCCAATCAACATTGACTGGTCAAATTTATTGTTACGCTTTCGATCGACGGCCATTATTAATAGGCCGTGGAGCGCGTGTTGTCTGTGATCATTATTGGTTTTGACATGCGTATGTCACGTCATATTGAAAGGGTGAATCAGCCCTAACCTCACCTCGCCGAAGTGTGGAGTTTCGAGTAGGCACAATAAATCAATTATGTAATATTAAAAATCAACCTGTAAAAAACATCGTTTTTTTACTGTAATGCATCTATTTTTAATTTTTGACCCAGTTGCGCCATCTCTTGAGCCGTCTAGTAGCCAACATTAAAGTTTTTGAAGTGAAACTTCTTCATCCTCGTTGTGACTTGGAATTCAGATGAAACGGAAATGACGCATTACAGCACCTGCCGAGCATCAAACTGCGCTCATTGGCCGCTTTGGTTATGATGTCACTTTTCGAGGCTCCTATTGGTTGAGAAATTTTTTTATCTCATTACGTCGTTCGCACCAGTCCAAAAATCACCTTTCACTTCGTCGCTTTCAGAATTAATAAGAGCATAGCAAATAACAAGAAACACCCTTGTCAAACATATTTTGAATCGGATTCACATTATTCTGGGACTTACACATTCATACTGCAACATACATTCCACCATTCTGGGAGACAATAGCGCTGCAACGGAGGCGTCTACTAATATCTACAGAAATTTCAAAAACTGAAAAAATCGAACTAATATCTATGAGAACCAAAGTGTTGACGAATATCTACAGCTCAAACTGTTGACTAATATCTATGAGAACCAAAGTGTTGACGAATATCTACAGCTCAAACTGCCGACTAATATCTATGAGAACCAAAGTGTTGACGAATATCTACAGCACTGGCAGAGGTTGGATTTGCAATTATGTATAGCATATTGGAATAACGTAATATTGCAAATGCTATTCGTCCGACCTTAGCTCTGTAGATATTAGTCAACACTCTGAAGTTCGTAGATATTAGTTCAACGTATGAGCTGTAGATATTCGTCCGACATACAGGCGGTAGATATTAGTATCTGGAGTCGCTGCAACACCCTGAGAAGCCCTCTACGTATCTAGTCTCCTGGACCAGATGACGAACCTATCGCTATGCTGCTTTCTTTTTTCATACTCTCTGTCACACAAAATACATCCAAACATTTACTATTCTTTGTATCGCATAATTCATTGATCTTTCTTTCCATCCCTCTTCTGATATTCCATGTACCAATTCGACATTGTTCACGTTCCTTCCTCCTGTTTGCGCCACCGAAGGGTTGGCGATGTGATGGGCAGCGGGCCTTATCGACACTGGGTAGCGAGCCTTATCGACACCGTCTTTCCTTATTCAAATTATATTGTTAACCAATACTAATGCATAACTTCAGAAAAATCAACGAAATGAACAAATTCGTTCCGTATGCAAACTACTCCGATTATGTAGTACTCAGCCGAAAGTAGGGCGGACATTATAGTAGAGTCTGTCAAATAAGAGTAGAAAATATAAAAAATGAACTAATATTTTTTTAGGCTGGCAATACCAATTTAACTGTCAAAGATTATTTCAAATCGCAATGACACTGAATGTATAAAACACTGTAAATCACATTTTAAAAAACATTTTTTTGTCATAAAGAAAAAAAATAATTCAAAGCACTGTTGTTAAGGTACCTCATAAAATTGAATACATGCAAAAACGACCTCATTGCAAAAATAGTGTT
Source organism: Limnephilus marmoratus (assembly GCA_917880885.1). Taxonomy (NCBI): domain Eukaryota; kingdom Metazoa; phylum Arthropoda; class Insecta; order Trichoptera; family Limnephilidae; genus Limnephilus; species Limnephilus marmoratus. The sequence goes on from OU862908.1 coordinate 19,557,803, forward strand.
TTGAGATATTCGCGTTTAAACATTTTTAACTAATATAATTCATCAACTGTAGTACTTTTGTTCAACAGTATTTTATCTTTAATTATTAAACGAAGACAATATAAGCGAAAGTCAGTCGAAAATCTGAGAACAGAAAAATCAGAAAAAGATATTGACACCGCTGGGACTTGAACCCAGGACCTCTTGCTTTCCGGGCAAACGCGCTAACCACTGCGCCACCGTGCCGATATCCAATTCGGTCATTTTTAACTGTATCATACTTCGACTAAGAACCGCCCACATTATCTTCATTCTCTTAACGCATATATTATTGGCAACTATCTTTATGTATGATTGCAAGATTCAAACCCGAACTAAATGCTCTCTAGATAGTGTCTGGATAAATCTTTATCCATTTTATTTTCATATGCGACATCTATTGACTTTTCTGCAAGTCTAGGATGAATATTTTTATTTTTATTTTATATTACGCATATATTATTGGCAACTATCTTTATGTTATTATATATTTTAACGCCATAATATATGCGTTAAGAGAATGAAGATAATGTGGGCGGTTCTTAGTCGAAGTATGATACAGTTAAAAATGACCGAATTGGATATCGGCACGGTGGCGCAGTGGTTAGCGCGTTTGCCCGGAAAGCAAGAGGTCCTGGGTTCAAGTCCCAGCGGTGTCAATATCTTTTTCTGATTTTTCTGTTCTCAGATTTTCGACTGACTTTCGCTTATATTGTCTTCGTTTAATAATTAAATATTACAATTTGAGGTTTTACTCATAAAGTTAAAATAAAAATAAAAATATTCATCCTAGACTTGCAGAAAAGTCAATAGATGTCGCATATGAAAATAAAATGGATAAAGATTTATCCAGACACTATCTAGAGAGCATTTAGTTCGGGTTTGAATCTTGCAATCATACATAAAGATAGTTGCCAATAATATATGCGTTAAGAGAATGAAGATAATGTGGGCGGTTCTTAGTCGAAGTATGATACAGTTAAAAATGACCGAATTGGATATCGGCACGGTGGCGCAGTGGTTAGCGCGTTTGCCCGGAAAGCAAGAGGTCCTGGGTTCAAGTCCCAGCGGTGTCAATATCTTTTTCTGATTTTTCTGTTCTCAGATTTTCGACTGACTTTCGCTTATATTGTCTTCGTTTAATAATTAAATATTACAATTTGAGGTTTTACTCATAAAGTTAAAATAAAAATAAAAGTATTTTATCTTATAATGAACACATCTTTCTTCTGTAATATTTTCAATGTTTTGAACAAAAAATATTAACCCTTTGTTTTTTAAATTAAAAAAAGTAGGTATGATATAGAGGTCGTTCTTGCATAAAACTGTTTTTATCCTTATTTATGGGGATAAAATAACTAGAACTTCACTGTTTTTATTATTTTAAGTGATTAAGAGGGCATTACCAGAGAAAGCCGGAAATACGTCATTTTCAAAAAAGTTTTTAGACGTATTGACTCTTTTCCACAAAAAATTATAAATGGATTTCGAAAGATTGTTCTTTTATCTAGCATTCGTATGTAATAAATTTTTAGAATTTTTTTTAATTTTTAGTATAATAAGGTTATTCCATAGGTCGTTGGCAGATTTGTTAAATTTTCAAAAAAGTTTTTGTATTATACCACACCCATTTCAAATAATGTAATGATGCAGTAAAATAAATCAATACATTATCTAGCAGAGTTATGTATTAGAATTTTAATTTTAGTTTCAATAAAATCATTAAAAAATATGTACGTACATGTGTTTCTTGACGAAAATTGGTCCATTTGTGTATTTATTTGCGCACTTACAAACTAATATATTTCAGATTTTTTTAACATTCTTATTAAATTTAGACATTATTGAAGAATGATAAATACTTATAATCAAAAAATAACTACAAAAAGTACACTATTTTAATAGTTTTATCATCACGCCTTTCAGCATTTTTGGATGAAGGTATAAATTAAAGCTAATTTGGATTGAAATAAATTCGATATTGAGTTATAATTTAAAAAAGTTGGTACGGAGAATAATTAATCTTTCTCGTTGTAACCGCCCTGCACGATCGGAAGAACAACTTTCGACGAAATGTGGATTTTCGTCCGCTGGCTGGTTAAACGCTCTTAAATAATAAGAACATTGTTGTTTTTATAATATTTTATTTATTATAAAGTATCTAAAACAATAAAACATGAGTTTTTAAAACCAAAATAAAATTATTCAAGAGTTGTTATTGTAACAGTTTTAAGCACAACACTTAGAGACGAAATTAAACGTTTTAGCACCAATTTTTTTCCGCTTTTTTGTGGATATGATTGTCCACGACATTTTCTATTCTTTAACATGTTTCTCTTCCACTTATCTTCATTTCTAGGCTTCTTTAAACCTATTTTTTCGGGAGAAGAATCAGAGCTGTCAGATGCAGTGGACGCCATTTTGTATTTGGTATAGTAGTAAAAATCTAGGATTTCAACCCACTTGACATTTTATATGCAAAAACGACTCTCCAAGAAGGACAAAACAAATGCTTATAGCACAATCCGTAGACAACAGACCGAACTGATTTTAATACAGTGGGTAAAGAAGGAATCGATCGTTCAAATAAAACGTTTTACCGAAAAACGACCTCCGGTCCCTGAGGTCGTCTTTGCATCCAGGTATTCAATTGATTAAATGGTGTTTTCTAAAGTGATTTGCTTTAATTTAATTTAACATAAATTTGAATTTAACAGTAGGTAGAAAGGAAGAATCACTAATGTGAGTTTAGTTACACTCTTAATTCTATCTTATTCAGATCTAAAATTAGAGACATGATTTAAAACTCAGACAAAGCTGGGTACTTAAGCTAGTATTAAATAAATGTGAGCAATTTCTAACTGTGTTTTTTATTTTACTATAATATAACTATTCTTCATTGTATTAACAAAAATTGCAAAGGTATAATATACCCATATGCAATTCTAATTTTGAGATCAGTAGGTATCGAAATTGCAAAAAAAAAGATTTTTCCCACTTTTACGTGTTTTTGATTTTTTACAAAAAATGTAGGTTACACAGCTTTTTCCAATAACAGATTTATTTATTTATTTCTATGTATTACAGTATTTACCTTTAACATTTTTACATAATAGATAAATTTTGAAAACATTTTTACATAATATATTTTGCAATTTTATTATGTTGGGTGTAAGGTAGGTTTGTGAAGGTGAAACTGTGTATAGGTATTGCTGTATGTTTCGTGAACACCTCACTAGGAGAACCTGTGCTGAGGTGTTTACGTGTTTATTTATGATTATGTGTGACAAGTATTTATGTGTTGTAATAGAAAGTTTTATTTTTTTTACTTTTTTTTATTTTAATAGTTATTGTACATTTAGAAGAGAAAAAAAAGTTTTTTTTTTATGTATATATTAGAGAAATATAAAAAAAATATATATATATAAACATACACATACATACACATCCATATACATACATGTACATGCACATATATATATATATATATACATATGTATACATACGAATACACATTCACATACACATATGTACACACATATACAAATTGTAAGTGTATGTATTGTAAGGGTTGCGTTGGATACTTGAAAAACTACTTAAATTTTAGGTTTATTGAATTTTACACTTTTTATAGTTTTATTATGTTTGGTTAGGAATAATAATGTTTTGTATAAAGTTAATATCTTGATTTTTAATCCAGTCAGTGATATGTTTTTTATGAATGTTTGTAGATGTATTTGCAGATAGTATTTGTTTCAAAGTAATGGGCATGCAATTAAAAAGTTTGGTTGCATAATACTGAAAGTGTCTTTGTCCATGTGTGGTGTGTGTTATCGGTATATTCAGTGTTTTATTTGTTAAGGACCTGGTTTTTGTTATGGTTTTTGGTTGAATTGGAAGATGTAGTCTGTTTTGGATAAGGTATATTATAGCAGATTTGGCATAAAGTTGTCTTATTGACATGACTTCTAATGTTTTGTAGATTTCGCTAGAATCTGTGTGAAATGGTACTTGCAAGATGAGTTTAATTATCGCTTTTTGTATTTTTTGAATTGGGTCAATTGCTATGTTTGTAGCACTTCCCCAAGCTAGTATTCCATATGTGGCAATGGATTGACAAAGTGCAAAATAGATCGATCTTAGTATTGTAAGTGGGAAGATGTTTTTAATGTACTTTATTAGGTGCATGACTCGTTTCAGTTTATTTGTGATGAAATTAATGTGTTCAGTCCAGCGTAAGTGTGAATCAATAATAACCCCCAGGTATTTTGTATGTTTTACCCTTTCTATATGTTCGCATTGGCAGTTGGATAAAGTGCAGTCATGTAGAAGCAAGCCTATGTTTGATGGAGCTTGACCTCTTTGTGTAATACTATGAGTGATATATTTTGTTTTGATTGTATTAACGGTTAGAGTATTACTGTTTAGCCATTTTTTGACGATTGATAAACTTTTTTCGGCTATTATAAATACATCTTTCCATGTGGCTGCTTGACAGAGGAGAACAGTATCGTCAGCGAAAGTCACGATTTTACCTTCAATTTTAATGTCGCACAGTTCATTAATATAAATGAGGAATAATAAAGGGCCAAGTACACTCCCCTGTGGTACTCCGTACGTAATTGAAAGTGGTTCACTTGTCTTGTTGTCAATTTTTACTTGTTGCGTTCTGTCAGACATGAAGCTTTTAATTAAATTGAATTCTACTCCATTAATGCCAATATTTTTTAACTTCTTGAAAAGTTTTTCATGAGAGATTGTGTCGAAAGCTTTACATAGATCTAAGTATATAGAGATAACTTTTTTCTTAGCGTCTAGATTATGTGTAATGAAGTCTGTTACGGTAGCTATTGCATGTTCTGTGCTCCTGTTTTTCCTGAAGCCATATTGGTTTACTGAGAGTATTTGTTTTGCTTCTAAATAGTGTTGGAGCTGTTTTTTAATAGTTTTTTCCAGGATTTTCGAAATGGTATTTAGTAGTGTAATGGGTCTATAGTTGTTAACATTATTTTTTTGTCCTGATTTGAAAATTGGAATAATAAGGCCTTTTTTTAGTAAGCTAGGAAAAATTCCTTCTTTTAGACTACGATTAATTAAATATGTGAGTGGTGTAAGTAGTTGTTGGCTTAATGTTAAGATAGTTTTAGAGTCTATACCATCAGGACCCGAAGTATTGTTAATCTTTAGTGAATGAATTATTTTATTGGTTTCTTCTAGTGTAATATTTCGTAATTTGAAGTATCTGTTAAAATTTTCATTGCTTATATTAGATGTATTGTTTTGAGGTTCCTGAATATCTTGGGGAGGCTGCGTAATTTTGATATTTTCAGCTAGGCTCACTCCAATATTTGTGTAGTGTTTGTTGATGTGATTAAGGATACGTGTAGGATTGTCATGGAAGTGGAGTTCTTTATCATCAATGAGTAGATTTTTTATGGTATCGTCTTTTTTCTTCTGTGAATGCGAACTTTCCCTCAAAATTGACCACACGCTTTTAGGGTCATAGTTTGATGTTATCAGTTTGTTTCGATAGTATAATTCTTTGGCTTTACGTATTGTTAGAGAACAGATGTTTCTGTACCTTTTATAGAAGAAATATAGTGAGGTATTATATGGGTTCAGTTTGACTTGTTTGTGTAATTTGTCCCTTTTTTTAATGCTATTTATGATGCTTTGGGTAATCCATTTTTTAAGTCTTACTTTGCGATGTGGAATAGGTATGTATATCGTTTTGGTATTTTGGGTAATGAGAGTTTGTAGGTATGTTAAAAAGAAATTCCAGGCCTCTTCTGCCGAGTAAAATTTTGTAAGATGTTCCCACGTTTTTTTCTCTAAACATTGTTTTAGGTTAACGTAATCAATTATTTTTTTTGTGGTATTATTTTGAAAAGTTGAGTTTCTAGTTGGCGAAGTTAGGCCTATCATAATTGTGTAGTGATCTGTGATTGTGGATTCGTATACTGCACTACATATTTGACTTTTTGATTTTACCATAAAGTGATCTATACATGATTCTGAGTCTTTGCTTACTCTGGTAGGAGTGTTAATGATGCTTATAATGCCATGTTCCAGAAGCATCAGTTGGTAATCGATATTTTGAGGGTGGCCATTAGGAAGTATGTTTATGTTTAGATCACCAGCTATGATGATGTTTTTGTATGAAGTGAGTTTTTTTAGGTGAGTATCTAAAGCTATTATAAATGGTGTAACGTTATGTGTTGTATTTTTAGTATTGCCATTTGATCAACAGTGGCACCCTCCCATGTTTTCTCTTGTATATCTCTTTTGTATTTCAATATTAATACAAAATATTAATAATATTAATACAATATTAACTACATCGACTTTAATAAACCTTTTTTAGTTTTTATCTAAAATATTAAAATTCAAATTGAACAGTTCTGAACTCCTGCAACTTACGAACCTACATCTACACATAGCGGTTTCACGCTTTGAGAAACCAATAAGTACTTAGGTGTTTGTTACTCATGATTATTGTTGTAAATTTGTAAACACATCTGATCACCGTACTTAAAAATTTTTGTTCCTTGTATATTTATATCATGCATATATTTTTTTTAATTTTTTATCGCAACTTTATTGTTTTTGTTTCTCACTGTACGTTTAAATTTTTGTTGCTTTTATTTTTATTTCATGTTTGTATTTTTGTTTTCTATCGTAACTTTTTTTATATTATATTTTTCTTTCTCGTGTTAAAATTGTACTGTCTTTATATATTTATGTAAAAGCCTTCCGGGCGTAAATTAAATAAATAAATAAATAAATATCTTGGCTCCAAAGCTCCTAACGCTCTAACGTCGAACGACCGGAATCTACAAAATCCGGTCTATCCGCACCGATTAGCGCGTTCCAATAGTGGAACACGTTTCGACGACATATTATTACATAATAGCGCCTCTAATTTATTGCTGCGTACATAGATGGCGAATCCCTGAGCTAATGGCTCGCTGGCTCCGCCATGTGTGGGTGATTCCCGATCCAAAATTCAGTTTAGTATGAATTCAGACCAGACTTTGACTCGGTGGGTCGATATGAATCGTCATATTTCTTACCCCCTTCATTTATATAAACCTTTGTTATTCGACCAATTATTTTTTACTACAATAATTCTTTGAAAACATAATTCTTTTATTGTGACAGGATAACTCAACAACGTGTAACTTCATTACTCCTTTGAAAAGTCATTAAAAGCCATGAAAAAAGGGCACGTTAGGTTAGGTTAGGTTTTAGGCTAGGTTGTGGTTATAGTTAGGTTATAGGTTATTTTTTCCATTACTTTTAATGAATTTTCAGAGGGGTGTTGAAATGCCACTTTGATGAGTTGTCATGGGATCATTATTTTTTTTCAATAAATCTTTGTTAAATATTTGTAAAAAAACTATTCTTTTACCAGTATTCTTCTTAATACCTTCTTAATATTAACTGTCATTTGTCGAACATTTGTGAAAAAAAAACTATTTTGTTTACTTATTTATTATTCTTAATGCCTTCTTAATATTAACTGTCATTTGTCGAACATTTGTGAAAAAAAAACTATTTTGTTTACTTATTTATTATTCTTAATGCCTTCTTAATATTAACTGTCATTTGACGAACATTTGTGAACAAAAACACTATTTTGTTTGCTTATTTATTATTCTTAATGCCTTCTTAATATAAAACTATACCCTTTGTCGAATATTTGTGATTTTTTTGTTATTTGTTTACCTATATTATTATGTCGAATATTTGTGAAAAAAAAAACTATTTTGTTTAAGTACCTGTATTATCATTAAAAAAGATCCGTGCACGTGTTTTGCGACGAAAATGCTTCAGTTTGTCTATTTATTTACGTTCTTACAAACTAACACATTTATTTTATATGACATAGACATACAAATAGTACATAATTTTAATAATTTTGTCATCACGCGTTCGAGCATTTTTATTGCTAACTCGAATGTAGGTTTAGGTATATTAAAGCAGAAATAAATCGATATTGAGTTATTAGTTGAAAATGATGGTAGGGAGAATAATCAATCTTTTTCATTGGAGCCGCCCTGTTCAGTTGCAAGGGTACGATGGCAAGACCACCTTTTTTTAAAGCAAAATCGCAAATAATAACGGCCATATTGACTTTCCTCGTGAGTTCAGACTGAGTGGACCGCAAGCCACTCTTGACTCGTTTCAGAACAGAAAATCATTTTCAGCACTAGCCACTATCGCGGGAATATTATAGTCAAAAGATTCGGAGAGCGATACAAAAAATTGGAAAAAGCATTTTAGACTCAATTGAGTAACTGTGAAATTATAAATGTGCAAAGCATTTTCGCCGAAATTAGCTTCCGAACTTCGATTTTAAGCCTTGTCCTTATACACATATAGTATTAATTACCCTTTTAAGTTAGTTTTAAAAGATTGTTCTTAATAGATGTAAGTTAGTACAAAATTCAGAACATAAAAGAGAAAAATAAAATGTTAATTATTATTAAAATTTTCAAACTGTGAAACTATCTCCACATATTTACGAATAAACCTACTAGGAGCACAAGAGCTCGAAGAGGTAAAATTTACTTATGCAATCCAATAACTTTGACGCTACGAACATTACAGAATCATTTTCAAACAGGCGTTTTGTACCAAAATCATAATACCTATTTTGTCCTCAAAAAATAGTCAAATTGTCATAATTATTTTGAAGCACTAAACATTATATAATTCCCTTTATTGTTCGTATTAGATCCATTTTTTTCCAGGGCCGTACTTAAGACTACGCGACCCTCTGCAGCTACCTATGACCTAGGGCGTCAAGTTTTCGAAGGGCTACATTTCGTTGAAGGTCTAAGGACCACGTACTTTTCAAAACTATTTACCTAAACCCTGGTAAAAGGAGGCTTCCACTTTTAAAGTCTTTCAACTATGATATTCCTGGTTAGTCACACGCTAATAAAAATAGGGTCGGTTGTTTCGCAGAAATTCAAATGTAACATTTAGCGCCATTTTTTTACATTTGAAAGGTCGGCGTTAAACGTTGATTTTAGGTGTGTTTCAACTTTCTTTCAAATTGTAATAAGATGACAAGCTTAATAACCTCATAGTTATCCTCTTCTGGTGATAACAATTTTCAGATCAAAAGCTGAAACGGACTTATAATCGGTTGTCAAAAATCAAAATGGCGCTGAATGGTCAGTGGCCATATTACATTTGAATTTCTGTTAAACAACCCGTGTGGTGAACGTATGTCTTGCGGTATGAAAGAGACATGCGTGTATGAGTGAGACAGCATGAGGAACGTATAAAAGGGTGTGATTGCTGTCTACCGTCCTCTTTGCATTTACGCTTCCTACGAAGCACACCTGTACACAATCTCGGAATAAACATAAATAGTCTACCCACTATTATTATTGGCAACCTCACCCTGTACGGAGATCACCCTTCCAAGAAGATCTGGATCCATACAACGGAGTCCAGGTGGTAATGTAGATAACCGGCCACGGTCATCACATTTGGCGCAGCCTATAAAGGAAGAAGATTTACGCAGCAGCCAAAATCACATTTGGCAGCAAACATTACGAGATTGAGGCTACAGTGGACAATAGGTGATCAGGCAGCATCAGGCCAGATCACATTCAGGAAGAGCAAGAGCAGCAGAAATTGGCATCCGAGGAATAGCAAGGCGCTGGATAGGTTTATTCAGTGCCGAGAACCTGGAGGAGCATACACGTAAGGCGTGGATGGAGAAGTCCGGGTCTTCAGGAGAAGATCAGAGACCAGGTGCAGACCTCACGGAAGGCGTGCCGGCGCATTAGAAGGACGACCAGGGTTCAGGAGCCAGGAGACGGTCCGCGGAAGGGCGAGATCGGAGCAGCAGCATCAAGTCAACAGAGTCGTGAGTTGAGTGCTGTTTGTAAAATTTTCTGCTTTTATTGATTGTATCTGTGTGAAGATGGAAGGGGGAGAACTGCCCAGGTTTTGTCATTTGAGGGACAAACTGGAGACGTTCGTGTTGCAATACGAACAGTTCATCCTCGTCAATGATGACAAGTTAAATTCGGTAGAAAAAAAGAGAGCGGTTTTAATATCTCATTTACACACAGAGACAATAGATTTATTGATTGATTTGTGTTTTCCTAAAAAAATTACAGATATTACGGTCGAAAATTTATTGTTATTACTAGAGAATCATGTAGGTATCAAACGAAATGTTTTCAAAGAGCGCGAAATTTTTTTTGCTACGAAACAAAAAAGTTCAGAATCGGTTAATGATTATATAGCACGGTTAAGAAATCTCGTTAGATTTTGCAAATTCGAGGACAGACTTGAATATAATTTAAAAGATGTTTTTGTCACCGGTCTTCGAGTGGGGCGTATTAAGGAGAAATTATTTGTAGAGGCTGAAAACTTTTCATTAAAAAATGTTATAGAATGTGCTATTGCTATGGATTCATTCGAGGTAATGAATAAGCAAATTAAAACGGAAAGTGTTGATTTAGTAAATAAATTTAAAAATACATCGAACAATTTGTCACAAAAACAAAATTCGGTAGGTAAACATTTTTTTAGAACTTCGGACAAGAATGTTACATCGTACAGAGCGAGGTCAGCGGACCGAACAAAGTGTAAACATTGCGGGAATTATCACGATTCAGTAAACTGTAAATTTAAAGACGTGTTTTGTTATAAATGCAGAGTGAAAGGGCATATTGGGAAGATATGTCGCGGTTTAAAATATAATAACATTTCTTCAGTGTTCGTAAATACGCAGGAACATAAAAACATGTTGCGGATAAACGCAGTATATTGTGAACCAATATTGTGCAAAGTTTTAGTGAATAATGTGGAACTAAACGGTTTATTGGACACAGGGGCGGCAATTTCGATTTTAACGGACGAAGATTATGTTAAACATTTCAAACATTTGATGTTAAAACCAAAGGATTTAACCTTAATGGGTTACGCTAACTGTAAGTTAAATTTATTGGGTTGTATCTTATTAACAGTTGAATTTAACGGTTATAGGGAAATGTTAGAATTTTGCGTAGTAAAACAGGGAACAATTACGGTTCTAGGGCGTGATTTCATTAAAAAGTTTAATATTGGATTTACGGGTTTACAATCTACTTTATCCCAGGAGGGAAGTGAAAATGTTTCTCACAATATGGTTGAGAATAATACTAGTGTAATTGATAATTTAATTCGGAAATTCCCGGAGGTTTTTTCGGAGAAACTGGGTAAATTCAATAAATATAAAGTGCATTTGAAATTAAAAGAGAATGCGGAACCGAAATTCTGCAATCCGAGAAATATACCGTTTGCCTTAAAAGCAAAGGTTGAAGCGGAATTGGGCCGGTTACAATCGGAAGGTATTTTAGTTCCGGTAAACTATAGTAAGTTTGCATCACCAATCGTTCCCATAGTAAAAACTAACGGCGAAATAAGGATTTGCGGTGATTATAAGGCAACAATAAATCCACAGCTAGTGGTAGATAAATATCCGATGCCACGGATAGAATGGTTATTTTCTCAAATGGCGGGTGGAATAATTTTTTCCAAGATTGACTTGAGGCAAGCGTACCTACAATTAGAACTAGATGAGGAAAGTCAGGATTTCACAACTATATCTACTCATTTAGGATTGTTTAAATTCACGAGATTAGTGTTTGGGATTAATAGCGCACCAGCTATTTTTTGTAAAACGATAGCTTCATGCTTGCAAGGTTTGAAAAAAACAGCGGTATTTTTAGATGATATTGTGGTAACAGGAGATTCGGAAGAAGAACATAATGAGAATTTAACAGCAGTGTTAAATAGATTAAAAGATTGTGGATTTAGTGTAAATATTCACAAGTGTATTTTTAAGGCGTCATCAGTAACTTTTCTAGGGTTTGAAGTTTCAAAGGAAGGAATTAAACCATTGAAAGACAAAACTATCGCGATTAGTAAGGTATCGCAACCTTACTAATTACGGAATTACGAAGTTTTTTGGGGTTAGTGAACTTTTACAGGTCATTTGTACCTAACATGTCTGTACTTCTAGATCCGTTACATAATTTATTGAGGAAAAATACACATTTTGAGTTTAATCAAGATTGCTTGGAAGCTTTTAATAAAATTAAGTCAATTTTATGTGATGATAGAGTGCTAGCTCATTATGATCCGGATGTAACATTGAAGATTGTTACAGATGCCTCAACAAAAGGGTTAGGAGCGACGCTTTTACATTGTTATGATAATAATTTACAGAGACCGATTTCTTTTGTTTCTCGAAAATTAACTGAAGCAGAAAAGAAATATTCAATTTTGGATTTAGAAGCAACAGCTATAGTGTTTGCGTTAAAAAATTTTTTTGAGTATATTTATGGAAGGGAATTCATTTTAGAAATAGATAAGGGAAATTAAATCGGAATCAAGTACAGATAAAATTTTATTGGAAATTAAACATTATCTCAGAACAGGGTGGCCAAATAAAATAAACAAGGAGGATTCAAAATGGATTTACTGGATTAAACGGAATGAGTTATCCATAATGGATGATTGTTTTTTTTTGGAATCATAGGCTAATAATTCCAGTAAGTTTAAGAGAAAAAATTTTAAACTTGTTACATAGATCTCATCTAGGTATAGCAAAGATGAAAGGTTTAGCCAGAGGTATATTTTGGTGGCCAGGGATAGATGGAAATATTGAACTTTTAGCGAGAGGATGCGAAATTTGTTCAGAGGTTCAACCTTCGCAACCAAAGAGCGAATTGACTCCGTGGCCTATAACGGAAGAAATATGGAGTAGGGTGCATATTGATTATGCGGGCCCAGTTGCAAATAAATATTTTCTTGTAATTATTGACTCAACCTCAAAATGGTTAGACTGTGTAGAAGTAAAGTCTCCAAATTCGTATAACACTATTAAAATATTAAAGGGTTTATTTAGTTATTTCGGGAGTGTACAGACAATAGTTTCAGATAATGGAGCCGCTTTCATGTCAGCGGACTTCAAAGAGTTTTGTGAGATGAATAACATCAAACATTTAACGACTCTGGTAAATCATCCACAATCAAATGGTCTAGCAGAAAACGCGGTTCGAACGTGTAAAAATTTTTTAAAAAAAATGATGATAAGAAATAAGTTTCAGTCAGGTTATGAGGAAAAATTAGGAATTTTTTTAATTGATTACAGAAATGCACCACACTGTACAACTGGCTTAGAACCTGCAGTTGTAATGTTTGGAAGGAAACTAAGGTCAAACTTAAACAGTTTTGTACCGAGAGGGGGGAGAGATAAGGATAATAGAATTAAGAAAGAAACAAAAATTAAAATGTCTAAATGTCAGGAAAATCAAAAATATTATTATAAAAGAAATAATAAAGAATCGGTGGGTTTTTCGATTAATCAAAAGGTAATGGTTAGAGATTTCAGAGATCAAAACAATGATAAATGGGTACCAGGGAAAGTGTATAAACAATTAGGAAAAAAACTTTATATAATTGAGGTAAATTTAAATGGTAAAATTATGTTTTGAAAAGGCATTTTGATCAGTTGTCTAAATTATGTGTGTCATGGGAAAAGAAACACAGCAATCCTTATGTCGCGTCTGAGACGAAGAGACTGTCGTATGATGAATACGATGTCTCCAGCTTTGGCCTGGATGACAGTCTAATGGGTTTTTCTCCTTCTCATTCCAGCCCCAGTGATCCAGTGGCGTCAACGTCGGGAAATTGGAAGGACCGACTACGACCACGAACACACAGATGAGTCAATGAAGGCAGCACTCAGCTCTCGACTCAACATGAATTACTTACATTGTAAATATTGGAATATTTTATGTATTGTAAAAAATTATCAGTTCATGTTGTGTAACTGTCTTCGGATTTAAGTGTGGAGGGATGTGGTGAACGTATGTCTTGCGGTATGAAAGAGACATGCGTGTATGAGTGAGACAGCATGAGGAACGTATAAAAGGGTGTGATTGCTGTCTACCGTCCTCTTTGCATTTACGCTTCCTACGAAGCACACCTGTACACAATCTCGGAATAAACATAAATAGTCTACCCACTATTATTATTGGCAACCTCACCCTGTACGGAGATCACCCTTCCAAGAAGATCTGGATCCATACAACGGAGTCCAGGTGGTAATGTAGATAACCGGCCACGGTCATCACAGTTAGTGTCTTTCGAAATAAAGGTTTCAAAGAAATAATGCAGCATTTTCCACTTTATCCATGTTTTCATCATTTCGTCAGTTAGCAGTTTCCTGCTTATAACTTATAAGGTAGATACTGCCTTACCAACTCGGGGAACATTATTCTCGAGCTCCGTTGGTCTTTTTCAAAGTGCTTTCGTTTCTAGTTTTATTGCTCCCACTGAATCTTGTTCAACTCTGAACATAAGAAGTCAGAGGTCAGTTGTCAAATTTTTAAAAAGTTTTTCTTGAGATGAAATATTAAAATATTAATAATTATGAAGACTGTAAGAACTATGAGAAGGAAAAACACTTTTACACTGCACATATATACCTGGGACATACTGAAAAAAAAAGTTTCACACATTTTCTACAACTACATTTTCATGTGACTTCTAACTTAAGAAATAATTAACGATATTTTAGGTAATAAACATCATTTGGTAGTCAAAAATTTGTTTATTTATTTGTTCAACTTAATTGAAAAATAAATTATAATGGTTTCAAAAAATACAATCATTTGAAACCAAAAAAGGTGACATTGAAAAAAGCATGTTGGTTATTGTCATAAAGGTGTATTCTATTATCTTTGGTTGATAGATTTATTAAATCTCTCTTGGGCCATTATTTTCATGAGAACTTTAGCAATCTAGTGAGGGTGCTCTCGATTTGTGGCATTTGTTTCTTATCGTTTAGTTCTGGCTTCTTGCTATACGATTCATAGTTCCTGGCAATATTGCCATTGACCAGTGTCAGGTGCTGCAGCAGGTCCCACCGGTCCAGTCCCCCCTCTAACTGATCGCAGAGGGCCTGGATGAACCAGCTGCCCATCGAATCCCTCGCGGATGCAAAGCCTTGAAACAAAACATAGTAGTGAATTTTTTGTCCAAAATAAGAAAAAAATAACTACTATTATAATGGTATGTTAATATAATTTTTATGTTGAAGATTTAGATATGCCTTTTTTGATTGGCCGCCAAAACGTTTGTGACGTCACATCGGCCAACCGAATGGCCGCTTTTATAATTACAGTGACGATTCATGGTTACGGTACCGTAACGGCAAAAAAGGCAACAAGCATACGTTGCTTACCACTATAATGCTGCAGCTTTTTCTTACATATTAAATAATGGTAAGACACACAAAATACGTGTGACCGTTTCCTCGAAAGTACCTACTACTTTTTTTGCAACGGAAAATTCGTTTCATTTTCTTTATACGTGTGAGGGAGATGTATAACAAGGATTGTATGTTTCCTTTGGGGTGGTGCAGAAATACGTTCACTGTTCGTCTCATTTTCGATCGTTTTTATTTAGTGTATAAGAAAGAGCTGCACCATTATATGTTTAATGATAATTATCTTATTGCGGTTGAGGTCGACGAATAATTTCATTCATTCGTCTATGCTTTCATTTAAAAACAGCTAACCCATTTAAATCATTATCACAACCGTGTTATAAAAATTGTAATATTATGTACGAACATTCTTCTTCTTCTGGCGCTAACAATATTAACATTAATAAAGGATATAAAATAATTTGTAAAATGTGTAGAATAAAATTTGGAATAGCTACATCAATGATATAAGTTATTTTTTAAATTTTGTCATGTAAAATTATATTAGGTCTATTATGACTAATTGTTCTGTCTGTTAGTATAGTTTTATCTTATTTTTTTATTTATTTATGTATTATTATTAAGAACAATAGCAAACCATCAGCGCATTGACATTTCATATTTTTGAATTGTGACTCACGTCACGGTGCGATGTCTTAGACAGATGCAAGAAAATTATTATTATTTTTCCTTTGGTCCTCCTACATTGATCTACGTACATTGTTTATCTCATCTTTTGAAAGAGTTGCAGCATTATTGTGTTAAGGAATGTATGTTTATTGCTTTTTTTTACGGCGTCACGATACCATAACGGCGAATCATCACGGTAATAATACTTTTGAAAATCAATTATATTAAAAAGCACAATTACAATAAAAATAAAATTTAACATATTTGGTACAAAGCGTAGAACAAGAAATACATTTGAAATAGAATGAATTTCACACATTTGTGAAAAAAAAAAACATTCTTATTTATTTCATTTTACTTCACAATTGTGTTATTTCGCTTAAATTCATATTCTTTCTGAAAAAAATAATAGCTGTAGATAATAATAAATGTTTTATCGTCTTCCCCTTTTGTAACAAATAGAGATAATGATACTATCCTCCCCAAGGTCTCCCCTGCTGAGCACTTCATTTACTTATTAAAATTTAAAAGTGTAAATAATATGAAGTAAATATAAATATATTACGTAGTGTTTTTTTAGTGCAGCTGTGTGGTTTCGGTTTCAGTCTGTACTTATTTTGTGTTGATTTTCTATTTCTAATCTCCTTTTGTTTTGTACCCAGCTTTTTATTTGAGATATACACATATCGCAATAACATTATAATACTATAATTGATTCGACAGGATTTACTACTTTATTCATCTCTTCCTTCACCTATATGATGCTCTCTTTATGGTAAATCATCTTTCTGTTTGAATTGTATAAATCAGTATGTATCTTACCTTAAATATTCTTATGTTATAATTAAATATTCTTATGTATGATACTCATTTATGTACCTCTACGCCTGTCTTAACACAGGTATACCCCAGTGAGACAGGCATCGAATAATGTAATGTAAACATTCCTTATATAGATAAATAAATAAAAAAATGTTGTGATTTTGAATGAATGTAGGATTTTGTTGTAGAGTTTAGTACTTACCACAGAATAAAAAGCTATTTTGTTCAAATGTTGTGTGTTTGTAGTTGATTTGTTATGTAGTTGTTTTAATATAGGTGTTAGGAGTGTTGTTTTAGAATAGACACGCTTAATTAACATGATGTTAAGACAGCTGGAGATTTCGTCAGAGTTCAAGTTTCAAGTTCTTGGGGACCGTCAGTATAATTTCCATTATAGCTTTTTAAGTTTTAATCAGAGAATTTAGAATGTTATTACTAAGACAGTGTGATAAAAATAACAATAAAATCAAATGTTATTTATGTACCTTCCTGTGTTGCGTACATTGTTAGGAAGTCGGCGTGCGTTGGGAATTTGCTTTGATATTCGTAGTGACTTGCTCCATCCACCTCCGTTCTTCCTTCATCCAACACCTTGCCCCGGCAAGCCTGGGGGGGGAGGGGGGGAAGACGATGGTAAGTATAATTTTCAGGTAAATTTTTGTTAGATATCTTAAATTAACTTTTAGCTTGCCTCAATCTCATCTCAATTCAGCGAATAAGAAGCTCGCAACTGGCAATCACTCCCTTGGAACGGTTTGTTCAGAACACAACACTAGTTATATTTAGATAAGGACAAACACATTAATTTGACATTGGGTCGCGTTGCCTTTTTTCCGATCATTTCCGAATTGTTTCCTTCATCTAGGATGGATTAAATACAGACAATTTTTGTTAGCATGTTGATAACTTAAAAACAATCAACCTGTAAAAATCTTTTTTTTTTCATCGGATTCACACAGGAGGCCTAGAAGAAAATAAGTCCCCTTGGGGACTATGTCAACTTTTGGGATGCTGTGTCAAGGAACTTTCGAGGAAAGGAAGGAGATTTTTTTTTTTTACATGAGCTCCACACAGGAGGCCCTGAGGAAAATAATTTCCCTCAGGGCCTATGTCATCTTTGAGGATGCTGTGTGAAGGGTTTTTTTTAAGGAAAGGAAGGAGAGGAGAGTTCTGGGAAGGAAAAGGGTTTAAGGGGTGGGTAGGATGGGGGTTCAGTGTGACCTGATCATCCGCCTCCAAGACCTAGACAAACCTCACCCCATGAACCCGGGCACCCCTGCTAAATCACCAAACGTAGCGAACCACTTGGGGTGACCTATGGCAGAGGTGTTGGTTACCCGGGGCGGCGGTACCCATTACCGCCTCCCAAAATGAAGTTCTAGGAAGGAAAAGGTGTGAGAGGTGGGTAGGAATCTGGGGATCAGTGTGTCCAGAAGTGACGGACGTATGAATCCATCCCTCCCTCTCCGGTGCAAGGCGATGTTCTGAGAGTCTCCCGCTGGAGTGGTCAAAAGGTCTCCCTCAACCAGTCTCTTCCGATCCGGCCACGCAGTTGGTGGGCAGAAGCATCCACCTTAAGACCCACACAAACCTCACCCCAAACGTAGCGAATCATTTGGGGTGACCAATGACAGAGGTGTTCCAATAAATGGTTCCCGGGGCGGCGGTGCCCATACCCACCTCCCAAACTGAAATATATGTTTTTTGGATTGACTGAGGTTTAAAACTTCTTACTCAATGATAGGAAGCAACCGCGTTACCAACCGGGCGAAATCGAAAGTTAATGAGGCATTGGTGAACATTTATTTCGTACATTTAGGACGACGGGGTGTTTAAAAAAAAATTAACGATTCATCAAATATTTGAAGTTAATTTTCACGTTCTGTATAAGTTCTGTTATTATATCACTATAGGCCAATTGCTTCATAATAGTAATCACAGAACTTGAATAGAACTTTCACAGGAACGTGAAAACTTCAAATATTTGATGAATTGTCTAAAATGTTCGAAACAACCCAACTTAAGTGATTTAATTTCTTCGAATTTAATAAAAATGTGTAAAAAATCGCTTATATCGTATTCGTGATTGCCACCAAAACCAATATAATATCGTCAAAAACGAATCTATCTGCCAAGTTTCAAGTCGATCGGATGTCGGTTTATTTCTACATCCAAGAATCATCAGGCATCAAAAAACCAAAAGTGAAAAATCAACAAACTAAAAAATCAAAAACACAAAAAAAAAATCAAAAAACCAAAATAGATATATAAAAAAAACAAACCTGAATGAAGAAAAGTTTCGGCACGCCAACCAGCTTGGTGTTTTTGTCCAGAAATGGTTCAAAGAGCATTGATTTAGGATATTTATGATCGTTTGCGCGCAGAACTCCATTGGCATTCCCGTGAGTCATCACCACCACTATGATGCAGCTCACTTCAGATGCTGACTTTTTACTGACTGTGATACAAAATATTAAATCATACTAAGATAATAATTTAACAAAAATTGATCATAGTTACAAGGAAAGCTCATCGTTAGACTCGGATCGATATTTCATAGAGATTCGAAGGAGAATTATTTATTCTTACTTTGATAGATACATAATAATTGAATTTATTGGGATATACATGGTGTTTAGGGACGTACTTGACTTACTTTAATCAGTGATTCCTGAGATTATTTGGAGTAAAAAATGTAAAAGAAAATTTGTTTCCGATGATTTTTGGATTTTTTTTTTGCAATTATTTTTCTTCAAAATCAAACTTTTTTTTATTCCACATGTTTGGTCACTCAGCCGAGTAACCAACCAATCCCTCACCCCGCTCCAAACTATCTGAAACCCTTTTTGTTTTTAATGTATTAGTTGAAAAAAAATCATCAAAAATATCATCAGAGAACAAAATTTCATTTTTTTTTTTACATGAATACCGCACAAGACTCCCAACTGCTCCCGTCTGGAGCCAGTGGGACTATGGCATCCCCAATTGGGGTCGTGGGGAGGGGAAGGAGATAGGGAAGAGGAAGGTGGGGAAGTACCTGGCTATTCAGATCTGGTCACCAAACACGGCTAAAGCCATTTCAAGCAACGTTTAAATTCTGAATGGTGGTCTTACACCAGGGCGATACTGAGAGTATCTTCCACCTGGAACGTGCTGCAAATCTTCTACATATTATTTTAAATGAAATTGTGAAATAACCCAAATTAATCAAATAATTTTTTTTTGCCACGCCGGGATTCGATCCCGCGACCTTCGGAGTGCTAGTCAAGAGCCTTACCGCTGGACTATGCCGGCCGTCATTTACATTTATTTACATTTACATTTACATTTACATTTACATTTACATTTACATTTACATTTACATTTACATTTACATTTACATTTACATTTACATTTACATTTACATTTACATTTACATTTACATTTACATTTACATTTACATTTACATTTACATTTACATTTACATTTACATTTACATTTACATTTACATTTACATTTACATTTACATTTACATTTACATTTACATTTACATTTACATTTACATTTACATTTACATTTACATTTACATTTACATTTACATTTACATTTACATTTACATTTACATTTACATTTACATTTACATTTACATTTACATTTACATTTACATTTACATTTACATTTACATTTACATTTACATTTACATTTACATTTACATTTACATTTACATTTACATTTACATTTACATTTACATTTACATTTACATTTACATTTACATTTACATTTACATTTACATTTACATTTACATTTACATTTACATTTACATTTACATTTACATTTACATTTACATTTACATTTACATTTACATTTACATTTACATTTACATTTACATTTACATTTCTTTCTCCGAATAATGTCAGGAATCATTGGGTTAAGTAAGTCAAGTACACCCCTTGACGTCCTGTACAGCTGTTGAAGCGTATCAATGCAATATTTTTTAATCATTGAAGAAGAATGTAATATGAACAAATCTCAATGAAATGTTTACATTACAGAAAAAGATACCGAAAAATAAAAAAAGGTAATACTCGCATCTGGGAATTGAATTCAGATCCCTCTTACAGACTTATTCCAAATAAATTTGTGCGCAGATTTTTATGTTTTTTTTTTGCTGCTTGATAAATTAATTTAAGGGGTATTTTTAGGATTTGCATTTTTAGGATGGTTTAAAAATTAGGTGTTGTAAATTGGTTTACATTTCTTATAAGTTTATAGTTTTCCTGATTTCCTGTAAGATTTTTCTTTTTACGCGTTTATAAAATAGATTCTTGCTTAAATATATACTGATATAATATACGTATTTCAGTTATTTTTTACTAAATTAAATTATTATAATGAATGACTGAATACAAATAATGTACAAAGGTAACAATTATTATTATAAGTAATAATTATCAGCCTGAAACACTTATCTACATTCTACATTGAAAAAATCTCCCGAGAAAAGATACATGAAGCCAACGGGACTTGAACCCGTGTCCTTCTGATTGCCGGTCAGATGCTCTCACCACTGAGCTATGGCGGCTTATCTAATACCCGCGGGTTCATACGGGTTCAAGTCCCGTTGGCGTCATGTATCTTTTCTCGGAAGATTTTTTCAATGTAGAATGTAGATGAGTGTTTCAGGCTGATAATTATTGCTTATAATAATTGTTACCCTTTGTGATATGTATAAAAATCTTGTCTTAAACGTTAGTTTATCAATTAAAATAATAACAAATTATGTAACTTATTAAGCAACTGTGTTCCACGCTCTTACCGCTAAACTTTGCAGGGTGACATTTTGATTACAAACTTAGCAAAAAATGTACCTAGACATTTTTTTACATTACATTTACAATTAAAAAATTTTTAAAAACTAAATTTCCTATTTTTGTGTGGTTTACAAAGGGTTCGTACAAACACACCTTGATAAATTATGATTTCTACGAATTTCTACGATCGGTCAGCTGTTCTAGATTTGAAATGTGAGGGTGGCCATTTTGTTATCCGAACATGTGCATTACTCGCAAAAGTAAAGCTGCGATTACACTGGACAATTACAATAATTTTTTTTGTGATTGTTATTTTTCTTTTTTAGACCAGTACTTACGTACGCAGCAGAGACTTGGGTACTAACTAAGAGGAATGAGCGAGCACTGGACGTTTTTGAAAGAAAAATTTTGAGGCGCATCTTCGGACCGGTTCTAGAAAATGGATTTTGGCGCAGACGTTATAACAATGAGCTCTATACTTTGTTTAAGGAGCTAAACGTCGCAAAATTTATAAAATTGGGAAGACTCCGGTGGCTGGGTCATGTGGAGAGAATGACCGAGCATCAAGCACCAAAGTCCCTGCTGAACTCAAGACCAATAGGGCGAAGGAGCCTGGGAAGGCCAAGACTAAGATGGAGCGACAACGTCCTCAAAGACATATCTATCTTGGAGCTTCCAAACTGGAGAGAGCTGGCACAAAACCAAGATGAGTGGATGAAGACTCCTGAGGAGGCCACGACCCACCAGGGGTTGTAGAGCCAATAGTGATGATGATGATGAAGGATTATTTTTAGATTATCATGAATAACCACCTCAAAGTTTCACGGCATGAGCATAAAACACGGTGTATAATATTACATGAGATTAAATAAGTAAACTTTTTACCCTCATTTATTGTCGTGTGAATTGTAAAAAATTCAGGATCTTCATACACAGTGGTGTTAAATCCAAGTTTTTCCGTGAAGCATTTATTTAACCTCTCGCAATCCACCTCCGTTCCTTTTCTCTGCTTAGGTGTCGATTCCCCATCATTTGAATCAAATGAGTAGTGATTGAATATGATTGCGATTTTATCTCTTCCGTCATTGATCCTGTAGTATGTGTCGTCTTTATTATAACTGGTCCAATCGTCCGGGGTTGGTTGAGCCTTTATTGGTGCGTTTAATTCGTCTTTTGGTTTCACGGGAGAGTGGTCGCTATTGTTTTTTGTGAAATACGCATATGAATTTATTGCATGTGCGTCTATCTCACTCTCAGGAGGGCTAGTTGTATCGGTTTCCGCTTGTTTGCTGAAAATATATATTATTACATTTTACCACAGTTGCTGACAATAATCATCAATAACTTGTCGCTTTGTCATGGTATTTGAATGAGACGATAAACTTTGGAATTTAGTGGTGAACTAGGCTTGTTGAAAAAGTATCGATATATCGATATTTTTAATTCAATACATCGATGTTTTTATCCGATATATTTTGATCCGATTTATCGATACAAAACATCCAATATCGAAAATTGTATCAAAAACGATATTTTTTATTTATTTTATTTTTTATTTTATTTTTTATTTATTTATGTAACTAAACTAACTAGAATCCAAAACCGTATAGGAACGAACGGAAAAAAGTAACTGTATTGGGTCATGACATCTGGCGGTTGAAATTTTAACTATTAATAGCTTACAAATCTATTGTCTGCATTAGTATTTGTGATCACTAGAGACCGGATCATATGCAAATGCATATTTGCATATGCATTTGCATATTTAGACCCTTTTCAGCGGTATTTGCATATTTTAGCAAAAAATTTGATATCTTGCATATTTACGCTCGATCTCCTTCATCGCCTCACATACTGACACTATAAACGTCAGGTAGCTAAGCAAGATCCACGTTTGCGAATGTAAATAAACTGATTTCATCAGCAAAGAAAGTGTTCCTTAAGGCGCCTGCTCGTATAAAGGCCTACAAAGAAAAACTGCCAAATGTCCCTTTACCTCCTGAACCAGTAATAACACGTTGGGTTAGATGGTTCGAAGCTGCGATGTTTTACCATGAACATTTTGAGGCCATCAAGGGTGTTATCAATAACTTCGATATTGCAGAGGCTTTGGCAGTTTTCCAGTGCAAAGAAGCGTTTGACGATGCTAGTATTAAAAAAACCTAGCTATGATTACCACTCATTTCGCCACATAACTGCAAGTATGAAAAATGCTTGGAACTCATGAATTGACGTTGAAAAAATCTATTCAGGTTATGAAAAAAATTCGCCTTACGAATTCTTCGTTGCCAAAGCTATTCCCGAATAAACTGAAAACTTACTGAACAATAACCCAGGGTTTGAACCCTTGTGCCAAATTAATAGCTTCATCAATAGGACAGGTGAAATTTTGCCCACGATAGTTCAAAAATCGCACTCAAATTTAAATTCTGTCCAGCCACATCAGTAGACGTAGAACACTCCTTTTCCGCCTACAAAAATATATTAAGTGATCGTAGACACAATTTGTCTACAGAACATTTAGAATAGTACTTAGTCATATACGTTTTTAAAGGTATATGTAATTTTCGTTGATTGATTGATTACATTTTGTAATTGATATTTTCGAAAATACTATTGTTATTCTCGAGAACTAACAGCTTACTAAAATAAAAAAATACGACTTCCTGTATTTCGTGTTGCATATTTTGGCCCTTTTTATGGATTTTCGTGCATATTTTAGCTATTTTTATTGCATATTTGCATGCATATTTTGGTCTGTTTTAGTTGCATATAATCCGGTCTTTAGTGATCACTAATACTATCTCATATGTGTAGATACATACATAGAAATGTATGCTATTGTGCGCCATTTTTTTCTAAGCACTCCTATGTGTTGGTTCCCAATTTTCTATGATTATTGACTATGCCTTGATCCAAACATGAAGTCCTTTTGTTACTGAAACACATACAAACTTTTTATGCGTCTTAGTTTACATATAAGTTAGAAGACAGCTTTTTAGTTTTGATATTTTTGCAATTATTATATAATAAAAATGAATACTTACAAAAATACCTTCATTTTTATTGAGATTTTTGTACATTAAAATAATGCACATTGTGTATAAAGCTATTGATAAAATTAAGCTGAATACACTATTATTTTAAAAATGAAAAATCTTTTGATAATTTGACCGATATATCGATACATCGATATTTTTTACTCATTATATCGACGTCGATATTGATATTTTAATAAATATCGATACATCGATTTATCGATATTTTTTTTCACTTTCGACATCCCTATGGTGAACTAAGAAATTCACTGCAAAAGTGGATGGATTTGTGTAGCGGTAGTTTGAAAGTACAAAAAAACCATTTGCTTAATTCATTTTAACCCCTCAGACTAATTTGTTCGCTTTTCGGAACAACTCAATAGAAATCGTCTCCCTTACTATCACCAGGGCTGGGCAAAATACATGCTTTGATGTAATTAAAATACAAATTACAAAATACTTTTTCACATGTATTTAAAATACGAAATACAAAATACCTTCCAGTCGTGTATTTGAAATACAAAATACAGTATTTTAACCATTTTTCAATTTCAAATACAAAATACAAATTACAAAATACATTTGGTTTCAGTAGAACCTTTGGTTGCAATAAATTGTCATAAGTGCCCTTATCTAATGGCCGTTATACACGATATCTTTTTTCAGCCCGATTCCAATTAGACACAAAATTGAAAATTTATCGCTCTACGCGATCGCCATTTTTATCTCTATTTTCATATCTACGATTTCAATTGTCATCACTGCAAACAACACATGAACCATGCTGTTATACACGACATCTTTTTTCAGCCCGATTCCAATTAGACACAATGGTCATCACTGCAAACAACACATGAACCGTGCTGTTTGCTGTGATGCCAACTGAAATCGTAGATATGAAAATAGAGATGAAAATAGCGATCGCGTAGAGCGAAAAATGTTGACTTTTGTGTCTAATTGGAATCGAGCTGAAAAAAGATGTCGTGTATAACGGCCATAAGGGTGGAACCATAGAAGCAAAGCAAGTGCAAAAATTGATCAATCATATTGCTCAGAAGATACATCTCGTCTCCGTTTCACTTGTAAAGTTTTGTGGTATAGGACTTAGGTGTTAGATTATTATTATAATAACACTAGCTGGTTTCCGGCATGCGTTGCAATACCATATTCAAATAAATAAATTGTTTCTCCCTCCATGTCCTTTCCCGTGCGTCCCCGTTACCCTCCCGCATTCCTTTCCCTCCCACGTTCCCATTCCACCTACCCCGCCTACCCTCTCCACTCTCCCGCTCCCTCGTCTCGTCAACCTTCCTCCCGCGTTCCAAATATTCAGTCACAGTACATTCAGTTTTCAAACAACTCGCGTGCCAGCCATTACAATTTTTTTATTCAAATTTTAATTTTTCACATATTATTACAAATATCAATTTTTGTATATTATAAGAACAATCAATCAAATCTGGTACCTGACATTGATACCTATTTATAATATCTATAATTTTAAAAATCCATAGACAATTCTTTTGTTACGCAAAAAAAGTCGTTAAGTTTTCTGAAATTTTCCAATTTTCTGCGTAATTTTCTTAATTTTTCTTTCCGTAAAAACCTTCTACAAAGTAATATAAAACTTAAAAAAATGAATGAAATAGGTAAAGTCGTTCTGAAGTTATGGCGTGACCAAGGGAAACAAGGATTCATTTTTATATACATAGATGACATTTGTATAGCGCAGTTTTGTGTCATTTCACTTCAAGTGCGCTCTACAGTAATTAACTTAAAAATAATCTAGCATTCAGTCAAATTATTCCTATAGTGCTTGATCTAACACTATGATACAAAAATGTACAATACAAATCAATGAAAAGTATTATATAATATAATACAAAATGTACAATAACAGTGCTATTATAGCACAGGACAATAATAATAACTAGCATGACAAAAAAAAATGTACAGTACATTATAAAGCAATGATAAGAGAACTACAAATAATCATTAGTAAGATTGCTATAGCACAGGACAATAGGATAGTACAGGATTCTAGCGTTTTTAGTCTATGTATTATCTATGTAAGTTTATTTTTCATTATCATTATTAATATCGCTAAATGTGTTTTGAAGCCATAAGTATTTGAAATACAAATTAGAAAATACCTCAGCAGCAGGTAATTGAAATACCAATTACAAAATACATTTTTAGGAAGTAATTGAAATACAAATACAAAATACGTATTTGTATTTCAAATACGTATTTCAATTACAAGTATTTCAAATACTGCCCAGCCCTGACTATCACTACCACGGTTAGAAATATGATCTAAACGGTGTTAGAGAAAATATTGCGCTTAATATCGATTAAAAAGTTAACTACAAAATAATTAGAGGGTACCCCCTTATGAAAGCAAAGTTTCCTACCGAAATTTGATTAAAAAAATGTAACTTTATGATTTTTTTATTTTTACATTAAACGACAAAAAAGGTGAAAATTACAACCCTATTATGTCCTAGAGATGATTTTTCACAAAACCGGCGCTATAAAATCGTGGAATTGTTATTTATGCTGTACATAAAATAAATAATCAAATAGACTTCCATCATGTTTTTGTAAATACGATACCTATCGTGATAATTTCTTTAGAATGGCGGAGATCGTACGATGTAATTTTTTTATCGCGATTGTGAAAATTTTCCTTTGTTTTATGTTTTTGTCATAATGATTTAAATGTGATTTGTGCATTTTTAATCTATACCAATTAAAAATGCTGAAGAGTTCATGGATGACTCGCCACAAATTTGCAGCAGGACAACATAGAAAAAGTGTTTGGACGAGTTGAGCGCCACCACAAAGTAAACATTTTTAAAGTAGAGTTCCTAAACGGAAAACAAATATTGGTTCTCCTGTTTTCATGTTTTCAGATTTGGTGGATTGATTCATTTATTTATTTGCGTTATTTATTTCGCCTTTGTGATTACACTGATGACGAGAATACTTAATTAATACTTGCATTTAATTGTATATTACTAGCTGGGGTAACCGGCTTCGCTCAAGGAATTGATAGGTGATTGAACTAACGTTCTAACCCAAGACGGATCTTGCTTTATATACCCCTATCAATGGGTATCCCCAATCCCTATCCATACAAAAAAGGCTTCGAATGGTCCACAATATTCCAGAATATTCCACATCCGAGAGGGTTCTGGAATGTTCCATAATGATGTTCCCGATTCCATATTCCTTAAAATTCCACAACATTCCAGGATGTTTTGCAATGTTGTGGAATGCTTTCGAATATTCTGGAATTTTCTGGACTGTTCTCTTTTTTTATAGTTATACCTCACAAGAGTCTCAGCTGCTCCCGTCTGGAGCCAGTGAGACTATGGCATCCCCAATCGGGGTATGTTGTGAGGCTGAAGGTAGTGGGGAGGGGAAGGAGATAGGGAAGAGGAAGGTGGGAAGTACCTGGCTATTCAGATCTGGCACCAAACACGGCTAATGCCATTTCAAGTAACGTTTCAATTCTGAATGGTGGTCTTACACCAGGGCGATACTGAGAGTATCTTCCACTCTGGAACGTGCCGCAAATATACTAGATATTATTTTAAATGAATAAATTGTGAAATAACACAAATTAATCAAATAAAATTTATTTGCCACGCCGGGATTCGATCCCGCGACCGTCGGAAAGCTAGTCAAGAGCCTTACCGCTGGACTACGCCGGCCGTCAGCTAGTGTTTTAGTAATTTCTAGAGGGCAAAACTTTCAGCCCTTATATCTTCAAAAGCGTACCCTTCAGTTAAAATCAGGCACCTTCTTCATGGATGGGGGATAGAGGGCTACCGCACCATATAACTCCTTTGATCGTACCAGGACTCCTTTCTGAGTTTTAGCGGGTCGCACACTTTTATACACTTTCTTTTGTAAAATATTTTGATTATTTAAATTTGAAATTTATTTATTTATTGTTTGAAACATTTACAGACTGCCAACAATTATTACATTAATGAAATTGCCATGGGGTTGTGCTTAGATATTAATACTCCGATTAAAAATGTTCACAGCATGCGTAAATCAAGGATAGTCATTATAAGGTGGTGATGCTAGTAGTGAAATAACAGATATAATAATAAGCAAAATTAAATGTTAAATATATTAGGTACAGAAAAATAGAAGAAATAATAATATTTAATTATTTTTAGTTCAAATACTTCTACTTGCATAATGTCATATTAGCTGTGGATGTGTGGATTTGTGTTGCAATTGTAACCCCAATATTTATAAAACCGACACATCGACTGCACTAAGTCAATGAAAACGAAACGATTATAATGTATAAGAAACGATTTCAAAGAAATTAACATGTTAATTTATTAAAGTTTTTTTAATACCAATATAAAATTTATCAATTTTTTTATTTTATATAATTTTATTTTTTTATTTGTAATAATAAAGACAAGGTAAATACAATATGACAGGAAAAATAAAAATATTTTACAGAAAAAGAAAAGTCCCAATAAACTACTTTTTAGTAGTTTGTCAATGGGTGCTTTTACTTTGAGGATTTAAATAAACTTATTTTACTTTATTTTGCAGTTACAATTTTTGTGCTAGTGTCTAATACAAATTTTTTCTTTCGGCGAGCCAATTCTTCAACATAATATTTGTTTTACCATTTGTACATTTTTTAATTTCAGCAGGTAACATATTCAATAAATTTGGTATCATGTAGTCCAGCGTTCTTTGTCTATATTTGTTCAAGTGCTTAGGTACAATTAGTCCTTCATTTAGCGTAAAACGGGTATTGTAAATGTGATCCAGTTTATGTATGTATACAGGGCTATTCATATGCGGAGATATAATTTTATACCACAGAATTGCTCTTACTGAGAGAATTTTGAGATTCTGGTAAAAGTACGGAACATTATGTCTTTGTTCGTATAAACTTTTATGCGCTAATAATTTAACTAATGATTTTTGAACCGATTGAACATGATTTACATTTGTGTTACAGGAAAGTCCCCAGGCTGTAATTCCATACCTTATAATAGATTCAGCTAATGATAAATAAATTATTCGAAGTGTGCATATTGGAACATAGAATTTTAATTTATATAATCTGCTAACCAAAGATCTGAGTCGTTCACAGACTTTATTTATTTGTGAATCCCATTTGAAAAAACAGTCAATAATAACTCCTAAATAAACATATTCTTTAACCAGTTCAATATTTTCACATGTGCACAATAGTAATAATTATAATAATAATATTAATGTCGCGCTCGTGAATCGTGATTTAAACATAGTTTTAATTTTAGTAATAATATGAATATAGGTACACAGAGAAGAATAGTAAACAATTTAAATGACAAGTTAGAATTACCTTGAATTAATGTAATTTTGAGCCATCTTGCATAGCTTTATGCTCACTGCAACTATTTCCAAAAATACCCACGCTTGTCAAAGTAAGGAGTCCAGAGGAGGAGAAAATGTAGGTATACTCTTATCTTTATATCATATGCATATCTAGTATCTGAACAATAAATAATAATTTATATTGGTATATTATATTGGTATATGCACTGAAGAGATAGAAATTTGGTATGAGCGTGTCGGGTTCCTATGATCGAAGTGAGGGTAGTTTTGACTTACTTCGGGTGAATTGATCGATCTTTTTCAATTATCAAATTTTTATTTATGAGTAGGTACCTATATAGAAATAATACACTTTTATCTTCTGTAAGTCAATTTGGGAGGCGGGAATGGGTACCGCAGTCCCGGGAACCTGTATTGGATAACCAACACCTATGCCATAGGTCTCCCCAAGTGGTTCGCTACGTTTGGTGATTTAGCGGGGGTGCCCGGGTTCATGGGGTGAGGTTTGTCGGATGGCCGGGACACACTGAACCTCAGATTCCTACCCCCCCTTAAACCCCTTTCCTTCGCAGAACTCTCATATCCTTCCTTTCCTTAAAAAATCCTCCACACAGCATCCCCAAAGATGACATACGCCCCGAGGGAAATTATTTTCCTCAGGGTCTCCTGTATGGAGCTCATATAAAAAAAAACAAAGTGGCCTAAACACAGTTTGATGATGCCTTCAGAAGGCGAAACAGCTGTCACGCGTCATGATAATTACACAGGAGAATTTGTTTATAAATAACAAAATATTTTTATGAATTAAATGATAATTTTTTTTTAATATTTAGGTTTATCACTTGTTGAATCTACACCTGTATTATAATTTTTTTTTAATTACTGCCTTGTCGTGTTTTTTTTTTCTTTTCTTAAATATTTTATTTACTTTTATGTTTCTAAATACCTATCTGTGAACATTAATAATTGGTCTGTTTTTTGTTATCCTCTTATGTATATTATGTTACTAAGACAAGTTATTGCTGACAAGCTACTTGCAGTAGCTTAACGGGTGTAAATTCCCATTGTATGCAATTTTGTGCAAAAAAAAAAAATATATAAAAAAGACTGTTTATGTTCCTTAAATAAAAAATATTTTTGTACGCATAAAAGAAACATAATAAATTTTATTTGATTAAAATGTATTATTTCACAATTAATTCATTTAAAAATAATGTATAGTATATTTACGGCACGTTCCAGAATGGAAGATGGCCCAGTATCTCCCTGGTGTAAGACCACCATTCAGAATTGAAACGTTGCTTGAAACGGCTTTAGCCGTGTTTGGTGCCAGATCTGAATAGCCAGGCACTTCCTCACTTTCCTCTTCCCCATCTCCACTATCTACCCACAATCTTCAGCCTCACAACATACCCCAATTGGAGATGACATTGTCTCACTGGGTCCAGACGGGAGCAGCTGGGACTCTTGTGAGGTAAAAAATAAAATGAAGTTCTACAAATTAAACTTGATAAAAACAACTAATAAAGAACCTAATACATTTCAAAACAGTAACCTCATAAAAACAAATTTATCGTTACATCTACCGACAACGTCATTACCTAACCTTTATAACCAACGTCATCTGTTAATTTGCATACATATCAAATCCACACCACCCGTTTGCCAGCCCGCTGCCCGCTGCCCGCTGTCCGCTTGCAAGCCCGCTCCTATTATATATTATACATTTCAACCAACTTACACAAAACCTTTACAAATTATATACCTAAACCCTCCTCATGAATCACTCATCTATTGGTGAAAACCGCATGAAAATCCGTTGCGTAGTTTAAAAGATATAAGCGTACACACAGCGGGAGCGACTTTGCTTTGTCACTACTATGTAAAGAAGATGTTCTTAAATTACACGAAAATACTCGTATGTCCATAGAATTCTCATTAAATAATAATAATAGATGCAGTGGCCTGCATCTGGCTGTCTGGAACCTGTCCAAACGTCTTATGAAAAATTGACTACAAATCGGTATAGATTACAGTTCTAGGGAGATATTATGTTCAGTGATTATATCTGATTAGATAAAGTACGATATCAATGTGTTTTGTTATCGATCCGCCATGAATCACTTCACGACTAACCAGATTGGACTAGGTAGGTATTTTAAAATGTTGCGAAAATTTAACTTAAAATATTTTGGAGGCGTCTACTAATATCTACAGGAATTCCAAAAACTGAACAAATCGGACTAATATCTATGAGAACCAAAGTGCGTACGAATATCTACAGCTCAAACTGCTGACTAATATCTATGAGAACCAAAGTGTGGATGAATGTCTACAGCACTGGCAGAGCTAGGATTTGCAATTATGTAAATCATATTGGAATAACGTAATATTGCGCATGCAGTTTAAAAACTTAAATAATGTATGTATGTATGTAAAAATCCCTAATATCGGACTATTGGACACATTTAGCTGATTATTAAGGATTTGGGCTTTTGTTTTTACAGCTTTCTTTACTTCGAGTGCTTCTAAATTATTTAGTCTGTTACCGTGACCATTTCTATGTCAGTTAGGTTAGGTTAGGTTAGGTTGTGGTGCCGTGTATTTCGAAATAAATATCTTTGTATTATGACCTCCATGTTTGTTCAATAAATTATTATCCTCGTAAACAGCAAAATAGTAATATCACGCAAAAAACTTCATGTACCTACTTTAAATGATTAAGCCTTTACGTAATTAGTAATAACGTAATTGAAGTAATTTATGCTTTTCCGTATAACCTCTTGCTCAGCTGCACTCTGTAGATATTAGTCCAACCTACGCTCCATAGACATCAGTCACCACTTTTCCGTATAACCTCTTGATCAGCTGCACTCTGTAGATATTAGTCCAACCTACGCTCCATAGACATCAGTCACCATCTGTAGATATTAGTCCACACTCTGAAGTTAGTAGATATTAGTCCAACATATGAGCTGTAGATATTCTTCCGACACACAGGCTGTAGATATTAGTATCTGGAGTCAATATTTTCCATACAATGTCATTGTTATTGTGAGAAATATGCACTATCAATGTAAAAATTTAAAAAATACCATCCGACAATTTCAAGAATTATTAAAAAAAAATAATTTATCGGTTTAAATTTTTTTTTCTATAATTTAATCTTTTTTCAAATGTCTTCATTATTTTTTTTGGGTTTGTTTGTTGAAATTTTTTTCCTCAGGGCCTCCTGTGTGGAGCTAATGTAAAAGAACAGATTAAATTCCTGCCATCTCGGAACAGGCTCAGCCGAATGAAGTTGTTTACACTTTTTCCAAAAGAAGTATGTTTATCTGTCTATGTATGCTTGGTTAATAAATATATGTTTTTTAGTTAATAGCGTCGAATACGCACTTGATTTCGTCACTACTATTCAAGAAATTGCTCCGTGTATCCGACATTTTGTCTGATCAAAACTAAAAATATGTAATCAAATTATGACTCTTCTTATCTACACAGTACTTATCATTTTTTATCACATTACTCACCCATTTCATTACCCAATATTCTTAATGTACGTTATATAATAGGTACCGCTTCATATCGAATAATAAAAAGACAAAAGTATGTTTATTTTTAATGTATTATTTGATCCTTGAAGGCAGATTTATTGGGCTTAAAATCTTTCCTTTGTATCTCCTGTTATTTATAGCTTTTTCGGAATTTTCTAAAGATTCAGTTTTTTATATTTTAAATTGTACTGCAATCGTTAATTAAAAAGCAGCAATGATAAACATTAAAAAAATATCAAGGGCCGGTTGTTTTAAAGAATTTTAACTATTTCAAAGTTAATTTTTAATTTCTGCGAAAGTTGTTTTCCAGTTCTGTTATAATTTCAGTTGTGAAACAACTGGCCAATGATAATATAAAAGAGAATATGAATATAACCTTCACAGAACTTAAAAAAATAACTAAAATTTAACTTAATTTAATTTCACTTAATTTTTGTAATCGACACATTTTTCCCAAAATGTGTCGATTACACATTTTGGGAAATGAATATGCTAACATCGGCGACATTTATTTCTTAAAATTAGCGCAATATAAACATGCACTCAAAAATTATTTTTCCATAATGTAACTTTATATACGCAATATGGACATGTTGAAATGAAATGATGATATTTCTCATTGTTCTATTTTGTTATTTTTTGTTGTGATACATAAAATAATTGTATGTTTTTTTTAAGTTTAAAACTACTATAATGTAATGATACTATTTTTCTTACTTTTGTACTCTATTATATGTTTATTTATAAAAGGCAGTATAGCCGTTTATGTATTTAAAATAAAATAAATAAAAAATCTCCCAAGGGCTCTAAATATTCTATGAATTGTTTTTTTTTCACTTAATTTATTCAATATTAAAAAATAATAAAATCGTAGGTATTATCCGATGGCAGGTATCATCTGATGGCAGGTATCATCCGATGGGAAGTATCACCTGACTGTAAACATCATTTGAAGGAAGGTATCATCTGATGAGAGGTGTCATCCGACGGCAGGTGTCATCCAACGGTAAGACCCAACTGTAGGTATCATCCGACAATAAGTATCATCTGACTTGTGTCTTCGATGGGAGGTATCCGATGGTAGGCATCATCCAACTGCAGGTAGGTGAGACTTGTACAAAACCGTATACCGGTGTAAAAGGGTATTACTTTATAAAATCTCGCAAGTCAGCAGAAACATGTCGGTACAATGTCAGCTCGCTGGCGAGATACCACATGTTTTAAGTTTTTTGGTGTCCTGATGTATTTTTTTAACCGAAATTGAATTGATTAATAGTGAAGTTATTATAATTTGCAGGTGAAAGAAATGTTAATAATGTAATTATGAATATTGTATCTTTTTTTACATAAAACTTTTGGGTGATTTTCGTAACATTTTTTACATTTGTGTAAGAATGTCCGTATTTTTTCTCGGGTCACATTTTTTACATTGGTGTAAGAATTTTTTCTCGGGTCACAACCTTATGGGGTAAAACCGGCCATTATACGTTGATTCGGAATATTTTTATTATAGTTTTTTTTATTTGTTTACACGTATTACAAACAAGCCGCGTAATTACCAAAGAAAAACTACCGGACAGAAAAAATGGGGACAGCAATTTTGAGAGTAGTAGTTGAAGGAGCAATGGGATTCTTAAAAGCAGCAGAAACCTAAGGAGTACCGAAATTCACATTGCAAGACCATGTCAATAAATACAGAAACAATCAAGGTTTGGCTTTATCTACAACAAAAGACCCAGGCCGTTTTAAGCCTGCATTTTACACAATACAAGTCCGGTACACTGTTTTATCCACCCTACGGGGCAAAATCGGAATATTAGAGGTCTTGTATTTTTTTCATATGTTTATGACTAAGATTTTTCGACATGTTTCTTTTGTGTGTTGTTCCTTGGTAAAACCAAAAAGCCGAATTTTATTTTAATTTTCTAAACTTCTACCTTAGGTATACGGTTTTGGAGAGGTCTCCCCTATCATCGGATGGATGGTATCTTCCGATGGAAGGTATCATCCAATGGAAGATATCTTCCGACCGTAGATATGATTCGACAGTAGGTGTTATCCGACGGTAGGCGTCGTCTCCCCTATTATCGGATGGATGGTATCTTCCGATGGAAGGTATCATCCAATGGAAGGTATCTTTCGACGGTAGATATGATCCGACAGTAGGTGTCATTCGACGGTAGGCATCATCCGACGGTAGGTATGATCCGACGGTAGGTATCATCCGACGGTAGATATCATCCGACGATAGGTAGCATACGAACGTAGGTATCATTCGATGGCAGCCATATTCCAATGGCAGGTATCATCGGATGGAAGGTATCATCCGATGGGAAGTATCATCCGAAGGTAGCTATCGTAAAATGGCAGGTACCTTCCGACGGCAGGTATCAAACGATGGCGATGGAAGGCATACGTGGTGTGCAATATCATATTGATAGATAGCGTTATCAATGTAATATAACCAAACAATGATTAATTTTTTATAATTAATAACAATAAATTGGGCAAGCCACGTCAAGTGGATTTCCATTACCTACTTATATCTAATCAAAGATTATTTTTAAATGCGCTAATTCTGACTAATCTGAACAATCAATCTTTCTTTTTGCCTAATTTGATAGTAGAGGTACCTATTCTCGGTATTGCAACCAGGTTGAGCAGATCACAGTTAGTATTCAGACAGATGCATTGCTTGCTTACATTACATAAAAATACACTAAATTGAAAAGTTCGTTTTTATCTGAAAACCGTACTTGACATACTTAAGCAGGAATCAGACAGTTCACAATTCGTTAATATCTATCATTCATTTTGCCTCTTTCACTCAAGGTGACTGAACACGAACACGGACTGAACACGGACTGAATACGAAATGAAACAAAAGTACCAAATGAATTGATTAGTGAACCGATGTTGGATTTTGGCATTTAGCATCTTTCACAAGCTTTTAGAATGAAAGAAAAAAGTCTGAATACGGAAATATTCGATTCCTTTGCTGTCTTAGTCCTCCATCACCACACAAGCAACATTTCTCGCTTACTGTGGTGCTGGTAGGAGATTTTCAATTATTGTCAGGTTATTGGTAACCCGGCAAAGTTTGTCTTTCTTTTTAAAATTTTAATTTAAATTTTTTTTAATTTGTTTCGCTTGGAACGTTGTTAAATCGTAGATTTATGTTTTGGAAACCGTTTAATTGCACATCTCATAGTTTCACTGAAATACCGCAATGGTATTTAAGTGAAACGATGAAAACTCCCACAGGATTTTATATTTCGGGGTTGACTGTTTAACCTAATTTTGTAAATATTTTAGCCAACCAGATCTTGACCCTTAGTTACGTTTTTTATTATAATGAACATTTGAGGTGCCTAAACAGTGTGGGTTTTTCAGAAATCGCAACGCACCTAATAGATAAAGATCACTCGTTTAATAAATCTTCGGGGATAGTGTACTATATAGAAATAGGATAGGTCTATGTCTAAATCTTCTAGAATCTAGAAGCTCTTAAAATAATAAAAATAAACTTCATAAAAAATAAATGAAACCAACTTACCAATTAAACAATTCGATCTGTAAAATTGCCCCGTTTTAAACATAGTTCCCTTCCCTACACCTACTTTCACTCCCTCTCTCTTAGGTACATCCCCCTCGCCTCCCACCAAAGTTAATTTTCTCTGTCCCTCTTCATCTTTTCCTTTAAATATTTTGTAACTCTGTAATTTATTAAATATGTTTTATACACCCCTAATGAAGGTTCAGGTCGAACCGAAACCGGTTGGTTAAAGATATATAATAAAGTGAACTTCAATGGTGGTTATTTTTTTGCAATTATTATATATAATGATACGTTTATGTGAAAATCTGTCATTAGATTTTTTTGTAGATTTTGTTTATAAGTTTATTATGTATGTAAAATGTATATATATTTCAGGGGTTCCAAAATAATCATCGGACACAAGATTTCTCAGTACAATTTGCAGTTTTATTCGTGCTGGTATACTCTCTATCATCAAAGTTTGTTCTTTCTTTATTGTCGGAGCAACAATTAGTGGCAGTTCTTCAAATTCACTTTTATCTATTAGAATATGATTCAGAATCTTGTTCTGCTATTTCCCTCAACAATATATTTGAAGCTCTTAATACGTTTTCCCTTAAAATCCATAGCCGCGCCCCACCACCGTTGACGTTTTATTTGCTTTTTTTTAGTTAATTATTGGATAAAAGGATCACAAATCAAACGAATGCGTACTACTTCGTTTCACGACATCGTAGGACGTAGTGGGAAAGAACGAATGAACGTTCATTTTTACACTATTCTGTATATGTCGTGAGAACGCGGAATGAAATAAAAATGAACGTTTACCAGAGTGAACATTACCCGAGTGAACCGTCTTATTTATGCTTTATATATATTTTTCCATACCAAAATTAAATAAGTTAAACAACGCACAAAATATTATTATTAATTATTTTATTTTATTATTATTATTGTACAACAGAATAATTCCAATTATAGTACAATTTAGTTACCCTATCAGTATTTAGGCAAGTGACTCTTCAATAATATTTTTAAGGCATATAAAGAACAGTCACTTACATCCAAATGGTTTGCAATTTCATTTAACCGCACCACTCCCCTCGTCATGCTATGCTTTGCCAAGACGTCTGTTTTGCCGTTCGGTACTTTAAATAAGTCATGATGTCGACTTCGGCTGTAGTGGTCTGGTACATATAAATCATAGCATCCCAAGAGAAATGGGCTATCGATGAAATTGTTCCAAATTTTGAAAGACAAAATAGCAAGACTTGCTTTCCGTCTAGTTTCTAGACTCACAGAATCAGTTTCCTCAAGTAAGTCAATATGGTGCATGAACCTTGGATAGGTTCCATGCTTCCGCATATAAACATACCTGAGGAATTTCTTCTGGATTTGCTCTAACATATCAATGTACTTCTGGTGGTACGGTGCCCAAACATCGCTCGCGTACTCCAACTTGCTTCTCAGTATGCCTTTAAATAACGCTAGCATAGCTTCTTGGTTATCAAACTGCTTACAAGTCCTGATGATGAACCCAAGAAGTTTGTAGCAAGACTGAGTGAGCTGCGATATATGGCAAGAGAATGTCAGTTCGGGATCAAAGACGACACCGAGATCCTTTACGGATTTTACACGTGATAACGTTTCGCCTTTTATTTTATAATCGTAAACTATAATGTTTTTACAACGAGTGAAGGACGTTGTGACACATTTCTTTGTATTAAAATCTAATTTGTTTACCAACGACCATTCAGATAATGCATCTAGGTCAGTTTGCATTTTAAAGCAATCTTGTTGGCAGCTTATTTCCATCATAATTTTAAGGTCATCAGCAAATAGTAGACATTTGCCATTCTTAACACAGTTTTGGATGTCATCTAAAAGTATTAGAAACAACATAGGTCCGAGGTTAGACCCTTGAGGAATTCCAGATTGCGCTTGGAATTTTTTTGAATTATGTCCATTTATCGAAACAAATTGGCTTCTGGATTTTAAATACGATGAGAAAAAGTTCAGTGTTGGTAGATCGAAGCCTATTTTAAACATTTTCCTCAAAAGTATATCATGGTTAACACGGTCAAATGCTTTGGCAAAGTCGGTGTAAACTACATCTGTTTGGTGCCTCGAGTCTAAACTGGTGGCTACCAACCGCGAAAAATTAAGAAGATTTGTGATTGTTGATTTCTTTGGAAGGAAACCGTGTTGATTTTCACCAATGAATGGCGCAATCTGGTGACTTAATTTATCACAGATCAATTTTTCAAAAAGTTTTGGCAGCGCTGATAATACGGCTACCGGTCTGTAGTTTTTGACGTCTGTCTTATCTCCAGCCTTGAAAATAGGACTGACTCGGGTCAGTTTCCACATTTGGGGGAACGTAGAAGTCAAAATACTAGAGTTAAATATATAACAAAGGGCTTCACTTATCATTGGTGCTATGCTAATGATAATACTGGAAGGAATTCCATCCGGTCCTATAGCCTTGTCTGTCTTCAGCTTACGAATGTAGGCTTCTATCTCTTTCGGATTAGTTAATCCAAGAGATATGTCACCTAAGTTCCACGGAATTTCTGTTTTCGTAAATTCCGTACTGAGATCCGGGGTTTTACTATCATATACAGACCGAAAGTAGTCTGCGAACATCTGACAAATAGATTCTGAATCTGTTATAAATTCGTCTCCACTCTTCAGGCCATTATGCGACCTGGAGTTTGCTTTCTGTGATTTTATGAAATCCCAGAAATATTTGACATCGCCTTTAATCCCGTCCTGAATTCTTTTTAAATATTGCTGTTTAGTTACGGCAATATCTTTTTTGAGCTCGGATCGCACCGCAGAAAACAACAAGTAATCAGATTGCTTCTTGTGCAATCTATACCTCCTGCGATGCGCTTCCTTGCTTTTTATTTTGTCAATAATTGATTTTGTGAACCATATCGGGTAGGTTACACTCACATTTATTGATTTCTTAATTGGTACACATAAATCAAAAACACTTGCCAAAACATTATAAAAATAATCTACCGCAACATCAACAGAGTGTAATGCTTTTAAGAAATGTCCAGTCAAAATGTGACAGAATGTTTTGACACAATTTTATATCAGCACGCTTAAAGTTATATTGTGAGTAGCAGTTGGTAGTTTGTGCAGACGATGTCGGGCGAGTGCAGGCGTGGGGATTATTGTGACCGTTACGTCGTATACGCGTGGCTCGTGCGAGACTCGCCATGATGGCCAGTGTTGGATGATGACGATCTTCTTTGACGAACGGCTCCTCGCTTCTCGTCACTTCACATACGGAAAGGTTACTTAGGACGAGGTCCAGCATATTGTCATAACTGTTAAACACTTCACTATGCTGTGTTAATCCATTTGAGCAACAAAAATATTGGATATCATTTAAAATATCTTCAGGTTTATTATGCAGGTTAAAATCACCCACTATAATAATATTTTTATTCAATAATAAATTCGAATTGGTATCTAAATGCTGATAGAAGTTGCGTCTATTTTCACCATCGTCTGTGCAATAAAAATAAGTTACACATATAAGTACGGTAAAGTTATTTTTAAAAATCTTTACCCATAGATGTTCTCCATTTGTTTCTAATTCCTTTAGGCGCATTGAAGCAAGCGGTTTACGAACAGCGAGAAGAACCCCTCCCCCTCGCTGCCCGTCTCGATCACGTCGATGTATTGTATACTGGTCAGTGAAAAGTTCCTTTTCAAAAATAGATGTTTGTAGCCAATATATTATACTTAACAATTATACTTACCAACGCACAATATCAGTATACAAACCAAATTACTTATCATCGGGCCATAGCCCCGGGAACCTTTTGTTGGATAACCGACACTTCCGCCACTTAGCAGGGATGCTCGGGTTCATGGGGGTGAGGATTGTCTAGATCTTGGTGGCGTATGCGTCTGCCAACTGTGCAGCGGGCCGGATTTGGTGAAACTGGTTAAGGGAGACTATTTTACCTTTCCAGCAGTACTATCTCGACCCATGGCCTGGCACCTGTGGAGGGGATGAATTCATCGTCTGTCACTCCTGGATTCACGAACCCCTAGATTCTAACCCACCCCTCATACCGTTTTCCTTCACAGATCTTTCTCTCCTTCCTTTTCTTAATAAAAAATCAGACAGTGCAATTCACACGCGGTAGAAGTGAAACTAGAAAGTCGTTAGATGTCACTTTTTTATTTTGCCTGTTTATTTTAAAGTGGTTTGAAGATTGGACATTGATTTAAAAAAAAACATTATTTTTTGGATTTGGCAGGATTCGAACCACCGATTGCTGGATGTCTCTCTGGGCGCTGAGAATCAGGCGCTTAATACCGCTGCGCAAAGTGAGGCTCGCGCGGTGCTGTGAATTTACCGCATTATATTAGAACCGAGGACCGGTCAAATAACACATTTTAGTGATGCACTTCCGTTTCATCCGAATTTCAAATCACAACGAGGCTAAAGAAGTGTCACTTCAAAAACCTCTCCATACAGCCTACCCAAAGACATAAACAGCGTGTGGAGCTAATGTAAAAAATAAAGTTTCTTAATCTACTACCAGTGACCATCCAATGCTACAACTAGTGATACTGATTTGAGAAATAGATCGGATACAAGACATTACTGTGAGCTGTGACTAGGAAGTATCATGTTGCGGAAGAAATTAATGCAACAAAATAAGTTATTATAATTATTATTATAAACATAAAAAAGTAATTATAAATTTTGTCAAAACTATTCATAAGCTGTTTTTAATTTACTTATCAAATAGGTTAACACATTTGGTAGCATTATTATATATTACATTATTATTTTTAAATTATTCACACTTTTACTTGGTTTGTAATGAATGCATGTTACGAAAAGGTTGAAAAATTGACAGTTTTATCTTATCTTCAGTTCACACCGCGTAACAACAAAGAAATAACTATACTGTTTGGTTCTGAAACAGTCTTTTAGAAAACTAAATCCATTTTCCTCAAGTCCTTCAGTAATCATGCATTCCTTTCTCTTCCTCCTTTCCTCAAAAGTCTCTACCAGGAGAAGAAGATGAACCTACCTACATGAGGAAATAATGGAACAATATTATCGCCCAAGTTTACCCTACCTACTTGGGCAGTTGAATTTTGTTCGTGACATGGGTCCCAGCTCTCTCGTGGATAATATTGCAAATATCGCAAGATTTTGTCTTTTTATCGTAAAAAACTGTCGTTCGTAGAAGCCTGGTGTTGTGTCAGTGCTGAAAGCCAGGATCGATCCTGCATCGCCGTAGTACGCCGTCAAAAGGTAAGAGATTTCCTCTCAATTCCTATTTCCTTACGATTGAATTTCAAAACACAATTATTTGGTATTTACTCAAAACAAAAAAAAAGGGATTTACAGTCATCTTTTCGGGTCTCGGTATCGGCCGTGACATTTTTGGTTCCTCTCGCTGGATATTTTCGTTTTTTGTCGTTTTTTTGGTAGACGTAATTTTGAAGCTAGAGTCATAGAGTATTGTGTTTTGAAGTTTGAATCGTTCCATTTCGTTGACCCTTTTCCGGTTTATAAAAGCTGTTTCAGAATTATACATTTAATCGTGAATATTGGAGTAGCATTTTAAATTTGAATTGGTTGAAA
Source organism: Limnephilus marmoratus (assembly GCA_917880885.1). Classification (NCBI taxonomy): domain Eukaryota; kingdom Metazoa; phylum Arthropoda; class Insecta; order Trichoptera; family Limnephilidae; genus Limnephilus; species Limnephilus marmoratus. Next base: position 19,600,487 of record OU862908.1, read on the forward strand.
GTCGTTGGGCGGCTTAACATTTTTTGAATTTGGTAGATAGTAGGTACTTGTACGTACAATATCACCGCCACGCGTCGGTATTACCTACATGAGCTACAAGCGCCTGTCTAGTGTCGGTAACGTAGGTCGCGTTAGTTTATCGCGTCAGCTGTTTATAACAGCGGACATTAATATTTTTGTTTACAAGTTTGACGTTATTTTGACAGTGTTTTTTATTTTGGTTTGTTGTTAAAAATATTCATAATGGCGGCTAACACTATTAAGTACAAACTAGCACTGTTAGATATGGAAAGTGTGCGTTCTTCTGCGATCAAAGCCATAACATCTTTGAATATTACTGATAAAAATATATTCAAAGCACGTTTTTCGGACGTATCTGATATTAGAGATAGTTTCGTCGCTTCACATATTTTAATTGAATCAAATAAGAAAGATGAATTAGAAATTAAAGTTTTGCAAGAAAAATATACTGAAATCCAAAACATGTATTACGAGATTCAGTCGTATTATAACCAATTATTTCCAGAAGTTTTGGAAAGTGAATCGGATCATTTAATGGCCAAAAATAATGTTTCGTTGCCAAAATTAAAATTGATTGTTTTCACTGGAATATCAACAGATTGGACAAATTATATAAACACCTTTAATTCTTTGATCGATTCTAATAGTGGTTTGAGTTCTATTAAAAAAATGCATTATTTAATAAGTTCCCTTTCGGATGAAGCCTTAACATACGTTAAACATTTGCCGATTTCTGAAGAAAATTATTTTGTTGCATATAATCTGTTAAAGGAACGGTATGAAAACATACGTTTGATCGCTGATAGACACGTAGAATTAATTCTGTCGATTCAACCTGTAAAAGCTCAGGATAATTTGAGGCAATTTATTTCCATTTTGAAAGAAAATCTTGCTGCGTTAGAAGCTTTGAATTTTCCAGTTCGCCAATGGAGCTTTCTTTTATTACATATTGTATTACGTAAATTAACAAAAGAATTACGTATTGATTTTGAAATTCAACACAGTTCGGAGAAAATCCCAACGTTTGATCACTTATTGAAGTATTTAGAGGGGCAGTGCTTAGCAAAAGAAATGGCACTTGGAGTTTTTCCTGAAAACCAGTTACAGGCTCATAAAGGTCCATCTAAATCATATAATGCAAAACATCGATCGAGCAATAATATTAATGCGTTTGTATCAAACATTGAAATCAAGTGCATTCTTTGTAAATCGCCACACTCACTGCACAAGTGTGAAAAATTCTTAAGCCTTACTCCAAAGGATAGGTACTTATTCGCAAAGGAAAATAATTTATGTCTCAATTGCTTAGCGCAAGGAAAACACAAGGCAAAAAATTGTCATTCGCGTTTCACTTGCAGACAATGTCAATTAAAACATCATATTCTATTACATTTTCCAAAAAAAATCGTGGAAAATTCAGACCAGCAAGAAAACTCTTCAGAACCCTTGGTGTTGACCACATTTTACAATAAAACTCACAAAACGGTTCTTTTGTCTACAGCTTATGTGGAAGTTTTAGATAAAAATGGAGTATTTCAGAAGGTTCGTGTTATGCTCGATAGCGCAAGTCAGGGAAACTTTATTTCGGAAAATTGTGTCAAAAAATTAGGTTTGACTCGTTCTAAAAAACAACCACTTACCGTGATAGGTATTGGAAATATTCCTACTATTAATTCTAACGGATTAATAAGAACACAATTTCGTCCTGTCGATTCGAAGGAATCTGGTATTGTGACAGATTTCCTTATTTTAAATAACATTTGTTCGAATATGCCATCAAATCGTATCGTCGATCATCATTGGAATCACATCGTGGGTCTCAAATTGGGAGATCCAACATTCTACTTATCATCAGCTATTGACATACTGCTTGGAAGTGATATTTTTGCGTCATTGTTATGTTCAGGAAAATTGATGGGGAAAGAAAATGAACCCATAGCTATAGAAACTAAATTGGGTTGGATTTTGATGGGAAATGTTGGACCATCAAATCATTGTATAAATTCATTCTTCACGTCAATGGAGGAAAATATTGATGAAAAGCTTAAATGTTTTTGGGAAATTGAAAATGTTCCAGCTTTGAAGAAAATTCAATCGCCTGATGAAATTCGTTGTGAAAAAATATACACTGAAAGTACCTACCGTAACCAAGACGGAAGATACGTCGTTTCATTGCCATTTAAGGAAAGCCCGGAAAAGTTGGGAAAGTCATATGACATAGCATTGTCACGCCTCAAGCATTTAGAAAGGAGACTGAATAGAGATTCTGATCTCAAATCTCAATATATTTCGTTCATGAGAGAATATTTTACATTAGGGCACATGATCGAAGTGCCACCTCAATCGCCAATTATTGCTAACTATTTCATACCCCATCATGGAATAATCAAAGAAACCAGTTCTACAACTCGTTTAAGGGTCGTTTTTGATGCCAGTACCAAATCGTCTTCGGGTACGTCATTGAACGACATACTTTTGGTCGGTCCCAAATTACAAAGGGACATTGTCGAATTAATGTGTAATTTTCGAATACACAAAATCGTTTTTACAGCTGACATCCGTCAAATGTATAGGCAAATACTGGTGGATGAGAAATCTCGCCGTTATCAACATATTTTGTGGAGAGAATCATCTGATCATCCTGTAAAGGAATTTGAATTACAAACAGTAACATATGGCACCTCAAGTGCTCCATACCTATCCATTCGTTCACTTCATCAATTAGCAAATGATGAAAAATTGAATTTTCCAAAGGCTGCTACTATATTAATTGAAAATACCTACGTAGATGATATTATCAGTGGTGCGCAAACTTTGGAAAGCGCTCGACATTGTATAGTGGAATTAATTGCATTACTTCAAAAAGGTTGTTTTGAATTGAGAAAATGGTCTAGTAACCATCCTGAAATATTGGAAGACATTCCTGTCAGCTACCGGGAAGTACCCTTAAGTTTTGAGTCGGATACTGACAGGAAAAACCTTAATATTTTAGGTATTCAATGGATACCGTCGCTTGATCAATTTACATATAAAATTCATAATGTTTTTAGTGACCACTGTACCAAACGCATAATTTTATCGACAATTGCACGTCTATATGATCCATTAGGTTTTATTAATCCTGTCGTTTTTATTGCTAAATGCTATATGCAAAATTTATGGAAAATTCAAATTGGTTGGGACGAAGAAATCCCTTCGGACATGAATTTGAAATGGAAGAAATATATAAAAGAGCTTCCATCACTCGCCAATTTAAAAATTGATCGATATGTCGCAACTTCTCCCACCAGTCGATGCATACTTGTTGGGTTTGCGGACGCCTCTGAAAGAGGATACTGTGGAATTGTTTATCTGGTAGTGATTAATAACACAGAAATATCCAGCCACATTTTATTAGCAAAATCTCGTGTTGCCCCCATAAAGATAACATCGATCCCGCGACTGGAATTGTTAGGAACAGTTTTATTAGCAAATTTGTTGACTTATTGTCAAGAAGTATATAAAGACAGACTTCAAATAGAAAAGACTGTCGCGTTCACCGATTCAACTATTGTATTGGCATGGCTGAAGACACCTTCTTTTCTATTGCAAACTTTTGTAGCAAATCGTGTTGAAACAATAATACAAAATATACCTTATGAACATTGGTATCACATTTCATCGCAAGAAAATCCTGCAGACTTGGGTTCGCGAGGAGCTTTTCCTAGTGAAATCGCAGACGCGTCGTTATGGTGGAAAGGACCTAACTTTATATCAACACCGTTGGAGGAATGGTTATTTGTTAGGCCTCCAAATATCTCTGTGGACCAGTTACCAGAGTATAAGTCAAAAAATTTAATTACTCTATCTACAAATATGTCAACGTGTGACGAAGAATTTTTATTGAAGTTTTCATCATTATCGAAATTACTTCGTATTATATGTTGGTGCCGTCGGTTTATCAATAGATTACGTTCGAAATCGATTATCAATTTCAATGGGTTATCCCCACTTTCGTTAAAAGAAAATAATTTAGCCTTGCAATGTTGCCTTAAGCTTGTTCAAGCAATTTATTTTCAACAAGATATGAACAATATCTCTTCCCATCGCATTTGCTCAACACAGCTTCAAAAACTCGCCCCATTTATTGATGAAAATGGTGTTTTGAGAGTCGGTGGTCAAATTCGCCTTGCACCGATTTCAGAAAATGCTCGACATCCTATTATTTTACCGAAGCAATGTCATTTGACACAAACTTGAGTAAACTTAAAAAAAACACAAACTTGAGTAAACACAGTGAGCACGCACTTTTTTCCATCCCAAGTAAAATAACAAAAAACACCGATTAAAATTTCTTTTTAGTGCTTTTTTCTAATCAACTAGTATCTGAAGTTGCTGCACAACAGCACCACAGTCTGAGTGCTAAGAAAACAAACAATAAACACGCTTAAATTTAACAAACAAAATTCACATCATCCACTTTTAAAATTATTGTTCAACATTGGCTCAGGTACCTTGCATTCTACAAGCCAGCGACCGTCCACCACTACTAACGTAGTGAATGATATACTAGACTGAAGCCGCTAACCAGGGAAGTCCAACCAACCATTAATTTGTTTTATTAATTTATTTTATCAAAATATCAGAACTAATTATGGATGCGCAAGCATATATTTCCTTGGCTAAAGACGCCATTAATGCATTAACTAGCATTGTGATGGATCCTAACAATAAATTTACCAAAGAACATATTTCTAAAATAATGCCTAAAACAAATAATATTCTTAGCTCCATTGGCCAAATGGCAGCGAGAATGGCCACCTTGGAAGGTGAATTGTCAGTTTATAAAAATAATCCTCCAATTACAACCACTACTATTCCCTCACACTTGCAAACAAAAAACGTTTGTGAAATAATTGCTGAGATCAATGAACAAAATTATAGAGAAAAAAATATAATAATTTGTAATGTTCCTGAAAGTGATGCATCGACTCAAATAGATATTATGAATAGTGATACCACCAGCGTTAAAAAAATCATATCTGACTTGGATAACTCTACAAGTTCTCTAGAACTGAAAATATACAGAATCGGTAAAAATGATAATAATAAACCGAGGGGAATCTGAGTTCCCCGAGTCAAAATGGCCTAAAATCTTACTCGGCAAAAAACACTCACTAAAAAATAACATACGTATGTACCCGGATCTTTCAATTGCGCAAAGGAATCAATTAAATGATTTAAGAACGGAACTGAAAAATAGGCAATCTTCAGGTGAGCAAGACATCACAATAAAATATATTAATAACATCCCAACAATTGTTAAATTAACCCCAAAAAACTGACCCATAACCTGAAATCTACATCACTATCTCTCAAGATTTATTACCAAAATGTAAGAGGACTTAAAACTAAACTAAATAATTTAAGAATTAAACTACCGACCTTAGAATATGATGTTTACTGCTTCACTGAGACATGGTTGACCCCAGATATTAAAAATGGTGAGTTAGGATTTCACTCCCATAACACCTATCGAATGGACCGCGATACTAATACTAGCAACAAAAGTAGAGGAGGTGGCTGTCTAATTTCTATTAACACTAAATTAACCTCAAGAAAACTCAAATGTGCAAATATCAACGTGGAACAACTATTTGTTATAGTGACAAACAAAAGTGAAAAAATTATAGTTGGTTGTGCGTACATTCCACCCTCATCTGATGTCCAGCTATATACTAGTTACTGTCAAGAAGTAGAAATATTGCGAAGAAAATATCCAGACGCTAAATTTATCCTTACAGGTGATTTTAATCAACCTACTGTTCATTGGGATATTAACAACAATAATACTCGCACTAATTCCACGTCCAATAATGGTTCTCGTGAACTTATAGAAATGTCATGTTTCCTAAATCTTAGACAAGTGAACTTTATATATAACTGCAACAATAATCTATTAGACTTAATTTTTAGCAATTCCAGCAATTTAAGTGTACAACATGCAAATGACAATGTTTCAACAATTGATAACTACCACCCACCACTTTTTGTTAAGCACATATCTCTTCAAAATTTAAATTTAGAGTCTTTTAAAGAAAAATCAAATTTTTATAAAGCTGATTATCTTAAGATTAATGAGTTTCTCGCTAAATCAGACTGGAACTTCATTAGTAATTGTAATAACATCAATGATATAATAGAATATTTTTACCGTATAATTTCAGTTTTCAGTTTCAGTGCCGGCAACCCGGGCGTTTATTTAGTTTCATGGTTATTTACATTGTTTTCTTTTCTTTTACCCGCCTCACTAGACAAAGTCTGTTCCGAGGCGAGTAAATCACATATTATGTTTGTTCCAAAAGAAATGTGTGTATTTAAACAAATATATATATGTATGTAAAAAGATAAAAAAGATAAATTATATGTTGGTATATTAAATATTTACATACATACTTTGTTTTTTAGATAAAATTAAATTAACATTTTGTGACAGTTGAATATAGCGGTTACATAATAGAAGTAATAATTAATAATTACTCATAATAATTAATGTTGCAAAAATTGCAGTTTCTCGTATTTGTTTTATTTGTATATTATATAATTTCGTGAGAACTTGTATGAAATGTTATTTATTTAGAATATTTTGAATGTCTGTTCTTTCCTTTTCATTCAACCATATTACAAATCTTTTGAAAAGCCAATTCAAATTATTTGGGGTGACGTAAGTTTTTGTTTGTGTTAGGAAGGTATTGAAAATGTGTGGTGCTAGGTAAGATTCGTGTTTTTTTGCAAAAGTTGATTTGATATGGGGAACTTGAAAGTGCTTATTAATTTTTGCTCTTGTGTTTTGTGAGTGAGGTATGTGGAGATGTGAAGTTTTGATACAGTTTTTGTAAATGATCTTCCTTATGAATAGTTTATTTACGTCTAGTAATTTGTTTCTGATCATTAGCTGTTCCGTCGGATGTTGGTAAGGTTTATAAAACATAATTCTAATTATTGTTTTGTGATTTATTTTAAGAGAATTGAGGTAAGTATCTGCTGCTCCTCCCCAAACTGAAATTCCATACGTTAAAATACTTTGACAGAGTGCGAAATATATATTTTTTAGTTGATTTAATGACATGATGTTTCGTATTGTTTTGAAGAATTAACAAATCAATTGAACTGTACGTCCCTATTACAAAATGTAGGACATCTAATTACCCCAAATGGTTTAGCAAAGAGCTAATTTTTACCATCCAGTCAAAAAAACTTGCACATAAAACATTCAAAATATCTCGAGCTCCAAATGACTATCTACTTTTTTCTAATTTACGCAAAAGGGTGAAAAACATATCGATCTCTTGTTACAAAAAATACCTGGAAAATATTGAGAAATCGTTACAAAATAAACCTCAAAATTTATTCAAATTTGCAAACAATCTGAATAGTAATGAATCTGGTATTCCGTCTATCATATACTACAATGGTAAAATTGCTGATACACCTCAAGGAATTACTGACTTATTTGCCGAATGCTTTGGCGAAGTATATGATGTAAACTCATCTAATAACCAAATACCTCAATTCAACTCAAATATTTCTATTGATTTTAATGACCTTATTATTGATGAAATCGATGTTCAGCGTAAAATTACACTATTAGATAGTAAAAAATCCGCTGGCCCAGACACCATACCAGCAATTTATTTAAAAAAACTGTGTATCTAGCTTAAAAGGTCATTTAACCAATATATTCAATATATCATTAGCATCAGGCCTTTTCCCTCAAAAATGGAAGATCAGTTTCCTTAGTCCCATCTATAAAAAGGGTGATAAAACGGATGCTTCTAACTACAGGCCTATTTGCATACAATCAGCGATACCTAAATTGTTTGAATCCGTAGTTCTATCAAAATTTATATTACAGGCTCGTAAAATCATTTCCCCCCACCAACATGGATTTATATCCGGAAGATCTACACTTACAAACTTAATTATATACGAAAAATATATTTCAGACAATCTAAATTCAAAATTGCAAACGGATGCAGTTTACACAGATTTCAGCAAAGCATTCGACAAAGTTTCCCAAAAAATCTTATTAAACAAACTTAAAGTATATGGGATAAAAGGAAATCTACTAAAATGGTTTGAGACCTATTTAACATCTAGAAAACTATACGTTAAACTATCTAACCATATGTCAAACGAAATTGAAGCTTCAAGTGGGGTGCCCCAAGGTTCTCATCTAGGTCCTATTCTTTTTTTGCTATTTATTAATGACATTGTTTCAATATTTGAAGGTATCCATTTCCTATTGTTTGCTGATGACTTGAAAATATACACTATTATAAGAAATTTAATGGACTGTCTTGTATTGCAAAACAACTTGGATCGATTATATAATTGGTGTAACATAAATGATTTATTTTTAAACATTAACAAATGTCAATCTATAAGTTTTTCTCGAAATAAAAATCCAATACTCTTTCAATATCGCATTAACAATGTGAATCTTTCTACAGTAACATTAATAAAGGATCTGGGTGTCGTTTTTGATAACAAGATGACATTTGTCCCCCACATTGATGCAATCACGAATAAAGCACTTAAATGTCTCGGTTTTGTGTTAAGATCGTCCAAAGACCTAATGCATACTAATACACTCAAAACTCTATACATAACGCTAGTCAGAAGTATTCTTGAGTATAATTCCTCTCTCTGGTCGCCATTATACAATGTGCATTCACACAAAATTGAAAGAGTACAACATAAATTTTTAAGGCATATAAATTACAAATTAAAAATTCCAATAGAAAATTTAAATTATAATTATTTAATGCAATTGCTTAAATTACCCGAATTGTCACAGCGAAGAAAAATCTGTGATGTTTTATTATTATTTAAAATTATCAACGGATATTTGGATAGCCCTGAACTTGTGAACATGATTAATTATCAAGTACCTAACAATTACAACACCAGACTCCATGCTCCATTTAACGTAGTTGCTTCTCGCACTAATTTTATGTTCAACTCTTGTCTTCAGAGATTGCATCGTGTGGGGAATGAAACTTGCTCTGTCGATATATTTTTTTATAAAAACATCGCTTCCTTCAAAAAGCGTATATGAATGCAGATGCAAAAATCCTTAAATGTACCAGATTGTTAAAAGTAACAAATTTAATACCCATTCATCTGTAACTACTTTCATAGTATCTACTTACCTCTTTATACATATATGTAATTGCTGTGTACCTTTTATTTTATTTTTTTCCTGATAATAACAAACTAATGTAAAAATCCTTAAATGTTTCACATTGTTAACAGTAACAAACTTAATACCCACTGCTCTGTAACTACATTCATGATAACTACATTCATAGTACCTACTTACTTATTTACATATGTTATTACTGAGTACCTTTTCTTTTCTTTTTCTCTTTTTCATAATAATAACAAACATACGTACATTTATGATAGCAAAAAAAAATTATAATTAAAAAAATAAAAATAATTAATTACAAGAAAATTACCTACTTTTATATTAATTGTTAAAAATGTTTTACACCACTGCAATACCGGTATGCTTCAAGTGTATTTGGAATCACATTTTGTGTGATATTGTGACAATAATTATTGAATATAATGTAGCGTGAGCCCAAATACGAATCCGCTGGTTGAACTCCTTTGTAAACAATTACTTGAATATTAATACCTACTTATGTTAAGCCTACTTATATCTTTCTAGCTCTGTTTATCATTTTATGTACCATATACTTATGATACTGCATACTTGTTATAATGCTCCTGTACAATTTATTTTATATGTAAAAGCCATCAAGGCGTAAACAAAGAAATAAATAAAGAAATAAATTTGACAACTTTAATAATTGATTATTACCATAGCATGTACCTTCATCCAGGTCCTCGTGCACTCCAATCCATAATATCATTGAAATATTGGATAATTTCGGCTAGGAACGTAATTCAACATCGATTGAGTAAATGCATTTCTTGCTTTAAAAATAATCAGTGCGATGGCTTATCGGAAGGGTGGTGGAATTATTTCCCGGTGCCGAGGGAATGGTTCGTGTTGCTACTTTACGAGCCCCCTCAGGACATTTTTTTAAGCGGCCCGTGGTCAAATTGTATAAGCTACCCATCGATTAATTAATTTTAATTTTATTTTATTTTTATCTTGTTCAATACTTAGGTTAATTAGTTATTTTGCTTTCGTTTTTCATTGCTTTTCTTTCGCATATAGTTGTTGAGAAAATATCATATTTCCTCAAGGTCGGCGGAATGTTTGGTTCTGAAACAGTCTTTTAGAAAACTAAATTTATTTTCCTCAAGTCCTTCAGTAATCATGCATTCTTTTCTCTTCCTCCTTTCCTCAAAAGTCTCTACCAGGAGAAGAAGATGAACCTACCTACATGAGGAAATAATGGAACAATATTATCGCCCAAGTTTACCCTACCTACTTGGGCAGTTGAATTTTGTTCGTGACATGGGTCCCAGCTCTCTCGTGGATAATATTGCAAATATCGCAAGATTTCGTCTTTTTATCGTAAAAAACTGTCGTTCGTAGAAGCCTGGTGTTGAGTCAGTGCTGAAAGCCAGGATCGATCCTGCATCGCCGTAGTACGCCGTCAAAAGGTAAGAGATTTCCTCTCAATTCCTATTTCCTTACGATTGAATTTCAAAACACAATTATTTGGTATTTACTCAAAACAAAAAAAAGGGATTTACAGTCATCTTTTCGGGTCTCGGTATCGGCCGTGACATATACTTTATTTAAAACTTTTTTTCATTATGGCCAAGATAGATAACAAATGTGTTTCGCAAGAGATGTGACTTTTGATATACTGACATACAGAGCTTCGGGCCAAAAAGAGACCCTGTCTCTTTCATCACCAGTTAAAAAACTGGTTAAAGGAAAAATAGAAGTGCATCCGCGAACCTTATGCAGGCGGTCTAGCTGTAATAATGCTAAAATAATAATAGTGACTAGCGCGAGAAGTTGAGCAGTTTGGTAAGGGTGCTCTCCAGTTGCGGCATTTGTTTCTTCCCATGACTCAGTTTGCTCCTTGCGTCGTTCGCCACATAGGTGTTGCTCGCATAGCTCTTGGCTACCTTGCCACTGACAAAGGTCATGAGGTCGAGCACATTCCACTTGCATGGCACTCTGTCCAGTTGCTTGCATAGCTCCTGTATCATCCATGTCCCATCCAGCTCTCGCCACGACACGAAATCTAAAAAATATTCATATCAAAATGTTAGATTTTTTGTTGTTGTTATTTTTTGGCTACTTCGACATTAAACTAGCACATTTTCTGGTTTATTGATGAATTTCCGTCTTATAACTAATCAATAGTATTCGATGGTAATCAAATTGAACAATCGATGTTGAATAACGTTGCAGTGTTTTCAAAAAAATCGTCCATCAAAGTTTGGATTAAAGTCTTTAAGTAGGTAACCCTGACGGGTTGTTTCAGAGAATCTGAACAATTCATCACATGTCGAAGTTATTATTTCAGTTTTGTGAAGCAACAGGCACATCGTTATTTTTTTTTATATATGTATAAATCTCGCGTCACGATGTTTGGTCGAGATAAGCTCCGAAATTACTTAACCGATATTGATGACATTTGGATTACTGTGTGTAATTTGGTCCAACATTGGCTCATTGAATGTTTGTTATAGGACAATGAATTGAAATTAATTGTAAGTTTTATAAGGTTCAAACAGATGGCAGTGTGAATTAATTTGCATTTTGGACATGCATTGGTTTTCTAGGTAATGGCGTTGGTTACAATTGGTAACCTAAGTAATGGCGTTGTTTCGATTTCACGTCAGTCCATTCCAAGTGTTTGTTTCCGTATGTGTTTATGTTTATGTTACAACCAAAGATATTCAAATACAGAAGAGATATGCTATGGTGTCCGCGCAACTGTCGCCGGACTACGCGCTATTTAGCGTAGTTTTCATACAAAAAGAATTTGTTCATTTCGTTGATTTTTTGAAAATGTGCATTAATATTGGTTAACAAAATATATTGAATAAGGAAAGAATTCGTTCATTTAGTTTAACGTTCGTTTGGTTTATTCGTTAATTATTTGTTCTTTTAGTTTATTTGTTAATTGTTAAACAATATCGGCGACACCCGGAAGCGTATTTCCAATCCCTAACGCGGTTGAGTCACTCTAGCGACGGAGCCGCGTTAGGGATTGGAAGGCATAAATCGCTTTACAAACACTACCGCATTTCAGTCGCGCTAGTGACTGAGCTGCGTTAGGGATTGTTATGCATAAATCACCTTACAAAAGCTATACCGATTCAGTCACCTACGCGCTTCGTTGCTCTATCAGTTTCTGTGAGGGCGACGACCGTAATTATAGAGAGGTTAGCAGAGAGGATGGACAGCGTTTTTTTAGTTAGCATTTTTTTTTACATTGAAAATTTATTTTAAGTTAAAAAAAAAGCGGGGTTTTTTTAACTGAGGGTGACGACCGTAATTATAGACGGGTAAGCAGAGAAGATGGACTGCGTTAATTTATTACTTAATTTTCTATGTAAAAAAAAAATTAAGTAAATTAAGTAAAAAAATAACGCGGTCCATCCTCTCTGCTTACCCTATATATTTTAAAAAAAAATATATAAATTTTCCATGTAAAAAAAAAAAAAAATTAATTAAAAAAAAACGCAGTTCATCCTCTCTGCTTACCCTTCTATAATTACGGTCGTCACGCTCAGTTAAAAAAAAACGCGTTTTTTTTAACTTAAAATAAATTTTCAATGTAAAAAAAAGGCTAACTAAAAAAACGCTTTCCATCCTCTCTGCTAACCTCTCTATAATTACGGTCGTCGCCCTCACAGAAACTGATAGAGCAACGAAGCGCGTAGGTGACTGAATCGGTATAGCTTTTGTAAGGTGATTTATGCATAACAATCCCTAACGCGGTTCAGTCACTAGCGCGACTGAAATGCGGTAGTGTTTGTAAGGCGATTTACGCCTTCCAATCCCTAACGCGGCTCAGTCGCTAGAGTGACTCAACCGCGTTAGGGATTGGAAATACGCCACCCGGAAGCGCAGACCCACGTAGTAAAAACAGCAGATAGCACATCTACTTATATTTTAATATCTTTGGTTACAACCGAGTTTCTTGAATTTTTCGTGTATTAGCAATATTTCGCCAAAAAAACGGTGGTTACAATGCAAAAGATGTTACTGACATAATTAATAATATTATTATAATATGATGACCACGCAGCATTTTGCTGATGCGCTCGAACCACTTTCACGATAAGTTTATTTATTATAAGTTAATTGAGTTGTTTTAAATTTAAAAATAAATAAATAAAAATAAATAAATAATAAATTTAAAAATAATCTTTCTTCTCTCCAAAGACAAATCCAATAAAGTTTAATTGGTTTGTATCAGTAGCATCAATGACATATTGAGGAAGTTTGTTCCATGCATCCACTACTCTATGTGCAAGGAAGTGTTTCATAGGATTGAATGCAAAAGGTTCTTTGTTAATTTTTATTAGTGTCCACGGACATTAACAATTTTGTTGTGAAGGTGATGGTGAAGATTTCTTGAACGTCAGGGCTTGTACAATAAAGTGGGTCATTTAAAAAAAAAACGTTATTTTTAAATTTTAAGAGCGATAAAAGGCTGCCAAATAGGTTCAAAACGATGTGTTTAAAATTTTTCAGATTTCTGATACGGTCTTCTCCCTCCGGATTCACTTCAAAGTTTTGAAAATTTTCTCTTCTATAGCAAATGTAGTACATATTTACGAAATCATTTACAAAAAGTCAAAAGATTGAGTTTGGGAAATTTTGGAGTAAGAAGGATTTTCCTGGTATTTGAATGCACTGCCTTGAAATAGTTTGAATTATATTCATATATTTCGTGTTTTATTGAAAATAGTTCATCTTTAATGCTTTATCTAACATCTTCAATTTGGGAGGCGGGAATGGGTACCGCCGCCCCGGGAATATTCGCCCCTTTATTGGATAACCAACACCTCTGCCATAGGTCACCCCACCAAGTGGTTCGCTACGTTTGGTGATTTAGCAGGGGTGCCCGGGTTCATGGGGTGAGGTTTGTCTAGGTCTTGGAGGCGGATGTCCAGGACACACTAAACCTCAGATTCTTACCCATATCTTAAACCCTTTTCCTTCCCAGAACTCTCCTCTCCTTCCTTTCCCTAAAAAGACCTTCCACACAGCATCCCCAAAGATGACATAGGCCCTGAGGGAAATTATTATGCTCAGGGCCTCCTATGTGGAGCTCATGTAAAAAAAAATCTTTTTAAGATTTAACAGGGGTGGGTTTTTCTCTATTACGTGAAATTTCAAAGTCAGTCAGGAGCAGGCGCGGCCGGTGCCTTAAATTTTTGGTGGTTCACCGATTTCATCAAAAACGTATGTAATTTATATAAATGCACTATCTTACTTATTTATAGAGAAGATCAATTCTTCGATCCTTTTGCCGAGCGAAGACTTCAATCACCCAATTTTATTTGCAATCAGAGACAGATATACTCACCTGACAAATTCGTTATCAGATAAACACGTCAATTTTTAGTATATGCTTGGATAAACTAAAAAATGTTTATGCTTGGAAGATACGGCTTTACAAGCGGGGACACTGCATTTTAAATTTCAGAAATCATATTTTTTTTGCTATTTTACACTATGGTTAATTTCTTTTGATATTAAATCTATAAGTATTAGAGGATTCGTGGCAAAGAAGAGAAGGTATTTATTTTGAAAGACCTTCAGATATTAATTAATATCACAAGAATTATCTCAAGCACAAGCATTTTTAATTTGCAGCGTAGGTGGTAGGCAGTGTTGCCGAACCCAAAACTCCAAAATCGGGAGAATTTTCGCCTAAAAATCGCGAGAAAACGGGAGAACTTTGAAGAAATCGGGAGATGACTAGAATTATTTATATTAAATTATTCCCTTGTCAATAATCCGAATCCCTTTTATTATTCCGAAGCAGAACCTTAACAACAAACGAAAAAACCCATAAGCAGCGCCGTCAATACGATTATTGTAGATGTTGCCCGTGGAATTACGTAATTTTCCCTAACGAACGTTAGGTTATAATATAAATATGTCCCCGTTGAACAACGGGGACTTATTTTACGTCTGGCAACTCCGCACATTTTTTTATGAAACTTCGACCTTGAACTGTCACCCGTCACTTAACGAGACGCCAAAATTAATTTAACACCTAATTACTCTTAAAAGTGAACCACATTCATATAAGTAACAATCTTTTAATCAATTTGTAATAATTTTAATTTTTTTTTCATAAGAAGCAATTACTTTGTGGTTAGACATTATATTTAAAAAAATAAAACATACACTTTGTATTTAACCACGAATTTATTATTTTATATATCTACCGGTTTCGCTTCGACCAAGCTTCCTCAGGATATAATAATATTTGAATTATTTATCCTGAGGAAGCTTGGTCGAAGCGAAACCGGTAGATATATAAAATAATAAATTCGTGGTTAAATACAAAGTGTTTGTTTTATGTTTTATAAATTTAATTTTATTTAGGAACCAATAAACCACCTCATGGACTTTTACAAAACACTTCTCACCTGGCGATAGATGCTTGATAACGGTAAACTGTTTAGTAATCCTTTATTGAAATACCTACTCATATCTCAGTTTAATCATCAAAAACAAAAAGAAAGTGCATGGACTATATTAAAATTGTTAATGAAAGTATGGAAATTATTACCGTTATGAAAAACTTAGGAGTTTTACATTAAAATTTAACCATTAAACATTTTCATGTTCCGACTGCAACTATTCATTTTCTCAAAAGGAACATTTAAAAGTCCACAAGCCGTGTAACAGTGGAGAAAAACCATTTACATGTTCTGACTGCAACTATTCATGTTCTTGAAATTCACAATTTAAAATCCACATGCTGATCACTGTGGAGAAAAACTTTTTTTATGTTCGGACTGCAACTATTCATGTTCTCAAAAGGAACATTTTAAAGTCCACAAACCATCTCACAGTGGAGAAAACCTTTTACATGTTCCGACTGCAACTATTCATGTCCTCGAAAGTGACAATTTAAAATCTACAAGCCGTCTCGCAGTGGAGAAAAACCTTTTGTATGTTCCGATTACAATTATTTATGTGCTGAAAAGGAGACTATAAAAACTCACAAGTGAACTCATAGTAGAGAAAAACCATATTTATGTTTCGACTGCAACTATTCATGTTCTCGAAAAGGGACAATTTAAATTCCACATGCTGACTCACTGTGGAGAAAAACCTTTTTTATGTTCCGACTGCAACTATTCGTCTTCTCAAAAGGAACATTTGAAAGTTCGCAAGCCGTCTCACAGTGGAGAAAAAACTTTTAACCTTTTTAAAAGGAAGTTTGAAGTTAATCCTTGCCAAAATGTTATCCTAAAAAATTGCTTTAAATATGTTGTTAATATATATCCAAATATAAGAAAGCATACAGCACTTATCCTGTGTATGTTCGGTATTACCTATTAATCGAACGGATGTTTTCCGTTTTGAAAAAAAATAAGAACAAACATCGCTCAAGGTTTACGGATAAACATTTCCAATCGATTCTTAAAATAACTACCACGAATATGATACCCGACTTCGATGAGCTTATCAAAAACAAGAGAAGTCAGGTGTCCGGCTCAAGATAATTTACCATTTTACCCTCCTTTTTAACTTGAATGAAAATTTATAATAACTAGGTACATATCTAACTAAATAAAGATTTTAACAATTGAGCATGGATTTTAATTTTGAGTCTGGCCCGCTTACACACGCAAAATCTTATAAATGGCCTTTAAGAAAATCCAGTTTGACACCCCTCCGTTACGTAATAAATTATAATTTCCAGGTCATAATTCATAAATGATCGGTTTGTATGGGTCTATAATAGAGATATGCTTCGATTACAGAATTTTGTAATTATTCTATACCCGAATCCGGGGAATATTTTTTTTAGCCATAGACAATTATTTGCCTGATAAGCGGACCACAAACAAAGAATTGACGAGAAACGATTAATCGATGAGAACTTCGAAAAATCGGGAGATTTTGATGCATTCTGGTAGATCGGGAGATGAAGTGAAAAATCGGGAGATCTCCCGAAAAATCGGGAGCTTCGGTAACACTGGTTGTCGAAAAAAAACGCACACAAATACAAGGTTACTTTCTGCAAAAAAAAACAAATAATAAAGTCAATGCCAAGTATGTAAATCCGCAGCACTCTATCACGAGATAATATCGCACGCATAGCTGACCCCCGTTGACCCGAGGTTGCATTTTACAAGAGAAATATTATGATTTAACTTAATAATTCTTCAAACCCTACATCGCTCGAGCCCTACGTTCGGAATTCGTTCGGATATCTCCGCGGTCCGTGCGGCGGACTGTCGGGGGTATTTTTCTTGATGCGTTTCGTCAAAACCATGGTCTGGAGATGTTTCGTATGGGCTGCATATAAAATAATATTAGCCAAACGGGGCGCTTAGGTCAAACGTGCAGATTGGTATGTACCTCGGTTTCTCGTTCCTAGCCAGTGTTAACCGCGCGGGTGGAACGTTTTTGCCGTTTTTATTTACAATATTCTTTCATTTAGTATGTTATTAATTGCAAGATTTTTAAAAAATATTTTGTTTAATTTTATAATTAAAAACATTAACTAAGATTACGATGAGCTGTAAATTGTTTTTCAACTTTGTTGGCGGTTCGTTGTACGAGTGCACTGAGGCACCGGCCGCGCCTGGTCAGGAGGAAGATGATATCCAAATATTATTAAAAAAATTACGTGTTTTTATATCTTCATTTTAAAACTTTTTATCTCTATTAGACAAATCAAAACAAGATTTTTTTCTTCATATAGTCGTGACCCACCTTACTGTACAGTATACGCCGATTCCCCATCTTCATCAAATTGCAATGGGAACTGGTTTTGAATGTATATTTTAGTTCAGGCATTAAATATTTCGCTTTTGTTAGTGCAAATTTTGGTATTGATAGTATATTTGCATGTATGTTCACCATCTTGTTAGTGCATTAGAATGCGATGTCCACTTGTAATCTTGTTACATAAAAGTAATTGTAACAAGGTTTGTGCACCCTCTAATACAGTGTTCCGCAAACTTTTTATGTTCACGGTACACCTAACTAATCAAGAAATTTTAACGGTACACCAAAGAAAAAAAAACAAGGCAAATTTTGGATAGGATTGGCTAGGCTTATTACGAATAACGGCGAACTTTGAGGTAAAACTACGAAAGCTGCATGTCATCATAATTTAAAAAAACATCCCAGGTTTTGAATGGTTTGTTTGGCAAAGCAGGGTTTGTCTAGCCGGGTTTGTGTAATTATGATTGATATTTATCACATAACAGTGACAGAATGACCGCGAACTGTCACCGAATCGGTTCGATAAGTGAATTTTAATTTTACGCAATTGATAATTAAAATGCATCTTTTTCCGCCGCCACCAAGCCAAAAAGTTTCCTTTTATAGTAATTACGGCATATCTAAAGTTTTTTTCTAAAAATTATTCGTAATAAGCGTGGCCACTCGGAACCAAAATTTACCAAAAACAATATTATATTAATATTTATTATTAAAATCAATATAACATGAAAAGATGTTTAATGCGAAATGTGAGCCTGTTTAACTGAACACAGACGATCAAAATTTGGAACAATCGTTGATAACGCTGCTCGCATCTCTTCGTCGATCGTCCTCAGGCGTTCTCTTTTTTTTTACTTTATCGTAGTGAGAGTTGAAAACCCCAATTCGCATAAATAGGTCGTGGCAAATGGTAATAGAATTGCAATAGCTCGCTTTGACAGCAGTGGATACTCATTTTTTTACGTGGAGCCAAAAATGTGCTAACTCTGTTTCAGAAATTTTTAATTTTAGTGTCCAGTTTTAAGCTCCATGAATTCTTCCTGCTCGTTTATTGGTAAATGTCCAAGGGAAATGCTTTCCGAAAATGGATTTCTTACCCAGGTTGCAGGTCACACTTAGGAAAATATTGAGCCATTTTTTCTGCTAACAGCTCCAAGTGTTTCACTATCAAAGCCTGCACTTTTTTTCCTGAATCGGCAGCCATGACATTTGGAAACATTTCGTTACTACCATTGGTAACTTAGCGCGAAAGCTTTCAATCTTGTCCGAAGACGTTAAAATGTTACAATTTTTTCCTTGCATTTTTTTGTTCAGCTCATTTAATTGAGCGAATATGTCCGCCAGATATGCAGGTTTTGCTACCCATTCTTCTTTTTTAAATAGAGAAGCAAAGTCTGAACCCTGGGTTTCTAGAAATGTCTGGGTCTCATTTTTCAGCTCGTAAATCCGAGAAAGCACTTTTCCGCGTGAAAGCCATCGTACTTCTGTATGAAACAGAAGTGACTGATGATCTGCTCCCATTTCCTGACACAATGCATTAAACAGACGAGAGTTCAGCGGTCGCGACTTGATGTAATTGACAATTTTGACGACTTCTTGTAAGACAGACAACAATTCATCAGGCAGAGACTTCGTCATCAGTGCCTCTCTGTGTAAAAAGCAATGTAAATTTTTAATATTAGGATTTTTTTCAGAAGCCCTGGTTATAAATCCCCTAATTTTTCCTGTCATAGCTGCTGCTCCGTCTGTGCAAATGCTTAAGCAGTTGCGCCATTCCAAATTATGTTCACTAAAGTACTGGTTTGTTACTCTGAATATTTCTTCTCCGGTGGTATTACCAGGTAGTGGCAGACAAAATAAAAACTCCTCTTTTATTTCATATCCATCCGTGTACCTCACATTTGTGATGAGATGCGCGTGACCACTGATATCAGTAGACTCGTCGACTTGTAGCGCGAACACTCCACTTAGCCTTAATTTTTCAATTAACGTTGATTGAATGTCGGTGGATATTTCATTAATGCGACGTGAGATCGTATCTGCTGACGCAGGTATTTTTTCGATTTCCTTAGCGGCTTCTTGGCTAATCATAATTTTGACAACTTCTTTGCAGACAGGTAAAATTAAAGTTTCAGCGAGAGAATGAGGTTTCTTCGATTTAACCAGCATATTAGCGATCACGTAGCTTGCTTTTTGCGCTTTGCTTGATGTATTGAAAGACGAACTCATGAGAGTTACCTGTTTCTTAGACTGGTCTTTCATACGTTGAAAGAAGGCTTTATCTTTGTGAGCCACCGATGGGTGTTTAGTTGTTAAATGTCGTGAAAGTTTACTGGGCACCATCGAATTATTAGCCAAAGTTTCTCCACAAACAAGACATTTTGGGATTGGGCACGAGTCGTTACCGCAATATATAAAGCCATAACGCACATAGCTCTCATCGTATTTCCGATCAAAAAGCTTAGGTTTTTTCTTCGTTGACTCTGCTTCTTCTTCGGAATTATTAGTTTCACTCGACAAACTTGCGGTACGTTTAACGAATTTATCCATTATATATATACACGTAATATGGGATATTTTTTTGCAATTAAAAAAGTCAATTAAGTTCGCGACGACACAACCAAACACTAGCATTAACGAATGACTACTAAACAAGCGGGCGCAACGTCGCCGTCGTAATTCGTAATGTTATATTGTCACGCGCATGCACCCCGATAGCTCGTGCGCAATCACGTGATAATGTAGCAATAGCACCCCACTTATGTAGTGTAGCACACGTGATAATGTAGCGTAGCGGCGTAGCACACGGCCACTTCGCAGCGATCGAGTCCCACCCACGCCACCTCCGGCGACGCGCCGCACAGAAAAGTAAAGACCGATTTACAGAGCACTTTGTGAGAAGTGACGCGGGACTCGCGGCATACTTACAAATGGCCACGGCACACCAGTGTGCCGCGGAGCACACTTTGCGGAACACTGCTCTAATACACACTTTATTTAGGGTTTCGGTGTGTGGCACCTCTAGTGCTTGCCCATTGGCATTTGGGCATTGGTAATATTGCAAGTCCTGCAATATTTTGGAATGCAACAGTTGTTGATCCTGGACAAATTCAAATCAGCAGATTTGAAAAGAGAGCTTGTCATTATTTAGGTAGCAGCCGAGAGCTGAGGGCGGTCCTATCGACCGCAACACGACGGATCCTTTTTGAAGACCGCAACGATCGTGATTGTGAATTTTGGACGTGATACTCGCCATCTTGGGAGCTGACTGGAAGTCATTCTGGAGGGATGATTGGCTTCGAAAATCATCGGCCTTTCCTGTTTCTGGAGGGTCCTTTTGACTGGGAGCCATTTCTTTGGAGTCCTTCTCAAGATGTGAGATTCGTTTCACAGAAGAAGATTTCATAATGCGTCATTTCAACTTACCACGGTATTAAAATGAACTATTTAAACCTAAGTAAGCCCATGCCAGTCAGTCAGGTTTCAGGATGTCATTTTGGTTTTAATATATTTCTTATGTATTTTAAATACCTTCTTTTCTTCAAAATCATTAACCTCCTCTTACATCTGCCATGCGAGTCATTGCTCATAAATAATCTACCTTGCACATTGTTGCCACCTCATCCCAGGTAATAATCTATGCAAAACATTGAACATAAAAATGTAGAAGGTAACTTACTTTCTACAGTGGAGTACATAATTAGCAGGTCCGCATATCTCGGCATCCTCTCTGAGATATCTTTTTTATCTTCTCCGTCTAATTCCACCCCTCCGTCCATATCAGTTCCACGACAAGCCTGAACACAAGTCATTGTAAGATTATTATTGAGATATCATTAAACAATGGAGTGCTGGTACCTACCCTAATGTGTGACAGTGAGGCATGGAAGTGGTAGAGGAAGAATGAAAGAAGACTTAACGCTGCAGAAATGAGATCCCTGAGGCGAATGTGTGGTAAAACCGTGTGATAAATCTGGTGATCCGCGAATAATGCAAGGCTGATGTAAGCGTAATGAGTAAGATTAAGAAAGGGACTCTCAGATGTAGAGCCAATGAATGAAGAAAGTATTGTAAGGAAAATACACGACGCAAATGTGAGTGGTGCAAGAAGTATCGTGCCACGTCTTCCTCGGGCATCCCCGCCCGAGGAAGACGCGGCACGATTAAGTGAATCGGTATGGACCGACTTAGGTATGGGTGAAGAGTCCAAATAATAGAAGAGTATGTATGGGAAGATGTTTGAATCTGAATGGGGCAGAGTGTGAGCCAAGCCCGAGTTGATTGTTGGTCCAACCTCTCTGCCTACCCTTGCGGGAAAGCGGTTAATTGATTAGTGAGTGATATCACTCACAGTTTGCTATATTCCCTAATGACTAAATAAAATACCCTAAGAGAGGGCTTGGCATACCAATAAAACATTCTGTCCAAACGGTTCTTCAAAAATGGCGGCCTAGGTGGCTGCCGACTACATCGTTTCCATGTTTACCAATACATATTATTCAGTAGCTTTGGAAACGGTCCGGCGTTGCGGCCATCTTGGCCAGCGTTTTTGTATAACCGTTTTTTTTTACATTAACTCCACACAGAAGGCCCTAAGGAAAACAATTCCACTTAGGGCCTGTGACATCTTTGAGGATGCTGTTTGGAGGGTCATTTTAGGGGAAGGAAGAAGAAGAAGTTCTTGGAAGGAAAAAGGTATGAGCGGTGGGTGTCAGTATATCCTAGAGTGACGGAGGAATGAATCCATCCTTTCCACTGCGGTGCAAGGTAATGCTCCGAGAGATTCCTGCTGAAGAAGTCGAAAGATCTTCCTCAACCAGTCTCTCCCGATCCGGCCTGCCACGCTGTTGGTGGGTAGACATATCTGCCGCCAAGATCCGGACAAACCTGACCCCGGGCACCCCTGCTAAGTCACCGAACGTAGCGATCCACTTGGGGGAACCTATGGCTGAGGTGTTATACAATAAATGGTTTCCGGGACAGCGGTAATCATACCCGCCTCCTAAATTGATTGACTGAATTTTTTAAAATATATATACATGATGAATGTTTGCTTGAACCTGCGAAAAGTAAGTTTTTTTTTTATTCGTAAAATAAAAGACAATTACTTGATAAGATTGGCAGGTCAAACTACAGTAACTTTATTTGAAAGAAAGACATTCCCAAAGACGAAGCCAAGTGCCACGTTTTCTCCTTCAAAGGGTTAGGAATAACCTGACAATATTTGAATTCCTCCATTTGATTCCCATCCTTGACTACCACCACAGTTAGCGAAAAATATTGCTTGTGTCATGATGGTGGACGACTTATAATTATTATTTGACTACAAGAAGAAGTCAATCAATTCACAGTAGGTATAAAAGGTAACAAAGGGAGTAACGGCCGTTGTTCTCAACTTTTCGATCAGCTTAAGCTAAGTGATGTGTTTAGTTATGTTCGATTCGCCTGTTGGTCGGAGAGATGCATTGAGAAGAGCGTATTTGTGCCTTTGAGGCGTGTTGAACCAAAACTTCGGCTCAACAGTTGATCAGTAGGATTGGAAACAACGGCCGTAAGACTCAGCCGAACTATGACCAAACTGCACGGACTATTAAAGCGGCGGAGCCAATAAGAGTTATGCGTTTGGTGTGTAAGTTGAAACAGAGGCGGGGTGGCACTGTGCGTACATGGTGATATGAAATGATATTGCCGACATATTTGTGCGCGGGGTTTCGGACTAATGGTTCATAGTTCATCTACCTTGATTCTATCATCTATGGATTTTAAGAAGCGCATTAAAATATCAGGACTTTTAAAATTCAAATCTAAACATTTTCAGTAAAACATAAAAAAGTATTTAAAAAAAAACCTGCCTGAATGAAGAAGAGTTTTGGTACTCCGCCCAATTTAGACGTCTCCTTAGTGAAGGGGTCAAAAAGCATGCTCTTCGGGTACATGCAGTCAAATGCTTCCAGGACTCCATCCACATTACCGTGCGTCATGATCACAATCACGATACAGCTCACTTCGGAAGAATTCATCTCACTGACTAGAAAATAATAAAAACTTTTTTAATCATCGAATACGATATCAACGACTATCAAATGTGAAACAGAAAATACTGAAAAAGATTCAGGTGCATCAAGGAATTGAGCCCAGGATCTCTTCCTTGCCGGGGAAGTGCTCTGACCACTGATCTAATTCGACCATTTCATATTACATTATTTTTAACTGTATTATGCTTCTATTGTGAGCTACAAACCATATCTTCATTTTCATAACGCATATTTTTTGCTGCTGTCTTTTATGTACGATTGCAAGATTCTACCCGAATTATTTAAATACATTTGTCATTAGTTTTAGCTTGAAACGTATTGTTAATAATCAAACAAAATACATTGATGTGATGTAATTGATGTGATTTGAAATTTTACTGCCGATAGTTTAGCAAATTGTTTAACTTTGAAAGTAACTTATTTCTTCAGAATTAATCTATCAGTTTGACATGAATTTTTCTTGATAGTCTTTAAAAGAATGTTCTGATAAATCATTGATATCAAAATTATTTTGATTAGACAAAAATTGCTTCTACAGTAATAAATATTTTTATTGGAAACTTTACTGCGCAAATTATGAAAAAAGATAACTCATATGATAACTCATTGCAAATTAATAAAAATAAATAAATAAAATAAAAAATTACGTACCGTCTTTGATGACGTCCATTATTTGCTTTCTCTTGAAATCCAAGCAAACTTTAGTATTTTTAAATCCCAGTTTGTCTTCCAAACAACCTGTTATCCTTTTACAATCCACTTCTGTCCCGTGTCTTCGAGACGGAGTTCCGTCAACTCTGGGCAAATACTTTTTATGATTAAAAATGATTGCAATTTTTTCTCGGCCATCGTTAATTTTGTAGTAAAGATCATCTTCGTCCTGACTACTGTCAGTTTTTGATGGAACCCTTAGCAACGGTGTTGATGTGATAGTATCGGCTGCATTCACTATCACCGTCTGTTCAAAATCATCCCCCCTGTCTTTTGGATAAGTGGGAGTCGCATCAGTAACTGACACTGAATTCACTATCACAGTCTGCTCAATATCATCCCCGCTGTCTTTTGGATAAGTGGAAGTCGCATCAGTAACTGACACTGAATTCACTATCACAGTCTGCTCAACATCATTCCCCTTGTCTTTTGGATAAGTAGGGGTTGCATCACTGGTATTTTTCTTCTTTCGAGTAGAGAACACTCTGTAAAGAAAAAAGCCAGTATGATAAAGACTCAGAAAGTACGCACAATTTGTATTAATAATTAGTAATTAGTAACCCATGAATCCAGATCAGAGAGTTTACACAACACATACAATTAATGGTAATTTTAAATAATAAAATATCTATTTACATAAAGTTATAAATCTTAATATATTTAAATTTTAATCAAAGTTCTACGATTCTTCCGATTTAGATCAATTTAAGTGAGTTTCCGCATAAACAGTGCACTTGTGAATGATAAAACATACATACCTTCGGAATTTCTCCGACACAGACACCTTTATCTTTTCAGAAGTAACTTTATTTTCCTCCATCTTCTGTTTTCTAACGATGTTTTCAACTCTTCACTTCAAAATTCAATATCATCAACCCAACGAACAAAATAATAAAAAATACATCTTTAAATATTATGATTAGCACTATCAAATTATTATCAAACTGATAACAGTGATAACCATTATCTTTGATATGTGGTATTGGGTGACTTATGTGATTTTCTTTTATACTATAATACAGGGGTGGCCAACTTGATTAGACCCAATATCTGCCGTTTACTGACGAAACCCAGTGCGATCTGCCCAATGGCTTTTCGCCGCCCCCTTATTTGGGTACTTATACCGCTGCGGGGGGGGAGGGGGGGGGGGGTACATTGAAATTATTTTTTTATTACCACCTCATTTTATGCTGATTTTTATAATCACATGTGACTAGTATTTTTCTAATGAAAATCGTATTTTTTTGCTTAACTCCACACAAGAGGCCCTAAGGACAAAAAAATTCAATGAGTTGGGAGCCCAAGGAAGGTTTTAGCTTAAGATTGTTTCTGCATATCCTAAATAATAGTTACACACTGAATAGTCAATTTCTCAGAATTTTTCAGCATTTGGTGTGTAAGTCAAATGAAAAGCTTCACTCGGTACACGATAAATCTGCAACTTGTTATTTTAATTTATCATTATATTCTGAACACAAAACTGGTTTAAGTATAATCTGTATGCGGCGAAAACACTCTGTTGAAAATGGTTTTTCTTTATTCTGGCACCACATACATAGTCTGCCACTAGAATTTTATAACTGCACTTCAAGTAAGAGAATGTTTTCCTTCAAACGCCTCGGGTGGCACTTTTATGGGGCGGTAAAATTCCATAATAAATAATAATTATATCTTGTAAAAAAATTATCCATTTCATTTCATATTTTTGTCGCACCTACGATTCGAACCGATTGAAATGAGCCCGGAATTTTTCATTACATATTCTGTGACGAAACCGCGGAACACCTTTTCTTTAAATGAATATATAATTAACTCGAGCTTTGCTCTTAAAAATTGTGTAAAACGTATTATTTCATGTATTTTAATAGATTTTTTTTTTAATTAACATAAACATGTACAGTTTGGCAAGAAAGTGTAGAAAATAAATGATGGCCCTGCGATCGTTTTCTAGTTTTAAATGGTAACACCAAGATGGCTCATAAGACAAAGAACGTATGTTTTAAAAAAACACTTCTGGCAAAATGCATATTTCATAGCGTATTTGTATTTTCAAAAAATTTGCACAAAGAACTGTAATTTAATAGAAGCAAAATAAAACAAAAGTTTTAAGTGGGCGTTTATTCCGATATAAAAACGTAGGTACTTAAAAATTTAAGTCTATTAATTCAACACCCGACATGTAATTATTGTCTTCGTCCTCATGTGATTCTTCTTCTTCCGTATCTTTATCTTCATCTAAACGCAGTTCATCGATATCATCATATATATTACTGCCTCGTGCATAATATTCTGCATCAATTTTCATCACGTGTTTGCAACAATTTTCCCAATCATCAGCACTTATGCTATTACATAATGCCCATTTTCCGTTTTCCCGGTGTTTCAAATTTTCCATCTGCCTTTTCCACTTCCTTGACGATTCGTTTTACCGTTGATTCAGATTTACCTGTCTGTGAAAAATCATTAAAATTATTATTATAGAAGGGAGTTTTAAAAACACACACTAGATAATATTCACTTGGAAAGAAAGAAAGAGAAAACGAGAAAAAAGTAACTTTTCTACGAGTTTAATATTTTTTTTTATTGAGTTATTCCATTTTTCCTGTGGCCGCATATTAACTGTCAAAATGAAGTGTCAAAATCAGATTTTTTTACCATAACCTCAAATCAGATTGCAATAGTTATTATCGCTCGAAAATTGGCATAAATCTTGTAATACTAATGAAATTTATTAAACAAACTATACTACGTACCAGTCATTTCTGCAGTTCGTTTGCAAACATCTTCTAAATTAAACAGAAGCTTCTTCGCGTGACACTCGGCTAGGCAGCGTTGAAAAACGCAGAATATAACCCCTCTTGCATCACTATGTAATGGTTTATTCATTTTAATTAAATTCAGGCAAACAATGAATAAAAATATTATCAAATCAGCGATATTCTAATCAGATTTAAGACAATAAATTAACCCTAACTCGCGATAATATAACAGCCATAGGAAACGTCATATAATTCGGTGTTGCCATAGTAATGAACACGTTCAATTCCAATTGATTTAATTTCTACACTTTCTTGCTAAACTATAATTTATTTATTTATTTATTTATTTATTTGTTTTATTATACGCCCAGAGGGCTTTTACATAAATAAATAAAGGCAGTACATCATTAACATGATAAGGAAATAATATAAATAAAATTACAATAGAAATAAAAAAAAGTACATTAGTTAAGTAAATAGAAATATAAGCAACAAAAACTTAAATTACAGTAAGATATAATAACGATAAGTTACGATAAAAAAATACATACATGATATAAAAATACAAATAACAAAAATTTTAAAGTAAGGTGATCAGAGGTTTACAAAATTGCAACATTAACCATGTCTAATAAAACGTAAGTATTAGTTTCGCAAAGTGGCAAACCGCTACATCGATGGTACCCCCAGTACCTCTGCAAGTTGCAGGGGTTCAGAACTCCAATTTGGATTTTAATATTATAGTGAAAATTAAATAATTTTTTTTTTTAATATAACTAAATAATACTAAAGGTTATGATGGTTTATAATACATATTACAATGATTTTACTAAGACATTACATTTAATTACATTAATAGGATAGGTAGAGATAGTTTAGCAAATTTGTCGATGAACGAGTAGTTTATTAAATTTACCAAAGAATTCCTTAGTGAGTACTTGTATCACGGATAAATGATTTCATTATTTCATTTTTAAATTGTGTCAGTGACATATTCCATACATCTATGTGCGAATACATATTGCCCAAGTGTTGGATTCTGTGTAGTGGTATATTGAATTGTGCCCTGGTCGTAGTATTACCACAGTAAAATGGTAGTACTGACCTTGTGTTTCTCGCCGGCACATTAAAATTTATGAGCGCCAAGAATTCAGGGCTGTCAATTGTATTACGTAAGATTTTAAATAAAAAAACTAGATCAAAAATATTTCTTCTATCACTCAAGTTTAATAGATTAGATAATTGCAATAGATAAGTGTAGTTCAATTGTTCTTTTGGTATTTTTAGTTTATAATTTAAAAAGCTTAGGAATTTTTTTTGTATTCTTTCTATTGTTAGAGAATGCACGTCATAGTGAGGAGACCAAACAGTTGAGTTATATTCAACCTGACTCCTCACTAGTGATGTGTATAGAAGTTTTAATGTTTTAATGTCAGTAAAATCTTTAGCCACTCTTAGTACAAAACCTAACATTTTTAAACCCTTTTTTGAGATATTTTCAATGTGTGGTATGAAGCTAAGTTTGGTGTCGAAAGTAACACCTAAGTCATTAATTTCGGAAACAGATTCAAGAATGAAGTTATTGATTGAATAATTAAAAAGAATTGGATTTTTTATTTTAAAAAATCTCATTGTTATGCATTTATTAACATTAAGGTATAGCTTGTTATCGCTACACCACTCAACTAATTTTGACAAGTTTGCTGAGAGAATATAACAGTCATCCAGGCCACGAATTGCTTTAAAAAGTTTCAAATCATCTGCGAACATAAGTACGTCGATGTCTTTAAAAATATTACAAATGTCGTTTACAAAAAAGATAAATAATACAGGTCCGAGGTGGGAACCTTGCGGAACACCACTGGATGCAAAAAAATCATACGATGATTCCCCATTTAGTTTAACACTAAGTTTTCGGTTAGAAAGATAGCTTATAAACCAAAGCAACATATTACCACGAACTCCAGCTTTAAACAGTTTTTCTACAAGAATAGCGTGACAAACCTTGTCGAACGCCTTGCTAAAGTCTGTGTAGATTGAGTCAACTTGAAGCTTCTTCGCCAATGCATTGGAAATGAAATTTTGATACAGAATGTGGTTAGTTAGTGTTGATTTGCCGGTTATAAAACCATGCTGTTCAGGACGTATACTTTCTTTAAATGAGCTAGTTATTTTATCCAGAATCAGTTTTTCAAACAGTTTTGGAATTGTTGACAGTATGCATATAGGTCTATAATTAGTTACTTCGTTTTTATCCCCTTTTTTGAAGATAGGTGTTATACAAGGTGTCCGGAAACTCGTAGTACAAGCGGGAAACTGGAGAATCCACATCACATTTGGAGTCGATTTCGTGGTTTAACTTTTTTTGATTTGAGCTTTCGTTTTCGAGTAAATCGGGTCCGAAGTTGGAATTTTTTAGGTTAAATTTGAGAAAAATTTTCACTAGGGGGTTGATTCAGCTGTGTAATGTCTTATAAAATGCAACGAAGGGTAAACCGGGCTCAAAATTTTTTTTAACCCTTTAGTTGCCGAAAAAATGGAAAAATAGAAAAAAAATAATATTAAAATCGAAATGCTTAGATCGAAAAAAATAAGTTTTTTGGGTTCTCTACGTGATGTAGATTCACCAGTTTCCCGCTTGTACTACGAGTTTCCGGACACGTTGTATAACTATGTTTCCATAGATCAGGAAAAATACCTTTCGACAAAGAATGACTAAATAGTGTATACAGGGGATAAGCGAGAACAGTGACACACTTCTGTAAGAGTAATGGTGGAATGTTGTCAGGACCGGCATTTTTATTGGGATCTAGAAGTTTAATTTGTTTTATAATTTCGTTTAGTTCAATGTGCACATGTGAAAGGTTTATATTGAAACTGGGAGTATAGTTAGGTAAGGAGAACTGATTGGGTTGACTTTTATCGTAAACGTTCTTGAAGAAGTCTGCAAAAAGATCGACAATATTTTTGATGCCATCAGCCTTTCTGTCTTCAAAATACATAGTATTTGGTATATCAGAGTCACCACTTCTTAATGTTTTACTGAATCGCCAAAAACGTTTTATATTATTAAAAATGTCATTCTCTGTCTGCTTAATATAGTCGTTATAACACGCCCTTGATAGTTTATTACAATCACTCCTAATTTTAGAGAATTCTATATACAACTTCGATGTTCCGTGATCCTTATAAAGTTTGTGAGCTGTTTTTTAACGTCTAATTAAATTAATCAAATCTTTATTAAACCAGACTGGATATTTAGATTCCTTATATTGAGTGTAAGGGACAAAGCGATTTATATTATTACTGAGAATTAAGTAGAACTGTTCAGTATTATGATTTAAATCATCACTATCTAAGAAAGACCAGTCAACCAATGCAAGAGAGTCACACATACCCGAATAATCTGCCTTTTTGAAATTATAGCATGATCTCGTAGACTTCAGAGTTTTTTCGCCAAAGTTTGTTATACAAATATTTAGTGGAGGATGATGGACGTCAGGGGGTATGACAACTTCTATGGCCTTACTCACTTTGATACATTGAGAATTGAAGAATACGAGATCCAGAACACGATTGTTAATATTTCTGACAAGATTATGTTGAGTTAAGTTTAAATATATTGACATGGCGAGTATTACTCTTTCACTTTCCGAGATAGTTGTATTACAAGTATTTGACAATTCGGGGTCGTGCAAATTCCAATTTACATTTGGAAGATTGTAATCACCCACGGCTATAAATTTGGCATCAGGATATTTTGTTTTAATTATTTCTACGTCCTCATAATGGTTTTTGAAGACAACAATGTTGGCCGAGGGGGGTATGTATACAGAACTAATTATTATTTTCTCACTTTTACATTTCACCAATATAAACAATTGTTCAACGTTACTGTTTTTGTGTTTAATTTCCTTGAAGTAAATTTCTTTTTAATTGCGACGAGGACACCGCCTCCTCTTGATTTAGAACTGGTAGCAAAATTTCTGTCATTCCTGTAAACATTATATGATGATAATCCTAGTTCGGAAGAGTTGATGGACGGATCTAACCACGTTTCAGTCAGTACCACGGCTTCACATATCACTGATGGTATACAAATTCTGAAGTTATCTAGTTTTGTTCGCAGTCCACGTACATTTTGATAGTAAAGGTTCAGTGTACTGGATTTTGGTAGTTTTTTGTTTGAGCCTTAACGATTTTTGGTATTGAATTGACATATTTGATAGTTATGTTGGTTTCGCCGTTTTTTAGTCTCGATTCTAGTTCACTTCGTAAAAGAGCAAGTTCGTTTCTTTGGAGACTAGTGAGGTCATTTGCTGCTTTTACACCGTTCTTCAACTTTGTTCTGTTCATCAGAATAGATTTGGAAGTTGTTGAATCTTTGAATTCGATCTTAATGGGCCTGGTTTGGTCAGGTTTCTTGATTCCCAAACGGTGGATCTTGATCTCATTGGGATTAAAGGTGTTTTCGAAACCCTCCAGGGAAGATGAAACCTTTTGTATATCTTCGGTGATTCTCGTTGCAGTTGACTGGGAATTGCTCTCGGGGATGTTAAATAGTATAATGTTCTTAGATCTAGACTTCCTTTCCTCCAACTCAGTTAGCATCTCACAGATGTCGGTTACATTGTTCACGGGTGACGTGTTTTGAGGTGGAGTATTTTTTAGCATTTCTTTGTATGCCTGCAGTTCACCTTCTAAGGTGCCAGTTTTGGCAGCTACTGCTGCCGACATGCTGCCAATTGCGGCTAAGATTTCGCATGATATCGGAGTGATTTTTGCAATTTGGTCCTTGTTAAATTTATTGCTGGGGTCAAGAAGTACCTTGTTAATTGCGTTGACCGCCCTTTCTGCGTTGGCGATAAATGACTGGACGTCCATTGCGAAAATTAAGTTTTTAATTTTTATAAATTTTTTGTTAAATAAAATTTAAAACTTTATTTCAGAGCCACTGGTTGAGCTTCACTGTCACAAGTTTAAGATAGGTAGTTCGTAGGTTCTGTACCTGTCAAGAAGTGTATTGTTTTTGTTTTATTGGTGATAAACACAAAAAAAAAGATTTTAACACTTTACTTAACTAAAGTTAATGGAGGGCCTGTTCGGAAGATTGCTTCCGTTGAAAGAGACTAGATTTTCATTTCGATCCCTTTTGGACGTAATCAGACAAGATTGGGTCTTTGAAACATTAAATTCAACGAGATTATTTTTACCCCAAGAGAAAACACTTTCGAGGTAGCCGTCCATTCTTTGCTTCAAAGCCCTACGAGCTGTTGGAGTTTGTGAGCCCTTTGGGGGCTTGTCAAACAAAAAGCTATCATGAACTGTACTGTCATCCGCATAACAGTGAATTGGTGCACATGACAAAAGGTCGTTGATGTGCAACAAAAACAAAGTTGGAGACAGAACCGATCCCTGCGGGACGCCAGCATTTATCGAGTGTGAGGAAGAGGTGAAACCATCGACTACCGTCTGAATCGACCTCCCCCTCAAGAAGTCGGCAATCCACGTACACAAGGATGCGGGAAGTCCGTAAGAAAGCAGTTTGTTGACAAGTCCTCGGTGCCAAACCCGGTCAAAGGCCTTGGAGATGTCCAGTGCAACCGTTTGGGTCTCACCGAAACGTTCCAGGCATCGCCCCCAAACATGCGTCACATACGCGAGAAGATCACCGCACGAGCGGTTCCGCCGGAATCCGTATTGACGGTCGTTGATAATTTTGTTCTTCTCGAGATATGTGAGCAGTTTGTCGTTGATCACACGTTCCATCACCTTAGACAGAACTGATGTGATCGCTATGGGGCGGTAGTTGGCCGGGTTGGAGCGGTCACCCTTCTTTGGAATAGGATGGATAACCGCTTTTTTCCAACCAGAGGGCACAGATCCAGTCTTCAGGGACAGTTTAAAAAGCTTCGTCAAAATTGGAGCTAATTCTGCAGCGCACCTCTGCAATACCAGGGCAGGTATTCCGTCGGGCCCACTAGCTTTATTAACATCAAGCCCTCGTAAAACATGGAGTACTTCCCGATGCCGGATCCTCAGCTTTTTCATATGAAAACCGCAGTGAGGAACCGACGTCGGGACAGCACCTTGGTCATCGAGGGTTGAGTTATCCGCAAACATTTTACCTAGTAAGTTAGCCTTTTCGGTGGCGGTGTTTGCTAGTGAGCCGTCAGGTCTGGTAAGAGGTGGCAGACTGGATTTGCAGAAATTGCGACCTATTGAGCCCGCAAGTGACCAGAATTGCCTGCTGCCATGCGGGCATGCAGTCAGCTTTCTGCTGATCTGCTGGTCGTGCTCGAATTTTGACCTATTTATGATTCTCTTGGTTTCCTTTGCCATTTTGTTGTAAGCTGTTCTGTCTTCGGATGTTCTAGATGTGTTGTAGGCTCGGTAAGCCGCGTTTTTTCGTCGCACTGCTTCAGCGCATTGTCGACTGAACCACGGCTTTGAGCCTACACCAGTTTCCTTAACAGTAGATTTGATGAAGCCATCCATCGCGGATGTGATGACTTCACCAATTTCCTGGGCACATCTTGAGGGATCCGAAGTCCGAAAACAGACAGCTGACCACGGAAAAGCATTGAAATGTGCCCGCAGACCGAACCAATCTGCTGACCTATAGTGCCACACTTTTCTCTTCAGCCTCTCGTTTGGTGGTCTGAAGTTTACAGGGATTGATGTCGTCACCAGGCAGTGGTCGGACGATCCTAAAGGCGCTGTGACTTCAATCCTGTAACCGTGTGGCACAGTAGTTAAAAATAGGTCTAACAGATTGGAACGGTGAGTCTGGACATCAGGAACCCTTGTAGGCTCCTGAACCATTTGCTCCAATCCGTAGCAAAGGGCAAAGGATTCCGCTTAGCGTCCAGCCGAGTCTGTTGATCCTGAGAACTTCAACCAAGGTTCGTTATGAACATTGAAGTCCCCCAGGACCACAAACTCTGCCGTAGGGTAGCGGGGCAAGAGGTCATCAATAGTGTCGCTTAAGTGTTTGAAGAGCTCGGACGTGTCTGATTCGCTCAGGTTCGGTGAGCGGTATAAACACGCGTAGAATCTTACCGTACTGGCAAGATTGACGCGTACCCACATTACGTCGAATCTGGAGTTTTCCAGATTCAACAGTCGCACACAGTTGACGTCAGCTCGACTATAGAGACAGACACCTCCTTTAGGTCTGAACTTGCCTGCGAGGGTGAAGCCCGGGCAGTCCAGATAGGAGGTGTCTACAGGCTCAGCTATCTGAGTTTCAGACAGGAAGAGAAGGTTTGGGCGTTGAGAAAAAAGGTGGTGGTGGACAGAGTTTAAATTGGTGTGCAGGCCGCGAATGTTGGTGTAATTCACCAACAGTTTTGGCCCGCACCGGGGACGCCTACGTCTCGCCGCTGTAATGACGTTAATTATTGTAGGTTGCAAGTTCATGATTTTAATTTTTGGTTTTTTGTTTTTTTTTGATATGAGAGGAAGGAAGGTCTGGGAGGGAAAAGGTATAAGGGGTGGGTAGGATGCTGGGGTTCAGAGTTTCCAGGAGTGACGGACGTATGTATCCAACCCACCCACTGCGGTGCAAGGCGATGGGCAGGGAGAGTCCGGCTGGAGAGGTCGCCCAATGCGCCTCCATTGATATGCTTGGTGTAACCCTAAGTGACCAGCTCAGGTATGGGGGCTCCATTGAAGCCAGAGTAAGGCTAGCCTCCCAAAAACTGGGCGTACTGTACAGGGCCCGCAGATACTTTAATAGTACACAACTGCTAACCTTGTACAAATCACAAGTACGCCCCACGGTTGAATTTGGCAGCCATCTCTGGTCTGGAGCTCCAAAATACCTGAAAAATACCCTCGACTCTGTGCAGAAACGGGCGGTCCGTTTGATAGATTCTCCCATCTTGACAGACGGATTGCAATCTTTAGAGCACAGGCGTCGGGTGGGAATGCTATCCTTGTTCTACCGGTATTACAATGGAAGATGCTCCGAGGAACTAGCATCATTGATCCCTTCGGCACCGGTGCATAGTCGGGAAACACGCCAAACGCGTGCCCAACATTTGTACACGGTTGACATTTGTCACATGAGAACGGGTCGTTTCTTCGACTCGTTCTTGTGTTCAACAGCTCAGCTGTGGAATGATTTGCCGGCCTCTGTGTTTCCTCCTTCCTACAACATGGGTCTCTTCAAGACCAATGTTCATTCCTTCCTCTCCTCAAAAAGACCCTCCATACAGCATCCCAGATGACATAGGCCCTGAGGGAAATTATTTTCCTCAGGGCCTCCTGTGTGGAGTTAATGTAAAAAAAAAAAAAAAAAAAACACTGTTTAATCTGGTGTACAGTTTTAATGTTCAGATTTGCTGTAAGTAAGTTTTAATATTTGAACTGGAAATAATGTTTTGACGTTTGCACGGTATTGTTTTTGTTTTATTGGTAATATACACTAAAACGGAGATTTTAACACTTTACTTAACTAAAGTTAGCACTTTTTAATCTCGTGTATAGTTTTGGTGTTCAGATTTACTGTATGTAAGTTTATTTTATTATTTAAACTGGAGATAATTTTTGACGTTTGACTGCCAAGAAGTATTATTGTTGTATGTGTATGTGTGTGTAATACCTTTACATTAAATAAAAAATAATAATAATGTCATCTTGATCACTGTGGCGACTGGCAAAACCGTCTGTAGTGAATTGCAAGAATTCCCCATATTTTGTTTTGCGCTTGGATTGTTTATGATGATTATTTATTTTATATTCAGTGAGAATGATTGAGGGAGGTCCGTGGACGATGCTTTAACAATTCTAAGAAAGTTTCATGGATCATCATCTGGGTGTAGTGTGAATTAAAACTGAGGACTCACGTGCAGATTAACTCTTAGGTTTTAACCAGTTTCATGTTCCGAATGATCTGTCAAAATTCCAGTAGCGGATTAATCTACTGACGCATTTTTAACGAAAATCGTTCTAATATTTTGAGAGGAGTTAAAATTTTTGTTTCAAACCATTCTTCAAAATTCGTAATTCGTAGGAAAACCATACGCACATTATGAAAGTAATATTAATTAAGGCTGGGAACTCGCTAGTAGGTTCACGCTCAATTTAAAGCCAGTTTTATGTTCAGAATGTAAGGTCCCAGTTGTGGATTCATCTGCTGACACATTTCAATGGAAAACATTTTCTTATTGTAAGTGAGTTATAAAATTCTACTTGCAGACTATGTATGTGCCGAAAGAATCAAAGAAATACCATTTTCATGTTCTGAGTGTAGTTTTAATTCACCGCATACAGATTTAATTTAAACTAGTTTTGTATTCAGAATTTAAGATTTCAGTTGTGGATTCATCTACCGACACATTTCGAAGAATATCATTCTCTTATTCGAAGTGCAGTGATAAAATTCTAATTGCAGACTATGTATGTGCTGCCAGAAACAAAGAAAAACAATTTTCATGTTCTGAGTGTAGTTTTAATTCACCCCAAACAAATTTTATTTAAACCATTTTAGTGTCAAGTATACAACGGTAAATTAAATAACAAGTTGCAGATTTATCGCGTACCAAGTGAAGATTTACACTTGAGGTGCATGCTATGTGCTGCAAATTTCTGAGAAATTGACTGTTCCGTGTATAACTATTGAATCAATCTAAAGTTAAAACCTGCTTGTGTTCTAAACACAATGTAAAAATTCGAGATGCGAAATCTAATTGCGTGGATACCATTTTCGATTTCCGAGAGCAGATATAAATTTGTAGTGGAATTTATAAAATGAATTTTATTGGATGAATACTCGTCACATGCGAAATAAAAATCGGAATAAAATGAGGTCATAATAAAAAAAAAGGATTTTTACTCTCCCTCCCCCCGGCGCCGCTTGAAAATCTGCTGTTGAAGAACCTAAATAGGGGGGCGGCGACATTTTTTTAGCCATTTCAAAATATCACTATGACCAATGGAATTATTAAATAGATAACTGATGACTTCCACCAACTTCCCAATTTTCTCGAAATCACTAAAACGATTTTCGAAGTCTGATACCCCTGCCCTAATTTCTACTGGGTGCTTGTGAGGAATGAAATTATAGGTAATTTTTTTTCCGTATTTATTTACAAATTGTTAAAATTTTTCTTTTCGATGTCGACTATTATAGATGCTGTTTGACTTTGGAATGCTGCAACAGTATTCATTATTTCTTTTAATGATTTATTCTTACCTTGAAATTCCAAATTTAATGTCAGTTTTCCGGTAAAATCTGTTAAAAGTGCTAAATCACATTGCCAGTCTAAATCACACGGTTGCTGATAATCATCACCCCTCTCTTCAAGACAATTTAATATTTCGTCCAATAATATGATGGATCGGCATTTGAAAATCACACAAGATGATATGCGCAGCTCTTGTGCAGATTCTTGTCCGGCTACGGGTCCGAGTTCTTGTACGGGTGCGGGTTCGAGTTCTTGGCCGGACCCGTGCCTCCGACCGAATGAACATAGCCGCGATCGACCGGTTGGCCATCCCTGCTATAATAAATTCTAGATATTACATGAAGAATTAATTAGTAAGTACGAGAACGCTCCAGTTTGTTTCAAGAGGAACACACAAGCAAACATATTCTTAGTGAATCTTATATCACCTCGAATGCAGATATCGGCATAAAAATTGCTTGACAATTATGGTCTAGAAATGGTCGATTTAAACACAAAAGTGATTTTAATTTATTAATTTTATAAGAGAGAAATATAATTAAACCCGAGAAACTGTCACAAATAATCTTAGCCACAAAACAGTATTTAAAAAAATAGAGTTTTGATATGCGTTCAGAATTTTCTAATAAAAAATGCTATTTAGCAGTTAAACAGTAATTAACAGTTTTATATTAATTCTATTCAAGCAAAACAATAGAAAAAACTTAGATTTATTTAAGGCATATTTTTTTATATAAACTGACTCGTAGAAAAGATTATTCTAAATTAATTTAGAAACTGGATAAAATTACCTTTTAGATTTTTGTATTTGAATTTTGAGTTCGATATTTATACGAGGGTGAGTCAAAAAGTAATGCCTTCTATTTTTTTCCCCTTTAATTGTCAAGAAATAAATAATGCAAATACATCAGTTGAAAACCACACTATTGACGATTAATTTGTTACTTTTTAATAAAATCTCAGTCCATTTCCAAAGCTTTAGTCCATTTTTTAACAAACTACAACTTTTCAAAGTCACAACTTTTTCCAGAAACTAAGCGCAACAAGTGTTCTGAGACTATTGCTTTTCTTGATTCTGGCGGGTTAACTTTCTTGGTACCCACCTTGCACAAACGTTTGTTGAATAATCGTCATCACTCTGTCTTTATTGAGGGAGAGAATGCGACATCTATAGTTATCTAGGGCACCACGAATGATGTCATCAACTTGCTCAATGTTGCGTGCAGACACTGCAATCAACGGCCTGCGCCGCTCCGCTTTTCGTCAGCCAGCGGTGTTTGTCCTTCAGCTTCGTTACGGTGACGAATCCATCGTCTAGAAGTGCTGAAATCCACTGTTGCTTCGTGTAACATTTTTCAGTCTTTCATGAACGCCAATAGGCATTTCACGTTTCACATCCCAGAATCAATCACAAAACGTTGTCTAGAACATCGATGTCGGCCATTCAGCAAGCAACTGCAGTGCTTGTTGAATGGTTGAAAATTTGTTGCTTATTTTGAATTTAATTTCAATTTGGGAGGCGGGATTAGATACCGCCGCCCCGGGAACCTTTATTGGATAACCAACACCTCTGCCATAGGTCACCCCAAGTGGTTCGCTACGTTTGATGACTTAGTAGGGGTGCCCGGGTTCATGGGGTGAGGTTTGTCTAGGTCTTGGAGGCGGATGACCAGGACACATTGAACCGCTGATTCCTACCCACCCCTTAAACCCTTTTCCTTTCCAGAACTTTCCTTCCTTTCCTTTAAAACCCCCTTCACACAGCATCCCCAAAGATGACACAGGCCCCGAGGGAAATTATTATCCTCAGGGCCTCCTGTGTGGAGCTCATGTAAAAAAAAACGGGGACCTTACATCTGTTAAAAAAAATACCCACCCCTTATACCTTTTTCCTTCACAGATCTTCCTCTCCTTGCTTGTCTTAAAAACCCCTCGACACAGCATACCCAAAGAAATAGCGTGTGGAGCTAACGTAAAAATCAAGTTTTCTTAATCTATTACCGGAAGAATCAATCAATGACGCCTCCGAACGTGGCCAGTGACCATCCAATGCTAGTGTTACTGATTTGAGAAATAAATAGGTTACAAGACATTACTTTAAGCTGTGACTGGGAAGTGTCATGTTGCGAAAGAAAATAATGTAACAAAATAAGTTATTATAATTATTATTAATAATATAAAAAAGTCATTATAATTATTGTAAAAACTATTCATAAGCTATTTTAATTTTTTTAATCACATAGCTTACGCACCAGATTTAAATGTCCGGATTAAATTTTCCCCACAGGAAAAAATAAACCCTTTCACACACTTCCCCAAATGATCATCTAGTCAACCCACGCTATGCAATTGCACTATATAAGTATTATAAATACAAAATAATACAAGAACAACATGTCAACCTACTAGAGACCAAATGGGAATATAATTCACCGACTCCAGATATTTTCATATCAGAGGGTTCGGCTCTGTGGCATTTCTAATTGAACCTATAAATCCTACTGATCCCTCAATATAAATATTTAAAAAATCTTTTGTAATCCTACATGTATTTAAAATTACTGATTTTTGCATTTTTATATACAAATTCTTTGACAAATCTAATATGCTTGAATTTTGAATCAGATTCCTAGGTATTATGCCACTGGCCGAAATAACAAATGGTAATATTTTTATAGTCCGAGAATGCCAAATTCTTTTAATCTCATTTCCTAAATCTGTGTATTTTCTAATTTTTTCAGAAACATTTTTTTGAATATTACAGGAATTTGGAAGAGAGACATCAATGATATGAGTTATTTTTTTTAATTTTGTCATGTAAAACTATACCAGGTCTATTATGACTAATTGTTCTGTCTGTTAGTATAGTTTTATCATAATATATTTTATTGATTAACCAATCTACTTACGTAAGCGATGAGGGCACGGATGATCCCAGTAATATAGATAATTCTACCTGCGTTAATAATGATAACCAGATCGGGAACGTACAAATAAACAACTCATTGGTCAATAAATACTTGAATAAATTGGATGTTACTAAGGGTGCGGGCAGTGATCAAATATTTTTATACAAAATTCTGAATAACGGCCTGGACTCTCCTGAACTCGTAAATTATTTAAGAATTCATATACCTGCAAGACCAACCAGACTAAACCATTTTTTTCATTTGCCCGCGTACATAACCAACCTTAGAAAAAATTCTCCAATCCCCCGCATATGCGCGCAATATAACACGCAATTTAACAATATCGATATTCCTAATAATACTCTTGTGAAATACCGATACGAAGTCAAGCGTACGACCACAAATGTGAATTAAATTAATGCACAGCTATAGAAAAGGTACAGCATGAGCATCTCCTGTCCCCATCCCATCTTCCTCTGCCTCTTGCCCTTTCCTATTCCTTCTTCCTTCTAATATACTTACATTTATATCTTTTTGTTAATTTCATTTTCATGTAATGGTTATAACCAATTAAAATTTTGTATTATATCATAATAACCATTAGCATAAGAAACTGTTTTGGCTTACTTCATTTTTAACCGCTTCATTTTTAACATCCTGTATAAAACTGCTGTTTGTTTCTTACAATAAATAAATAAATAAATAAATAAAAAAAATAAAATTCTAACTAACCATCACGCCGTTTCCCCGCAGGGGTAGGCAGAGAGGACGGACCGCCAAACAACTCGGTCTTGGCACACACTCTTTGCCTCACTCACATTCATACATCGTCTCATACATACTCTTCTATTATTCTGACTTTTGACATGGCCCGTCTCAAGTATCTGATTCACTTGATCGTGCCATGTCTTCCTCGGGCGTCCCCGACTTCTTCTACCATTCACATTTGCATCATATATTCTTTTTACACTACTTTCCAAACCATCTGAGGGTCCCTTTCTTAATTTTGCTCATTATACTTACATCAGCCGTACATTCTTTGCGGATATCCACATTTCTAACACGATCATACATGGTTTTACCACACATACGTCTCAGGGATCTCATTTCAACAGCATTCAGTTTACTTTCATCCTTCCTCTGCCAGTTCCATGCCTCACTGCCATACATCAGGGTAGGTACCAAGACTCCATTGTGGACTGCTAGCTTCGCTTTTTTTGACAGTTTTTTATTAGCGCCAACGGCATTCAGTCCTCCATTAATGGAGTTACCGGCATTTAATTCAATAAAATTCATTTTCTAAAAATGAATTTGGTTCATATTCATAATATGGTACTATATTACGGCAGTCAATCACGTTATGTTTAGTTACCAAACTTGGTTAATTATTTTTAAAACCTGATTGTGCCTAAATGTATACTCGGACGGTGCTAATACAGAACATCCCGATATAATATGTTTCCGGAAAAGCCAAACATTTTCTACATAAATCATCAATTTGATTTATATCTTTGATTATATGCTTCCTATAATTTTTAGTATTAATGACTCTATCTTGAATGGCAAGCATAAATCCTTCTATTTCTGCGCTCAACTCTCCAATACTCAACCTTTTGTTTGACGAAAGTTTGTCAACATACGTTTGGTTGAGATAATTGAAGTGTTTTGCATGAATAATTTTATTTGACCAGGAATCTAATAATTCCTGTTTAGTATTTATAAGAATGTTGGCATTCTCGTCATATAAATTTAAAGGTGTAATGTTTATATCTGCCTTGCAAATTATTTTGTGCATCTCTGAGCTATTAGCTTTCCTATGGAAAAAAATTCTAAGCATTTCTACCTGATTGTGTTTCAAAGATGTTATTTTGACTACACCTCTACCTCCTAAATTTCTAGGTAAATTAATTCGTTCTATAGCTGAATTTGGATGATGGCAATTAAACTTTGTTAACGTAGTTCTAATTAATCGTTCTAAACTATCTAACTCTGTATTGGACCATTTAATTATGCCAAATGAGTACGTTAATAGAGGTATTGCCCAAGTATTTATTGCTTTTACTAAATTTTTAGCAGATAGATTGCATTTTAAAATTTTTCTGATCCTAGTTTGAAATTTAATCCTAATATCATTTTTAATACTAGTGTGATCTAATCTATTCGATTGCGGGTATCCTAAATATTTATAAACCTCATCCCCTTTCATACTTTTAATTTTGAAATTTCTAAATATACCCTCGTCTCCATCTACAATTTTGCCATTCTCTATTGGATCGTTTTACATTTATCTAAACCAAAAGTCATTTTAATATCATCTGAAAAAAATTTAACTACCTTAGTCATTTTCTCGAAATTTGATTGAGAATTTGAAAATAATTTTATATCATCCATATATAATAGATGTGAAACTATGCTACTCTCTCTTGTATTACCCTTAATTTTTATTCCAAACTTGCTTTTAATTAACATTTTAGACAGAGGATTCAATGCTAAGCAAAACCAAAGAGGGCTCAATGAGTCTCCTTGAAAAATCCCTCTTTTTATTGAAATGCCCGGTACTACTATTTTCATATGGTAGCACTATTATGTATTACATTATTATTTAGAGCTTATCCACAATTTTACTTTATTTGCAATGAATGCATGTTACAAAACGGTTGAAAAATTGACAGTTTTATCTTATCTTAAGTTCACATCGCATAACGACAAAGAAATAACAGTAATTTATTTAAAACAATTTTTTCATCATGGCTAAGGTGGATAAGAAATATGCTTTTATTTTATCTTCCATTTTATGTACATATTTTACAATTACATTCTCATGTATACAAGATTTTGGTCGTATTTAAATAATTACAGCATCATAAAAAAACCTATGCCGCACAACAAGCCCGGAATTGGTGGAGGAACAACGTCATATAGAACTAAATCCAGCAATTTTAAGCCCGGCGATAAGTTTG
Organism: Limnephilus marmoratus; assembly: GCA_917880885.1. NCBI lineage: Eukaryota > Metazoa > Arthropoda > Insecta > Trichoptera > Limnephilidae > Limnephilus > Limnephilus marmoratus. The sequence goes on from OU862908.1 coordinate 19,643,998, forward strand.
TTTTAATATATTTTCAAAATAGTAAAAAATAAATTAAAATTATGTAAAAGCAATACAAAATAACAACAAAAAACATTAGTTCACGTATTTTAATTGTAATAGAGAGTTAGCACTTAAATATCCTACAGGTAATATGGAAATTTCCACATTTTCCCTGAAGCAGCAGTAACTAAGTTGGTAAGTCTTCCCAGGGGAATCAAAATTGGAAAATTGGCTCTGCACATAGAGAGTATTAAAAGTATGTGTTGGTGACCTCGCGTAAAATTAACCGGAATATAGAACCTTACACCAAGATATCAGGAAACGGTAGGACTCCGGACAGAAGTTTCCACCATAAGCACCAGCGCAAAATCCCTTCGAGAACAAAGAAACCCTGCAAATTCTGCCTCTGCTCCGTGGTCTGCAAGGGTAAGGATCTCGACTAGCGCAAGCGCAAGAAAATTTTATTTACGATGTTTATTCATTCCAGGGTGGAGAATTTTATCTGTGTCGCCCTGGTGTAAGACCACTATCCAGAATTGAAATGTTGCTTTCAATGACTTTAGCCGTGTTTGATGACCATACCTGAATGGTATATCTTCTCCATCTATATCTTCCCGATCTCCTGCCATCCCGATTACCTTCAGCCCAATTGATGGAGATGCCATAGTCTCACTTGCACTAGGTGGTTGGAAAAACTGCAAGGCTGTATTTACTGCTTATTCTGCAAATACTGCCAATACTACAAATGCTGCAAATTCTGCATTTTTAAAAAATTCTTTCTACAAAAATTTACTGCAAATTCGCCTTATACTGCCATAGTTCGACTTATATTTAAAACAAAAGACCGTTCCCTAATTCTGAAGCGAATGAAGCGAGTGCTGCGTGGCGAACTACTAATAAATCAAGCCTTTTCTGTGAACGTCAACAAATGCGACTTTTGATATATTGGCATACAGAACTCCGGGCCAAAAAGGCCCCTTTCTCTTTCATCATCAGTTTAAAATTGGTTGATGGAAAATAGAAGTGCATCCGCGAACTTTATATAGGCGGTCTCGCTGTAATAATGCTAAAATAATATAGTGACTAGAGCGAGAAGTTGAGCAGTTTGGTCAAAGTGCTCTCCAGTTGCGGCATTTGCAGCTTCCCATGACTCAGTATGCTCTTCGCGTCGTTCGCCACATAGTTGTTGGTCCAATAGCCCCTGGCCACGTTGCCACTGACAAAGGTCATGAGGTCGAGCACATTCCACTTGCAAGGCACTCTTTCCAGCTGCTTGCATAGCTCCTGTATCATCCATGTCCCATCCTGCTCTCGCCACGATACGAAATCTGAAAAAATATTCAAATCAAAATGTAAGAATTTAGTTTATATCATTTTTTGGCTACTTCGACATCGAACAAGCACTTTTCTGGTTTATATTGATGATTTTAGATTTTATGTTAAGTATTCTGTCATGGCGTTTTGACCTTTTTTTTTTTTTTTTTTTTTTTTTTAACTTTATTTATTCTCATTTCTTTGTACATATATTGTATAATAACAAATAGTATACATATAATAACATAATATATAATAACAAATAGTATTAACAAGAAATGAAAACCCACTAAGGCACTGCCTGAGTGTGGGTAATATTAAAACAAAATTATATTTCAAAGTACCCAAAGTATAAAATAAACTTAAAAAACATATAAAATATAAAGTTAGTATAAAAAGTTAGTATTACATAGGTAGAAGAAGTGAAAAAGGATTTTTTCAGCCATTATAAAAATAAAATAAAAATATGGAAAAAAATGATTTTTGATTTTTTTTTTTTTTTTAGTTATTATAAAAAAATAAACATAAAACATATTGTACTACAGTTAAGAAAATTATAGAAAGTGAGATGTAGTAGGATGGATAAATTTATAGGAAAAGCGTTTCAATATCTACATTATTCAACCATAATTTTACCTCTTTTACATATTTTATCATTTTATTTATCATTTGAGTTTGTAGTGGTAGAAGGTTAAATGAACGAGGACCAATGAAACTGCTATGTGTCTGCAATAATTTAGTATTGGTTTGTGGGGTGTAAAATATATTATTTATTCTTTTGCTCATTCTGTTTTCATTTATTTCGAAATTATTTTTGTTTTTGAATACATATTTCAAAGTTTGTAATATAAATAATTTACGTATATTAAATATTTTAGTTTCTTTGTATAATAAGTTGGTCGAGAATGTTTTAGTTTTGTTATATATGACTTTAATTATGTGTTTTTGAATTATTTGTAGAGGCTTAATAAATGTATCAAGTGCACCACCCCATCCTATAATGCCATAAGTGATTGATGATTGCACCAGGGAAAAGTAGATCATTTTCAATTTTTCAATGTTTAGTACTTCCTTAAGTCTATAAAATATGTAGGTCAGATATCTTAATTTAGAAGTGATTTGATTAATATGTGATTTCCAATTAAGATTTATATCTATTGATACTCCTAAATATTTTATATTTTCGACATTAGTGAGTTCGTTACACATGAAGCACATTTCTTGATTGCAACTAGTATTATGGATTCTAATTTTAAGGTTGTCTGTAGGTTTATTGTTAATGGTTTTATAAAAAGGTAAGTAAAATGTTTTGCTATAGTTTAAAACGAGTTTTCCAGCTAGACTCTCTCGATCCATCCAAGTTGGAGGGATGGATTCGTCCGTCACTCCTGGACCCACTGATCCCCAGATTTCTACCCACCCCTCATACCTTTTTCCTTCCCAGAATATTTTATCTCTCCTTAACTTAAAAAGACCCTCCACACAGCATCCCCTAAGATGACATAGGCCCTGAGGAAAATGATTTTTCTCAGGGCCTCCTGTGTGAAGCTAATGTAAAAAAAAAAACAAAAAAAAATTCGCTCTTGTTTTGTTAGTGCACATTTTGTCATTGATAGTACTGTATATATGCATATATATTTATTTTTTTAAATCATGTATGTTACCGAGGCTTCTGACTAACACAATGTTGTCATTTTTTGCCTCATTTGTTTTTAAATTATAATCTTCTTCTTATATATATATATAAAAATCTAAAAATGTTTGTATGTATGTATGTTTGTCCGCTATGCGTTGCCATATTAAGCATAGGAAATGTTTGAAACATTCAAAATACCTTCTTTAAACCCCCGCGAAGGTTTCTGGATTATTACAACTACATGATAATACACCTGAAAAGTTTTTTATTCATTACAAAAACTCTTGGAAAACCTATCAAAAATGTTAAAACTCGAGAATGACATTTTGCAAAACAATCATTGTTAAATCAAATTCTATTTTCGAACATTTTTAAAATAACGGATTTATTTGAAGTACCTACTCGCCTCATACGTTGAATTGAATAAAAAATTATAGATATTTAAAATAGGTACCTATGTTAGTTACTAAAATTGAATGATTGATCTTATTACAGTTTGTCAAATAAGAGTAGAAAATATATGGGGGCGCCACTGTTGATCAAATGGCAATACTAAACACATAACTCATGATGTTAAAGTAAAGCTGTGTAACCTACATTTTTATAAAAATTTAAAAAGGCATAATAGTGGAAAAAATATATTTTCATTGCAGTATAGATACCCGCCGATCTCAAAATTAGAATTGCGTATAGGTATATTATTATTATACTTTTGCAATTTTGTGTTAACATAATGAAGAATAACTATAATGTAATAAAATATAAAGCACAGTTTAGAAATTGCTCACATTATTTAATACTTGATAAAGTACTTAGCGTTGCCTGGGCTTTAGATCATGTCTTTAATTTTAGATCAGCTAGTATTATTATATATTCTTTATAATCTGTAATGTTCTTTAAGACGACAATATACCCTAAAATATATTCAGAATCTTAACGACGTAAGTAAAGAAGCCGTATATACAAATTGCAACTCGCGACCCGTGTATTGGACGGGCCTACTGTCGAATTTGCCGTATCAAAGAAAAGAATAAGAAGAAAAATAATGTGGGAATCTTAACGACGTAAGTGAAGAAAGCGTGTAAACAAATGTGCACCGCGGCACGGCATATTGTACGAACGTACGGTCGAATTCACCCTAGCAGGGTGAATTCGACCTTTCTGCCGCTCATTTTAATTAATTCTGAAGAACGTGTTACAAATATTTAAAATGTGTCTACATGTTGTCCTTCCGAAGTTATTAATTCATCGTCTAGAAAAATAAAATCTGGTGCTTACTGCTAACTTTATAGTTGAAAAAACGGGTTATAAAGTTTTAAAATCATTGCACGTAAAATATATTTGGTAAGGTACTGTTTTTATTAATCTAAAATATAAATAACTCACATTGCTTGTGCGGCATGGAAATAAAAACGTTATTATTATTGTTACTAATTCGCCGGAAATGATTAAAATGTAAGTTTTGAGCAAACAAAATTTATTAGGGTTTTTTACAGCCTTAAAAGGTACTTAGTAATTTTATATTCATCTAATATATGAAAATCTTGTGTCACGGTGTTTGTGGTCGCACTCCTCCGAAACGGCTCGACCGATTTTTATGGTACCGAATAGGTTTTAAGGTATATTACGTACCGCTAGATGATTAGAATGTGCCCCCATCCAGAAAAAAAACTTTTTTTGACAATTTTTTTTTGTATTATTTTATTGGGCATCAAAAAATACCCATAACCCCAAATTTTCACCCTCCTGCCCCCACCCTCCCATTTTTTAATCGCGATTTTAGTATTTTCGTATGAACAAATTTAACTGTCCTTCGTATTTCCGACAGAACGAAATTATTTATGTCGTTGAATGACAGATCCGCCTCATCGAACTTTCATGCATACATGCGCAAGACATTCACGAGAAGCGTCGCGTCATTTTGATATTTCATTCGGCATCATGTTCTCGAGTGGGCAAACCATCGAGCTTATTTGTGTTGGCTAAAGGCGGACTGTCAAAAAATATCGTACACTCAATTGCTCTTCGAAATTAATATTGATTTTTTTATTTCATTTTCCTACTTTAGGATAAAAAATATATTACTTTTTTCACTTTCCATTTAACTTTTAAGAGATCAAACAATGAATACCTACGTCAGTTCCTTTAATGACATACAATGAATTGAATAAATGAATGGTTGGTGTTCTTTTGTTTTTATCGGCGGTCATCGTCTACAGCGCTCCATTCCTCTTTCTGTCATAGATCCCATCCCCACACACACAATACATTCGTTATTTTTATTTATTTAATAACCAAAATATTCACTAGAAATAATTTATATGGCAAAACAACGTTTGCTGGGTCAGCTAGTTTTATATAAAAATTCTCTTTCAAATATTTTCCAGTTTACATGATCTAATAAATTTCATTATTCTCGATATGGCATGAAACTCGGTTGAGGATATTAAATTCTGAATTTCCTATGAGTTCGAGATCATTAGTATTGTTACTCTCTGTCTTTCATATTTAACGAACTTCGATAATGTATGTTCGTCATCTTCAATTTGTTCACATATAAACAGAAATTTTAACAAAACAAAAAACGACTTCAAAAAATGCACTAAAATGTAAAAAAATAATTTTGTATTCTTCTACAACTTAATAATCAACTTACTTTTTCTACTGATCAATATGTAGGTACGATTGTTATTTTTGGAGTCGGTGTCAGCCAAGGTAGGTTTGTAACTACCTACATAGTTATAGGTGAGATGTGCTTGTGTCGCACGCGCGACTTGACGAGGTGAGAGGTGAGAGCGAGCTGCGGCGGGAGGGGGGCTGTCAAGGGAACACGCCGGGCCGGGTACCTTGGCTGACACCGACTCCAAAAATAACAATCGTACCTACATATTGATGAGTAGAAAAAATAAGTTGATTATTAAGTTGTAGAAGAATACGAAATTATTTTTTTACTTTTTAGTGCATTTTTTGAAGTCGTTTTTTGTTTTGTTAAAATTTTTGTTTATTTTTTGATTTTTAGTGAATCTGAAGTACACTAACTAATTCGATTAAGATTCGGCCCAGTATCGTTAAATTGCTCTTAAGAATTGGAGATTGGAGAGTTCCGTTACTTTGTCATGGATTCCATAATCAGAACCTAACCAAACTCTCATCAAACTACCCAAGTACATCCTTTCCAGTAAAAAAAGAATCATCGAAATCGGTTGGCGTGATATTGAGTTATTCGTCCATTTGTCGCGCACGTACTTGATGCAAATTTAAAGACTTATATGATTTTCTCATCAATGCCATTGTCAGAACTGGACCAAATTAAAGTGGGACCACACGGGAAGCACCAGCGTTCAAATAAAAAAGAATCATCAATATCGGTTCACCCAGTCGAAAGTTCTGAGGTAACAAACATAAAAAAAAATACCGTCGAATTGAGGACCTCCTCCTTTTCGAAGTCGTTTAAATATAGGTCACATTGGATAGTACTATATTCGCATGTATGTTTCAATATTTTGTAAGCGCATTATAATCCGATGTCCACTTATAATCTATGCAAAACATTGATCTAAAAATGTAGAAGGTGACTTACTTTCTACAGTGGAGTACATTATTAGCAGGTCCGCATATCTTGGCATCCTCTCTGAGACATCTTTTTTATCTTCTCCATCTAATTCCACCCCTCCGTCCATAGCGGTTCCACGACAAGCCTGAACACAAGTCATTGTTAGATTATTATTGAGATATCACTCCACAATGGAGTCCTGGTACCTACTCTGATGTATAGGTGAGGGTGAGGCAAAGAAGTGGTAGACGAAGAATGAAAGTAGACTGAATGCTGCAGAAATGAGATCACTGAGGCGAATATGCGGTAAAACCATGTATGATCACGTGATAAATGTGGTGATCTGCGAAGAATGCGAGGCTGATTTAAGCGTAATGAGTAAGATTAATAAAGGGACCCTCAGATGGTTTGGGCATGTACAGCGAATGAATGAAATAAGGAGTGTAAGAATAATACATGAAAGGTAGAAGAAGTCGGGGACGCCCGAGGAAGACAAAAAAGAGTCGGGCCATGTCAAGAGTCAGAATAATAGAAAAGTATGTATGAGAAGATGTATGAATGTGAATGAGGCAGAGCGTGTGCCAATACCGAGTTGCCGACGTTTCCATGATTACCAACATATATTATACAGCGACTTTAGAAACGGTCCGGCGTTGCGGCCATCTTGGCCGGCATTTTTGTATAAGAGTTTTCTTTACCACTTAGGAGGTCCTAAGAAAAATAATTCCACTCAGGGCCTATGACATCTTTGGGAACGCTGTGCGGAGGGTTTTTTTAGGGGAAGGAAGAAGAGGAAGTTCTGGGAAGGAAAAAGGTATGAGGGGTGCATAGAAATGTGGGAGTCAGCGTGTACAGAACCCATTTCCACTGCGGTACAAGGCGATTCTCCGAGAGAGTTCTGCTGGAGAGGTCAAAAGATTTCCCTCAACCAGTCTCTCCCGATCCGTCTTGCCACCCTGCCACAGACACATCTGCCGCCAAGATCCGGTCAAACGTGACCGCTAAGTCACTAAAATGTAGCGAAACACTTGGATGGACCTATGGCAGAGGTTTTGGTTATTCAATAAATGGTTGACGGTGCGACGGTACCCTTACCCGCCTCCCAAATTGATAGGCGTTTGGACAGCATTTGTTAGGAGAAAATAATTTATTGTGTTCGTTGCAAAATAAGAGTTGTGCGTCTGATTGTGATTCGGCGATCGTTCATAAACATTTCTTTAACTTTTTCCACGGTTTCATCGGTTGTTCGTCATCTTTAACGTCTTCACGGCCATGGAAACGCTTAAACAACTCGTAAACCCTTGTTTTACTCATAGCAGACTCACCATAGTCATATTTTAACATTTCCCACAGTTTATTTCATGTTTTAATCAAAATTTGATATAAATTCTTTGATCCATTTAAAACAAAAAACAAAAATCGCCGAGCTCATGAAAACACGTCTAACCGTAGCGGCTGCCACATTGAAACTAAACAATAAATAATGAATACAGCTGAAAAAAAATGTTGACAATCGGACTCTGCAAACCAGCGAAATTTAAAAAATCTCGTTACTTTTTGAACAACCGATATAAGTTAGACAAAATCGAGGTGGCAATATGCGTACATGATGATATAAGACGACGTTGGCGACATGTTTGTGAGCGCAGATTCATACTAATGGTTCATGGTTCATCTACCTTGTTTCTTTTATCTATGGATTTTTAAAATTAAGCCTTTTAAAATTAAAATTTTAACATTTTCAGTGAGACAAATACAAGTATTTAAAAAATTCCTGCCTGAATGAAGAAGAGTTTTGGTACTCCGCCCAATTTAGACGTTTCCTTAGTGAAGGGATCAAAAAGCATGCTCTTCGGGTACATGCAGTCAAAGGCTTCCAGGATTCCACACACATTGCCGTGCGTCATGATCACAATCACGATACAGCTCACTTCGGAAGAATTCATCTCACTGACTAGAAAATAAAAAAATAAAAATTATTAGCCTATAAATTATTAGACTATAGACAGATTATTGAAGACGATATTAACGACTATGAAATTCACAAAAAAATGTGAAACAGAAAATACTGACAAAGATGTAGAGGCATCTAATCTTTTTGAACTGTATTATGCTTTGATTGTGAGCTACAAACCATATCTTCGTTTTCAAAACACATATTTTTTGGCTGCTGTCTTTTTACGATGATTGCAAGATTCTACCCGAATTATTTCAATACTTTGTCATTAGTTTTAGTTTGAAATGTATTGCTAATAATCTTACAAAATATATTAATGTGATTTGAAATTTTACTGCCGATAGTTTAACAAATTGTTTAACTTTGAATGTAGCTTATTTCTTCGGAATTAAAGTTTGAAATGTTTTTTTCCTGATAGTCTTACAAAATATTTTTTTCTGATGTATCATCAAAATCAAAAATGTTTTGATTTGAAACTTTTATTGGAAACTTTGCCGCACAAATTCTGAAAAAAGATAAAAATTGTGGTGCAACTCATTGCGGACAATCAAATAAAATTTAGCGTACCGTCTTTGATGACGCTCATTATTCTCTTTCTATCGAAATCCAGGCAAACTTTAGTATTTTTAAATCCCAGCTTTTCTTCCAAACAACCTTTTATCCTTTTACAATCCACGTCTGTCCCTTGTCTTCGAGTTGGAGTTGGTGCGCCAAGTCTGGGTTTAAACTTTTCATGACTAAAAATGATAGCAATTTTTTCTCGGCCATCGTTAATTTTGTAGTAAAGATCATCTTCGTCCTGACTACTTTCGGTTTTTGATGGTTTTGATGTGATAGCATTGGTTGAATTCACTATCACCGTTGCCTCAAAATCATCCCCCCTGTCTTTTGGATAAGTAGGGTTCGCATCAGTAACTGGAACCGAATTCACTGTCACCGTCTGCTCAAAATCACCCCCTTTGTCTTTTAGATAAGTAGGGTTCGCATCAGTAACTGATACCGAATTCCCTATCACCGTTTGCTCAAAATCATCCCCTTTGTCTTTTGGATAAGTAGAGGTTGCATTAATAACTGACACCGAATTCACTATCACCGTTTGCTCAAAATCATCCCCCTTGTCTTTTGGATAAGTAGGGGTCGCATCAGTAACTGGCGCTGAATTCACTATCACCGTTTGCTCAAAATCATCCCCCCTGTCTTTCGGATAAGTAGAGGTCGCATCAGTAACTGGCACTGAATTCACTATCACCGTTTGCTCAAAATCATCCCCCCTGTCTTTCGGATAAGTAGGGGTCGTAGTGGTATCAACTTTGGTATTTTTCTTCTTTCTAATAGAGAACACTCTAAAAAGAAAAAAGCCAATTAGAAAGTACACGCAATTAGTATTAATAATTAAAATCCAATGAATACATACTATAGAGTTTGCACAATACATACAGTTAATGGGAATCTTAAATAATAAAATACCTATGTTCTTAAGTTATAAATTTTAATTGATATTTTTAGCAAAATTCTATGATAAATCCAAATTTAGATCAATTTAAGCGAGCATCTACATAAAGAGAGCACTTGTGAATAATAAAACATACATACCTTCGGAATTTTTCCGACATGGACACCTTTATCTTTTCAGAAGTAGCTTTATTTTCTTCCATCTTCTGTTTTGTAACGGTGTTTTCAACTCTCACTTCAAAATTCAATGTCACAACTCAACGAACAAATTGAAAATAATAAAATACATCTTTTGATATTGTGATTACCACTACAAACCAATTTATTATCAACCTGATAACTGTTACATTATCTGATATAACCATTATTTTTAATCCGTAGTATCCGGTGACTCACATGATTTGCTTTTATACTATACAATATTCTCTACTATGCTTGGAAAATTGATTGCTAAGTACAACCTCAAGTTTGTTTTAAGTGCAATACACAAGCCAAAAATCGTCTATTATTAGAGCGTCTTATATCACCTCGAATGAAGGTAACCCGTTATAAAAATAACTTTTTTTATTTTTTGGTACGGAGAATAATTAATCTTTCTCATTGGAACCGCCCTTAATGATCGTAAGAAAGTCTTTCGTCGAAATGTGGATTTTTGGCCGCTGGCTGGTTAAACGCCTTTAATACTAGAGGAGCTACAAATGTCGATTTTGATATATTTATGGAATCTGACGTTATGAGTGCGATGACTCTCTTGAAGAACTCACACTCCATCGGACCAGACTTCGTGCCCGTATTTTTATTAAAGAGTGCGACGAGTTCCAAAAAACACCATTATGTCTTATCTTTAACTAAACTATTAGTACTTTCACTTTTGAAGTTTTTTTTATTTTTATATGAATACTGCGCAAGAGTCCCAACTGCTCCCGTCTGGAGCCAGTGAGACTATGGCATCCCTAATTGGGGTACGTTGTGAAGCTGAGGGTAGTGGGGAGGGAAAGGAGATAGGGAAGAGGAAGGTGGGGAAGTACCTGGCTATTCAGATCTGGTCACCAAACACGGCTAATGCCATTTTCAAGCAACGTTTCAATTCTGAATGGTGGACTTACACCAGGGCGACACTGAGAGTATCTACCACTCTGGAACGTGCCGCAAATATACCAAATATTATTTTAAATGAATAAATTGTGAAATAACACAAATTAATCAAATAAAATTTATTCGCCAGGCCGGGATTCGATCCCGCGACCTTCGGTGTGCGAGTCAAGAGCCTTACCGCTGGACTACGCCGGCTTTGCAAACATGGTGGATTTAAACGCAAAAGTGGATTACATAAGAAAGAAATAAAATTTAAGACGAGAAACCGTCACAAATAATCTTAGCCATAAAATAGTATTAAAAAATAGTTCTTTATATGCGTTCAGAATTTTCTAATATTTTTTTTATTATTAGTAGTGGTCTACGTTTGCATTTTTTATAAAATAAATAGGAGTTTTAAAGTTGGATTTGCGCAGGTCCAGGTGTGGTTCTCTCCAGATAGTCTGTAGTCAGGTTGTAAGTCTGAGCTGCCCTTGTTGACTTCCTTCTGTTCCACACCGAGGAACCGTACAATGAGTGATAGAGAGAGGTATTTTGAGGTAATCCTTTGTAGTAAAAAACACTTGTGTTTGGTACTGGATGTTGTTCTGTTTATTCTTGTGAATAATTTTTACAGAGAGGTTTGGTCTGAGCACTTGACTGCGACAATAATTTAGACTAATTAATTTACAGAAGTGAAAGACCGTTTGCTAAACAAGCAGAGTTTAGACGAGGATAATAACAGTAGAGAGAGACTGTTTGTAAGATTGAGAATGTAGAATGTTTTCAAGAATGACAAGACACGCCATTTATAGACCAAAAGAGAAAGTTTGATGCGCCACAGACAAAAGAGATTTTAGACGAGACATTTTATGGCGATATTTTAGTAAGAGGTGGCATAGACGCGAAAGTTTAAGATAAAGGGCCCTACACATCGAGATTAGAATAAATGATAAGTAAATGTTCAGTGCTACATGAATTTAAATATAAACTAGGACAATCACAACACACAACATCCAACAGGATTCACTATCTGCGCAATATAAACGTTGATTTCTTGGATTTATATTTATCGCCAATTAAAAAATAACACGTCTGAAATAACCTCACTTACTCAATACGGGAATCTTATTTCTGCCAAAATGCGATGTTGTAGCTCTTTAGCAGCCTTTTAATTAATAATACAGAGATCTTATATAGTACTTATTCAATTTGTAACTAAAATACCAGTATACAGCGGGAAAGTGCTTTTTTTATTATTAGTAGTATAAATCCCATTTTCATTTAAATTGTCAGTCTGTTGAGACACCGGGTCACTGGAGCCAGGATGCGGCTAATGGCCTCCGACAACACGTTGGTGACCGCTGCCTTCCAGCACCAACTCTGAGTGAGCGATGGGCCCGAGCGCACTCAAGATCACGCCCTGCATAATAATTGATTATTTATTTTTGTTATTATTAATTTTTATTACTATTATTTTCTATTTATGTTCTTATTCCTTTACTGTGTAAATATATAAATAATGGGATATAATAAATGGGACGTGTGGGATTGCACTATCCTCCCCACATCCTGGAATAAAGATTTTATATACCAGATTTAAATTTTCCCCACAGGAAAAACTAAACCCTTTCACATACTTCCCAAATGATCATCTAGTCAATCCACGCTATGCAACTGCACTATATAAGTATTATAAATACAAAACAATACAAGAACAACATGTCAACCTACCAGAGACCAAATGGGAAAAAAATTCACCGACTCCAGATATTTTCATATCAGAGGGTTCGGCTCTATCGAACTCCTAATTGAACCTATAAATCCTACTGATTCCTCAATATAAATATTTAAAAATTCTTTTGAAATCCTACATGTATTTAAAATTACTGATTTTGGCATTTTTATATATAAATTATTATTATTATTTATTAAGTAATCTAATCTAAGCATATTTGCTGTAGTTAAATACAGTTTAAAGTAATTTTCTTACTTTCAGCGACCGTGACTTTCGATAATTTAATTATTATTCATTTTTTCAAATACTAGCATTAGATACACGAAACACTGTAACAGCCATTCAAATAAAATTTTGAAGTCGATTTAAAGAAAAATTATATTTATACAACCCTGACGAAGCTGTTAGCATATATAATATTCAATATAGTGCTTATAGTCGCAGTAGCTTGCGAGCCAAATAGGGCTGAAATCAATAATTTAGTATTTAATAAAAAAATGTGGCGTTTCAATGATACGACACAACTATGGAGATGTGAAAAGTGGACTTAAAAAGGGAATCTGACTCAACCGGATTTCCCACAGCGTGTTATTGCTGTGTTATTATGTCACCGATGATCACTTGGCTGAGCACATGCAATATTCTCCGTTTGAATCGATATTAAGAACTGAGAGATCAACTTCCGTATGAGTGGATCGTTGCACAAGTAGATCTGGTGATCATTGCACATACTAACAGACTTCTTAAACAGTCGATATTGAATGCACCGAGTGATCACCGTGGATCGTTGCACAGCAAATAACAGACTGATCAAACACACTGATTCTTCCTCGGGATTTATTGGTAATATTGGCCCAGGTAATATTGTCAGACAGGATAGGTTTTGAAAGTAGGTAGGATGAAGAAAGGCACATATTAATAACTAGCTTTTGCCCCTGGCTTCGCTCGCATATTATTATGGGGGTACCCACAGCGCCTCCTTCAGATTCCCTATCCCCACACCAATCCCCCCCCTCCTCCTTCTCTCCCCCGCCACGACTCAACCCTCTCCCCCCCTCCCCTCTCCGCCCTTTTTCCGCATCCTTTCCCCCCCCCTCACCACCCCTCCATACCCGTTACAATCATTTTTCAAACAGCTCGCGTGCCACCTATTGCAATTTTTGTATATAAATTTCATAATGCCAGAGCTCTAATCTATAGCCCATAGCCTATTCTGATGTATGAGCTATATTATTGTAAAGTTTAATTAAAATCCATTCAGTAGTTTTCGCGTGAAAGAGTAACAAACATACATCCATACAAACTTTCGCCTTTATAATATTAGTAGGACTAGTAGGATACTAGATGTTCGACAGTGTTACATTAAAAATATAATAATGTATGCTCATAAAATACGTGTATAGTTGCGTCAACTATTCACGTATTTTATTCGTGTATTCGAAACAAAAAAACCTTTTTATTGAAAAATATCTACTGACAGCTTACTATGAAAGTTTTATTTTATTTTATTTCTCTTTAAAATAATATTTGTTTATATAAATAGGTACTTGAACATTTTGGGAACTTTAAGGCAATGATTGAATGCAAATTACCTCCGCGTTTGCGCCGATTTCAGTTCTTACTCCATCAAAACTTAATCAAAGTTTCGAGTCTGAGTTTAATTCCTCTCGTGGTCTTTGGTGGGTGGTGCATTATGAAATTATTCCTGAAATATTTTGGCACCGTAATTAAATCTCTCTCAACAAACACTCCAAGTTGTTCGGGACTTCTCCTCGCATAGTTAATCTTTTGAATTATCCGTCCAATTCACACCGGCTCCATTCTCTCTTCCTGTTCTGTTTCTCTGGTCCCTATTCACATCTCCTCACTTCCCCAACTTATTATTGTCGTGTCTCATTTTCTCCGTTCGTCTCATTTCTGAGCTTATTTCCCCACTGAAATATAATTAACAAATTTGATGCGGTGTTTCATTCCTTAATTTAACCCCCTATATTACTGAATTGAGGTAATTTATGGATTGCGTCATGCGAAACTGGAGTTTCGGTTTCAGTCTCGTCCATAAAACAGACAGAAATTCTAATGCAACTTTGTCATCACATGGCTATTCATCACGATTTTGTTTTTTTTTACGTTTGAAAGTTCCCGTTTTCTAGGTGTGTTTTGATTTTTTTTTTTCAAATTATAATAAGCTGATAAGCTTAACAAGATTATAGTTATCCTCTTCAGTTGTTGAAAAGCAGAAACGGACTTAAAATCGGCATTCAACGGAGAACTTACATCAGTTAAAAAAAATTGTGACGAATGGCCATTTCATAGAAAAAATATAATACCGGGTGCGGCAGAGAGGACGGACGGTTTTAAAAAAATCATTAAATAGTTAATTTTTACTCAAAAACAAATTTATTGATGGAATCAGTTTCGCAAGGAAATAGCATTTGAGACAGTTAAGTGTGGAAAATCACGCCAGGCATGAGGTGGCCGAAATCGTTGATGCAGTGCTGGAGGCGTTCTTGGAAGTTCGTGTAGACCAGGGGTTCCCAAACTTTTCCATGCCGCGGCACCCTTAGAAAATTTGAATTTTTTCACGGCACCCCGGTCATAAAATGTCTATCTGTGGTAGCCCCGGGACCGAGTGTCACGCCCAAGAGCACAACTCTCTAGCCATCCCCCCCCCCCCTCCCCACCCCCAGGACGGTCCAATTTTTTATTACCTACTCCACTGAATAATACAACTCGCATTTAAAATGAATAAGTACATTTATTGGTAGGAAAACTTACAAATAAATTGCAAATATAATTACAAAAACCGTTTAGTGCGACGGGTGAGCCTGCAGCTCGCTGCACAATTTTTCAAACCGGGAATAAGGCTTGATACAGCTGCTCTCATTTCTGTTTCCACATTTATTTTCGAGCGATATTTGCTCTTTAAAACCATCACTACCGTATCCCCACTCCTGTGCCTCCCACCCGATCTGTTCCCAGAGCGCGGACCGGCCACGCGGATGATTTTCCATTCCATAAAATGTTTGTATTCGTTCATGTCAATTTTGATTTTTAGTAGAGACATCAGGGGCGCCTCGTGGCACCCACTTTGGGAACCTCTGGCGTAGACTCTCTCCAACATCGCTCTCTCAACTTGGGCGACTTCCACGCAAATTGCGTCCTTCAATTCGTCCAAGTTGAGAGAGCGATGTTGGAGAGAGTCTACGCGAACTTCCAAGAACGCCTCCAGCACTGCATCAACGATTTCGGCCACCACATGCCTGATGTGATTTTCCACACTTGACTGTCTCAAATGCTATTTCCTTGCGAACCTGATTCCATCAATAAATTTGTTTTTGAGTAAAAATGAACTATTTTATGATTTTTTTAAAAAAGTCCGTCCTCTCTGCCGCACCCTGTATTATCACTTGGGTTGTTTCACAAAATAATTATTCAAGGTTGTTATTTCATAATGGGCCGGTTGTTTCACAGTACTCGGACCATAACAGAACTTGAATAGGACTTTCAAGAACCTGAAATTAAAATTTGAAATTTGATGATTGTTCAAATTCTGTGAAACAACCCGTCCTAGAAGTGCCTTACTGACTTTGTACGTTTTGGTTCTAGATCATTAAGCATGTGGTCTGTCTCTCTTACTTTTGCCTGAAATTGAATACAGCCATCCCATTTGAATTTCGAAATGAAATATAGGCTGAAATCAGTTCAATAACTGGATCACGAAACACACCCACAAGGCACTTCACGTATTACTTTTTATTCTATGTTGCTTTTGAATTTCCATCAAATAAGCAGTCCTTAGTTTTTTAAATAAGTAATTTTAAAAAGCCATGTGTGTCGTATTTTTTAAATCTTTTTTAATAAATGTGTTTACCAATCATTCTTCTTCTTTGCAATGTGAAGGTAAAAGGGTTATCTCCAGTTGATGTCGCCAGAAATTGATGAAGGGGAAATTCTTTTATGATGTATCCACATGCACATAATTCAGAATCATTTAGGCCCCATCAAATAATTTCATCATCACAGCGACTGGGTTTGGTGGGGTTATGTAGTGTTGGTAATATGTGTATCTGTCGGGTAGGTTCGGGAATACCGAACCTAGCCGAAGCGACCGGACATCGGCACTATATAATAGCGAGCACAGAGCTCGTGCGGGGTTCTTTCTCGTTAGGCGGCTTACAGCCAACACTGTAAATATTATATTCTAATAAACAGTCTCCGTGTATCAAAGATACTACGTGTTTCAATAAGTAACCTTGAAAACATCCAAGAGCGATACTGGAGATTAAGGGCCCAGTATTACCTGCAGTATAGGACATTACAAGTGGCGCAGCTAAAAAGGATTACACGCCAGACTATTTATCAGATTGCGGCAAGTCGTGACAGGGATCGTGACTTGCAAAAAATCTCCCGAAGGTGACAATAAATCACTTGGGGCATCGCTGAAGTGCCATCCATCAGGAGATTTTGAGGACATAATAGGAGACAGTGGAGAAGGAGGAAAGAAGAGGAAAATCACGGGACCCTGGGTAACTAAGTCCAGCCCGGTAATACAGTGGAGAAGAGGAAATTACGGGACCCTGGGTAACTAAGTCCAGCCCGGTAATACAGTGGAGAAGAGGAAATTACGGGACCCTGGGTAACTAAGGCCAGCCCGGTATTGATAATCCTGGAAGCGGCTGGGCGCCTGGACTGCAAAGGCGCCGGTTCCTGGTGTCAGGTTGTTTTGTTTCTTTTTTCTGGAAGGTGTTATTGTTGCCGGGTGTGTTTTTTTTTTTTTTTGGTGTGGGCGATCATGGAATCGGGCGGAATTTCCAGGTTCTCTCACGTTAATGGGGATTGGAGTTTGTTTCGCCTGAGGTTAGAACAGTTCCTTCTAATTCGTGATGACATAAAAACGATTAAGTTAGATGCTTCACAGAAACGCGCATATTTGCAAAATCTTCTAGAAGCGGAGACATTAACTCTTTTGATCAACTTATGTTTTCCTTCTAAAGTTACAGACGTGGCATTCGATCAGTTAAAAGAATTAATTGAGAAACATTGTTCCAGACCGCGATCGGTGTTCAAGGAACGAGAAAATTTTTATCAGGCCAAGCAATCGCTTGGTGAATCAGTCAGGGATTTTGCAGTGCGTTTACGAGGATTATCTTCGTTTTGCGAGTTCGGAACGCGTTTACCGGAATGTTTAGCTGATGTTTTTGCAATCGGCATTTTGCCGGGTCGAGCCAAGGAAAAAAATTTTCTCGAGGGGACTAAATTAACGTTTAACAAAATGGAAGAATTAGCAATAACGGTTTCAGCTTTAGATAATCTGGTTCCGGAAATTAAATCAGAAGTTTCCGTAGGGACGTCGGGCGGCGTGAATTCAATTAAACGCTCGTATTCGCCGGGGAGAGATTCACATCCGGATAAAACTCAAGGTTTCCGAAGGTCATCTTCGCGGTCGAAAAGTCCCGAGCCGAGAGGATTCTCGAATATTAAAAAATGTACCATTTGCGGTGAATCACATTTAGAAAAATATTGTAAATTTAAGAATGCGAAATGTTTTAATTGTAACAAAATAGGGCATTTGAAGAAATTCTGTAAGAATCACAATGTTTATCCGATTGTTGAACAATCCCGGGAGAAGGTTATTAATAGGATTTCTTACATTAATCCGTTTAGGGCTAATGTAATAATTAATAAATTAAAATGTGCCGCTATGATTGATTCAGGCGCCAGTATGTCGGTCATGCCGGATTTTATTTTCAACCGATATTTTAGGGATGTAACATTGTCACCTGATAAGCGTACTTTATCTGGATACGATGGTAAACCACTTAATCTTGTAGGTAGTGCTTGTTTTACCGTGGAATACAATAATATTAAAAACAAGTCATTATTTACTGTTGTGATTAATGGCTCGGAATTGATAGTAGGTCGGGACTTCATGGAGGCTTTTAATCTGAAGATAGTTCCAGTGATGGATAATTCGGTTTCAACAATCAAAGACAAAATTGAAATGATTTACAACGAGTTTCCAGAAGTGTTTTCGCCGGGGCTGGGTAAATTCAGTAAACATAAAGTGAGTTTCAAAGTGAACAAGGAAGCTCGTCCTGTTTTTTTTAATGCGAGGCCGGTTCCGTTCGCTATTAAGGAAAAAATTGAGAGAGAATTAGAAGCTATGGTAGCTGATTGTATCATTTCTCCGGTAACCAGCAGTGAATACGCGTCTCCAATTGTACCGGTAATTAAAAAAAACGGGAATGTTAGGATTTGCGTGGACTACAAGAGATCTTTAAATCTCATGACAGACTTGGAAAGGTACCCGCTTCCCTCCATAAATGAAGTTGTTCACAAAGTAAGTTCGGGTAAAGTGTTCGCTAAACTAGATTTAAGACAGGCTTACTCACAATTAGAATTAGCTGACTTTTGCAAAAAGTATACTACAATAAATACGCATTTAGGGTTATTTCAATATAACAGACTAGTCTTTGGTTTTAAGTCAGCGCCAGCGATCTTCGCTAGGACTATAGCAAGCTGTCTTCAGGGGTTGAAGGGGGTGGCATTCTATTTAGACGATATCATCATTTCGGGGGTCAACGAACTGGATTTAATGTATAACATACAGGCAGTGTGCGCGCGTTTACGAGAGTGCGGGTTGAGGGTCAACACGGATAAATGCGATTTTTTTGTAGAATCGGTTGAATTTTTGGGGTATGTAATTTCGGGGAGCGGAATCCAACCTCAGCCAAACAAACTGGAAGCTATAAAAAACGCTCCGTATCCTACGGACGTTCATAAATTGAAAAGTTTATTGGGTTTTCTAAATTTTTATCGGAATTTCATTCCTAGGATGTCATCGATACTGGAACCCCTGCATAACCTTTTGAAAAAAGGGGTAGAGTGGAATTTCTCAGAAGACTGTAAAGTAGCAGTCGATACCATTAAAGAATTAATGGGCAACAACACGATTCTTACAAATTATTTTCCGGACTTACCGGTAAAACTGTATACGGACGCTAGTACATGCGGACTCGGGGCTGCGTTAATGCACGTGTTTAAGGACGGCACAATGCGTCCAATTGAGTTCGCTTCTCGTAGTTTAACAACCGCCGAAAAGAAATATAGTATTTTGGATCTCGAAGCTCTGGCAATTGTGTTCGGGTTAAATAAATTTTTTCAGTACCTTTTTGGAAGGGAGTTCACGTTATGCGTTGACAATATGCCGTTACTAAGAATTCTAGGGGAACACAAAAATATTCCGGTTCTCGCAGCAAACCGTTTGCAGAGATATGGCATCATTCTGGCAGGGTTTTCGTACAAAACGGAATTTGTGAAATCTTGTAATAACCAAGCAGATTTTCTTTCTCGCTTACCGTTGAAGGACACAGTTGAGGGTTTTAAGGATGATTGCGGGACTGACTTTGTTTGTTTTATTGAGAATTGTGACCATGTTAATTTTCAAGCAGTTGTGTTAGCCACCGCAGCAGATAGCGAATTACAGCTAGTGTTTAGGTATTTGCGGCAGGGCTGGCCCAAACGAGTAAATCGTGACAGCAGTATATGGAAATATTGGTTGAAAAGGAATGAACTTTCTATCGTAGAAGATTGTTTGTTTTGGCAACAAAGAATAGTTATACCTGTTTCTCTCCAAAGGCAAGTTTTAGATTTATTACACAGGTCACATCTAGGTATTGTAAAAATGAGGGGAATTTCTAAAACATATTTTTGGTGGACTTCTCTGAACAAAGATTTGGAGAAAGTCGTTCAATCTTGTTCAGATTGTTCGTTGTCAAAACAGTCACCACCCAAAAGTCAATTGACGGTTTGGCCAAATCCTGGTAAAGCTTGGAGTAGGGTACATCTAGATTATTGTGGACCCCTAGCGGGGAAGATGTTTCTCGTGGTTTGTGACTCATTCTCGAAGTGGTTAGACTGTATCGAGGTGCAGAAGGCAGATTCAACTCACACGATTATGGAATTGAGAAAATTTTTTTCTAATTTTGGCAACCCTGAGTTAATTGTATCTGACAATGGCTCAGTTTTTACAAGTGAGGAATTTAGAGTTTTCTTAAAGGAGAACAATATTAAGCTTATGACTTCTCCGGTGAAACACCCCCAGTCAAACGGGCTGGCAGAAAATGCAGTAAAAATTTCGAAAATGTTCCTCAAGAAACTGTTAATAAACGGTAAATTCCCACTAGATTACAATGTCAAGCTGTTGAATTTTTTAGTGGACTATAGAAATTCTTTCCATTGTTCGACAGGTATTGAACCAGCGGTTCTGTTAGTAGGAAGAAGGCTGCGTTCTACGTTCGACAGTTTGTTGCCAGTGAAAAATGGAGAAGACTTTTCGGAAAAAGTCAAGGAAGCTAACGTTAACATTTCTAAAGCTCAATCTGATCAAGTTAGGTTGTACAGAGGGGTAAAAACCAGGGTTTTTAAAGTTGGACAAAAATGTTTGACAAAAGATTATCGTCATGATAATAAAGTCGTTTGGGCTAAGGGTGTAGTTTCTAGAAAGCTAGGTAAAAAAGTTTATATTATTAAAATAGGAAACACTGATGTGACATGGAAGAGACATGTGGACCAGATGAGGGAAATGTCAGTAAGCTGGAAGGAAGATGGCAAAATTGCGCAGCATCCCGCGTCTGAAATTTTGAGGAACGAGCCTCATGAGTTAGAGACTGCGACCTTGTTGCGTGGATTGACTGGTTGTTCTCCTGATTCCAGGTTGGTGGGGGAGGAAGTGGTGTCGGAGCAGGCACGGCAACAGAGACCATGGTCGGGAAGACTGCGTTCAAGTCACAAGGCACCCACAACTTCCAGAGGAGACGGGACAACTTGACCCAGTCACCGCGGTTAAATTATGTGTATCTTAAGAAAATTATTGTGTATGAAGTATTACAATTTATGTTAATTGTTATTTAAGTTATTTTGTTATTTAAGTAAGTAGCTTCAGAGTTGAAGGAGGGAGAGATGTAGTGTTGGTAATATGTGTATCTGTCGGGTAGGTTCGGGAATACCAAACCTAGCCGAAGCGACCGGACATCGGCACTATATAATAGCGAGCACAGAGCTCGTGCGGGGTTCTTTCTCGTTAGGCGGCTTACAACCAACACTGTAAATATTATATTCTAATAAACAGTCTCCGTGTATCAAAGATACTACGTGTTTCAATAAGTAACATTGAAAACATCCAAGAGCGATACTGGAGATTAAGGGCCCAGTATTACCTGCAGTACAGGACATTACAGGTTATGCTATTTTTTATTGTGACTCATTTTATGCCGATTTTTATATCACATGTGACGAGTATTCTTGCAATAAAATACATGTTTATATTCTACTACAAACTTATAACTGCTCTCGGAAATCGAGAATGGTATCCATGTAGTAGGATTTTGCATCTTCATAACACAAGGCAGGTTTTAACTTAAGATTGCTTCTGCGTAAGACTTCCGAAATAATAGTTACACGCGGATCAGTCAATTTCTCAGAATTTTGCAGCACATGACATGCAACTAAAATGCAAAGCTTCACTCGGTACACGAAAAATCGGCAACTTGTTATTTAATTTATCGCTATTTTGTGAACAAAAAAATGGTTTAAATTAAATCTGTATGCGGTGAATTAAAACTACACTCAGAACATGAAAATGGTTTTTCTTTGATTCTGGCAGTACATGAATAAATAGTCTGCAACTTGAATTTTATAACTGCCCTTCGAATAAGAGAATGATTTTCTTTTGAAATGTGTCAGCAGATGAATCCACAACTGGAATTTTACATTCTGAACACTGGTTTAAATTAAATCTGTGTTTTTTTTTTTTTTACAGTGAATACCGCACAAGAATCTCAACTGCTCCCGTCTGGAGCCAGTGAGACTATGGCATCCCCAATTGGGGTATGTTGTGAGGCTGAAGGTAGTGGGGAGGGGAAGGAGGTGGGGAAGAGGAAGGTTGGGAAGTACCTGGCTATTCAGATCTGGTCACTAAACACGGCTAAAGCCATTTTCAAGCAACGTTTCAATTCTGAATGGTGGTCTTACACCAGGGCGATACTAATAGTATCTTCCACTCTGGAACATGCCGCAAATATACTATATATTATTTTAAATGAATTAATTGTGAAATCTGTCAGCAAATGAATCCACATCTCAACTTTTACATTCTGAACACAAAACTGTTTTAAATCTGTATGCGGCGAATTAAAACTACTCACAGATGAAATTAGCTTTTCTTTATTGCGGCAGCATATTAATCCGCAACTAAAATTTAACATTCTGATCACAAAATTGGTTTTAAATTAAGATTGAATCTTGTTGCTTCCCATCTTTAATTACTATTACTCTCATAACACGCGTACGGTTTTCCAATGAATTACTCATTTTGAAGAATGGTTTGAAATAAAATTTAACTCTAAATACCATAACGATTTTCTTCGAAATGCGTCAGCAGATTAATCATTCGGAAAATGAAACTGGTTTTAACGTAAGACTTAATCTGCACGCGAGTCCTCGGTTTTAATTTATACTACACCCAATTAAATTGATATTTAATTGATACTACACTTAAAACAAGAAAATGGTTTAACACATGGACATTTCCATAAAAAGTTTCACCCGCTTCAATAAATGCTTCCTTCACAACCATTCCATCTTCAAATAGTTTCTTGTGTTTGCCAATACGAGTATATGAGATATTTTAATTGACGCGATCGTTGCAGCTTTTGATTGTTTGGCTGGTCTTGTGAACAAGGTTTGTTCTTTTTTAAAACAAATTATCAAATCACATACTTTTCGTTTTCTTAATTCACTCTGTGGCGGGAAATCCTTTTTATAGTTTTTATGAATGGTTTTATAATGCCTCTCTAAGTTCTCATGCTTGGGTATTGCAACTGACGCGCGGCAAATGAGACAAATGCACTTATCCTTCACCATACAAAATAAGAATTCTTCGTAATAATAGTTATTAAATGATAAGTTTTACTTCTATTCACCGAACTCATTTTGTATTATTTATTAATAAACTTCGTATCGCCTTCAAGTTATAACTCGGACTGACTGACTCATAAATAAATCGGACCACACATTAGAAACTATATCGATAACTTCCGGCTTTTGAAGGGGGCGATTTTTGACAATATTTCACCATGAATATGCAATAATTAGACTTTTTTTTCTATGTGGACTTGTGACATCATATACATAGATGAGAATAGAGTAAACAAATAATGAAAGAGCGCAACCATTGACAATATAAGCTACAAATAAATAGTATACAAAAAGGCATGAAAATGGGCGGTAGGCCTAATTGAGGATCAACTAAAACAAAAACTGTGAGTTGATCTATTTACATCGGCAAATTTTTCTCGAGATCGACTAAAAAGCTCTCGCGATCGACCGATCGAGTGGTGCTCAAACGTCGACCGTTTGAGCACCACTGGTCTATAGCTATAGTATATTTAAAGGTGCGTCGTTTGTAGGTATTGGATTGGTGCTGATAACAAATACATTTGTATTTGTATTTCCACACCTAAGTAAATAGGTAGATACTTGGAAGTTGGTATTTTGTTTTTTCTTTATTTGTTTTTTTTCAGGGGCGGATCTTTAAAACAAGAATCTTTACTGAACCATCCCTCCGCTCACGGAGAAGCTGAAACCAAACTAAAACTGGTTGGACACCAAGCTAATAATTTATCATAATACACAATAATAATAATTAATTATACTTAATAATTTATCAACCTTCTGAACTCGGACATGCCGAAAATTACTCGAAAACTGACAACTCTCGTGGCGCAACCGTGGCAACCTCGCAACCTGGTAACTCGAGATTCGTGGAAAATGTGTAAAATGCAATTTGTACGAACCTTGTGCAACTTTGCAAGTTTTTTTTCACAGTTTATCGAGTTAATAATATTTCTTTCCAAAAAATCACCATTTTAGAAAAATACCTTAAAAAACACATAGATCTGAGGATCGATTAAGGATAGGTGACCTATGCCTTTTTAATATGCTCGTCATGACGATTGAAGAAGGATAAGCGACCTGTGTTTCTACATATATTTGAGGACTAAAGAAGGGTAAGCGACCTATGTTTGTATGTTATGTATACTTTCGTAGCTCTATGGCTCCCCGTGGGGTGCTGCGATCGGGAGAATTTTGTTTGACGGTCTTTTTATAGGCGAAAATAGCCTATTTCTGAAATTCCTAGCCACCCAGGATGGACCAATTTTCGACACATTTGTGAAGTCGAAATTGGAGGGGTGGGGAGGGGGTGGGGGGGGGGGGGGGTGACACCACGTTATTCGCCCCGGGTGCCACCCATGCTAGCTACGCGACTGTGGACATACCTATGTTATGTACATACATGCAGGGCTGGGCAGTATTTGAAATACTTGTATTTGAAATACGTATTTGAAATACAAATACGTATTTTGTATTTGTATTTCAATTACTTCCTAACAATGTATTTTGTAATTGGTATTTCAATTACCTGCTGCTGAGGTATTTTGTAATTTGTATTTCAAAAACTTATGGCTTCAAAATACATTTTCAAATACATTAAGCGATCTTAAAAATGACAATGAAAAATAATATAACATAGATAATACATAATACGTAGAGTAAAAACGCTAGAATCCTGTACTATTGTCCTATTATCCTGTGCTATAGCACTCTTACTAATGACTATTTGTAGTTTTCTTATCATGGCTTTGTATTGTACATTTTTGTATAATAGTATTAGATCAAGCACTATAGGAATAATTTGACTGAACACTAGATTATTTTTAAGTCAATTACTGTAGAGCGCACTTGAAGTTAAATAACACAAAACTGCGCTATACAAATGTCATCTATGTATATAAAAATGAATTCTTGTTTCCCTTGGTCATTATTATTTATCTTGGTATTTTATTAATTTTTTTAAAGTTTTCTTATACTTTGTAGAAGGTTCTTACGGAAAGAAAAATTAAGAAAATTACGCAGAAAATTGGATAATTTCAGAAAACTTGATGACTATTTTAACTTCGCGCGTTTTATGAAATTGAATTTAGCAGGCCGCTGTTTTTTTTTGCAATAAAAGAATTGTCTATGGTTTTTTATTATAGATATTTTAAATAGGTACCTATGTTAGGTACCAGATTTGATTGCTTGTTCTTAAAATATACAAAAATGAATATTTGTAATATGTGGAAATGAAAATTTTAATAAGAAATTGTAATAGCTGGCACGCGAGTTGTTTGAAAACTGAATGTACTGGGACTGAATATGTGGAACGCGGAAGGGGTTTGGCGGGGAGTGGGAGAGGGGAAAGGGTAGGCGGGGAAAGTGGCAGGAGAACGGGAAGGGGAATGGGATGTGGGAGGGGAACGGGGACGCGCGGGAAAGGACATGCAGGGATAAACAATTTATTTCTTTGTATGTGGCATTGCAACGCATGCCGGGAACCAGCTAATGTTATTATAATAATTATTATTATTATCTAACACCTAACCACAAAACTTTACAAGTGGAGCGGAGACGAGATGTGTCTTCTGAGCAACATGATTGGTCAATTTTTGCACGTCTCTGTTTCACTCTGCTCAGCTTTGCTTCTATGGAAACGCACCCTTAGGTAAGGGCACTTACGACAATTTATTGCAACCAAAGGTTCTACCAAAACCAAATGTATTTTGTATTTTGTAATTTGTATTTTGTATTTGAAATTAAAAAATTGCTAAAATACTGTATTTTGTATTTTAAATACACGACTTGAAAGTATTTTGTATTTTAAATACATTTTATTTTGTAATTTGTATTTCAATTACAGCAAAGCATGTATTTTGCCCAGCCCTGCATACATGTGAGGACTGAAGAACGACAAGCGACCTTATGTTTCTACATGCATTTGAGAACTGAAGATGTTTCTACATACATTTGAGAACTGAAGAAGGATAAGTCACCTATGTTTCTACATACATTTGATGACTGATGAAAGTTAAATGATCTATGTTTCTTTTTTAACTGTTAATTCGGAGCTCGATTATTGTGAACTCCTGTTGCTTGGTCTTGTCAACATAATTTAGTTATTTGATTTTTTCACGCCTTGCTGGATTTTCACTTGTTAATTCTTTTAATTCAAAGAACATCCAAATATTCACTTCAACATAAAATTAATAGTAGAAATAAAGGAAAACTGACCTTCATCAATATCTCAGCTCTCGCACGACTTGTCAAGCCAAATTGTCGATTTATTAATAAATACTTTGGTAAGCGAATACGCCACTGATGTCGACGTTTTTGGCACGGAAAATTCGATGCTTAAAAGACATCCGAACAATTTCTTCATGTCGCAATATTTTTATTAGGTACCTATATCGAATCGTTTTTCATTTCTAAACTATTGTAAATGGTAATGTAAGTATTGTATGTAACCATAACCATCTTATGCTAAAGTCCCATGGGCGAATATGACGTTATTTCCTTACGCCCTTTGCCTTTTTACCTACGTAGGTACTTGTCAAGCTAATATTTTCTGAGAATGCAAAAAAGCGCACATGAGATTACTAAACTTATATCTATCTATTTCCAGTTAGAGATTAGATAACGTCGTTGTAAGTACTCTTTATGAATGTTATTCTTATTGTCAGTTTACGTATCGAGTTGATAGTTTGTATTTTGCGTTACCTAAATAACAGAAACTAATATTGAAGATGGGGGATCGTACCGCTCCAAAAGTTATACGGTATGTAATTATTTTCCTTCAAAAGTTCAACGGGATGCAGTTGTTTTCGTGTAAAAGTTCATCGTTATGTAGATATTTTTCAACGGGATGTAGTCGTTTTCCTTCAATAGTTCAACGGGATGTAGTTGTTTTCATTCAAAAGTTTATCGGTACGTAGTTATTTTCCTTCAAAAGTTCAACAGGATGTAGTTGTTTTCCTCCAAAAGTTCATCGGTGTATAGTTATTTTCCTTCAAAAGTTCAACGGAATGTAGTCGTTTTCCTTCAAAAGTTCAACGGTATGAATTTGTTTTCCTTCAAAACTTCATCGATTATGTAGTTTTTTTCAATAATACCTACTCTTATCGATGCACTCTGTATTCCAAGCATGTCCAACTCAGAGGCTCTCTCACTTTTTTCTTTTGTTCCGTACTACGGGGAAAATCTTATTTTACAGTGATTACTTAAAAATTATTTAAAACTGAATGAACAAGGTGAATGAAAAGACCCTACACACTGCATTCCCAAAGGTCCCGAAAGATGGGGCCTCTTGTATTGGATTAAATAAAAATACGGTCCGCGTGCCGCAAATTTGACGTGCTAGCTGTATTCGATTCAATTGATCTGGCCGAGAAATTAGCGTTATCACAGAAGATTGGGAAAAATTGTAAACATAATTTTTGTATCAAATTTTGGTGGCACCCACACAAACACGCGCGCACACACACGCGCGCACTGTACACGCCGTACAGTGGGCGCATTTCCTGGAATTGGCTACTGGCCGGCCCAAGAGATGGCGTAACTAGGTCGGAAACTGAAAATAGATTGATTGATTTACTATAGGTATTAAAGATATTGCAATATAAGAGATGTGCTATCCACAGGTTTTACTGGTTGGGACTGTGTTTCCTGGTATCGCCGATATTGTTAACCAATACTACTGCACACCTTAAAAAATTAAAATAAACGAATTCTTTCCGTATTCAAACCAATATTATATTTTTAAACAATACTATTGCACACCTCAAGGAATAACCAGACAAAACAGGAAATATGTAATTTTTAAATAAAAATTTTGCCGTGTTCACTTTTTTTCACAAAAAAATATAAATTGATTTCGAAAGATTGTTCTTTTATCTGGTAAAGTTATGTTTTAAATTATGAGAAAATATGTTTATTTTTAGCATAATATGGTTATACCCGTAGTTCGTTGGCAGATTTCTTAAATTTTCAAACAAAATTTTCTATTATAAAACACATATTTAAAATCATATAATCACGCAGTAAAATAAATCAATAAATTATATGGGAAAGCTTTATTTCAGAATTTTAATTTTAGTTGGAAAAAAATCATTAAGAAAAGATCCGCGCACGTGTTTTGTGACGAAAATACTTTGTCTATTAAAATAGTTTGTCTATTTATTTACGGTCTTACAAACTAATATATTTAAGTTTTTTTTTATAAACTTATTTTGCTTAGACATTATTAAAAAAATATAAATACTTATGATAAAAAAATAATTACAAAAGTACATAATTTTAATAGTTTTATTATCACGCCTTTCAGCAGTTTTGAATGTAGGTATAAATTAAAGCAAATTTTGAATGAAATAAAATCTATATTGGATATATTATTTAAAAAAGCTGGTACGCAATGGTAAATAATTAATCTTTCTTATTGAAACTGCCCTGTACGATCGTAAGAACATCTTCGGCGAAATTTGAATTCTCGGCCGCTGGCTGGTTAAGAGGGCATTACCAGAGAAAACCAGAAATATGTCATTTTCAAATCAGATTTTAGACGTATTGACTCTTTTCCACAAAAAATTATAAATGGATTTCGAAAGATTGTTCTTTTATCTAGCATTCGCATGTAATAAATTTTGAGAATTTTTAGTATAATAAGGTTATTCCATAGGTCGTTGGCAGATTTGTTAAATTTTCAAAAAAGATTTTGTATTATACCACACCCATTTCAAATAATATAATCATGCAGTAAAATAAATCAATACATTATCTAGCAAACGCATGTTTTAGAATTTTAATTTTAGTTTCAATAAAATCATTAAAAAATATGTACGTACATGTGTTTCTTGACGAAAATTGGTCCATTGTATATTTATTTGCGCACTTACAAACTAATATATTTCAGATTTTTTTAACATTCTTATTAAATTTAGACATGATTGAAAAATGATAAATACTTATAATCAAAAAATAACTACAACAAGTACATTATTTTATTAGTTTTATCATCACGCCTTTCAGCATTTTTGGATGAAGGTATAAATTAAAGCTAATTTGAATTGAAATAAATTCAATATTGAGTTAAAATTTAAAAAAGCTGGTACGGAGAATAATTAATCTTTCTCATTGTAACCGCCCTGCACGATCGTAAGAACAACTTTCGACGAAATGTGGATTTTCGTCCGCTGGCTGGTTAAACGCTCTTAATGGCCCTTAAAAAATCTACTAAATGAACGAATTCTTTCTGTATTCAAACTATTCCCATTATGTTGTAGTCCGCCATAGGTATTTGAATATCTTTGGGTGGACATCATAGCATACCTCTTGTATTTCAATATCTTTGGTAGGAAAAAATAGCATTAAATACAGAAAAAAACTTAAAAATGGACGACAAAACAATAACACTGTGTAAACATATTATTTAAATAAACTAAAATATCAAATAAAAAAAAATGTAAACTAATAACCGTTTCAAAAAGTATGTGAAACAGTTTTTTGTAATTTCTTTCGTTGCTATTATATTATGTGTATGGAAAATATCTGCTACATATGCGGATTGGTTTCCTAAGCGTGTATTATAATGAAAATACTTTGTTTTTAATGGTTATTTTTTTTGAATAGTTATTTTTATACACTAGATGAAGTTCCGGCTCTGCTCGGGTTTTACACAGAGTTTCACGAAATCAGATATATCGGTTTCATAACAACTCGGAATCATGTAATTTCAACACCGCTTTGAAAAGACATTAAAATTATGAAAAAATAATAACGTAAATTATTTCGCAACACTTTTAATGACTTTTTAAAGGCTGTGTTGAAGTTGCATGATTCTGAGTTGTTTGCTCATGGTAGTTACCTTCCTCTTCGTTTGAAGGTCAAGTGTGCAAATTTCATCAATTTCAGAATAAAACCGTGCTTGTGTTTCGCCACGCGGCCATCCGCTACACAAACTCTTCTTCATATAAATTATTATTATAATATACAAAATCAAATCAAAATCAGTAGCGGCTCGTGACTTTTGAGTGAGGTAGAACTTAATACAAGATCCTGACTAAGACCGATTTTCAGTTCACCAATCTGCTTACCGAATGTAAAATATTTTTCAGCAATCATACGACATGAACAAATAAATATATTGCGAATAATGCCTGCTGAAATTATGGAAAGCCCACCTTAATTAAAAATAATGTAGTCTTTTTCAACTTTTTCACTTATATGTTTTCCAAGGGAAATCCAATATTGGTCGAGAGTACAAATCAAAAGGAACGAGAAACGGTTGGGTTGTTTATCTTTTTCTGGTGCATATTACAAAGTTATCTTATCAGGTATAAATAGATATGTTGACATCAGATCGTCTGAAGTCTCTTGCTTATCCAAGTTCCAAGGAATCGTCATTGTTATCACTGTATGTTAATCATAGTACACCGTCTAGTGAAGTATGAAAGGGGATTTGATGCCCAACAAATCCTGTTGGTTTCATATATCCATCCACAAACCAATTACAATTTTCAGGATGTAGTATCACAGTAAGGATGAATAGCATTAAGCTACATGTAATTGTGCGTAAATTT
Source organism: Limnephilus marmoratus (assembly GCA_917880885.1). Classification (NCBI taxonomy): domain Eukaryota; kingdom Metazoa; phylum Arthropoda; class Insecta; order Trichoptera; family Limnephilidae; genus Limnephilus; species Limnephilus marmoratus. The sequence goes on from OU862908.1 coordinate 19,675,216, forward strand.
TTTGAAGTGAAAACTTCTTTAGCACCGTTGCGATTTGAAACTCAATGAAACGAAAAAGAGCGAGACTATAAAGAGACAGATACATCTATAGGATTTAGTTTGCGAGAAAATTAGATAGCAATAAAATATTTACTTATTTCACGGGTATTCAGTTCCAACATAACACAATGAATCCACAGTCCCACGCAAGGTGGTGACGTGGTATAAAGTGCCTGGCGAACCTCTGCAGACATTCAGCGGACCAACGATCTAATCCCACGAAATCCAAAAAAAAAAATATTTATTCATAATATTTTGTAAAATCAATATCCAATCTCCAAACCATTTCAAAACGAACACGCAAAAGAAAGCACAAAAGAAAGCAACGTTTAGCGACTCCGAAGAAGAAAACACAAATACTAATAAGTTGGCCAAATGTATAGAAAAGGTGCACTGGAATTCGACGCCAAAAATATGAAAAAAAAATCACCTTCACATTGATAAAAAAAGTACTTCGTAGTCTCCCTACACTTGTCTACTTTAGTTTTCTAAAGGTTTCACTTCTACCGCGTGTGAATTGCACACTCTGATTTTTTTTGTTAAGTGACGTCCGACATCGCCACATCCTTCTCTAAGCTGAGGTGTGGTAGGTGCCTAGCGAGACATCTGGTGCTTCCATTGAAGCTATCTCGTAGCTCGTTGGTCCATGTTGCTTCAGGATCAGGTAGGGGCCATCGCGTCGTGGTCCTAATTTTGCGCTGAAGCCTCTTGCGGCTTTGCTAAGAGCGTGGGAGTGGACAAAGACGTGATCTCCGGGCTGGTAATGGGGGTCTTCTCGCCTCTTGTTGTCCACGTAATTCTTTTGTTTGTCTTGTTTCTCATCATTGTGGGTCCTGACAAGACGTAGGGTATCGGCTAGTTGTAGCAGATGCGGCGTTATCTCGGGGATGAAGTTTTCCGATAAGATAATGCTTCTCAAGTCTCTTCCGACGTCATCGGCTGACCTTAGCTCACGTCCAAATGTGAGATAGGCAGCGGAGTATCCGGTGCTCTGACAGAACGCGGTATTCATGGCGAAGCGTATTGATGGAAGGCTTTCGGCCCATTTTCGGTGTTCTGTGCCAACCAGTATGGCTAGTTGGGGTTTGAGGTCTCGATTTTTCCTCTCGACAGGATTGGCCTCTGGGTGGTAGGCTGGTGTGAAGGTGTGCTTGATGTCCAGGCAGTAAGTCATCTGCTGCATCACGGTACTCACGAACTGGGTACCGTTGTCGCTTATCAGTCGGCGTGGGGTCCCGTAGCGTAGGCATACTTCATCAATCAGGACGCGGGCGCAGGTCTCGGCAGTCGCGTCTTTGAGGGGAAATAGTTCTATCCAGCGTGTGACCACGTCTTCGATGATGAAGATCCAATTCTTCCCATCCTCGGAAGTTGGGAGTGGTCCGAAGAGGTCGAAGGCTACTGTTTCAAACCTCTGGTTCATTACTGAAGTCTGTAGGAGGCCGGCGGGTTTTAGGTTTGATGGCTTGTATCTCTGGCACTCCAGACAGTTCTTGACGTATTTCTGTATGTAGGTCCGCATATTCTTCCAAAAGTATCGTCTGGCAATTCGTCGAATCGTGCGTTCTACTCCGTAATGCCCAGCGGTAGGGGCATCGTGATAGGCCATGAGTATTTAGTGTTGCTCATGCTCGGGGATGACTAGTTGAGCGTCCTCTTCTTCGATATCCGTTGCATATCGGTACAATACACCGTTTTGCATCAGGTAGCCCTTAGTTGTCCAGTAACTAAGGTCTTCGTTTGGGTTGTTGGCTTCAAAACACTCGATAATTTTCTTCAATGCAGTGTCTTTCAATTGTTCTCTGCGGATGTCAGCCGCGTTGCGTACTGGAACGTCGAGGGTTATCGTGCATAGTGCGCAAATAGAGGGTGGGTCTTCAAGTAATGGTGGTCGTGATAGTGTGTCCGCCACCAGGTTTGAGCGTCCAGGTGTGTATTGGATTTTCAGGTTGTAGGGTTGAAGCTGCAGGGCCCATCTTGCAAGGCGACCTGTGGGAGACTTTAACGTCATTAACCACTTCAACGCTTGGTGGTCGGTAACCACGGTGATTGCTGTTCCTTCAATGTATCCTCGGAACTTTGCAACTGCCCATACGACTGCTAGGGCTTCTCGTTCTGTGGTAGAATAGTTCCTCTCCGCTGGTAGTAGTTTGGTGAACACCTGTTGTAGATCGGCGAGGTGTTTATCGAAGGTGGGCGAAAGTATGATTATATCGTCCAGGTATGCTAGGATATTGACTTCATCTAGCTCGATCTTAAGTCGGTCAATCATGCGCTGGAACGTCCCGGGCGCATTACGAAGTCCAAATGGCATCTTCAAGAAGCGGTAGAGTCCGAATGTGGTTATAAAGGCCGTCTTGTCACGGTCTTTCTCCAGTATCTTGATCTGCCAGTAGCCAGATCGTAGGTCTACTGTAGACATAAAGTTTGACTGCTTTGCCGAGTGTAGCAGGTCATCCATTCTGGGCAGGGGGTACACGTCTTGTACCGTTATCGCATTGAGAAGGCGAAAATCAATGCAGATGCGCTTGTTTCCGTCTTTTTTGGGCACCATAACCACAGGTGCGGCCCACGGTGAATCTGCTTCTTCTATAATCCCTTGGGTTAACATACTGTTAATCTCGGCGCGGAGTTCTGCTTGGCGGGCTGGCGAGAGCCTGTAAGGGGCTACTGAAATCGGCGGGTGTTGTCCGGTCTCGATTCGGTGCTCAATTTTTGTCGTAGATGACAGGGTGGCCGAGAAGACAGCGGCGTTGTCGCACAGCAGGCGGTCCAGCTGGTCCCTCTGGGTAGGTATAAGGTGGGTGTCTTCATCTGGTCGGAGGCTTAGTATTTCGGCGTCCAAGGCACAGAGCTCCACTTCATTTCTGGATTTTCTTGGGGAGTCATCGAAGAGCCGATAGGAGCGTATCATTACCTCCCTTAGGGCGTCTTCCTCCATCGCGTCCTCGGGAAACAGCTCATTCAGGGCTATCATCTTAGCCCAAATGTTAGTGCGAGGCGGTTTGTAACTACATACACAGTTATAGTGAGATGTCCTTGTGTCGCACGCGCGACTTGACGAGGCGAGAACGGGGCCGCGGCGGCAGGGGAGCTGTCAAGTGAAAACGCCGGGCAGGGTACCTTGGCTGACACCGACTCCAAAAATAACAATCGTACCTACATATTGATGAATAGAAAAAGTAAGTTGATTATTAAGTTGTAGAAGAATACGAAATTATTTTTTTACTTTTTAGTGCATTTTTTGAGGTCGTTTTTTGTTTTGTTAAAATTTTTGTTTATTTTTTTATTTTTAGTGAATCTGAAGTACACTAACTAATTTGTCTGAATATGGGTAGACCTACTAAACGTGCTGCTCATATGAGACAGACATTACTTGACCATAACGACGTTACGGTAGGTGACTCAAAGATTCGGATAGCCTATATCTACCGGATCTGCCGGATCTGTCCTGATGATGGACACTGCAACGCTGTCCGAAACGTTGGCTAAAGAATGAGGTAGCGCAACACGGCATAACACCCCAAAAACAAATAACGAAAATACTTTTGGCCGTGAAAATCTAAAAACGTATCAGCTTATAAAATATTCAATTTGGGAGGCGGGATTGGGTGCCACCGCCCCGGGAACCTTTATTGGATAACCAACACCTCTGCCAGAGGTCACTTCAAGTGGTTCGCTACGTTTGGTAATTTAGCAGGGGTGCCCGGGTTCATGGGGTGAGATTTATCTAGGTCTTGGAGGTGGATGAAATTCATGGACATTGAAATTCACATTCATGGACACTGAACCTCAGATTCCTACCCACCCCTTAAACCCTTTTCCTTCCCAGAACTCTCCTCTCCTTCCTTTCATTTAAAAACCCTCCACACAGCATCCCCAAAGATGACATAGGCCCTGAGGGAAATTATTTTCCTTATGGCCTCCTGTGTGGAGCTAATTAAAAAAAAAAAAAAGAAAATCGGCCGAGTATCGTTAATTTGCTACTAAGAATTGAAGAGTTCCGTTACTTTGTCATGAATCCCATAATCAGAACCTAACTAAACTCTCATCAAACTACCATTGAAGTACATCCTTTCCAATAAAAAAAGGATCATCGAAATCGGTTGGCGTGATATTGAGTTATTCGTCCATTTGTTGCGCACATACTTTGCAAATTTAAGACTTATATGGTTTTCTTATGGATGCCATTATCAAAACCGGACCAAATTGAAATGGGACCACACGGGAAGCACCAGCTTTCAAATAAAAAAAGAATCATCAATCAGTCGAAAGTTCTGAGGTAACAAACATTAAAGAAAAAAAAATACAGACGAATTGAGAACCTCCTCCTTTTTGAAGTCGTTTAAAAATACAGAAAATTTTTAAACGACTTCAAAAAGGAGAAGGTTCTCAATTCGCTGTTTATTTTTATTTTATTTTATTTTTTTATTTTTTTATCTCAGATTTGTTTGTACTCCAAAAATATCAATCGTACCTACATATTGATGAGTAGAAAAAGTAAGTTGATTATTAAGTTGTAGGAAATTATTTTTTTACTTTTTAGTGCATTTTTTGAAGTCTTTTTGTTTTGTTAAATTTTTTGTTTATATAAAATAAAATACAGATATATTACGGCGGGCGTAGTCCAGCGGTAAGGCTCTTGACTCGCACTCCGAAGGTTGCGGGATCGAATTCCGGCGTGGCAAATAAATTTTATTTGATTAATTTGTGTTATTTCACAATTTATTCATTTTTTTATTATTTTTTTTTTATTAGCAAAGTTTTTTTGGTACATTTACATATAGGTAAATACATAATAACAAAAAATGTAAGTAACAAAAAAAAATCCCACAAAGGCGAAGCCTGTGTGTGGGTATTATATTATGTGGATAACAGTGGTAGTTAAAAGAAAATTATAAAAAAAAAAAAATATATATATATATATAAGCATAGTGTCTACAGTGATCAACATGAATGACTTCGTAGGAGTTTAAAAATTTAAAAATATATGTAAGATAAACACACAAATTAAAAAAAAAAAAAATATATATATATATATATATATATATATATATATATATGCATAGTGTCTACAGTGATCAACATGATTGACTTCATAGGAGTATAAAAATTTAAAAATATATCTAAGGTAAACACACATTTACACCCATACTTAAATACATAACCCATTACATACGAGTATATATATATATATACATATACATATTTCCTGTTTTTATTCTAAATATTCAGAAAGACTCCACATTTTAGAAGCTGATTGAATTACAGAAAAAACTTATTCAGTTCTAAATTATTTTTTACCCAGATTTTAACATTTTTTTTAAGTACGTTCAGATTTTGATCCTTGCTGATGGAGTGGGTATGGAATTGAATAGTTTTGGGGCAATGTAGGTAATGTGTCTTTGGGCCAGTCTGGTTTTGCAGTGAGGCACTGTGTACACGCACGTGTTATGTCTCTGGCTAGAACGATATGTGTTTTTACTGAAATTTTTAGGACGTGTAAAAATATATTTGAGACATTGGATACAGTAGATCCGCCTTAGTTCTAGTATTTCAGTTTCTTGAAATAACTGATTGGTAGGATACATCTTGGACTTCTGGTACATTACCTTAATGATGGACTTCTGAGCAATTTCCAATGGTTTTATATGGTTATTGTATGTTCCTCCCCAGGCGATTATTCCATAGGAAATGGACGAAAGCACCAATGCATCATAAACAAGTTTCATGGTTCTTGTATTGACAATATTGCTCATACGTTTGAATATGTAATTTAAGTATCTCAGTTTATTTACAGTTTTTTCTAAATGGTAAGTCCATTTGAGTTGGCTGTCTATAGTTACACCTAAGTACTTGATATATTTTCCTAATTTTACATCTTCGCAGTTTGTGCATGTCGCAAAGTTACAATTAACATTATGGAATTTCAAGTTAAGATTATTTTTAGGGGATGACTTTTGGGAATTATAAAAGGGAATAAAAATAGTTTTATCATAATTTAGGCTAAGAAGATTTCTATCTAGCCAATCTTTGACTATTGTTATGCATTTGTTGGCTTTACTGATTGTATCTTCCCAAGTTTTACCTTGTACTGTGATTGTAGTGTCATCGGCAAAAGAGAGAATTTTACCTGGTATTACAATATTGCAAAGGTCATTGATGTAGATTAGAAAGAGAAGTGGTCCTAAGACAGTTCCTTGAGGAATACCATGTTTTGCTAGACCATAAGTGCTTAAGCTTGATCCTATTTTTGTGCGTTGTTGGCGATTTAATATGTAGCTTTTTAATAACACGAGACTTTTGTTTTTAATTCCAATGTTAAAGATTTTCTTTAATAGAATTCTATGGTTGACTGTGTCGAACGCTTTCTTTAGGTCCAAGAAGATGGTTAGAGATTTAGTGTTAGAGTCTAGATTAGAATATATGTTTTTGGTTAAACTAAATACAGCGTCTTCGGTGCACAGGTTAGTTCTAAAACCATATTGATTAGCTGAGAGGATTGCCTTGGATTCTAAAAAGTTCATAATTTGTCGTTTTAAACACTTTTCGAAGAACTTGGATAATTGTGAAGTTAAAGTTATTGGTCTGTAGTTGTCTGTTTTACATTGGGATCCGGATTTATGTATTGGAATAATGTGAGCGAGTTAAAAAATTATTGGGGTAAATGCTGTGTTTGATGCAGTTATTGAAAATGTGATGTAATGGAATGATAATATGTTTTTTAATTGATTTGATGGTGGTATTGCTTATGTTATCTGGGCCATTTGCAGACTTCTCTTTAAGGTTGTCAATTTGTCTTGAGATTTCAAGTTCTGTTATTTCTTTGAAAGTAGAAAGCTCAGAGAACTCTGAAAGGTCGGGAGGAATTTGATTCGAGTAAATACTAAGATTCGGGTTATTATCTATTAGGGTTGAGGCAATGTTTGTAAAGAAGTGATTGAAATTATTTGCGATGCTCTCAGCGTCTTCAATGGTGGTGTTATTATCAGTAATGATTTTTTGGGGAATTTTGTCAACCTTTTGATTCCTATTTGAAATTTCATTTATTACGTGCCATGTTTTTTTTGAGTCGTTGTGAGCATTATGTAGTTGTGTAGAGTAGTATTGTTGTTTTCGTTTTTTTATGATTGTGTTTAGGTAGTTTCTAAATAAAATGTATTCATTCCGTTTGGTGTGGATCTGTGCTTCGTTTTTGGTTGTGCATTAATTTTCAAGATTTTTGTAGATTTTGAAAAGTTGGTTTCTGTGTTGTATTGAAATTATCAGTCCACGTGTAATTCACGGCTTTATGTGCTTGTGTTTACTTTTTGGTGGTGTTATTTGTTCTTGACTTTTTAGAATATGTTTTTGAAGTACTTCGTAAAAGGTATTCAAAGTTAAATTTGGGTCATCATTAGATAGGACCGCGATCCACGATTCTTCGTTCAGTAAGTTATTTAGAGTTGAGTAGTTGATTTTAGTAATTGTTTTGTTAAAATTATTTGGATCAGCAGAGATGGGCAAGGTTGGAGTATGGTGGCCGTAGAAGGTAGGATAGTGGTCAGTTATGTCAATTTTTAGTGTAGCGGATTTATATTGGTAATTTTTGTTTGATTTTAGGAATATATGATCAAGCCATGTATCATTAGGATGATTAGGTCTGGTGGTGTTATTTATGTACGATAGATATCCTGTGGAATGCATAACATTTAGATATTCGTTCGCGGCCGGATTTAGTAAGGCGTTTTGAATATTTATATTAATATCACCCAAAAAAAAATGCAAAATCGAAATGGTTAGAGTTATTGTTTTTAATAAAAGTTTTAATTTCTTGTGTAAACAGGTTTGTAGATAAAGAGGGTGAGCGGTATGCCGTCAAAATTGAGTATATTTTCCCTTTGGAGGTAAAAGTTGCGTGGGCAGCATTGGAATATTTGAAGTTTGGGTTTTCTATATTGATGTTGGATAAGGAGTGTACATTGTAGAATATGGTTATGCCATCATGAGAGGTATGTCTAGTCGGAATTGAAAAGGTAGTATAGTTCGGTAAGTTGAACGGAACGCATTCGCGCATTTGTGTTTCAGTGAGTGCTATAAAATCTATTTGGAAGGATAAAGAATTTAAAAGGATACAGAAGTCATCAAAATGTTTCCTAATACTTCTAATGTTCATGTTTAGTATGTTGAACGATGTATTGTTGAATAATGTGTTGACATCTTCGAAATTATCACATTCATGAGTTTCAGGGATGTTGTTTTCTTCTGAAGGGGCCATTTTTATTGAGTCCGGATGGTCATCTTTGAAGATACAAAAGGGAGTCCAGGTTATTGAAGTGGTATGTCGCTTGCGTCTCTGACATGTTTAATTGGAGTATCATTGTTTTTGCGTAGAAGGACATTGCCGTTCTTCGTCCAAGCATATTGGTAACCCATCGCCTTTGTTGCTCTCGCTAGCCAGAGCAGTTGTTTATTTTGTGGCGTTAACTTTTCGATAATGTAGATGGGGTTTTCAGAATTGGAGTGGTTAATGTCTTTGGCGGAGAAATATCCCGCCTTCTTTTTTTGGGAGATGATCCTGTCTTTTGCTTCTTTGGTGGCCATCTTTATTGTTATACATTTTTTTAGGGCGTTAGTGTAGGAATTTATTATGGTATTGTTTTCAAGTAGGTCTTCACACTCTATCGCGATTTTAGGATTTTCTTCTTTCTTTGATTCAATTCCATTGATTTCAAGTGATGTATCAAGGGAATTTTGCAGAGACTGGTTTACAACATATTTTAAATTTTTATTTTCTTTTTCGACTTCTTTAATTTTTTTGTGGAGTTTAATTCTCTCCACCTCATAATCGTCGATTTTTAATGAAAGAAAGTCGATGGTCTTGGTAAGTTCGCTCAATTGGTTCTTGATGTTTTTTACGTCTTTCAATTCAGTAGAGAATTTTTTTTCTATAATTTCTGACATTTCTTTCTTTATGCTGTCGATGTTTTTTTGGTTTTCAATACTTTGATTTTCTATTTGAGATATTATTTCTTTTTTTATTACGTCCATTTTTTTTCTAGGAAATGGATGATTTTGTCTTCATTTTCCAAAGAAGTTGTCTTGCCTCTGGTGCTTGCCATTGTGGATTTTTTGGTGGTTTGGTTAATAGTACTGGAAAGTATTGATAGTATTGATTTAAAATAATATATAGTATATTTGCGGCACGTTCCAGGGTGGAAGATACGCTCAGTATCGCCCTGGTGTAAGACCACCATTCAGAATTGAAACGTTGCTTGAAATGGCTTTAGCCGTGTTTGCTAGGTACTTCCCCACCTTCCTCTTCCCTATCTCATTCCCCTCCCTACTACCTTCAGCCTCACAAAATACCCCAAATGGGGATGCCATAGTCCCACTGGCACTGGGGTCCCACTAGCAGTTGGGACTCTTGTGCGGTATTCATGTAAAAAAAAGTTGATTGTAAATATATAGCATCAACACACCTATTGATACCTGACAATCCTATAGTATGGACCAGAAAAATAAAGACAACCCAACCGTTTCTTGTTCCTTTTGTTTCGTAATCTTAATCAATATTGATTTCGTTTGGTTAACAAATAATAATTTTTATTTTTTATTTTATTTTTATTTTATTTATTTATTTATTTAATGAAAAAAAAAATGTTTTAATGAATTTCTACGCCAATGAAGAGTACTAGCTCTTGAGCTTGGCATATGAGTTATTTTACAATTATTTCATTTTTATTACATAAATTTAAATAAAAACATTTATTACGCAATTTTTTACAAAGGGTAGGTTTGACTTAATTTCATCAGGCAAGCTATTCGCAATATGTTTGTTTGTGTAGTATGATTGCTAAAAAATATTTTTTCGTTCTCTTATGTTATACTTACTATGATTTTCAGTTTGCTGCTTAGAAATCTTAGTAAAAATAAAAATAATTTTCAGGTGTTGCAACATCAATTAACATCTTAGTATTCAACCTCAGCACACTAGCAACAGTCACCAGCTGCCACTGTTCCCAATATGACAACATATAAAAATAATATATATTAATAAATAAAACTGTGTCCTTTGTCTAACTTTTGGTTAGCTTAATTATATTACAATTGAAATTAAAACACTTTTGCACTTTGTTCCACTTATTTATTTTCACCAGGACGGGTTTCATCCTACTACGGACATTTTTAGACTGGTAGTTGAAATTCTTATGCCACGGAAATTATACAAACTTAGGCAGGGGTACACAACATTGTCTCTATACAATGAATGTTTCTATTTTGTTAATTTAAGGTACATATGTTAGGTACATATAGGTAATAATAAAGTTTATTATTATAATTATGGATGATGTTACATAGTAAATAGATATTTTTAATTCACATATATATTCATGTGAATTAAAGATATCTATTTACTATGTATCTTTAATTCACATGAATATATATGTTAATTAAAAATATCTATTTACTAAGTATCATCATTCATAATTTTAATAATAAACTTTATAATTACCTATTTGTACCTTAATTTACCAAATAACTTATAATACCTTTAATTAATAAAATAGAAACATTCATAATATAGAGACAATGTTGTGTACCCCTGCCTAAGTTTGTATAAATTCCGTAGAATAAGATTTTCAACTACCAGTCTGAAAATGTCCGTAGTAGGATGAAACCGGTCCTGGTGAAAATAAATAAGTGGAACAAAGTGCAAAAGTGTTTTAATTTCAATTCGGATACAATAGAATTCCAACAGAGAGCCCGCACAGACAGCTAAGCGTTCAGCGTTCGGCGTTCACTGGCGTTCACTAGCGTTCTCCCGGTTGCGTTCTACGCGAGTTCTAACTCACACAGCACACGGTCAAATATTCTGCGTTCCATTTTCCTAAGAAGCTTGTACCTGAAACACGTATTTTGATAGTTCGTCTTCAGAAGACGAAGCATTGCTTTTGTTGACTTTGGAAGAGTGTAAAAAGAAAAGAAGTCACTAGGTGCATTCAATTAACACTGAGCGAAATGAAAAGGAGAGTTCAGTATTCTTTTTCCTGAATTACTTAAAGATGAAGAACGTTTTTTGTAATTTAATTCCGAATGTCAATAAGTAGCTTTAATGAATTGCATAATTATATAAAAAATAATACTTAAATATAATTATAAAATAATAAATATATAGTTATTTATATAATTACTTTCCCATTTGGCCTCTGGTAGGTCGACATGTTGTTCTTGTATTATTTTGTTTTTACAATACTTATATAGTGCAATTGCATAGCGTGGATTGACTAGATGATCATTTGGGGAAGTGTGTGAAAGGGTTTAGTTTTTCCTGTGGGGAAAATTTAACCCGGACATTTAAATCTGGTGCATATAAAAAATATTTTTATAATTATACAGTCTGTGTCACTAAGATTATATAAAAGACTGCCTTTCCCTTACTAAATCAATAAATTTTTCGGTGTCGGTCATCTTGCGAGCGAGGCGTTCCACGCGTTCTTTGTAATTCTGACAATAGAACGCAAAAACGTAAGCGTTCACACTGACCGGCGCGGTCTGACTGCTGCTGTGTCTGCGCGGCACTATAGTGGTCAACTACTTACAAAGAACGCGGAACGCAGAACGCGGAACGCCGAACGCGGAACGCCGAACGCGGAACGCTTGTTGTCTGCGCGGGCTCTTTTAACAGTCCAAAAACTAGACTCATTAATTATATTATTATTTACATTTTAGAATGGATGATAATGACGCCAGACCCATTGAACATGGTCATGATACAGTCCACCAAGCCAATATGGAGTCATCAACATCGTTGCGTGGAATTTCACCAACACCAAAAGTTGGAAAAAATGAGGAAGAAAACAATCTTTACTACAAAATGATTGATGGGAGAAAAAAACATGCTGTTATTTTTAACAATGTCAAGTTTTCACATAATTTTCCGGTGCTTCCAGAGAGATTGGGTTCGGACAAGGACTGTAAAAGAATGAAAGATTGTTTGATAAATACGCTTGGTTTTGATGTTAAGGTTTGCGAGAATCCCACATTATCGGACATACAAAAATCAATCGATGAACGTACGTAAAAAAGTTTATATAGTTAGAATTCCAAAAAAAAAATGTTTAAGTGAAACCGAATTTTTCGCAGATTTTTAACAATGTGTTTCAAATGTTTGACACGACGACATTACAGAAGTGTGACTTTCACGTACCAATGCCAGAATTACGCACGGGCGGAATACACATGGAGACAATAAAATTACTTTAATAACGACTAGAATTACACATGGAGTTAATTATACCTACTTAAATAACACTTACTAGAATAACACATGGAGAGAATTACACCAACGGGAATTGCACGTGAAGGAAATTACACACGGAGTGAATTACACCCACGTAAATTACACCTACTGGAATTACACACGCCAACAAAACCTAATTTTATGTATCTAGTGTGTGTAATTTCGCCTCTGTGTAGTGCTGGCACGGTAATATTGGCACGTGAAATTCAAACCTGTGTAACTCCGTCCTGATACCGTTTCAAATAAATCCTTTGTAAGATTGTCACAAGATCTTTTGGTCGCGGGATAGAATCCCGGCGTGCGCAAATAAATTAATTTGTGTTATTTCACAATTATTCATTGAAAAATAATATATAGTACCTATATTTATGTCTGGTACAGGAAAAATGGGTCTGAATAACGCAGTACAGTCAAAATTGTCCAAAGTCTTGATGTTAGCCAAAATTTTGTGAACATACCCATTATTGGATATGATTTTAGATTTTCACGGCCAAAAATTTTATGGTTATTTCCTTTTGGGGTATTATGCCGTGTTGCGCTACCTCCTCCTTTAGCCAACGTTTCGGACAGCGTTGCAGTGTCCATCATCAATTCATAAAAATCCTATTAACATTAATAGAGACGACGGAGCTAAGCTCAATAGTTCTTGGTATCCGGTAATTGACGGCTACACCAAAGCTAAATGTAAAAAACCATCTTGAAGTATACTGTAATGCCAGCCCGCAGTGGATTGGTGCTGGCAACACGGTATTGCTTCGAAGTACTTAAGCACACATTTCATCTCTAACATTTACACATGGACACTGCAACGCTGTCCGAAACGTTGGCTAAAGGAGGAGGTAGCGCAACACGGCATAATACCCCAAAAGGAAATAACCATAAAATACCCATTATTATTTTGTTATTAGTTTTTGGGGTATTATGCCGTGTTGCGCTACCTCCTTCTTTAGCCAACGTTTCGGACACCGTTGCAGTGTACATCATCAGGGCAGATGTGTAACAGTTAGGGGTGATGTTAGTACTTATCTACTTAGGAAAAAACTAATAACAAAATAATTTTTATCCGTGAAAATCTAAAATCGTATACCCATTATTATGTCATTGGGCCAATGTTTACTGTACAAATATCAAAATGTGACCAACAACGAGAATCAGAGGTTAGTCAAAATGCGATTAATTTTCGATCAATTTATTGTTACACAGGTTCAAAAAACGTGGGGTTTCTATATCTACAATTCTTGTATCTATTCGTATATCTACAATTTATTTTAATTCATACCTTTATATTTGTTCCTTAATAGTCAGTAATATGACATCTATCGAGGTGAGCTGCATCGTGGTGGTGGTGATGACCCACGGCTTGGAGGAAGGCTTTCTTGCGGCCAAGGATCTCTTTTATGAAAAGAATTTGCTTTTTGGCCCGTTCACCAGAGAGAAAACTAAATTGGGCGGAGTACCGAAACTTTTCTTCATTCAGGCAAGTTTGACGAGGAAATACTCTGAAATACTCGTACGTTTAGGTTCCGCAGAAATTCACGTGCGACAAAGTCATTAAATGGTCATTTAGCGACATTTTTTTTTTAAAGTTGAAAAGTTCCCGATAAATGCCCTAGTTAATGTTTTAGATTTTGAATAAATTATAATCAGCGGAAGATGATAACTGTCATGTTGTTGAGTCAGCTTAATAGATACCTATTCGATGACTTTGTTACATGCCAATATCTGCGAAACAACTGGGCATTAATGACTTCACTGACTTCTTGTGAACTATTTTAAAATTAAAATTAATATATCGAAGTTACACGACGAAGAATTCGTAAATCTAAGGCAGCCCGCAGAGGAGAATTATTAGTTGCGGAGACAGCTGTGTTGCAAAAGTTGCAGGCATAAAAATCCTGCACGAGACCTGTAGGTCTGCACAAAAACTGTAAATAATAAGCGCCGGCACACAGAGACGCCCGACTATTGATATGTCTTGATAGAGATGTATTTGTCGCTTTGGCAGTTGTTAAAATTGACGAGTAATACGCAGCCGGGGTACTGCAGTACGCATACATGCGTTGTAAGATCCGTTTACCGAAGCGTCCATGCTAAGAGGGTATCTTCCACTGCGCATTGCAAGGTGGAGTGCTATTACATTTTCCGCCGCATATTGTGAGATGGAAAGCTCTTGCATCGAAACATGTAGGCTGCGGTGGACGCCAAATGTGCATTCTAGAGGTGCTGCGAGTGGCCCAGCTTAGTCAGAGCTGCCCGAGGCAAGGGGGCTCAGACGTCATCATAAGAGCAGAAAGATGCGAGGCTCGGGGCAAGCGGGCCCGGGCCAGGGGGCCCAGAGCAAGATGGCCAGGGGTAGTAAGCGCAACGAATTCAAGGCCCTCGGTAAGAGACAGCAAGTTCAGATGAGCCCGAGGCAAATGGGCTCAGGTAGAGCGATCGTAGGAGGTGTTGTTCCGGCGAGTGCTTCAGGCAGCTTCAGGTGAAAAGAGACCGTTAATGGCGTTCTATTTATAGTGCCGGTTCACCATTTTTTAATTTTTTTTAATGTTTTATTGTTATTAAGTTTATTTTGTAGAACTCCATTTTAGTTTTTTTATTTATTTTATATATTTAATAATATTATTATCCAATGTATAAAAACAGTTTATTATAAACAAGTTCTGCTTCTGCTTCGTAATTATTATTATGAGTTACAGCTGTTTCGCCCTCTGAAGGCATTATCAAACAGTTTGATAATGCCTTCAGAGGGCGAAACAGCTGTAACTCATAATAATAATTACGAAGCAGAAGCAGAACTTGTTTATAATAAACTGTTTTTATACACCGGTTCACCATATTTCGAGCGTTGTAAATACCTCATGTGAGAGTGTTGACACTGTCCGTTCGGATGCGTAATATTTTGTCTTCGAAAAAGATTCATGTTTTGAGTTTTGCTGAAAGTTATGATCTAATCTCGGTTCCTCGAAGTGTTGTAATATTAAAGTTTAAGACTTATCCATCGCGTAACAATCCAAAATGAGTAATTGCAAACGCCAACTGTCATAAAAAAAATTGGTGACATTGTTGATGTGATATCAAATGCCATGTTTTATCCATTCTGCATAACACGTTCGATATTTAAATCCATTTCGGTATATGGAGACGCGCAAATAAGAGACTTTTTAGATGGGAGATTTTTTTAAATTTGTCTGAATTGATAGGTAATACGTATTTTTATGACGCACAAATTATTAATTCTACAAGGGAAAGGTCGATTATTTCTTTTACAAAATCATGTACTTGTTCGCGGCTTACAGCAGGTGTAAAGGTATGTATGTTAACATATTGATCCTCGTAACTTGAATACTTATTATTCTCTGTTATTGCACTCGTGCCCATATTGGTAGTAGGTAGGTACCTACTCTAGATATAATATTTTATGAAATTGAAGATTGAACTAATCGACACTGATTTCTCAATGATGAAGTTTGACTGTTAGTTTTTAAATCCGGGTATTGATACTGCATTGAATATTTGAATTTTTTTGTTTTATATTTTATTATCGTAGGCGGATTGTTGTAGCCAACTGAATAAATGAGCGTAGTAGACCCTAACTAAATTTATGAAAAAAAAATTCTCAGAAATTTGACGATTTGAAAATTGAATTAGATATTCTTGTTAAAAAATTGAAGAGTTAACTAATTTCTGACTTTTACATGTGTTTAGGCTTGCCGGGGACACAAAGTGGACGATGGGGTGAGACACAATGGACCCGAGGACAGATTACCGAGCCATGCAGACATATTCGTGTTGTACTCTGCTGTGGAAGGTAAGTTCGTTTTATAATTCCTCAATTTGGGAGTCGGGTATGGGTACTGCCGCCCAGGAAACCATTTATTAGCTAACTCAACACTTCTGCCATAGGTTACCCAAGTGGTTTGATACGTTTTGTGAATTAGCAGGGGTATCCTGGTATTGGGTGAGGTTTGTCTAAGTCTACTACTACAGGCGTAAGCCTGAGGCATAACCACGCGGACTCGATGTCCTTCCGTCCCCCCTCCGGTAACCCGACGCTCATCTTTTCCTCAAGGTCTCCAAAAACTTCCCCTTCCCTCCCAAGTACATTTCTTTGAGGCAAAATCGGGGAACCGGCTAAAGGGCGCGGACTTCGAGCATCGTCTGCGGTTGGGCCGATAGCTATACGCATTCTCATTGGGACTGCCCGGTGGTCTACGGAATACTTTCTCTGGCTTTTCTTTTTATATATTTTATTTTCTTTCTGCTAGTATAGTAATTACTTACATTATAACATAATCATATAACTGTTTTTTCCTCTCTACTTATTTTAAGTTCAGAAGGTTTCCTTGACTGGTCATAGCCGTTATTTTTCTTTTTCTTTTACTAAACTATTATCTCTTTTTGGTGTTACCTATTTCAGAAGAATTTTTCCACGGGCTGCTACTTTTATTTATCTTTTGTAAGTACTTGCATACTGCTTACTAACCCCATATGCATGGACATTGGAGAGTCTAGAGTCGTTCAAATAAATGTAGCTTCGTTAAAAAAAAAGTAGAGTCTTGACGTGTGCGGTGAAGGAGGAAACCATATGTTTCCTTATAACGCCATTGGGAAAGTGGTGGGGTCCCCTCCAATGTCTAAATCTACTGCGTGTCAGGCCGGATCGGGAGGCTGGTTGAGGGAGACCTAACCTAGACCTCTCCAGCCGGAATCAATGGCACGCGTGGCCTATGGCAAGCAGCCTTGCACCGCAGTGTGAGAGATGGATTCTTACGTCCGTCACTCCTTAACACATTGACTCCCAGATTCTTACCCACCCCTCATACCTATTTTTTCCCAGAACCTTTAAAAAGACCCTCTAAACAGCATCCCCAAAAGATATAGGGCCTGAGGGATTTTTTCTTCAGGAAAAAAAAATTACATAAAAATAATATTAAACCCTTTAAAAGTCGCCGCAAAGCGTTACTGCAAGTAAAAAAGGGTTTGTCAATGATTTTGCCCAACAAAAGTCATACTATAGAATGTAGCCATAGCATTCAAAGAATTTAATTAGAGACCTGTACTTACCATAACTTACTTATTGTTTACATCACATTGATATAAGTTATGATGCAGATAATTTTTTTTATTGTTTTTATTTCTTGCTAGAGCAATCCCGATGAGTTACAGAACTCATTTTAAGACAGGAGAAACATACAAATCATGGGTGGGAGGAAATAGTTAAAATTTTACATACAAATTTGGATATTAAAATATAAGATTCACATACAATATAGAAGAAAAATAAAAGACAGGTTGAGTAGAATAAACAGCAATGGAAAACAATTAAAGAAAAAGGGAACAAGGTTATACAGATATGGATAATTACAACTTAATGGAAAAGAAAATAAGAGAAAAGAAACAAGACAATTGAACATGACAAGAAAATTACAAAGTTTAATCCTTATAAATACATACTAAAAAAATATTCTTTTAAAGCATTACTCTGATTTTTTTATTTTGCTGGATTCCCTTGTACATATCTGGTAGCGAATTATATAGTGTATAGGCAACATAGTTCAGAGATTTTATCCCATATTTTGTAGTGTGTGTTTGAGGTGGTTCCATGACAGTTCATCCTGCGACAATTCATCCGGCGACAGTTCATCCTGCGACAGTTCATCCGGCCGACAGTTCATCCTGCCGACAGTTCATCCTGCCGACAGTTCATCCCGCCGACAATTCATCCGGCGACAATTCATCCTGACAATTCAACCTAACCTAACCTAACCTAAAAGTATAACCTATAAGTATAAGCATGTCGTATTTTGTTATTCACGCATGCTTCTTCGGAGAGTCGAAATTATTGTTAGTAAAAATATTTTTTCAGCGGATTTCCACTCAAGATGCCTTCAGATATAAGTATATCAATTTTTGGTTGTACGGCCGTATATCCTCTTTGCATACTTACTTAACAAAAATCTTCTAAATGATCAGGCAGGATGAATTGTCGCCGGATGAATTGTCGGCGGGATGAACTGTCGGCAGGATGAACTGTCGGCAGGATGAACTGTCGGCCGGATGAACTGTCGCAGGATGAACTGTCGCCGGATGAATTGTCGCAGGACGAATTGTCGGGTCACCGTTTGAGGTATGCGGATTTTATTGCTATTTCGAGTATTGTGAGTGTGGATGTCTTGATTGTAAAGTGGCTTGATGTTAGTGTGAGTTGATTGTTGGGTAATTTGTAGGATGGTGCTTGTGATTTCATGTTTAGAAAGGACTGTGATTGGAAGAATACCGGAGACTGAATAGATGTCTCTGACATAATATCATCGTATCTTCCAGGAATGCAATCTAGGAGTACTTTTTTTGTCGATTTTGTTTGAAAGAGATAGGTACATTAAAAAAAACATATTTTCACAATGATTTTCAAATTGTCACCTAATCGGTATGTCATTGTCATTAGTAACAAATTCGACCTGTAGATATAGTTAGGAGCTCCATTATGTACACGTTTTTCATTCTAGTGAAGAGCTATTTATGTTTTATATTATTTTCTTATAGATTCCATTTTTTAACCCCGACGCAAAAACGACGGGTGTAAGTTTGACGTGTCTGTGTATCTGTGTTTCTGTCTGTGGCATCATAGCTCCTAAACAAATGGACCGATTATGATGTGGTTTTTTTGTTGTTTGAAAGCTGACGTGATCGAGATACTGAATCAATGTAAAGTTTTCGATATCCCGAAAATTAATTAATAAATAAATAAATATTGCCACCAGGAAGATGACATTATATTACATCTGAGATGTACACATATTATTTATATTTTACAATTTAGTCGCAAGGGTCAAAAATATGATAAAAGTTTTGAAATTTATATATTTAACTCATCATTCTTTAATATAAACTAGTCATAGTAGAATTTATATTGGAAAGAAGAACTTCAAATTTCATTTAATTTAATTAAACGCACTACATAGCTTTGCTTCGACTTATCTGGCCAATGTATTATACTTTTCCCTGTACACTATTTTTCCATCTTGCATGGTGGAGTATTTTGTTTTTATTTTATTTCGTTTTTGACTTTTTTTTGATTTTGCTTTTGATTTAGTTTTTTATTTTGTTTTGGATTTTGTATTGATTTTATTTTTTTGTTATGCTTATTTAGATGTTCTTTGTAAATAATATAAAAAATAACATGTTATAACCCAGCAAGGCGTGAAATTCAAAATAAATAAAATAAATAAACAAATACTTTTAGGTTACGTGTCGTATCGAGAAGCAATTGTACGTGATGGATCTTCGATGATTCAGGAAGTCGACGAGCAAGCTGTGGAAGGTAAGTTCACTTTATAATTTCTGAATTTGGGAGTCGGGTATAGGTACTGCCGCCCCTGGAACCATTTATTGGCTTACTCCAACACCTCTGCCATAGGTCCCCCACGTGATACGCTACGTTTGGTGACTTAACAAGGGTGCCCTGAAGATAACGCGAAATTTGTCTACGAATGCGTTAGCCCACCTTTTGCGTGGCGGGTCGGATCGGGAGAATGGTTGAGACCTAACATAGACCTCTCTAGCCGGAAACTCTCCACCTCATCCTACGCTATTCCTACCCATCCCTCATACCTTTTTTCTTCCCAGAACTTCTTTTCCTTCTTTCTAAAAAGACCTTTCACACAGCATTCCCAAAGTTGACATAGTTCCTGAAGGATTGGTTTTCCTCAGGGTCACGCGTTAAAAAAAATTAAACGTCGCTGCAAAGTGCTACCGCAAGTAAAAAAGATTTGTAGATGATTTTGCACAACAAATATAAACTGTAGGACTTAGCTACAGCATTCACAGAAATTGATTAGAGACCTCTACTTACCACAACGTATTATTTACATCACATTGATAAAAGTTATGGTGCAAATAATATCATTGTATCTTCCAGGAATGTAATCTAGGAGTATTATTTTTTTAGATTTTTTTGAAAGAGATAGGTACCTACATTTAAAAAAATACATTTTCAAAATGATTTTCAAAATGTTACAATTGATATGTCATAATAGTCTAACAATAGTTTACATGTATGAATATTGCACAACCAAAAAATAATTCTATATTGAATGGGGGGGGGGAATAACCTGGTCCAGCCGATACGAAAAATCAACTTTTTTGTTGCTTAAAAATCTTCCTACACATGTGTAGATACATTCCCAAAGTTAAAGCATCAAATTCGACCTTGAAACATAGTTAGAAGCGGTACGCGCCAAGCAGATAGACCTGAAAACGGAGCGGCCTTGTTACCAGTGAAAACTTAAACCACTCCTTTCAAGTTGATTCACTTCATACGAAGTTTAAATTAAAGAAAATAAATTTATTTGCGGTTTAACCTCGAGTTATGAAAAAATATTATTAAAGGATAAAATTATTGGAAAATTAAGGCCGTTTTTCGTCAATTTTCATTTTATATCCGCCATTTTTGCAATCGACAACTTTTTTGCAAACTGTGGTTCATTCGCATTCTTCATTCATACGATAACGATTTTTTTTATTTTCATGTTTCAAATGATTTCATAGGTCTCCAAGAATCGCCGATTTGGTCGAACCTTCCGCTTGTGGCCGCTATATTTACTCATATATAGACATTCAAATCAAACTTTCAATAGTGTTTTTTCTTGTACTGTAACGCTGTCCGAAACGTTGGCTAAAGGAGGAGGTAGCGCAACACGGGATAACATCCCAAAAACAAATAACAAAAAAAAGCTTTTTTCTTTGTTCAAATGTACACAAGTAACAAAACTTTCGTGAAAGAAAATAAATTTTACCTTTGAAAAAAAAAACTCGGCTGGACCAGACTCCCTTATTTTATATCCTGTCTTATTTTTATAATGTGATATCTTGTCTTAACCCTTAGTTACTCGCGCCTAAAAAGTTACATAAGGTGTCAAACACCCCGTTTTAGTTTATAGAAATTAAACTATAAGTATATGCAAAATAAGACTTTTATCAATTAATATCTTTGAACTTTCATACATATTTAAACTCTTTTTTAAACTAAAAGTAACGTGATAATATAATATTTATAATAATGACATTAAAAAATATTAGATTTTTCTGTCACAATTTTGGCAGACAACAAGTATTGGCATTTGGAGCACGTAGTCTTAGTTTATCTATCTTTGGTTCTTTGACATGAATGACATATTTTTTATTCGGCGGTGTGTACCTCCAGAAGATGAATCATGACCATCAACTTGAAGAAGAAAAAAAAGAGACCTACAAGAAAGAAGAAAGAGACCTACATATCCTAGATAGCGAAAAATATCTGGGCTTATATATTGATTAACATTTAACATTTAAACAACACGTAGAAAAACTAAAAACAAAAATCATCCCATTAATTGGTGTATTTGGTAGAATTGCTCATCTTCTACCAACAGAGGTAAAGAGGGGCTTATACTTTAGATTAATCCAGTCCCACCTAAATTATTTAATAGAAATATGGGGAAACACATACATTACGTACTTACGGACTTACAAATAATACAGAACAAAGTTATTAAAAAACTCTTCAACTATAACCCAGACACTCCCACAAAAAAACTATACCAGGAAATGAACCTTTTGAAAATAAGAACATTGTACGAATATAACATTTGTCTTTTAATCTACAAAATACAAAATGGACTTATACATACAAACACAACATTTATAAAAACATCACAAGTACACGAACATTATACTAGACAACACAATAAATTGTACACAAATACTGTCAAGACTGAAAGTGGCAAGAGAAGTATTGGTCACGAGGGATTTCATATATATAATCTCCTTCCAGATAACCTAAAAACGGAAAATAATATAAAAACCTTTAAAAAAAAACTATTTAAACTCAAAATGTTGGAAGAAAATTAAAAATATTACTTCTTACTACTGTAAATCTCGAAATATTATGTTTCTTTTAACTTAATAATAATAATAAAAAAAAACTTCATGAATCCGTTTTAGTCGCGCGGGGTGTTACACACCCCAAACGCGCTCTTTAAGCACAACCACACTCAACCGAACACCGCTCGCAATTGATACCAAGCTCACGCGCTTACACGAAGCCACTAAGAGAACAAGTGCAGCGAATTCTAATTTGAAAAAGTTAGAGGGGTGTTTGGCGCCCCATGCGAGTAATAAAGGGTTAATATGAAATATTCGTCTTCAATTATCACCAGATAAAGCTCCGTAAAATACATGTTTTTCTTACTTCTTAAGCGCGATTTTTGTTTTGTATAATCTAATCTAATATATAAAATTCTCGTGTCACGGTGTTTGTTACCATACTCCTCCGAAACGGCTGGACCAATTTTGATGAAATTTTGTGTGCTTATCTGGTAGGTCTGAGAATCGACCAACATCTATTTTTCATACCCCTAAAAGTAAAGGGTGTTCCACTCCGAAGAAAATTATTTTCCCCATACATTTTGTATGGAACGAATTCTCCTATTTTGAAAGAACTGCAGCAATATTGTAAGGGGTATAATATTGAACTGTGAACCGGGGGAGGGGGGAGGGGGGAGGAGGGAGGGGGGAGGGGGGAGAGGGGGGGGGGAGGGGGGAGGGGGGGAGGGGGGAAAGGAACTCAGGAAGGGGGGTTAGCGGGACGGGGGAAGGGGAGAAGTGGAGTGGGGAGAGGGAGAGGAAGAGGAAACGCGAGAGGGGAAAGGATACGCAGGGAGAAACAATTTAGATCAAGGTATGGTATACGCAGGGAGAAACAATTTAGATCAATTCAGCTAATAAGTTGACAACAGTTTTTGATTTTGAGGTGGTACGAAGTTCACCGGATCAGCTAGTTTTCTTATAAATTCCATTATGGTTTTGCTATAAAAAATATGTTGTCTTGTTAGAGGTAAACTCACAAGAAGGATATTCATAATCAGTTTTATTTTGGCTTTACGCTACACATGTACAAACTAAATGATACTGTCTATTCACGAAAATTAATAAATAAATAAATATTTCCAACGGAAAGATGACATTACATTACACTTAAATTGTACAAACAGTATTTATATCACACAATTTAGTCGCAATGGTTGAAAATATAACAAAACCGTTAAAACTCCATGATTTTTTTAGGTTGCGAGTCGTTTCGTGAGGGGTCTTGGATGATTCAGGAAATCTGCAAGCAACTGGAGAAACTGCCTTCACACGAGAAACGTCTCACTCACAACTGGCATCTCTTGGAGCTGATGACATTTGCCATCAGAAGCGTGGCTGTGACCTACGAGACCAATACCTACGATCCCAAAAAACCTGAGACGTCGAAGAATCACAAGAAGGGTATTCCCCAAATGGAAAGCACCCTGACTAAACTGCTCAACTTCTCGCGGTAGTCACTTGTATTGTTCAAAATTGTAAATGGTAGTAATAGTCCTGATTTAATTAGCCTCATTGAATTCCATATACCAACAAGTGATACTCGTTCTAAAATCCTGTTTAAATGCAACAAAGCCAGGACTGAGCATACAAAATACTCGCTTGTATCTAGGTTGCATGAAGTTACAGATGTGGCAGATCTATTTAACTGCACGGAAGGTAGGTACAAGAGGGCTATGTTATTATTTTTTTTTAATCAATATTAATTTTATTTGTACTATAGATTTTTGTATGTATTTGTATTTCTGGTGTCACTTCTCAATAAAATGCCACAGTTAACTGTTATACATTTTTTTATTATTTCTAATATTTTTTTCTATATTTTTGTGACATGTAATCAGTGTTTATGGTATATTTAAACCGTTGATATTAAAATTTTTTTAAAAAATAGTATGCCAATCCTCTGTTAACACAAATATCTTAAGATTCTTTTTAAATTTAGCTAATGAATTGGAAGATTTAATGTAGTCTGGCAGAATATTAAACATAATTGGAGCTTGGTATAAATAGTTTCTTTGGCCAAAAGATGTTTTAGTATGTATTGCCATAAAGTTCATTGTTGAGCCAATTCTAGTGGTATGGATTTGTTGGGTTCTTTCTGCTGATTTAGTATTGATAAAAATCTACAAATTATTTTAGTAATGTACAGCTGTTTTATACACATAACATTAGATTCATAACATAACATAAATGGAAAAGAAAAGAAGAGAAAAGAAACAAGACAATTGAACATGACAAGAAAATTACAAAGTTTCATCCTTATACATACTTAAAAAATATTCTTTTAAAGCATTACTCTGAATTGTTGCTCTGGTTCATTATAATATATTGATTTTGCTTTTTAATTATCATATAAATAACTGATAGTTTCTCTTGAGCATGCTCGGTATGAACCATCCATGGGTCAGAAGGGATGTGCTCATTGTAACACAATTCTTCAGACTGATTCGTGGAAGGTTCGAAAACTCGGCTATCATTGAGAGCATTAGTTTCTATGTTCCCGATGGTTATCTCCGTCAATGACAGCATATACTGTTTTATTTCCCGGCTTGCAGAACTAACTTGCCAATGGTCATGCCAGTCGGAAGTGTTGTCTTGTTGTTAAATAGAATCACTTCGAATATCGATATGTTTAACATCAATGAAGCACAAGTCAAACGGAAAATTTTGTTGCTGTTAGTCTAAATCCTATTATCTCATCTAAAACATTTTCTCTTTTAAAAATGCTTTGAAAATGTAATTTTTTAAAATGAATAAATTGAATAGATTTGAATTAAACATAAAAAAATTAAAAAATGTATTTTGCTTGTTCACTTTTTGGATGCATTAACCGAATGAAGAGCGGCTAACGAGAATCTGCTGACAATGTTAATGAGTTGCATACAAAATCTTCATCGTTATGCACTCCACAATCGGATGCCGGTTTAAGATCTTCAAAAAGCTCTCTGAATGAGAAAGGCCTAAAGACGAAATAACAACTTGGAATACGTCACCATTTCACGAACAAAACTATTTAATGAAAGTGATAATTTCATTAAAAAAAAACAATTTCACAAAAGTAGCTACACACGTAGGCCATGAAAATAACTATATATATATCATGAAAATATGGATTTCATGATGAGAACTATTCAGGGAAAAATATTATCAAAAAAAAAATTATTTAAGAAAAACTTTCCAAGAATAAAAGTATTTTATCAACGTGTATTGAAAGGTAACCGGTACCTACCTATATAATGCGATTGCGGGTTCAAATCCCGGTCAATTTAATAAAAAAATATTTTATTGAATTGTGTATCCCACGATTCATTATTAAAATAAAATAAAATACACGGTGTCCGGAAACTCGTAGTACAAGCGGAAAACTGGTCAATCTACATCACATTCTGAGTTGATTCGTGATATAATTTTTTTGATTTGAGCTTTCGTTTTCGAGTAAATCGAGTTCGAAGTTGGAATTTTTTTGGTCAAATTTGAAAAAATCGGTCACTAGGGGGTTAATATCAGATGTGTAATGTCTTTTAAAATGCATCGAATGGTAAACCAGGCTCGAAAGTTTTTTTTAACCCTTTATTGCCGAGAAAATTGAAAAATAGTAAAAAAATAAAAAATGCTCAGATTGAAAAAAATAAGTTTTTTGGGTTCTCTACGTGATGTAGATTCACTGGTTTCCCGCTTGTACTGCGAGTTTCAGGACACGTTGTATAATGATACATTTGCTACAGGTTGCAGAGCGGTTACTTTCAGTAACGCCTGGCGAAAGACCATAATTTAGGATCGAAACAGTTCCCGTCCTTCCTCTTTCACATTTTCCTCCCTTCCTACCAAGGTACAGTCAGCCACGTAACATACCCCAATTAGGGATGCCATAGTCTTACTGGCTCTAGACGGTTAGGAGCATTTGGGATGTTTCATAAATTAAAAAAAAATGTTTTATATACCTATCCACAACGATTCTGTATAAAATGAAGTTACTGACTTTAAATCGATTCCCCAGGGAAGGAACACGTGTTTCGTTTTAAATAAAACATGTGAAGTACTTCAGTGGAGATTAAAATTTAATATATCGTTAAAAATAATATTTCTTGCATAAACCTAAAAACAAACGAAAAAGAGGCAAACTCATACATCTATAGGATTAATCCTGCGAGAGAATGAGATAGCAATAAAATATTTATGTATTTCACGGGTAGTCGGTTCCAATATAAGATGATAAATCCACGGTCCCACGCAAGTCTCATTTGGTCTGGTGGAACCAAGGATCGAATCAAAATCGAAATAAAAAAAAATATTTTTGTGAAACCGATATCCAATCTTCAAACGGCTCTAAAATGAACAGGCAAAGAAAACACACAAGAAAGCGACATCTAGCGACCCCGAAGAAGAAAATACAAATACTAATAAGATGATCAAATGTATAGGAAAAGGTGCACTGGAATTCGACGACAAAAATATGGAAAAACTCATCCCTGATAAAAAAGTGCTTGTTGTCTCCCAACTCTTGACTACTTTAGTTTTCTGAAGGTTTCACTTCTGCCGTGTGTGAATCGCATCCTCTTACCTTTTAAAATATTATTTCACTGCAATGATTGTCGTATTTTTTTCAAAAATGTCTCAATCAATTTTTTTAAAATTATCTAGATTGCAGGAAAATAAAAATAAAGCAGAGTTCGACAGAAAACGGATAAGCCAATAAACATACTGACACTTATCACGTAGAATATATGTCGTATATTTTAAAGTAAACCTTATGTGTGTACAAATACAAGCACCAGATTACTTGCTCAAATATTTCTCAATATCAGTTTCAAATTTAACGTGAAATCGTTTTACCACGATAAGATAAGAAAAAAATATGGTTAATGCATTGATAAAGACATACCTAAAAATTATAGGTGTTAAAAATAATTCTTTCTGAAATCAGGTAAACAAAATAATTCAAATATATGTATCATTGAAGGAGAAGAAAATTCTAAAAAACTTTATTATGGGCTGGTTTTATTACCATCCGTTTGTACTTGACACCATTTTTAACAAATAATCGGTCTTTACTATCCGTTTGTACTTGACACCATTTTTAACAAATAATCGGTCTTTACTATCCCTTTGTTAGTACAAACGGATAGTAAAGACCGATTTTTAACAAATAATCGGTCTTTACATCCGTTTGTACTTGACACCATTTTTAACAAATAATCGGTCTTTACTATCCGTTTGTACTTGACACCATTTTTAACAAATAATCGGTCTACCACCGAATGAATTTTGTTAAATATGGTATCAAGCGTAACAACGGATTTAGATTATAAAAATTAAAATTCATTTAATTAAGTATTATTACTTATTTCTGAATTTGAAATATGAGATCGACAAAAATGACTTAAAAATAAAAGGTCCCAATGGCCGAGTTGATTAAGACCTCAAGAGATCCTGGCTTCGAGACCCAGTTTCGACCGTTATGTTTTAATTGTTCTGTATCTCGTTCTGTAAAGTTTTAAGGTAAGGAACCGGTAAAATAAAGACTCATCTTCAGGACAAATTCTAAGGAACTCTTGATTTATTTCGTTCTATTTCCAATTACATTTTTTATAATCGGAAGATACAAAACTACCCGAGACAGACCAAGGAGTTAGTAATTAGATGTAGTTTCAGCGAAGCGACGAAGAGGAAAGAGGTAGATCCCTTTAAAAAACCGCCATTTATAGAAAAAATCTCCTTGGCTGGTCACAGCCTTGTACCTTCCGGACATCTGTTGATAATTTAGCTAACTAACTATGAGAGTTCTCACCTAATGTTTTTACGTGGCTCTCGAGAGGTGTGAGTCCTGGCTAATTTCAGACATATTCCCAGCCAAAAAACGGTGAGGATTGAGTTTTTTATTAAACTAAAATGAACAAAAATATACTACTTATAATACTAAAAATAGCTCACAATTTTTTTAAACTTTAACTATTTCACCCCAGATTAAATTGTGCAATTAACAAATTCATATTTACATGCTCTAGCTAAAAATTCAAAGTTAAAAATTAAATCAATGAGTTATAACAATAAATTACACATTCAATTTTAGGACAAACACAATACAATGAGGACGGGACCAAGTCTTCCTTCCAGGACAGCCAATTTTATTGTAAAAATTATTAAATGTCTAAAATTAAATATATGTGGGCACTTGCAGTGTTTTTTTTTTATTATTATTATTATTTTGGTTAGCTTATAACCTTTAATTTTCACTCAATCTGGTTTTTCTTTTTACACGAGTTTCACAAGAGGTCACGACCTCCACCACCTTTATTCATTTTGCCTTTATATTGCTTTACACTTTTGTTTGCATTTTTTTCATTAATTTTTTATTGTCTGGTTATAGAACTTGGTTATTATGTCTTGCTTGGGGGCGCCACACTGTGTTGGCGCTACTGGGTCGCTTCTTATTCTCCCTGGTCCATCTCGGGTAGATGGTCTTCACATTTGTTGTCCTCAATTGGAAGCAGGCATAGTTTTGATATTGCCCTCTGGACCGTTCCCTGTGCTGTGATGATGGTAGCCACTCGTACTCTTCCATCAGGCCCGGGATGTACAGCGTGCACTCGTCCTAGCCTCCAAAAACAAGGAGGTTCGTTGTCTTCCTTCAGAATGACCATCTGGCCTGGTTGCAGCTGCCTTTGGTTGTTGCCAGTCCATTTCGTCCGGGTCTGCAGCTCAGCCAAGTATTCTTTGCGCCACCTCGACCAAAAAGACTGTATTAGTTGGTTTAATTTTTGGTAATGATTCAATCTATTGACTGCTACATTCTGCAAATTCTGCTCCGGGATCGCTGCTAAACTCGTTCCAATGAGAAAGTGACCAGGACTGAGAGGTTTTAGGTCTTTGGGGTCATTGGACAGCGGACAGAGGGGACGGGAATTCAAGCATGATTCAATTTGACATAATACAGTACTGAATTCCTCATATGTTAATAGTGAAACGTTTGCTACCCTTTTCAAATGATATTTTACTGATTTGATCCCTGCCTCCCAAAGTCCCCCGAAGTGCGGGCCCTTGCTGGTATGAATTTCCAGCGAATAGATAAATTGGCTAAGTATTTATCAATTTTTTCATTTGAATTTTCCAAAAATTCATATATTTCCCTTAATTCATTATTCGCGCCTTAAAATTAGTGGCGTTATCTGAAAACATTTTACTGGGTTTCCCTCTTCGCGAGATGAAACGTTTAAACGCATTTAAGAAGCTATCAGTGCTTAAAGACATTACTAGTTCCAGATGTATTGCTTTGGTTACCATACATATAAATAGACATATATAAGATTTTACGCTGTGAGTCTTACGGCTAACACCTGATTTGATCAAAATGGGGCCGCAGAAATCCACGCCTGATGATTGAAATGCGCGACCTTCCGTTATTCGTTCGGCAGGTAGGTCCGCCATCAGTTGTTGCTCTGTTTTCGGGTTACATCTAAAACATATAATACAGTATCTGAGAACCTTTTTAATTAAATTTTTACCCATAATCGGCCAGTATTTCATTCTTAATAACGCTAACAATGCCTGCGTTCCTGCATGTAAATATAAATAATGGTAGTGCCTGACAATAAGCTCACTTAGTTTATGATGTGATGGTAGTACTATGGGGTGCTGTTGGCTTTCCGATATCATTTTTCCGTTGGACAACCTACCCCCCACCCGGATTAAATCCTTAAACAAATAAGGATTTAATGACTTTAACCTACTACTATTCTTTACATTTACCCCGGCTTGTAAGGCCCTCGTCTCTTCGGGGAATGCAAAACATTGTGCACGAGATATTAATAAGTGAAGTGAATTCTCCAATTCGTAAACAGTTAGTGCTCCGCTACGCCTGGACAAGGAATTTCTGCAATTAAATATAAATCTTAAAATATAAGCTGTCACCCTTTGCAATTTGGTTAAGCAAGAGTATCTGGAAAATATTTCCCAATCCTGTTTTACGGCTGAAATTAAAGTTAGTTTTAATCTTTCTTCTGGTAGATCCAACGGCGTAACTTCACTGCTGGTAATCGGGTAATCGCCTGAAATCAACCAGGTGGGTCCATGCCACCAAATGTCAGACTTTAGTAGCTGCGACACCGTCGCGCCTCTGGATAAAACGTCCGCCGCATTATCCTCCGATCTTACGTGGTTCCATTGTGCGGGTTGACTGGACTCTTGGATTTCAGCTACCCTATTGGCCACAAATGTGTTCCACCTTGCTGGCTGTCCACGAATCCAGACTAGCGTTATCATGGAATCGCACCAGTAGGTTGTATCTATTTCATTTAAGTTCATAGCTATTTTGACATAGTTCACTAATTTTGTGAGTAAAACAGCACCACAAAGCTCCAGCTTTGGTAGTGATATGCTTTTCAACGGTGCCACCCTTGATTTTGATGTGACTAAATAAGAAGTTGTGTTTCCCGATTCATCAGTAGACACTATATATATACATGCTGCATAGGCCCTCTCCGAGGCGTCACAGAATCCATGCAGATGCAGTTTAACTTGAAGTTTGCAAATTACCTTTCTCGGTATTTTTAAATTATTTAAAAGAGGTAATTCATTTATGTATGAATTCCACGCATTCATCTGTTCAGATGGAACATCTTCGTCCCACTGAATCTTAGTTTGCCACAAACCTTGCATTATCAGTTTTGCGACTAAAGTTATTGGCCCTATCAGTCCCAATGGGTCAAAGGTAGAGGCGATACATGATAACATTTGGCGTTTGCTTTTAACGCAGGCTTCTAAGGGCTCTACAATGTACTGAAAATAGTCCTGCTGATTATTCCATGACAACCCTAGAATTTTCTTTTCCTTGGGGTTATCAGTAATAATCATATCTGTATCACTCTCTGGTTTCGAACTTATAGAGGGTAAATTTGATCGCCATTTTCGTAAATTCATGCCAGCAGATGCCAAAATGCTGCTCAACTGTTGCTTAATAGTGAGACAATCTGCCTCATTTTCGTCGCCAGTTATCAAATCATCCATATAAAAGTTGTATTTGAGGATGCGACTGACCTTTCTGTATGCTTCTTGATTTTCTGTTCCTAACTGTTCCAAGCATCTGGTAGCCAGAAAGGATGATGGTCCCAAACCGTAGGTGACAGTATTGAGTTGATAGTGTCGGATTTCTTCTTCCGGAGAGTCCCTCCAGACTATGCGCTGCAAATCTCTATCCTCAGGCTGCACCAATATTTGACGATACATCTTCTCGATGTCGGCGGTTATTGCATACTGGTGCTTTCTGAAAAATAATAATTGCGCACATAAATCCTTTTGTAAAACTGGCCCTACCATGAGGGCGTCGTTTAATGATATACCGGTTGATGACTTGGCTGATCCGTCAAATACGACCCTGGTTTTGGTTGTCGTGCTAGACTCCTTCATCACTGCATGGTGTGGCAAATAATAACAAATTTTATCTTTTGGCGGTGCTTCGCACAGCGTCATATGCCCCAATTCCTGATACTCTTTCATGAATTTTTTATAATCTAGCATCAGGTCCTTATTGGCAAGAATTTTTTTTTCCATATTATAGAATCTTTTTTCAGCCACCTTTAGGGTTTCACCCATTTGATTAATATTGGGCCGCAGCGGTAATCTTACCGCAAAACGTCCTTTCTCATCTCTTTCATGCGTGCGTAAGAAGCTCTCTTCACATGCTCTTTCTTCGTGGCTTCTATGTTTTACAGGAGCTAGTTCTTCTATTTTCCAAAAGCTTTCTAATTGCTTATGCAATAAATTTAAGGATAAATTACAGGAATTTACTGGCCTTTTTGGTTTCGGAGTGGAGATAGGTCCAGCGACAAGCCATCCTAGCTCGGTCCTTTGTAGCGTGAGTCCAGCATCTCCAATTCTCATTCGATCGGTATGCAAGACTTCCCAGAATACCTCCGCTCCCAGTAGCAGATCTATCGGGCTGGTAATGTTGAAGTTCGGATCTGCTAATTGGAGACCGCTAGGGATCCCCGCGTCTTTTCTCTGAAAGGAAATTTGTGGCAGGTTACTGGTCACTTCAGGTATTATCAGGCATTCTATATTCCTTTTATATTCAGAATAGCTTGAAGTTATATTGAATTCCACTTTATATTTTATATTTAAAATCTTATTGTGGATTCCCGTAACAGGAATGTTGACCCTTTTCTCTTTTGATTTCAATTTCCTTGCAAATTCCTTACTTATAAAATTAGTTTGTGCCCCAGAATCTAATAGAGCTCTTGCTTGAATTGATTGTCCGGCATCGTCCTTTATGTTGATGATGGCAGTGGACAATAACACGAAATTTGGTTCTACCTTCGCGGCATGATTTGTTACCAAAGGCGCTTCCTTCGCGGAAGATGTTGATGCCCTTTCGTGTTTTGATTCCTCCTCTTGTTTAAAATGAAGTAACGTATTGTGATTTACGCCATCGCATTTACGGCAATTAAATTTTGATTTGCAATCCTTTAATTTATGACCGAAGTTTAAACATTTTAAACAAGCGCCTAATTTGTGTATTTTATCAATTCGTTCTTTTGGCTTCAATTCCAAAAATTTGCGGCAATAATAAATCTTATGATTATCGTTGCAATGTAAACATTTTAATTTTTGTGCAGAAAATGAAACCATAGCTTCCTTTTTATAATTATGCGGATTCGTTTTTCCCGGATTAATTCTTTTTTCGTTATTTGATGAGGCCTCTAATACTTGGGCCCTTGTATACAAACATTTAATAAATTCTTCGTAGGTAGGTAGATTGTTTTTTGTTGGGTATTGTTCCCAATGAGCCCTTGTATTTGAATCTAGCTTGTTTGATAACAAATAAATCAATACTACATCCCAATTTTTTGTAGCTATATTTAATTTATTTTGCGATTTTAAATGCAACTGTGCCTCGTCCAATAGGCTTCTTATTGCGACGTGATTTTCTGCTTTTAAGTTCGGTAATTTAAACAACGCGTTTACATGATTAGGCCATTAAATAGTTGTCAACTTGCATTGGCAATGCTGTTATAAGCTTAAGCGCTTCCCCTTTTAGACAAGAACGCAAATAATAAAATTTTTGAACGGCATCTAGGTTAGAATTACTGTCTACTAAAGATATAAACGCATCTCGGAATTCTATCCATTCGCAGTAATCACCCTTAAATTTTGGTAACTCTATTATCGGCAGTTTAATGTTGTTGTTTGTTTTGCCTGCGGAATGGTCCGAACCTAACCTCTCTTTAGCGTTGGATAAAACATCAAAATAATCGTTTTCAAAGCTCGCCCTTTCTTGATCTCCCTCATCGGGAGATAAGGCTTCAATTTTATCCTGAATTTCCTCGAATTGATCCATTAAAAGCTCGAAATGTTTTATACGTAATCCTAGTTCACTTTGTGTCA
This sequence comes from Limnephilus marmoratus, assembly GCA_917880885.1. NCBI lineage: Eukaryota > Metazoa > Arthropoda > Insecta > Trichoptera > Limnephilidae > Limnephilus > Limnephilus marmoratus. The sequence goes on from OU862908.1 coordinate 19,708,820, forward strand.
ACGAAATTTTGTTTAAAAATTCTCTGAATCTCGTGACTTTCCCCTTACAGATTCCCCTTTTACCGATTAGCGTTTTTAAATCCATTTTTATCAAATCAGGTACTTACAATTTACAGAGTTATCCAATTATTTTATCACAATAACCGTTTAAAACTAATAAACACTGTAATAAACACTGACAACTTCTCAATCCGTCACAACACGATCTGCGATAATCGACAAGCCGTTAAATTTCGCCCATAGAGTATTATTAGCAACAAACTGTTTTATCGGCTTCGCGGTTAATTTGAATAATTATTTCTGAAAAAGTTTCTTTTAATCCCGGAATTTATAACATTGTTGTAGTTTTTTGCGATAATCTAATTGCCGGCTGCAATGTCGTCTTATTTTTTGTAAACTTGTTCATACCGGCTTGCAACAATTTTTTTTATGAGAAATGCACAATATTGATGTCATTAAATTTTTTGCTTTCTTTTTTTTTTAGGATTTTTATGGTAAGGTGGGTAGTATGGAATGGATTGGTCACTTGCCCTTTTTATCGTGATGTCTTCTGGATGCTGGAATCTGCTTGATGGATTCTGGCTGCATTTCTGGTTCCTTCTTCAGTGCTGGTTCTTTTTTATTAATTTAATCACTCGCGTTAAACTATCCGACTCGTAGGATCATATGTAAAGTTTTAAGGTAAGGAACCGGTAAAATAAAGACTCATCTTCAGGACAAATTCTAAGGAACTCTTGATTTATTTCGTTCTATTTCCAATTACATTTTTTATAATCGGAAGATACAAAACTACCCGAGACAGACCAAGGAGTTAGTAATTAGATGTAGTTTCAGCGAAGCGACGAAGAGGAAAGAGGTAGATCCCTTTAAAAAACCGCCATTTATAGAAAAAATCTCCTTGGCTGGTCACAGCCTTGTACCTTCCGGACATCTGTTGATAATTTAGCTAACTAACTATGAGAGTTCTCACCTAATGTTTTTACGTGGCTCTCGAGAGGTGTGAGTCCTGGCTAATTTCAGACACGTTCTTTGACATTATTTTTATAAATCAGTATTGATTTCTTTTCAATTATATATTACATGGATGGGTATAGCTTTAAAAGGTTATTACAACAAGAGTTATTTCAATCAAAATTGAATTATTGTAATAATTTATCTTCCAGGTATTTGTAATGTTATTCTATGTAAATAGTTAATCGATGGATAAATGTGCTGATAAATCATTTTCATATACTTCTACAGAAGTTATTGGAAATAAAGGGAATCCGAGGAATGAGTGCCCTTGGCAGGGCCGTATTATAATTTCTGGCCCTTTGTAATGTGGGCCCATAAGCTGCAGACTTGGCCCTTGGTCCTGGCCCTGGCTCTCGGTCTCAGGAAGTCAGTATTACTAGCATGTCATTGCGTTTCCAGAGTTGTATCTGTATATGTTGGAGTTGTATATGTTGAGAGGGGAAATACTGCCTGCACCGTGTAGTGAAGTTGAGTGGAACGATTCTAAAAACGGACTCCCACGGCAGATCCAATGGGTTTCACGACTTTTCAACCCGCTACAATGTATCCCCCGACAAAATATCCCCGAAACAATATTCTAACCTAACCTAAAAAAACCTTCGAGCGCCAAATTTAAATCGAAACTGAAAGTGCCTTGCTCTGTCTCCTTCCTTCCTTGTCGGGGGATGTTTAGAATAATAATAATAGAATGAGACGCAACGCTTATCAAATGACCGCTAGGCTATAAAGTCGCCACTAACTACTTATGAAAGTGGCGCGTCAAACGCATGTGGTAGTTCGTGGCGATGTGGGAAAAATATTTTTAATGTTTTTAATAGAAAAAAATTACAATTTTTTACTCCAAATATGCTCAAGAATCGCTGGTTAAAATCCCTAGGGTACGTCCTGATACACCCTGTATATATATTATGAAATAGAAACATTTTATATCTCACCCTTAAATATTTCAAGGTACCCATGATTTTTATTTCAAATTAAATAAATTTTGAGACTATTGATATTGTGTTGAAGGGGAAATACCTGAAAACTCTAAAAATATTCAGATTCAACGACAAATATTCAAGGCTTTTATCCTTTTAGTTGGAGAACGCTTTAAATTGAATTAGAACAATTTGTCACTTAAGAGTCGATACAAGGCCGACAGTTGGAAAATTCGATCCCCCCCCCCTCCCTCCCTCCAACCCCCTAGGTAGGGTTGCTCAATGCCAGCAATTCAATTTAAATTTGATTTCAGCAAAATCTAGAGATTGTGAGCTATTTTAAATGATAAGTAAGTAAAATACATTAAATCATACTTATGTTCATCGTGTTGGAGAGATTATAAACATATAACATGATTATATTATGGGGGGTATTTCACCATCCTCTTTATAGCTTATTCATAGAATGACGTACATTTTCGATTTACCATTTATCATAATATATAAAACAAAGTCGGGTTAGTTACACCATTTATAACTCAAGAACGGCTGGACCGATTTTCATGATTTTTTTGATTTGTCTTCGCCCCGAATAGGAGAATAGCTATTAAAACATCGGAAAAATTAACGAAAAAATAAATTATGAACATTTTGTATGGAAGGAATTCTAATATTTTGAAAGAACTGCACTAATTTTGTGATAAATATAATATTGAATGGTGAGTGAATTCCAAAAATTCAAAAACGTCAAATGTCAATGCGCTAATTGTTTTGATTTTGTTCTTAAACATATAATATTGCCCCTCTTTCTTACACACTAAATGTGAACAGTGAGACAAACGGTGAACGTATGTCTGCACCCCTCCTAAAATACAATAATAATTATAATAAATCTCCCTCACACGTATAAAGAAAATGAAACGCAGTTCCCGTAAGAAAGTTGAAAAGTAAGAAAATCATAAAAAATACAAATCCGTACACAACGGCGACACGATAATTACTTCATTGTGTAATTTTTAACTTAATAAAAAAACTGAATTTAGTTTAGCTAACAAGTTAAAACAACAGTTATTGATTCTGAGGCGGTACGAAGTTCATCGGGTCAGCTAGTTTATTTATAAAATCCGAGTTTACTAATCGGTATATGAACCTATAAAAGGTGGCTGTACAGGGTGTCCGGGGGTAAAGTGCATTAACTTCGGGAGGTGATTCTACATGATATTATAAGGGAACGTACCCATACTACGTGACACGTTTAGGGGGGGGGGGGGTCTTTAAAATGTCACGCTCCATACAAATGAGCGGCGGGTTGCTTAGGATTTTGGTCACCGGGGAGGGGAGGGGGGTGGGGGGGGGGGGTTAAAAATTGCAAAAAGTTGGTCACGTAGTATGGGTACGTTCCCTAAGTAAAAAAGATAAATAACTTTTTTCGATATTCCGACTTTTAAGGGTAGTTTTTTGATAAAAAGGTAAAATTAGACAGGCGTATGCGGCCAGCTTTATTACTTTCCGCTGTTACGATACGGGCCAATCACAACCATGCAATGTTGCCACAATCGTGCCGGGCAGGCTCTCAGCAAATAAGATCGTACCTCGGATTTTTAGTAGGTACGTCTTTTTGTATGGGAAAAAAAATGTTGGAATTTCGGAAAAAGTTGTTAATCTTTTTCACTCCTACCATCATGTAGAATCACCTCCCGAAGTTAAAGCACTTTACCCCCGGACACCCTGTATAACGGAAGGATTATTCGAGTTTCATTCAAATTGGGAGTATTTGTTTGTACACGAAGAGAAATAGATTTTCGGCCTCACGATAAATTAACATGCCTTATAAAACATTAGTATAAATTAATTTAATGCGATGCACCATGTCGTGTAAAATTCGGGATGAGGTCGCTAATAATAACACACCTTTATGTAGATGGCGATAAGGTTTAAATTTCCATTTAACATCAGCCGCCTCTTTTGCTTTATTCAGGAAAAAAACATCGATTATTTTATTTTGCGAAGCTCAAGCATAAATATCGAAATGTTTTACAATAATTTAAAAACAAAAAAATATTTCCACATTAAACAACATATCATAACTGAAAAGGGGTTCGTAAGTAGGAGATTTTGAACTTTAAAGCAGTTTTTTAGGCCTGATACTTAATTTTTTTCTGGACATATAAAAACAGTAGTTAAAAAAATTTCTGGATTATTTCAGAAGAAAATATATGTTCTACTCGCATCATTTAATTAAAGCATCTAAAATATTTCTGAGCTATCTATTTTTCAATCCGAAAACACACGATTTGCATTACTTAGTAGAGCATCGCCTGAAGGATGTTTTATAGATTTTCCTTGATAATGTCATGACGGTACAAAGAAAAATCCAAAAAATTTGATGATTATTAATTTATTCTTGATTTTCTTAAGAAAGTTTACGTTCATGTATATATTTTACGCGTATATTTTAAATGGTTTAAAAATTAAATTCCTGTGATAATTCAACCCTTGGAACACCTACGGGGGTAGGGGGTGGGTGAGTGCCACCCATTGGGCAGGGCGAGGGTTGCTCCGGGGGGAGTGTGAGGCGGTATGGAATAGGGAGTCCAACGACAATATGTCTTACGATGGTTCAATGCATTCTTTTGTCTTATTGCAAGGTGCTTCAGAAAGTTTCGATATTTTAATGATCGTCTAAGCGTCACGATCAATAGGGACAATTAACATTTTAAATATTTTGTAATTTTCTAACATAAATATATATTTTTTACGTTGACTCCACACGGGAGGATTGCAGAGAAACAATTCCCATTAGGGCCTACGTAGACATATTTGGGAATACTGAGAGATGTATGTTGTAGGAGGGAGTAAAAGATATCATCCTATAGTGGAGCTATTGAATTCAAGAATGAGTCAATGTCAATCGCATGCAAATTTTTGGCGCCGGTGCTGAAAGGATCAAGGTCCCTGGCCCCTCAGACCATCTTCCATTGAAATACCTAACTTGTAGCGGTGGAAAGCATTTCCAAGGCACCTCCATTCTCTACAGATTTTTGGTGTTTTTTTTCAATAATTTAGAAGTTATTAAGTACATTGCATAGACCATCGATTTTAAAATCAGAAGTTCTTCATCAGAAAAGCGTGCGGACCAGACGCTATTCGAGTTGAGGTGTTTAAGCTCTTTAATAATGAAAATGTTGAATTTTTATTGAGGATATTTAACTCAGGGAATATACCCCAAGATTGGCTAAAATCCACCTTCGTGACATTGCCTAAAAAACAATACCGTAAGAAGTGTAGTGACTATCGATTAATAAGCTTGATAAGTCATGTCCTTAAATTATTCCTTAAAATAATACATGCCAGGATACGCAATAAGTGCGACCAGGACTTTGATGACACTCAGTTTGGCTTCAGAAATGCGTTTGGGACGCGTAAAGCATTATTATCTGTCGGTGTAGTATTGCAAAAGTGTCGTGACCAAAGAAATGAAGTCTTTGCCTGTTTTATTGATTACCAAAAGGCATTTGACAGGGTAAAACATGCTGACCTAGTGAAAATGCTTGCGGATTGTAACGTTGACACCAAAGACCAGAATTTCATCAAAACCTGTATTGGTTCCAAACAGCAGAAATAAGACATGGGAATGAGAGATCTAATTCAATTGCCATTCAGCGTGGAGTACGACAAGGCTGTTGTGTTGTTCCTGTCGCCACTATTGTTTAATCTCTATTCCAACTTTAAAAGAGCCCGATAAAAGAGACTGTATCGATGACGTCCAATACCTATTAAATCTTGTTAATAATGCTGGTGAGCAACTGAGGCTAACAATCAACGTCAATAAAACTAAATGGATGACATTTGGACGACTAGATCACTCTGAATCAGTGATACAGTTAAATGGTTGCAATGTCGAAAAGGTGGAAAGATTTAGATACCTCGGCAGTATTCTCACGGAGACTCTTGACCCAGATTTAGAGGTTAGTGCAGAATCGAAGCAGCAAGAAATTAAAATAAAATGCGTTCATCAAAATGAAATCCCTCTTCTGCAATGACAATATCAGTTTAAAACTAAAGCAGAGAATGCTAAAATGTTATGTGTGGTCGGTCTTGCTCAAAGATATTGAAATATAAGTAGATGTGCCATCTGCAGTTTTTACTAGGTGGGACTGCGCTTCCGGGTGTCGCCGATATTGTTTACCAATTAACAAATAAACTAAATGAACGAATAATTAACGAATAAACCAAACGAACGTTAAACTAAATGAACGAATTCTTTCCGTATTCAAACTATATTGTTAACCAATACTAATGCACATTTTCAAAAAATCAACGAAATGAACAAATTATTTTCGTATGCGAACTACTCTAATTAGGGCGTAGTCCGCCGACAGTTGCGCGGACACCATAGCATATCTCTTGTGTATTTGAATATCTTTGGTCTTGCTGTATGGATGTGAAACATGGACCTAGAAAGTAAATACCATGAACAGGTTAGAGGCTTTTGAAATGTGACTTCACCGGAAAACGCTCAAGGTCCCATGGACCGACATGATCACTGACACAGAAATTCTTAGGCGGGCTAGAGCAGAGAGAGAACTGCTTACATTAATAAAAATTAGGAAAGTTTCATATCTGGGTCTTGTATTTCGAGGGGAGAAGTATCATTTGCTCCATTTAATATTGAAAGGCCAGATAGAGGGTCGCCGAGGGCATGGTAGGAGACAAATGTCTTGGCTGCGAAAGGTACGAGAGTAGACCGGCATTAGAAGTATGGAGGAGCTGTTCCAGCGCAAGACAGAGAGACATTTTCAAGAGTGATCGCCAACGTCGGACAGGGCACACAAAGAAGAAGTAGAAGTTATTGCTTTTTTACAATAGCTCCACACAGTAGGCCCTGAGGAAAAAATCCCTTACGGCCTTTGATGCTGTGTGGAGGGTCCCTTTATGGAAAGGAAGGAGAAGAAGTCTTGGGAAGGAAAAAGGTGGTAGGAATCTGGGGTCAATGTGTCCAGGGATGACGGACGTATGAATCCATCCCTACCACTGCGGTGCAAAGCGATGGATCGAGAGAGTCCGACTGGAGAGGTCTAGGTTAAGTCTTCCTCAATCAGTCTTTCCGATCCAGTCATAGTATTCGCCACCAAGTCCTAGACAAACCTGACCCCATGAACCCAGGCACCCCTGCCAACCCACCAAACGTAGCGAATCACTTCGGACGACCTATGGTAGGGGTGTAAGTTATCCAGTAAAGGGTTCCCGGGTAGGCGGTACCTAAACCCGCATCCCCAAATTGAATAGACAAATATTGAAACACTACGTTAATTAGATAAGTTTTAAGATTTTCACGGCCAAAAGCATTTTCGTTATTTGTTTTTGGGGTGTTCTGCCGTGTTGCGCTACCTCCTTCTTTAGCCAACGTTTCAAATTGGTCACATTTTGACCAGCTAACGCTCGGGGGTGTTTGCAAATTGGATAAAATGTGGCCAAAAGCGTTGGCTAAAGAAGGAGGTAGCGCAACACGGCATAACACCCCAAAAACAAATAACGAAAAAAAACTACGTTAATTATTTGAAAGAATATTAGGTCTCAGAGGGCGTACTTAATATACTATGACAAATCGTATCGTATTCCACAAATATAACATTTTATTAAATTTAAAAAAATGTGTTGTAAATAAAAATAACAGATAAAATTGAACCATTAAGCACTGGAACGCTTTTGGCAACATTTTATCCAATTTGCAAACACCCCCGAGCGTTAGCTGGTCAAAATGTGACCAATTTGAATAGATATTTTAAAAAGTTTATCGGTATTATTTCAAAATTTAAGTATGCACAAAGATAACTCAATAGTTTCACTTTTTAATAAGAGAAAATCTAACGAAAAGAATCGCGCAAAGCCCGTGATATCAGCAATTGGATAACGTAAACAGCGATTTTTTTTTCGCTCTGGATAGTGAGTAAAAAGTTCTGAAATCCATGTATTTTTAAATGTACACACCGTCAGAAAGGGTTAAAAGGAAAGATATTAATTTAATATTTCCTTCGCTTTTCTTATGTTGTTTTGTTTCCTTCTGCTGCTGACTACCATTTTGTATCCACATTATTTCTAACCACATTACAGTATCCTTAGAACTAGGACAATAGACAAATCAATAGCTATCTATTAAGGAGAACTTTTGTTATTTTGGATTTTCCGGAAAGTTTATCGTCGTAGCTCCGTACCGAACTAAAACCCATTTTCAATCTGCCATGTCGCGTTCGATGTGAATTTAAGGAATTAAGTTTTTACGACGTGAGAAAGGCGAACGGGCTAACTAGATTACTTTTATTATCACCTGTGCTTATTTGTGAGGCGATTTCATACAATAAAATGTTTGTTGTAACCGTTGTGATCAACTTTGTAACTTGCCTTGTAAGGTTGGGTAATAACTTAAGAATTTTCTGAAAAATTAATCAAAAATCAGTGACATGTTATTATTTTGTTACTAACCAAATCAATAAATGTAGAAAATATTATGCTATAAATAAATACATGTACACTTATAACTTATAACACTGTATAACATATATATTTCTTCGAGGCGAAATCGGGGAGCCGGCTAAAGGGCGTGGACTCCGGGTTTCGTCTGCGGTTGGGCCGACAGCCATGCACATTGTCATTGGGACTGCTTGATGGTTTGTGGAATACCTTCTCTGAATATATATTTTTTATGCATTTTATTTTTTCTCTATTATTGTTGTAAATACTTGCATTATATTATTACTGCTATTTTTCGTTGTTTCTCTTATTCCCGGCTTCCTCAACCGGGCGCAGTTCTTATTTTTCTTTTTATTTACCAACACTTTAACAATTTATAGATTTCAGAAAAATTATTCCATGGGCTGCCACATTTATTATTCTTTTGTATTATGTTAATGTATGTACTTGCGTACTGCTTTGTAACCCTTTATGCATGGACATTGTAGGGTCTAGAGTCGTTCAAATAAATGTAGATTCGTTCAATAAAATAGAGTCTTGACGTGTGCGGTGAAGGAGGAAACCAATATTTTTCCTTATAAATCCTCGTTGGGAAAGTGGTGCGGTCCCCTCCAATGTATAACATATCAAAAATGGATACTTATTTTTAAAAGTTTTTCATGATTAGTTTTGTGTTATTTTGCTATGTTGTGTTTCCTACTTATTTAGTCAAGGTTTAGGACAGCGATAGTATCATCAGGGCAGTCATCGTTACAGTCAGTGACAGATACCGTAAGCGGGGTCTCCTCCGACTGTAAACACATTGCTTACACATTTGCTTGAACATAAACGTTGACAATGGGGGCGTGGCCTTGCACATTTTCGTATGCGTTTGCAGTAAGGCCACGCCTCCATTGTAGTAATGTTAAAGCAAATGTTTAAGCAAAAGTTCATGCTCACGGTTTGAGGAGACCCTGCTTAAAGGTGTCCGAAACGTTAAGGGGAACGGCTACGCCACTTTTCCGTCAAAATTAAAATTCGGGCTTAAGGCCAAAAAAAATTAAACAAAACTGTTTTTTTTCAAAAGTTGTAGCAAATATCCATTACCTACGGTTTTACTTTATTTTATTTTTGTTATTATGCTTTATTTTTTTGCTTATCTTATAAATGCTACTTGTTATAATATTACAATTAATAATTTTGTAACTTGTAATTTATACCTATGACTGTGTAAAGATTTATAATTTATTATTTGTAATTAATTGTTTATTATTATTATTTATTATTTGTAATTAATTGAAACTTGTAATTTATAACTATGATTAATTTATGACTATGTAAAGATTTCAAAAACGTTCATACATTTAAAATACTATATAGGTACAACTCTGGTTAGGAGTCATTTGGAATATAATTCCCCCATATGGAACCCTTTCTACAAAAGCCACGCAAACTCCATTGAAAAAATCCAACGCAAATTTCTCAGATCAATTAATTTCAAATTAGGAATTCCCGCGGATGACATAAACTATGATTCTCTATTACAAATATGCGACTCTTATCGTTAAAAGATAGAAGAATCTAATTCGAATCTAGTTTGACTCCCCTGAATTGGTCTTTTTAATAAATTATCATGTACCTAGTAGAACAACTCGACTCAAAACACCTTATTATTGCAACAATACTGTTAGTAATGCAGAACAAAATTCAATAATAAATCGTTTACACATGGTTTACACACTTTAGGTAATGAATTTGCTCATATCGATCGTGCCGGAAGTCTGTCATCATACAAAAGATGCATTAAACAAAATTTATCTTCTAGTACTACCACGTACATAATCATCTTCTTCTTCTTGTGCCTTGTCCGTTCAACAGACGTTGGCTATCATGTTGGCTATGCGGACTTTGTTTACTGCGGCCCGGAACAGCTCCACGGTAGACTGGCCAAACCACTGTCTCAGGTTTTTCAGCCATGAGGTTCTCCTTCTTCCAGGGCCCCGTCTTCCGGCAATCTTTCCCTGCATTATGAGATGCAGGATCTCATACTTCTCTGGATGTCTCATCACGTGTCCAAGATATTGAAGTTTTCGGATTTTTATGGTTTTAATTACTTCCTTTTCTTTATTCATCCGAACCATAACATCTTCAATTGTGACCCTGTCCATCCAGCTTATTTTAAGTATTCTTCTGTAGATCCACATCTCGAATGCCTCAAGTCGCCTAATTAATTCTTCAGTAAGCGTCCATGCTTCCATTCCATAAAATAATATTGAAAATACGTAGCATCTGACCATTCGCATTCGTAATCCAAGGTTGAGATCATGACTGCAGAACATTTTTTTCATACGGATAAAGGTTGCACGAGCTTGCTCAATGCGGCATTTGATTTCAACTGAAGGATCCCATCTATCATTTTCATTGCAGCCCAAGTATACAATACTTTGTACCTTCTCCAGTTTTGTTCCAGCAATATAAAGATGTTCATCCAATGCGTTATTTTTGCTTATGAGCATGTATTTTGTTTTATTTATATTCAGTTCTAGCCTAAAATTCTCACAAGTCTTCACTACTTGATTCAGCAAAATTTGTAACTCCTCAATGTTACTTGTTAGAAGTACCGTATCATCTGCATAACGCAGGTTGTTTAGAATCTTCCCATTTATAACAAGTCCTTGAGTAGCTTCTTGCAGAGCTTCATTGAATATTTCTTCTGAATATAAGTTGAACAGCATAGGTGAAAGAATACAACCCTGTCGCACGCCTCTCTTTATTTCTACTTCGTCTGTTAGACATTGCTCTACTCTTACTGCTCCTTTCTGGTTCCAATAAAGATTACCTATTATCCTTATATCTTTATCGTCTATCCCGGAGGTTTTCAGAATTTGAATCATTTTGTCGTGTCTAACTCTATCAAATGCTTTAAGGAAGTCAATTAAGCATGCATGTACATTTGTATTCACATCTCTACATCTTTGGATTAGTACTTGAATACTAAATAACGCTTCTCGAGTACCCAACCCATTTCGAAAGCCAAATTGTGTGACACCTATCTTTTCTTCCACTTTGCGATATATGCGTCCATGTATAATTAGCAAAAATATCTTTAATAAGTGGCTCATTAAACTAATTGTCCGGTGGTCACTACATTTTCTTGCTTTTGCTTTCTTTGGGAGAGTAACAAAAGTGGATCGAAGCCAATCTAGTGGGATAATTCCTGTATTATATATGGAGTTAAAGAGACTGGTCAATACTAGGATGCCTAATCATAATAAATATAATCATGTAACCATAATATTATGTCCTACCAGTATGCACTATAATACCTTTGGATTAAAAACATATCATAGGTACCTACTTTTCATATCGCGTTGTGTACTCCGTAATACCTTCCTTTTATTTATTTTTGAAATTTTTATAATATCTTCAATATTTGGCTCCTAAGAGCATTTCTTACTGTTTAATTGTCATACTTTTTTATATTTTTAACTTTTTTACTTTATATTGTTTATAAAGGTTATATATAGTCTATATATTTTATTTTTTACTATATTATTTCCTGCCTTTTAACTTTTTATTTTAACTTTTTACTTTTACATTATACTTTATATTTTATAGTTTATACTTTTACTTTATACTTTCATTTTATACATCTTAATTCTATTTACTGCTCATTACCTTAACTCCTTTTTACCTTTTGTTTTTATATTTAACCTTACATTTATATGTCACTTTCTTTATGTTATTGTATTATAATATACAGGGTGTAACAGGACGTACCCGAGGGATTTTAACCAGCGATTCCTGAGCATATTTGGAGTAAAAAATGTAAATGAAATTTTGGTCTCCGGTGTCTTTTTTTGACAACTTTTTTTTTTTTTTCAAATTTTTTTTCTTCAAAATCAAACAAAAAAAACACTCAGCCGGGTGTCCGACGAACCCCTTACTCCACCTCCAACTGTTCAACAACTACCATTTTTTTATGTTTTTGTAGAAAAAAAAAAAAAAAAACATCAAAAATGTCACCGGAGACCAAAATTTCATTTACATTTTTTACTCCATATGATGTCAGGAATCGATGGTTAAAATCCCTCGGGTACGTTCTGTTACACCCTGTATATAACATAAAGTTATAATATTGTATTATAATATATATATATATATAACATAAAGAAAGTGACACATGTTGTGCCGTATGTTTTGAAATAAATAAATAATACCGATCTTCGATTAAAAGCATTTGCTTTTGGATGGATTTATTTGTGTCACTCAGATCGTTAAGCTTGTTTTCACGACAATGTAACATTATCACACGTATGAATGACGTATGAGGCATACATAAGAGACGTATCATTATTTTTGAAACAACTTTGGTAATTATTTGTCAGTAAGCGTTCCCCTTAACTAAAGAAGGAGGAAGCATCACGGCATAATAATCAAAAAACCCATTTTAATAAACCCTTACCAGCATACCTTGACTTATTTTCAATTTCGTAACCGATAAAATAAACGTGAATTAGACGTTACTCAAAAAGTTTTATTCTAATAATTACCGGAGGAAACGTCGAACAAGAAAATGTCGTTTGTGAGAAATCTAGAGATAGGAGAAGTTTTGGATCGTTTTGGAGACTAATTCCTTAAAATGAACCTAACTGGATTCCACAGTGTGGGGTGGACTTGCTGAGGGTTGGTGAAGGGTTGAGGAGGGAGGGGGAGGGGAGGGTAGTGGCTATGCGAGAAATGACCGGAAGAAGAAGAGGTGAATGTCTTCCTTCCTAAAGTGGGAACAATGACGCAGGTTAAGCGTTAAATCTCATTAGGGTTCCTCAAAGCTTGCATTTTAATAAACAATTTTTAAAGTTCTGTCTGTTCTGTGGATATAAAATATAGACTATTGGAGGTGTCCCACCCATTTCCCAACGACGGTATAAGGAAAACCTCTTTCAGAGTACCTACACATCAGCCCTTTATTTTTAAATAGGTACAAAGAAGCTACATTTAATTATCAAAAACGACTCAGAAATAATTAAAAACATTTGCATACGGGGTTTGTCGGTTAAAAAAATGAAAAATAGTATAAACTAATTGGGGTATGTTGCGAGGCTAAAGATAACTGAGGAGGGGAAGGAGATGGGGTAGAGGAAGTTGGGGAAGTATCTGGCTACTCAGATCTACACCAATCTACACTAATTTCAAGTTCGCCAAATAAGCAGTGCAGTCTTGACCCTATACCAACATGGTTACTAAAAAAATGTGTCATTGCTTAGCCCCGTTCCTAGTTCATCTTTTTAATAAATCTCTGAGCACAGGTGACTTCCCTGAACATCTAAAGTCTGCTGTAGTTACGCCGATACTAAAAAAATCACAACTTGACCCCGATAACTTAGGTAATTATCGACCCGTTTCAAATTTACCTTTCCTATCAAAAATCCTGGAGAAAATTGCTGCTGCACAAATAACCAGTCATTTGAATTCAAATAAATTATTCACTAATCGTCAATCCGCATATAGAAGGTTTCACTCAACAGAAACCGGAATACTTCGTATGCTGTCAGATATAACTTTGGCCATAGAGTCAGGTAAGTTAGCACTTATCTCACTCTTAGACATGAGTGCAGCGTTTGACACGATTGATCATGACTTTCTCATTAAGAGATTAGAGGAAACATTTGGTTTGAGTTCCGATATTAAAAATTGGCTGGTGTCTTATCTATCCAATCGCTTACAAGCCGTTAAGGTTCGCAACACTTTCTTCAGGGGTACCCCAAGGATCCGTTTTAGGCCCACTTCTTTTCATCCTTTTTACAAATGATGTCGCCAAAATAATCGAGTCATTTGGTCTTCTGTCCCACTGCTACGCTGACGATCAGCAAGTTTATTTTTACTGCTCTCCAAACGAAATCAACAGTCTCAAAATCCGCATAGCTGAATGCCTAGAAGCAATAACTCGTTGGATGTCTTCAAACAAGCTGAAGCTGAACCCATCTAAGACTGAGTTTCTATGGGCGGCCACAAACAAACGCCAACATTTCATAGTCAATTCACCTATTTCCATTTCCGGCAACGATATTATTCCAAAGACAACAGTCAAACTTCTTGGCATTAATTTAGATTCAGACTTTTCGTTAAAAAGTCAAATAAATAGGACAGTAAGCACCGGTTTTTTCCACCTAAGACAACTCAAGTCAGTTCGAAGAAACCTTCCTACAGAGGCGACAAAACTATTAATTAACTCTTACGTAGTCTCGCGGCTCGATTACTGTAACGGCATCTACGCTAGTCTACCGAAATATCAAATTGACAAACTTCAATCCGTGTTTAATGCAGCGGCAAGGCTCATAACTGGGGTTTCTAAATATTCGCATATTTCAGAACACCTTCGTAACCTTCACTGGCTCAAGTGCCCTGAGAGAATCCAGTACAAATTGTGCTGGATGGTTTTTAAATCAATCAACGAAATGGCCCCACCTTACATCTCCGAATTATGCGTCCCGGAAAATACCGGTCCGAGACAATTAACCCTTAGATCAGCAACTTCATCTGCTAAAGGCAGACTAATAGAACCTAAACGAAAGCCAAATACTATGTTTGGAGATCGTGCTTTCGGAGGATCTGGGCCTAAGGCTTGGAATAGACTCCCTCCGGAATTAAGATGCATAACAAGCCCAACAGAGTTTAGGTCCAAACTAAAAACCTTCCTTTTTGGGCTCTCATACCCGTAATTTAAATATACCTATTTGAGAGTATCATACTTGTATTGTCTGTGCTATGTCTTAATCACAATTTTCTTACTGAATTAAAATTACTCGATTCCTTACACATCAATCTGTCTCTTGACGAATCACATTTAGAAAGATCAAATCCTTATAGGTACTACTGCACCACCCACCTTTACATGTTGCTTTTACTTTCCAAAATACACTCGTCAAAGAATACATTACATATTAATATTAAAATATTTTTCAGGATTAAATAACATGTGTTCACAATAATGTCCTCTGCGTGCGAACTCTATCTAAATTTCTTTTAATGGACAATATACAGTGTTAATTTCAAGCGACCTCTCAGGTAAGTATGGTCCTGTTTTCATTAAATTTTAGGCAGCATCGCGTTCATTGGTCAAAATATTGTACATATATTTTCGTATCGGTGATCAATGAACCGGTGTATGCAATTTTTAGCCATAAGTTGTTTTTAATTGTTTGTCTAGCTTGTAGTTTTTAGATTTTAGAAATGTATTATAAGTTTGTACAGCGCCCTTGATGTGATTTTTCACAAAAACGGCGCTATGTAAATCATCCAAATATTATTATTATTATTACACCAAACACGGCTAAAGCCATTTTAATCAACGTTACAATGGTGGTCTTACACCTGGGCGATACTTAGAGTATCTTCCACTCTGGAATGTGCCGCAAATATACTATGTGTTATTTTAAATGAATACTTTGTGAAATAACACAAATCAATCGGATTGCTAAGCGGAGGCCTTACTCTTCGACGAACTATATATTCTATTTACCTATGTTCTTTTAATTACCTAATTTAAATAAACCTTTGTTGGATATTTGCGAACAATTTTTTTAAAAACAATTTTCAATTTGGGAGGCGGGAATGGGTACCGCTGCCCCAGGCACCTTAATTGGATAACCAACACCTCTGCCACAGGTCACCCCAAGTGCTTCGTTACGTTTGGTGATTTAGCAGGGGTGCCCGGGTTCATGGGGTGAGGTTTGTCTAGGTCTTGGAGGCGGATGACCAGGACACACTGAACCCCAGATTCCTACCCACCCCTTAAACCCTTTTCCTTCCCAGAACTCTCCTCTCCTTCCTTTCCTTAAAAAACCCTCCACATAGCATCCCCAAAGATGAAGAGGGAAATTATTTTCCTCAGGGCCTCCTGTGCGGAGCTCATGTAAAAAAAAAAAAAAACTATTTTATGTACCCACGTACGATGTACGATTTCAGTTCACAAATTCGAGTTGTTCACTCGATGACGACGTAGTTAATAATGCCATTCCAATAATATTCCGGGGATTTTTTTATCCCTGAATTTCTCTAGCCAAAAAACTTAAACTGGGCGTACTGTACACTGCCCGCAGATACTTTAATAGTACACAACTGCTAACCCTGTACAAATCGCAAGTGCACCACACGGTTGAATTTGGCAGCCACCTCTGGTCTGGAGCTCCAAAATACCTGAAAAATACCCTCGACTCTGTGCAGAAACGGGCGATCCGTTTGATAGATTCTCCCATCTTAACAGACGGATTGCAATCTTTAGAGCACAGGCGTCGGGTGGGAATGCTATCCTTGTTCTACCGGTATTACAATGGAAGATGCTCCGAGGAACTACCATCATTGATCCCTTCGGCACCGGTGCATAGTCGGGAAACACGCCAAACGCGTGCCCAACATTTGTACACAGTTGACATTTGTCACATGAGAACGGGTCGTTTCTCGTGTGTTCAACAGCTCGGCTGTGGCATGATTTGCCGGCCTCTGTGTTTCCTCCTTCCTACAACATGGGTCTCTTTAAAGACCAATGTTCATTCCTTCCTCTCCTCAAAAAGACCCTCCACACAGCATCCCAGATGACATAGGCCCTGAGGGAAATTATTTTCCTCAGGGCCTCCTGTGTGGAGTTAATGCAAAAAAAAAAAAAAAAAGCCACCAGAAATATGACAACTAGCCCATACAAGTATTTGAAAATCTACCGATTTTCACTTTTGCGACAAATATCAAACTGGCTCGGCTCCTCGGATCGGTCTCGTGGGGCCCCCTAATTTGCATCGTGACCAAATGGATTCAGCCAAATGATTCGGGGCCAAATGGTTCTGCCGTGTGCGTCCAACTTAAATGATGAGGAGCGCTGGCTTATTGGGCTATTGGGCTATATGACTTATTTATTTCCATTCAAATTTATTTGGAAGGCACTTCTGGTTTCCTTCATTATTTTATGAATTTGGTAAAAAACCCAAATTTATTTATTTAAATATTTAGTGATAATGTTTTGCTGGTTCTTGGGATGCCACTTGGACCTTTAATGTGGTAGTTTCCCGTTTCTTTCCACATCCTATGCCGTTGACCTCGAAGGTTCTTCCGCCTTTGGAGATTATTTACTTCTCCAGGACAAGAGGGTGCCCTAGACAACAGACGCCTGGTAGGGCGAAAGTTGGTGGTCAGCTTATTCCGGCCAACGCTCAGTCCCTGTCTATATTTGCCGACACGAGGTCGTTGCTCACTCCCCACCACGAGAAGGAAATAGATCAGGATTTTCCTTTCCTCAAACTTTCTGCAAACCAATCCCAGGATTGAAACCAGAGAGAGAGAGAGTGATAATATATAACAAAATCATAACAACAATATTTTTAATTCATTATTGCCAATTAGTTTAATAAAACTCTCTTTCGGAAAGGACAACATTCAGATTTAAAAAAAAAAAAAATCCCAAAGTTACAAATTTGAAAGGGAGTTCAATGGAGAATGTACAGTTTGGCAATTAAGTGTAGAATATAAATGATGGCGCTGTGATCGTTTTCTAGTTTTAAATGGCAACACCAAGATGGCTCATAAGACAAAGAATGTATGTTTTAAAAAAACACTTCTGGCAAAATGCATATTTCATAGCGTATTTGTATTTTCAAAAAATTTGCACAAAAAACTGTAATTTAATAGTTCGAAGTAAAATAAAACAAAACAAGTTTTAAGTGGGCGTTTATTTCGATATAAAAACGTAGGTACTTAAAACTTTAAGTCTGTTAATTCAACACCCGACATGTAATTATTGTCTTTGTCCTCGTGTGATTCTTCTTCTTCCGTATCTTCATCTTCATCTAAACGCAGTTCATCGATATCATCATATATAGTACTACCTCGTGCATAATATTCTGCCTCAATTTTCATCACGTGTTTGCAGCAATTTTTCCAATCATCAGCACTTATGCTGATATTACATATTATTATTATTATGCCCATTTTCCATTTTCCCGGTGTTTCAAATTTTCCATCTGCCTTTTCCCATCCTTCACGATTCGTCTTACCGTTGTTTCAGATTTACCTGTGTGTGAAATTATCATTAAAATTATTATTATAGAAGAATTATTATTATTAATTCGGTGCTGCCATAGTAATGAAAACGTTTAGTTCCAATTTATTTAATTTCTACACTTTCTTGCCAAACTATAGATAGAATTTAAAACTGACTAGACACACTTGATATATTTAATTGAAGAATATTTCTAAAATTGAACTATTCATAAACGAAATATTGAAAAAGCTCCCAAGTAACATCGCCAGATGTCAGCAGGGAAGTGCTTCTGCCGATGGCCGATAGGGATAAAACGGGTGATAAGCGAGCCGCTAGATCTCTTTTCCCTCTCGTGTAGTTAGTAGGTCGACTGACTTGCAGCATTATTATTGTACATCCGTAAACTCTAAATAAACACGATTATTATTTTTTTTTAAATAGGCACTCTAAACTGGTTATCGTGAACCTTATTTGAGAAGTACCTCATAGAACTAAAGTTGTCGAGTATAATGAAATACCCAACATTACAATAAAGATTATGCCACTGTTAAAACATCTCTCTTATTCGGAATTTACACTATTTACCTTATTTATACAATAATTTATATTATGTTTATTAAGTTGGGAGGCGGATATGGGTACCTCTGCCCCGGGAACCATTTTTTCTTTTTACTTTAACTCCACACAGGAGGCCCTTAGTAAAATAATTTTCCTCAGGGCCTATGTCATTTTTGAAGATGCTGTGTGGGAGGTCTTTTTGAGGAAAGAAAGGAGTGAACATGGGTCTTGAAGAGACCCATGTTGTAAGAGGGAGGAAACACAGAGGCCGGCAAATCGTCCCACAGCCAACCGTTGAATTCAAGAACGAGTCATAGGAACGACCCGTTCTCATGTGACTAATGTCAACCGTGTACAAATGTTGGGCGCGTGTTTGGCGTGTTTCCCGACTATGCACCGGTGCCGAGGGGATCAATGACGCCAGTTCCTCGAAGTATCTTCCATTGTAATACCGGTAGAACAAGGACAGCATTCCCACCTGACGCCTATGCTCTAAAGATTGTAATCCGTCTGTTAAGATGGGAGATCTATCAAACGAACCGCCCGTTTCTGCACAGAATCAAGTTTTTTTTAGGTATTTTGGAGCTCCAGACCAAAGGTGGCTGCCAAATTCAACCACGGGGTGCACTTGCCATTACAGGGTTAGCAGTTGTGTACTATTAAAGTATCTGCGGGCCCTGTACAGTACGCCCAGTTGGTACGTTGGTTAACTAACACCCCTGCCATAGGTTACCCCAAGTGGTTCGCTACGTGTGGTGACGTAGCAGGGGTGCCCGGCATTGGCGGTACACGAGTTTTTAGTGAGCTGGAGTGCTAAGATAGAAAAATACGACATTACTTGATGTTGTTGTAACTGAAAATGATTTTTTTTCAGAATTTCAACTTTTTGTATAAGTAGCTGGTAAATGGCTTTTGCCCCGTTTGGTGACCAGACCTGAGTATCCGGTCACTTCTCCACCTTCCTCTTCCATCTCCTTTCCCTTCCAACTATATTCAGCCTCACTACACACCCCAATTATGGATGCCATGGTTTCACTGGCTATAGATGGGAGCAGTTGGGGCTCTTGTGGGATATTCACATTTAAAAGTTTCTATTCAGAGAATGGTGGTCTTTCACCAGGACGATTAGAATACCTACCGCTCTAAAACCAGGTATCGATGAGGCATTATAAAAAAGATATTCGCCTGAAAAATTTTTGTAGAAAATATTTCTTCAATTTCATTTCATCGTCATTTTAAAATATCGTTTGAATTGTACCTCTGCTCTATATACTTTGTGCTCAGAGTTCAGAGTATGTAGGTTCATTCAGTAACAGTTGTGGTCTGGAAAATATCCATTCCCAACTGTCTGGTGTGGTTGTGGGGGAGGAGGGGGGAGGGTTGGGTAGGTTCAGCGGTGGAGGCTCTCATAATATGTTTACCCATTGCCTGCTTCACTTAAAACGTCGCAGGGTCGAGGAAAAACAAAGTCACCACTTACCCCGCTGCACTCCTGGCGGAAATGTTCTGCTTTTCAAGTCCTTTTAAATTAAATTAGGCTATTTCTGATGTTTTAAAGGTAAAATAGAGTACAGGGGTCTTAAAATAAAACACTTCAAGTATTAAATAAAACACTATCCATTTATTGGTACGACAGTTATCATAAAACCAATATTAAAAAATTGTAAAAATTCAATTAAGTTCAATTGTTAAATACCATAGTTCTACAACAAGGGAAACATAAATAGTAAAATTGATAAATAACAGTATTGAGTGCTCAAAATGAAATGACAGTAGAACTCCAAACACTGTTAAAACCATAGAATAAAGAAGAAAAACACAAGTGCCTTCCATACAAATTTGGATGGAAACAAATGTTCCATTTATCCCAATGGTTCGGCGCGCATTCATCCCGCGCAAAATATCCCTTACAAAATATTATAAGTACATAATTTTAGTAGTAAAACCTAACCTAACCTAACCTAACAAAAATGGGATAAAAATAGTACAGACATCCTGTAAAGACAATAAATTATTGTTTTCTGTATTATTTTTGTTTCATTTTACTAATTTTTAACAATAATTTATTGTCTATAGGAAGTCTGTATTATTTTTATCCCATTTTTTGTTAGGTTAGGTTAGGTTGGGTTAGGTTAAGTTTTAGTAGATATTTTGTTGTGGGATGTTTTGTCCGTAGGATATTTTATTGGAGGATCTTTTGTCGGGGATATTTGTCGGGGATATTTTGTCGGGGGATATTTTGTCGGGGATATTTTGTCGGGGATATTGTGTCGGGGGATATTGTGTCGGGGATATTTTGTCACGGTACGAAAACGCGCATTTCCATCCCAAAAGCCAGCGCTGTGTCTAACTTACACTAATGTGACTTCGTAAATCTCCAACCCATTTGAATTTCGTAAACACAGTTTTTTTATTGTAAATTTAAGCCTCGATTGGGCAAATATTTGTATCACGAAACACGCCCACAATGTACTTCTTGTATTATTCTTTATTCTGTTGTTTAAACTTTAAACTTTCCTGATCGAAATTCGTACTAATATTTTCTAAGGTTAATATTATTGAGTGGGAAGATTTATCTAAAAAATACAAAAAATATATACAAGTTCAAAAGTACCTATCTTTCTCGTTTTTTTGAGCACTCGATACGAACTTTAGGACTTTACTTCCTGAACATCATGTGTTTCGATTTACAACATTTTTTTTTGTTTTGTTCTTTTTTTCGCGTTACACATTATTTCTCCACAGTATTAAATAAATGACTGATTTCAGTTTTAACATTTTGTAGGATTTCTACTACACTAAATACTTTCGAAGACGATAATGATGCATATTATAATGTTTATTAAAAATTTTAATGTACATTGCGTCTGGAAATAATGATAATTTTTTCTCAGTTTGAATCTGTTTGATTTGATTTTTGCCTCTAGTGTAGTTTATGTAGAGTGCGGTTTAATTTGTTTACTCAGAAGTCGTCAAAATTAAAATGAACAAAATTTATTTTAACAGATAAAATGTCTATAGGCATTTCTACTTGCGCAGTATTATACAATATATGTACATGGAATTTAAAAAAATTAAAACCGTACAATTAATTTTCCTTTCTCGGATGAAACATTTAACATTAGAGTTCATATTATTGATCACTGTTCGAATTATTTTCGCATCCAAATCCTTGCTAAAATAATCGAGATGAAAGTAACTGCGTAACTGCCGCTTGGGAGGTGGCTTCCTGGAAGTTTAAATAGAAATTAAATACATGATGAAGACATAAAACTGTTAACACGAATATACTGTAATTTCAACTAATAAAGTAGAAGATCTCAAATTAAAATTCATTACATCTGCGTTTTTGTATTATTCCAATACAAACATTAATTTGTACTTTATTAAGGGACGTTCTCATATTTTGGTAGTGCATGCAATATACAGTTTCTTGACAACTCAACCGAATGGCATTTTAACACCTCTTTGTTAAGACATTAAAAGCGATAAAAAAAATAAAAATTAGCCCACAACCTAACCTGACGTAACCTATTTAACTAAGTTTTTTTTTAATTAATTTTAATGACTTTTCAAAGGAATTATGAAATTGCACACTGTTGAGTTGTCCGGTCACTACAATATACACATCTACTTTGGGGCTCAATTCTCCAATCGAGGCCGCTCGCAATCGCCGTCGAAAGGACGGGAGCGGGGACGAGTGGAAAGTAAGGAGAAACAATTTATTTATTTAAGTGGCATCGCAACGCATGCCGGAAACTCGCTAGTATAACAATAAAAATAATAATTATCGACCCCTCCGTTCCATTATTTGGGCAGCGTCCTATTATTAGTGGCTGACGGATTTGGGTAGGCAAGACGGGTATTCAAATCATTGGGCTGGAGAAAAACCTCAAAATTTCCTGTGTGGAGTGAAATAATAATTAAATTAACAATGAAAAAAGAATACTAACGGCTGTGCGTGTGTCCCGTAGCAAGCACCAAGACTTGCGCCGTCTGCGGCCTCTCAGCTGTCAGCAGCAGCTCTGCCTGCGCGCTGTATAGGCTGAACAGGGTGGCCTTGCAGGTCAGCTTCAGCGCCCCCTGTTGCAGAAACTCCTGCTGCACCCCCAACACCAGGGTGGATACACTCCTCTTCTTCACAATCTCGTCCGCCTTCGACACCTGCTTCGAATACACCCCTTCCCACGACCCTTCACCTTTGTCACCCGTAAAGTTACCAGTGGGTTGTGAATAGGGATCATTGTTGGGTCTCCTGTGTTTAGATGCAGTCGACGTGTTATTGACTTGGTCTCCACTTGAAGCACTGTTAGTAGAGTACTGTATAATTGTGTTTTCTGATGCCTTCGGACTACGCTTGTAGGATGTTGCCTCACTGGGGATGTGTTCCAAAGTTGTAGCATTTATCTAAAATCAGAAAGATTAAAATTATTGTTTTTAATTCTCCATTCAATCCGATAGAATTAAGGCTTCTGAAAAAACTACCAGAGTCAACAAAAAAATAACGCTAATTTTTCATCCAGATATTTTTAAGATGTTGTGATGCTGAAAAAGGTGAAGTGGGAAAGGACAAAGGAAAGAGGAAAGGGATGGTTCAGAACAGACAAAGAACATTATGTAATTGATATTTATATTTCATGGAAATAAATCATTGACAGAAAGAAAAAAATCTGATAATCTTCGATTTCGCGAGTTAAGTGATTTACTAATAAAAGCTCAAAAGCTAGGGTAGTTGTTGAAAGTTTCGCAATAATATATTCTTCACTTGAAAAGCAATAATTTATGGCCATAATCAAGTTCCCGACGAATGTAAAGAAGAAGCTTTTACACTGAAAGCTTAAAGTAGGTACCTACTCCAGTGGCTAGCAGCGACCCAGCTACCAGTTTCCAGCTCCCGGCTTCCCGGAAACTTTGTAATGTTGGCACTGCGAGAACTGAGATAGCTTTCTTCTTAGTGCTTTTAAATAAGTGTTTACGATTATCAGATTTATCAGATTAGACTGTTATTTCGTTTCCAGAATCGATTACGGCGTTCATTGGGATGATTTGAAAAAGAATTTAATAAACAAGTTAATAATTTTTTCAGCTTTTTCTTTTTATATTATGATCATTAATATATCAGAATCAATGTATTGAAACAGGTGAAGTGATATTGCTTTCGTACTGAAATTACTTCAATAATGAGAAAGAGGATGAGGTAGAGTCTGTCAAAGAAGAGTAGAAAATATAAAAAACGGAACTAATAATTTTGTAGACTGGCAACACTAATTTAACTGTCAAATATTATATCAAATCGCAATGACACTGAATGTATAAAACACTGTAAATCACATTTAAAAAATATATTCTTAAAGAAAAAAAATAATTCAAAGAAGCATTGTTGTTAAGATACCTCATAAAATTGTTTAAATGATGTCTTATAAAGTGATTTGCTTTTATTTAATTTAACATAAATTTGAATTTAACAGTAGGTAGAAAGGAAGAATCACTAATGGTGAGTTTAGTTACACTACTTGACAGAGTTAAATATATTCAGATCTAAAATTAGAGACATGATCTAAAACCCGGGCAATGCTGGCAACTTAAGCTAGTATTAAATAAATGTGAACAATTTCTAACTGTGCTTTTTATTTTACTATAATATTGTTATTTTCATTATATTAACAAAAATTGCAAAGGTATAATATACCCATATGCAACTCTAGTTTTGAGATCAGTAGGTATCGAAATTGCAATAAAAAAATATTTTTCCCACTTTTATGTGTTTTGATTTTTTACAAAAAATGTAGGTTACACAGCTTTACATCGCCACCATGTGTTGTATTTTTAGTATTGCCATTTGATCAACAGTGGCGCCCTCCTATGTTTTCTACTCTTATTTGACAGACTGTACCTAAAGTTTAAGTTTAGACTTAAGGAATTCAATAGTTCGTTTGTGTGAAAGCACTATGAAACCATGCATGATTTAACTTCTTAGAAACTTATTCATTTCTACAAATTTATCCATTCATTTTAAGGAGCGTTAGCAGACATTCTTGTATATACAGAAGAAGATTATATAAACAGATTATATGCGATTGTTTACTTTATTATAATTAAATGTATTAGTTGATTTACTGATTCTCTGCCAGTCTCCAGTGAAGGATGAAACCTTAAATCTATTGTTATTTTGAACGATATAAATTCAATTGCAGACATTTTTAAACCCTCAGGCTAATTTTTTCGCTTTTCGGAACAACTCAAATAGTGTATGGAATTAATTTTGCCTCTCTTACTATCATGGTTAGAAAGAGAAAACACCACACTTTAAATTCAAATAAAAGTTTTACCAAAAAATAATTAAAATGTATTATATAAAACCATAATTTCCGACCACAATTTGAAAAAAAAATTATGAAACCTTGGCAATTTTTAATGAATTATTTTGACATGAAACGACAAAAAATTAATCGATGATAACTTTTTGTAACACATTTGCCTAAAAATATGTTTCTGTATGTATTTTTTTCTTTACCAGTAATTTTAGTTAAAAAAAACGTTAGGAGCTATTTTTAAAACTTTTTCAATTTTCTTTAAAAAATTTTTTTATTTCAAAAATTGTATGTGTATTTCGAATTATAAAATTTGGAGCATATTTCATCATCTTTCAAAAACAGTTTTAAGTTTGCGGATACTTTCAGAAATATTCCATTTATTTGAATTTGGATATTTTGGCCCTCTGACAAAATGGGCCCAAGGCCTGAGGGATTAAAGGAAAAACAGTTATAAAACTAACAATTAAAAATAATATCAGCGAGAAAAAAGAGTAATATCAAGATACAAAAATTACTTAAACTTTGCATATTGAAAATACCCACTTCTTTTTAGGAATTACTTACTTATAAAATCTTCGTTAAAATCTAAAAAAATTCTAAATTATTCACGAATTTCAGCTTAAATGAACAAATTAGCATAAACTACTAAGTTCTAATTAAAAAAACTTCTTTTTCGGTTTTCGTTAAATCTGGGGTTTTTCTGTGTTTTTATTATTACATTATTTTATTACTTATATGATTTTATTTATTTATTTGAGTTTAAATTCTCCCACTAAATACAATAGTAGGAGAATTTAAATTAGACTCTTTTTGTTGCGATATTTTAATATATACCTATAATATATATATTTTTACAAGAAATTTATTTATTAAACAATATAACACAATTGATAACGGAGTAATTATTCATATGTAACGTATCAGTGTTTTTATTATGTAGGTATCCATATTTTTGTTTGTGGATCTTGTTTTATTGATGTACCCAAAAGCTATGCTTGTGTGTAAAATGGGTTGGAATGAGGAAGGGGGGGGCGGGTGTTTAGTTTTTTTATAACTTTATGTCCGGGTTAAATCTTCCCCACAGGAAAACTAAACCCATCCACACACTTTTCCACAAATGATCATCCAGTCCATCCACGCTATGCAAGTGTACTATATGAGTATAATAAATTCAAAACAATACAAGAACAACATGTCAACCTACCAGAGACCGAACGGGAAAATAATTCACCGACTCCAGATATTTTCATATCAGAGGGATCGGCTCGGTAGATCTCCTAGCTGGACCAATAAATCCTACTAATCCTTCAATATAAATATTTTAAAAATATTTCGTAATACTACATGTGTTTAAAATGATTGATTTTTGCCTTTTTATATATAATCCATTATAAAAAGCCTAAATTTTGAATGAGAGAGCTAGGTATAATGCCAGTAGCCGAAATAACAAATGGTAATATTTTTATAGTCTGAGAATGCCAAATTCTTTTAATCTCATTTCCAAAATCTATATATTTTCTTATTTTTTCAGAAACAGATTTTAAATTTTTAAGATGAAATTTATTAATTAAATTATTTTTATTAAATCTGTTTATGTTTTGTTCTATTTTTCGTATTAGTTTAAAATATATATTTTTAGTTGTGTGTTAAATTTATATTTTTTGGTAATTTTAAAGAATTTGGTTCATAGTTCCGTCGACCAACATTATGATTGTTTACTTTATAACGCGATTGTTTACTTTTTTACATGGCCGGTCAGTGGTTGAGTTGGCATGGCGTCTGTGTCTCACCCAGGCGTAGTGAATACAATTTCTCGGCTGGCTAAGTCCTACATCACGACACAAGCAACATTTCCGCTCACTTTGGTTTTTCGTAACCCGGGTTTGTTTTCCTTAAAAAAATGCTCCCCTTGCATGTCCCCTCCCCTCACGCGTTCCCCCTCCACCTTCCCCGCCGTCCCCCTCCCGCTACCGCGAATCCCCCTCCCGCGATACCCTCCCCTCTCCCACGTTCAATATATTTAGTCCCGGCACATTCAGGTTTCCAAACAGCTCGCGTGCCACCTAATACATTTTTTACAAACTTTCATATATTAAATAAATCATTTTTGTATATTATGAGAACAACAATAAAATTTGGTACCTAACATTGGTACCCATTTAAATTCAATATATTTTTTTAGTAGATTCAAAGTGTTCGATTTTGTATAGTACAATATATGAGTACTTCGATTAAATTCATTAATTCAAAGAATTTATTCGAAAATTGAATTTCGATTAACAATCGAAGGTTTGCAAAATGTCATTCTCAAATTGTGACATTTTTGACAGTTTCGTAAGTGTTTGTGTAATGATTAAAACAACTTTTCAGATATATTGGCGTGTAGTTGTAGTAATCTAGAAACCTTCGTGAGATTGGAACGACGGTATTTTTAATGTATCAAACATTTCCTGTATTTCGATAAAGATTTATTGTTTTTACGTATTTAATATTAAAAAAAAGATATAATAAAATAAAATAAAAAATAAAAACATAAAACAATGCAAATTGAGGATCTTGACTTAAGGGCCCGCAACCTGGATTTGTACTTTGAGATTAGTAGTAGATTAATAAATATTTCTCTTAAACACGGTAAGTTTGAAAGCTCTTAAAAAAATATATGTTATTTTTGAAGATATATTTTATATTTATTATATATTTATCTAGACTTTGCCCGCGCCGAAACACAAATTATATAAAATTCCCTCGATAGAAAAAAATCGCAAAGTATAATCCGAAAATTATTAAACTCGTTTGTTTCAGTTATTTTACAAGTTATATGTATGAAAAAATCACAGTGTTTCTTTAAATGCTGTTGAAGATAATGCCCGCGAGATTTTTGCTCTATTTTAAACGAGTCGTGTTTTATTAAATATTTTCCCAATTTTCTCATCGATTTTGTCGCTGTAAATGTTAGCGCTCTCCTCTAACATTCGTAATTTCGTATCTCTCCATCTTCTTCTTTTCGGGCCCGGTTGCAGAGCCTTAATGATTCAACATTACATGAATTTAAGTGCTTGTTTTAAGAAATGTAAAATTTACGTATTCACTTACGTTAAAAAATAACTGCTTATCCCTTGTCGTAAACCGAAATTGGTTCGCTTTATATTATTTGGGTACCACTGCGCCTAACCGTGTGAGGGTTAAGGGTGAAGTCCCCAGTTTACGTTAACTAAATTAAGCATATTAAAAACTGCTGTTTTTTTGTTGGCGATCTAATAAAATCTTTATCGATTACCAATTACGCGGTTTAGCTATCAAGTAGGTTGTTGTCATACGTTTAATTTAATTACGATAAAGCCGAAGCCATTACTGCAATTTCGAATCTGATCATCAGCGATAGGAGTTCGGAAAAGTGATATTATTATTATATACATTACCGTATCAGTTCCAAGAAATATTATTTCCTAGAATTTTCAACACGCAAACGCCGTATCAATGTTTTAAAATTAAAGATATACGAAACTTTGTCAATCAGATCCTTTTCTATTTTAAGGAGCCCAATATATATTTAAAACTTTATTCTCGTTTTTTAAATTAGTTCCACACAGGAGGCGCTGAGAAAAATAATTACCCTCAGAGCCTATGTCATCTTTGGGGATGATGTGTGGAAAATCTTTTTAGGAAAGAAAATTCTGAGAAGGAAAATTAGCATACGGTCACCCCAGGCGGTTTGCTATGTTTGGTGACTTAGCAGGAGTGCTCGAGTTCCCGGGGTAAGGTTTGTCAAGGTCTTGGCGGTGAATGTGTTTATCCGTGTGGCGGACCGGATCGGAGAGACTGGTTGAGGGAGACCTAACCGGAATCTCTCGACCCATTGCCTTGCACTTTAGTGGGTGGGATGGTTTCATACGTCTGTCACTCCTGGACACATTGACCATTAGATTCCTATCGTCCCCTCGTACCTTTTTCCTTCCCAGAACTTCGTCTCCTTCCTTTACCTAAAAAGACCCTCAATGCAGCATCCCCAAAGATAATATAAGGCCCTGGGGGATTTTATTCCCTCAGGGCCTTCTGTGCTGAGCTATTTAAAAAACAACGTTGCAGGCGGGATAGGGCGGGGTGGGCGAATCTGTGGGAGTTAAGGTGATGGCAAGGGCGGATCCAGGGGGGGGGTCATGGGGGTCATGACCTCCCCCTGGGCTGGGTCCAGGACCTAGGTGGACCTACTTTTTACTTGTATCTATTATTATAAAAATTAAATTATAACTTCTAGTGACTTGATCACGACCATGTGACCCCCCCCTGGCGCTATGTGACCCCCCCCTGGCGCCAAAGCTGGATCCGCCCTTGGGTGATGGGTGGGGCCGGGAGTACAGCCGGTTTCTCTGCTCCCACGTCACCACCGCCCCTTCTGGCTATCTTGCAGATGACACAGGATTGACCTCAAGTATGATCTTTTTTTTTAATTACATGTATATTATCGAGGCTTCTGACTCACACAATGTTGTCATTTTTTGCCTCATCTGTTTTTAAATTTTAATATTATCATTATAATCTCTAATGATCTTTAAAAGGTACAGAGTCCTTTGATATTCATTTTGTATAAAAATTCACTTTCAAATATTTTCCAGTTTACATAATCTAATAAATTTCATTATTCTTGATATGGCATGAAACTCGGTTGAGGCTATTAAATTCTGAACTTCCGATGAGTTCGAGGTCATTAGTATTGTCACCCTCTGTCGTTCATATTTAATGCACTTCAATAATGTGTGCTCGACATCTTCAATTTGTTCACATATAATCGAGGACATATGAGTATAATGTTTATACTCATATGTTTATTTAAATATTACAATTTGAGGTTTTACTCATAAAAGTTAAAATAAAAAATAAAATATTCATCCTAGACTTGCAGAAAAGTCGATAGATGTCGCATATTAAATAAAATGGATAAAGATTTATCCAGACACTATCTAGAGAGCATTTAGTTCGGGTTTGAATCTTGCAATCATACATAAAGATAGTTGCCAATAATATATGCGTTAAAGAAAATGAAGATAATGTAGGTGGTTCTTAGTCGAATTATGGTACAGTTAAACATGACCGAATTTCATATCGACACCGTGGCGCAGTGGTTAGCGCTTTTGCCCGGAAAACAAGAGGTCCTGGGTTCGAGTCCCAGAGGTGTCAATATGTTTTTCTGATTTTTCTGTTTCCAGATTTTCGATTGAGTTTCGCTTACCTATATTGTCTTCATTTATTTAAATATTACAATTTGAGGTTTTACTCATAAAGGTTTAAAAAAAAAAAAAAAATAAAATAAAAATAATAATGTTTTTCTTTTTTTTAGTGGCGAACTTAAGGGTGCTGTAGTAGTCGATTATCTTAAATCGTCACCCTAAAATTGCATTTAAAATATTAAGAAACATTGTTCTTTTGCTCGTGTACGTTTATGGAATTTGAATAAATAATTTTGTACGTAGATATAAAAATCAATACTTTTAAGAAAGCCATACATTTACAATATTATATCCATTATTCAAGCTAAGATTGTATTATTTGTATGCCTTTCTTGAAATAATTGATTTTTTACACGGACAAAACTATTTATGCATGTGCCATGTGTGTACAGGCGCAAACAAAAAATATTCTTCATAACACTTTAAAAATTTAACTTGCAAGAAGTGTTTTTTTATTAAAGTTCCCGACATGCGTTGCTATGCCACTAATAAAGAAATTGTTTCAATTGTTTCCACTAATAAGAACAATCAATCAATTTTGGTAACTAACGCAGGTACCTATTTTAAATATCTATAATTCTTGATTCGATTCGAAGTAGGTATTACTCCAAATAAATCCGTTAATTTAAAGATGTTCGAAAATAGAATTTTGATTTAACAATCATTGTTTTGCAAAATGTCATTCTCAAGTTTTGACATTTTTGACAGTTTTGCAAGGGTTTTTGTAATGATTAATAAACTTGGTGTATTGTCATGTGGTTTTAAGAGGGCATTACCAGAGAAAACCAGAAATATGTCATTTTCAAATCAGATTTTAGACGTATTGATTCTTTCCCACAAAAAATTATAAATGGATTTCGAAAGATTGTTCTTTTATCTAGCATTCGCATGTAATAAATTTTGAGAAATTTTTAAAATTTTTAGTATGATAAGGTTATTCCATAGGTCCTTTGCAGATTTGTAAAATTTTCAAAAAAGTTTTTGTATTATACCACACCCATTCCAAATAATATAATCATGCAGTAAAATAAATCAATACATTATCTAGCAAACGCATGTTTTAGAATTTTAATTTTAGTTTCAATAAAATCATTAAAAAATATGTACGTACATGTGTTTCTTGACGAAAATTGGTCCATTTGTGTATTTATTTGCGCAATTACAAACTAATATATTTCAGATTTTTTTAACATTCTTATTAAATTTAGACATTATTGAAAAATGATAAATACTTATAATCAAAAAATAACTACAAAAAGTACATTATTTTAATAGTTTTATCATCACGCCTTTCAGCATTTTTGGATGAAGGTATAAATTAAATCAAATTTGGAATGAAATAAAATCGATATATATATATATATATCGATATATCGTATAACTTTTTCGTTCAAATTCAAAAAAAAAAATCTTTCGTACTACCTACTACATGTATTTAAATTATTGATTTTTGCATTTTTATACATAAATTCATTGACAAATCTAATAAGCCTAAATTTTGAATGAGAGAACAAATAACAAATGGTAATATTTTTATAGTCTGAGAATGCCAAATTTTTTTAATCTCATTTCCTAAATCTATATATTTTCTTATTTTTTCAGAAACAGATTTTAAATTTTTAAGAGGGCATTACCAGAGAAAACCGGAAATACGTCATTTTCAAAAAAGTTTTTAGACGTATTGACTCTTTTCCACAAAAAATTATAAATGGATTTTGAAAGATTGTTCTTTTATCTAGCATTCGTATGTAATACATTTTGAGATTTTTTTAAATTTTTAGTATAATAAGGATATTCCATAGGTCGTTGGCAGATTTGTTCAATTTTCAAAAAAGTTTTTGTATTATACCACACCACCCATTTCAAATAATAAAATCATGCAGTAAAATAAGTCAATACATTATCTAGCAAACGTATGTTTTAGAATTTTAATTTTAGTTTCAATAAAATCATTAAAAAATATGTACGTACATGTGTTTCTTGACGAAAATTGGTCCATTTGTGTATTTATTTGCGCACTTACAAACTAATATATTTCAGATTTTTTTAACATTCTTATTAAATTTAGACATTATTGAAAAATGATAAATACTTATAATAAAAAAATAACTACAAAAAGTACATTATTTTAATAGTTTTATCATCACGCCTTTCAGCATTTTTGGAAGAAGGTATAAATTAAAGCTAATTTGAATTGAAATAAATTCGATATTGAGTTATAATTTTAAAAAGTTGGTACGGAGAATAATTAATCTTTCTCGTTGTAACCGCCCTGCACGATCGTAAGAACAACTTTCGACGAAATGTGGATTTTCGTCCGCTGGCTGGTTAAACGCTCTTAATAATCCAGAAACCTTCGCGGGGTTAAAGAAGATATTTTGAAAGTTTTAAACATTTCCTATGCTTAATATAACAACGCATAGCAGACATGCATACGTACAAACATTTTTAGATTTTTATATTATATTGATTAATAGATTAATCAGCGCCATCTATTATCGAGCAGTTTATAAATTAAGTTTATCCTTGAGGTGTCAAGTTATTCGTGGAAGATGATAAATAAGGTTAAACGTATTAAAAAGGTGTCAATAATCTTTCGTATCTTTCTAGATTTTTTAATCATTTTATTTTTTTATTAAAATGGAAAAATTGTAACACAAGGGACAAATTTCACGGAACCGGTGAATGAAGATTGACACATAGATACTACAGATTAATTATAATTTCGTGGCTAAAATCTAATATATTTATATATTTGGGAATTACCGACTCAAATTATCCAATATCTATTTATATCTCATGCAAAAAGGAGGTATTCAATAGGTACTGTGCTTTGGAATAATCAAAAACTTATATTGATATTTATAATTATTCCATAGTACAGTACCTACTTAATACCTCCTTTTTGCATGAGATATAAATAGATATTGGATACTTCGAGTCAGTAATACCCAAATATTACCGACTCGAAGTAACCAATATCTTTTCATATCTCATACAAAAAGGAGGTATTAAGTAGGTACTGTGCTATGGAATAATTATAAATCTAATATATAAAATTCTCGTGTCACGGTGTTTGTTACCATACTCCTCCGAAACGGCTGGACCAATTTTGATGAAATTTTGTGTGCTTATCTGGTAGGTCTGAGAATCGACCAACATCTATTTTTCATACCCCTAAAAGTAAAGGGTGTTCCACTCCGAAGAAAATTATTTTCCCCATACATTTTGTATGGAACGAATTCTCCTATTTTGAAAGAACTGCAGCAATATTGTAAGGGGTATAATATTGAACTGTGAACCGGGGGAGGGGGGAGGGGGGCGGGAGGAGGGGGGGCGGGGGGGAGGGGGGAGGGGGGAGGAGGGAGGGTGGGGGAGGGAGGAGGGGGGGAGGGGGGAGGGGATGAGGCGATTCGAATGAGGATTGATTCTGAGGCGGTACGAAGTTCGCCGGATCAGCTAGTATTAATATAAGTTTTTGAAAATAGTGCTAAGGTCACGGAAGACACGAATCTCTTCATACCTACATTTTTATGTTAATACCGCACAAGAGTCCCAACGTATCCCGTAGTGAGTCTATGGTATCCCCAAACGGAGTATGTTGTGAGGCTAAAGGCAATGGGGGAGGGGTAGAAGATGGGAAGAGGATGATGAAGAAGTTCGTGGTTATTCTGGTAGACCTGGTCACTAAACACGGCTAAAGCCATTTCAAGCAACGTTTCAATTCTGAATGGTGGTCTTACACCAGGGTGATACTGATAGTATCTTCCACACTGAAATGACATTACGAACGTGAACTGTCAACTGAGAGCGAGTGGAATTATGGAACTGTTTCAAAGAATTTGAACAATTCATCAAATTTATAAGTTAAGTTTTAAACTATGTGAAAGTTCCATTCAAGTTCTGTTATTATTTCATTATGGGTCATTTTCCTCAATGTACTGAAATAATTTCACAACTAGAATAGAACATTCACAAAACTTGAAAAGAAGATTTGAAATTACCCTAACCAACTCCCCGTAGGCTATTTTTGAAGTAAAACTTCTTTACACACGCTTGACTTGGGAAGTAAGCTGGCGAATGCGTGATGAGAGGTTACGAAAAGCGAGGCGAACGGTAGTTGAGAGGGAGATATAAGTTAGTGAAGATAAAGAGAGAGAGTTACGCTTCGTATATTACTGTAGGGGCAAGAGAGAGAGGTGCGAGCTCTTTCTCTCATAGCCAGTCATAACCAACTCTCTTTCTCTCATAGCCAGTTACGTTTCGTATATCTAAGACGCAGTGCAGGCCTATTGTCTGTATCACACTGTAGGAGCAAGAGAGAGTAGTGCGCGCACACATTTTTTTTCTCTCTTCCTATCACATATGTAGATGGAGCTAAAGAAATTTTACTTCAGTCGTGTGGTCCTAAAGAACACTCATTTTTTTTAAAATTATTACACTGTAAGTTATTTTTGTCTATTGTACTTAGTATGTTTTCACTTTGATTGTAAAAATTGCCCATCTTAATATAGGACTACCCTAGTGAGATGAAGGGCTTGTGTTTTGCTCTTAGATTATAATTTTGACAATAAATAATAAATAGGTTCATAACCGGTGCGTGTTCCTCAATGCTCCCTAATCAATAGACACAATGTATACTGCGCCGCTAGATACATGAACTGAGATTGCAGAAAATCCATTTCAAATGCTCTCCCCGCGGACTTCGAAATACAAATTGCGTATTACGCTGCCTCTACTTCAAAACAGAATCCGTGGATATGTAGGTTCCAAGAAAACTACATCGATGTATCTTTGTAATTGCTGTTCCGTGGAACAAAGGAAATTATAAATTAATGCACTCGCACAGAAACTTTCACATTTTCTATTTCGATTAATCTAATCGTTTTACGTTTAGAAAAATTGTGTTTTGAAATAATTAAATTAAATGGTTTCAATTGAAATTTTAATGTTTAAGGCGAAGGACGAAAACCTGCTAATTTTCTTTGGTATGGACAAATATATAACATTTCAACGGTATCTCAATAAATTGTTGTTAAAAATTGATAATAATGTTGAAATACTTAGGACGAGGTGCTTGACAGAATTTAAACAATTCATCAAATTTCATTGTTAATTTTCAAGTTCTGTGAAAGTTGTATAAAAATTCTGCTATTATTGGCCAGTTATTTCTCGGAACTAAAATGTGAACAGAACTTGAAATTTTGAAACTTGAAACTTTGAAATTTGATTATGCGAATTTTGTGAAACAACTGTCGCTTTTAAGGGTAAGCCCAAAGCTTAAAACTCAAACCTCAAAGCTCAAACTCAAAAATTAAGCCGCAATAATTAAAGCTACAAAATTAAAGGCCACGCATTTCCCTCCCGCTAACCCCCGCTCCTTCATTACCCTTCCCCTCGTGCCTTCCCTCCCTGCCGCTAAAATAGATTAAATGCACTCATTTTCATTTATACAAATTTCATAACGCAAGAGTTTATAGTTATAAATATCCAACAACCTTTGCGAGTGTGCGCACAACAAATCACCCAAGTTTCATCGTAATCGGATGAACGGTATGGCGGCGCATAGCATAAGAATAAACAAACAAATTTTGATTTTTATATATAAGAAGATTTAATATGTAAAATACAGAACAGTCGAAATAACATTTGATTCATGGTTAGCATTCGAATATTACTTTCCTTGTTATCTCCAAACTTAGTATTTGGAGATGTCTTTTTTTAAATAGCTCCACACTGGAGCCTTTGAGGAAAATAATTCCGCTCAGAGCCCACGTCAATTTTGGAGATGCTGCGTGGGGGTTTTTAACGAAAGGAAGGAGATGAAGTTCTGAGAAGGAAAAGGGTATAAGGGGTGAGTATTAAACTGGAGGTCAATGTGTCCAGGAGTGACGGACTTATGAATTCATCCCCACCACTGCGGTGCAAGCCGATGTTCCGAGATAGTACGGCCCTCCAGTCAAAGGGACTCCCTCAACCATTTTAGGCAGACACATTTACCTCCAAGACCCGGACAAACCTCACTCCATCAACCCAGACACCCCTACTAAGTCACCAAACGTACCGAACCACTTGGGGTGACCTATGGCAGAGGCGTTGGTTAATATCAACTGGACGATCGAATTCGTTCTATCTATATGGCGAGGTAGACACTATCAGCATCGCCCTGGTAAAACGCTACCACCACTCATAATTGATAATGTGATTGAAATGACTTTGGAGGTGTTAAGTGCCTTTATCTGAATAGCCAGGAACTTCTTAAGATGAAACCCCAAATAATTCAAAATCATTCAAAATCATATGTTTTTGTTTTGAAAATTTGATCGCTTAAAAGTATTATAGCTGCTTCAATTAAATACTGCGTAAAGAATAACCTTGGCCCCTTAAAAGTGTCGATCATTTTTTTATAAATCTTTTAATAAGCATAGAAAAAAATAAAGTATAAGGTCTATAAAAAACACTCTCAAGTCCAAACTCTCCTATTTATAAACCCCTTTTCGGATATGGTTTTATTGTTTATTGTGACAAATTCAGTTTCTTTTAAAATAATCGCAAAAAAATGATCTTTCAAAAATAAAATAAAATATGCATTTTCACGTTGTTATTTTACAATACGGCCGGCGGTCGACGAATTTGGATTTTCAAAGTGAACCCTATGCCGTCCACCCAAGGACTACTAATTTTTTTTATCAATTCTCTCCCGGGCGGAGCGGGGAATAGACGTTAGGCTCTGCGTCGCTTGGTTCCGTGAAATCAATTTTAAATTTCCATTTTAAAACAATAAACAATGCGTAAAAAAGGAGTTAATGTTTTTTACAGGCCTTTACGAAATCAACCTGCAAAAAATTCTCGAATACCTTTTCCAACCTTTCCAAAAGCTTTTTCTCAAGTATTTTTAAACTCCTCCCATAAAGGGGCGTGAATTCCGATTTCAATTTTTTCCTGGACTATTGGATCGCCTTAACCTCCTTCTTCCCCATTTACGTACTCCTTTTAGCCGCACAACATACCCTAAGGAGGATGCCATAGTCATAGTCCCACAATACCAGGCATAGTGTGAACTCTTGTACGGTATTCACATAAAATATGGATCTCTTTTAACATTAAAAGAACTCCGTAAGGAAATTTTCGGTTGTTGTTTGTACAATTCTGTTGAATGAATGATTTTTATGCACATCGTGCCATCTTATTATACAGGGTGTTCGGGGGTAAAGTAACTAACTTCGGGAGGTTTTTCTAGATGATGGTAGAAGTAAAAGATACATTAAAAAAAAATAAAATTTTTATTTAAAAATATTTTTCCATTAAAGAATATTGTTTTTTTTCATACAAACAATGATTGGGGGGTGGTCGATACGCCCTTGCCGTAGAGGTACAAGTACAATTAATTCACTGTATCTACATGAAAGGGAAAATTTATGACCTACGGGATATATAATTCCGATAACATTATTGTAAACCATCTACGAGATACGCTGTTCAGATTTGAGATATGTGTGTATCGTGTAGGTGTATCAGACCCTAATAACGATTCAAGTATTTTGATTGTTAAATCCATTGACAACCCACACCTCTTGGAATACCATAAATAGTTCGTACCGAACAACTACAGCCAGGGTAGGCAGTGTCTACTAGACACCACAATTTGTACTAAATTCTACGGTTCAGAATCAAGTCAATTCAACACCTCTTATAAAAGTCATTAAAAGCAAAAAAAAATAAATTAAAATAGCCCATAACCCTAACCTAACGTAACCTATTTAACAATTTTTTATATCCTTTTTTCATCACTTTTGATGACTTTTCAAATGAGGTTCTGAGCTGATTTCATTCTGAGTTGTCCGGTCACGGCATTCCACATGGCAGAACAGACGTTCTGGCCCAGCATAGCATAAAAAGAGGTATAGCGCTGCTAAATGATACCTATATCCTATGTCTCTTGACATTTTTATTATATTTATATTTTTTATATAAAAATAAAATTTTTAATATTGATATGTACATTTCCATAATCTTATCCTTATGCACTTCTTTTTCTCTTTTCTATTCTTTATTATAACTTTAACTATTTTCAACATCACTACATACTAGTACCATATGTTTACAGATTTATTTTATTTGACCTCCGCCATAGGTCACCCCAAGTGGTTCGCTACGTTTGGTGATTTAGCAGGGGTGCCCGGGTTCATGGGGTGAGGTTTGTCTAGGTCTTGGAGGCGGATGACCAGGACATACTGAACCCCCATCCTACCCACCCCTTAAACCCTTTTCCTTACCAGAACTCTCCTGTCCTTCCTTTCCTTAAAAAAAAACACCCCACACAGCATCCTCAAAGATGACATAGGCCCTGAGGGAAATTATTTTCCTCAGGGCCTCCTGTGTGGAGCTCATGTAAAAAAAAAAAAATTACATGTTTATTTTACGCACATCTTTTTCTCTCTTCTATTTTTTAGTATAACTTTACCAATTTACATACTAGTACCATGTGTTTACACTAGACTTCACTAAAAAGATACTATCTTTAATTGATCACCATGAAACAGGCAGCCGCCTCGTATGGCGATTTAATAAATCTAATCTACGTAATTGTCTAATATATGTAACATCTATTTTATAAATAAATAAATAAATTTCCAATACTAGCCTTCAAGGTTAAGATTCATTTTAGGCAAGAACTCTAAAAGATATTATTGTTAAATTTATTATATTAGTTAATGTAAATTATGTCAAGTGTATTATAATGGGATTACATCTATTAATTGTTTTTGTGTTTAATTCGTAGACCTCCATTTTAATTTTTAGAAATTTAATTAAAATTAAATTTGATAATGTTATTATCGAGTTCTGCAAGTATTTTAGAATGTATTTTAGTTACAGATGTTTTGACGTGTAAGGTCATTTTCAAACTGTGGTGAAGCCACTTACGGACGACTTATTTATTATATTTTAAAAGTGAATTTTTGAAGGTGTCTAAATTGATTTATTACTGGTTAATCCAAGTGCCCACAGGCGGCTCAAGGAGGGGGTTAAAAGGCATTTGTTCATAAATAACGTATTTATATAACCGAGATGTTTACACAAGAGTCCCAACTGTCCCCTGTTCATCTGGAGCCAGTAAGACTTTGCTATCATCATACATCTCTTTAAAAACAAACATGTGCTTTACGAAAAAAAATAAACTTAAGATTTACACGTAACTCCAACAAAGATATATTGCAAGTTCCAGCACTCTCTTCCACCTTTGGTCAACGTAGCTTTAGATACTTTGCTACAAAAATATTCAACATTCTCCCAGAAAACATCAAACTGAGTCAAACACAGAGAGAGTTTAAAAAATATGTTAAAATATGGATATATTCTAATGATCGAGCTCTACTGGTGCCATCACCCAAACGCCCAGTCATTGACAGTTGTTATTGTAGTAATAACCTTGCAGTTTTTGTATTGTGTATATGCAAACAATAATGTAAACTAAAATAAAGTTTTTGCTATATAGAAACCTACATTATACATTTATAGAAAACAATAGACAAAATTGGGAGAAACAATTTACAAGAAATTCTGCCTCAATACAGGTTCACCTAGTGAGGCAGGCTATGCACAACTAAAAATATTGTATAATTATGCTACTTCTGTGTAACCGTTCTTACATTACTTTCTATTTGTTATTTTTTTTGTACTGATTGATGTTATCTATTTGTAAACTACATTGAACACGTAATTTTTTTAGTTATGACGTTGCCAATTTTATTGAATAAAGATATTATTATTATTATTATATCCCCAATTTCGATATCTTGTAAGGCTGAAGGTACTGGAGAGAGGAAGGAGACGGAGAAAAGGAAGGTTGGAAAGTACCTGGATCTGATCACCAAACTCGGCTAAAACCTTTTCAAGCGATTTTTCAAATCTGAATGGTGGTCTCTTCCACTCTAGAATGGTGAGTATCTTCCACTCTAGAATGTGCGGCAAATTTACAAGTTTAAAGAATACATTGCGAAATAACACATATTAACCAATAAAATTTGCTTGCGCGTGCCATGATTTGAACCTGCGACCTCCGGATTGCTAGTTGGATCGAGAGCCTTAGGTATACCTCTCATTTTTCCAATGCATCGCGTTATTGAAATAGGAGGAATTCAATATTCTCAGGTTAAGTAAGGTTAGGTTAGGTGAGAATAACCGAGAAAAAATAATAATATATTTATTTATATATTTTCAAAATTATATCCTTTACAAAGATGTCTCATTTCATTCTCAGAGTATCTACTAGCATGGTCGGTAAAGAATTTGTCGTTACCGTCGACAAATTTTCCTTGTTCCCGAGCACGATTGGATGTCGCTAAAGTACAAAAAACAGTTCACATCAAATATAAATTAAGAACACTTAATATTTGCGAACTGTTGTTCATTCGTTGGCGATCTGCAGTAATGCTCGGGAACGATGGCAAGTTACCGGAATTATCGATAAAACCTTTATCGATCGACCGTGCTACATACCCAGAAGGGTCAGATTAGGTAAACGGTACGGGTAAGTAAAATGTTTATGAAGATATAAACATTGAAGGGCATAAATACTAATAAAGTTCGTTTTTAATTTACACAACCAATAAATAACCATTTATCACACACAGATGGTTTTTTATCAAGCTTTTATGTAAAATTTATAACACGTTTATGAGTAAGGGGGCAAATGTGCAAGTGAGTTTACCGTGCGTCCGTTGAGCATCCATGTGAGGTTAGCTGGGGGGTGAGCCGCGGGGGCAGAGCACTGGGCCCTCAGCAGTTCCCCGGGGGCCACTCGAGAGCGCTCCGCCACCAGCAGAGGGGGATCCAGGGGCACCTCTGAAACACACTTTGAGAATCAGCCAAATGGTAAGTCAACGCCGAGCAGTGTCAGAGAAAAGTATCTGCTAATACTGATTTACATGCAACACAGCTGATACACCTCTCTAGACAACATCTGATAGACAGATCTGGCATTGTCGATCGATAAAACCTTATGTCGATTCGATATTGACTAAATTCATGATTTATGGTCAGTTGGCATTATTTGCAAGCACGGTTAACATTTGATAAGAGATATTCCAACCGACGATTTTACAAATCTTAGCGCGGCCTCCTGAGTATCAAATAAGGTGTCAATATACAAAAAAAAAAGAATAATGTCAATCGTTATGCAAAATAACTGACTTATTTAATGAATAGAGGTGAACTAACGAAGCTCTTAGAAATGAAAGAAATCGGATACCCGATCCATAGACTTAATTAATTCATCTATGACGCGATCAATTTATTCCATTCGACCTTGAAGAAACGAAAGAGGTTTATTACTGAAGACTTCACTAACTAAATAACTCCCGTTTAGTGTCAAAAGTACGTGCAAAATGTATATTAAAGTTAGTATTGAAATATCCACCAGTGTTGCCAGCTTATGTATTATATACAGCAGTGTATTCATTTCTTATTTATACTCCGTTAATATCAGTTCGGCTGTCAACAATGCAACCGTGCCCCGGATATCGATATAAAATCATCGGAAGTTACGACTATTGATTGCAAAGTTATTGATTTCGCTGTGCTAGACTCCTTTAAATAATGTTAGTATTCCACATGAATAAATTGGAAAGTCAGAGGTTTCTTTTTTCCTGCATAATTATACATAATTAACTTGTATTTTTGTTTTCGGAGATGTTTGGCAAAAATTGTGATTGTATTTTATTTTTATATTTAAACTTTTGCAAGTTTTATTTGAATCTAGTATTAAAGCACCGGCCAGTTTTCCAACATACACAACGTTGTATTTTTTACACTGGAGTTTATCCCATTTTTTTTGATATTTTAAATTTTGAATCTTCAAGAGAAAATCCATAATTATTATTTGTGCGGAAGGCAATATCTAAGCAACAATTATAAATAAAGTCATAAGTTTTTCCTTTTAAGAGCCTATGACTGACGGCTTTCGTGGTCTAGGGATAAGGCTCCGGTTGCGCGCAGACAAATTTTATTAAATTAATTTGCGTTATTTCATAATCAATTACTTTAAAATAATACATAGTGTATTTGCGGCACGTTCCAGAGTCGAATATATTCTTAGTATCGCCCTGGTGTAAGACCACCATTCAGAAATGAAACGTTGCTTGAGATGACTTTAGAAGTGTTTGGAGACCAGATCTGAATAGCTCCACTTCACCTTCAGCCTCACAACTCACAACATACCCCAATTAGGGATACCATAGTCTCACTGACTCCAGAAGGGAGCAGCTTGGATTCGTGCGAGGTATTCACGTAAAAAAAATAAAAAAAGTGCGCTAGATTAGTGGTTGGAACAGAAATTAAAACCAATAACTTTTTAATATTTACTTCTTCAAATTTTGCAAATTCACTTTGTGGCACCATTTTAATAATGAAATAATTAAAAACACTTTGTTTTTACCACGATAAACTGTATTTAAAAGTCAACATGTTTCAAGAACGATATTCTCTTCATCAGGACATTATATGTGCAAAAACAAAATGATCAAACATAGAAAGACAGGCGTGGGTAGAAATGGAAGTAGTGGGGGAGGAGAGAGGTGGAAAGGGGAGAAGATCAGCATCGGAATTTGCTAACCATCTTATTGAATTTAACTATTCATTTGATATAATACTGGTTTTAAATTTTACACACTAACGTTAGTGGTTTTCACTTAGATCTTAAAGAAATATTAGAAATTAGGAAAAATGTCAACAGAAATTTAAATATTATTAACAATCAAATTAATTTTGTGAATAACCCTATCTTAAATATATTTCCATTGTAATTTTTTGACTTTGTTCTTCTAAGCACCCCCCTTTCCACCTCTCCCCCCACCCCCTTGTTGATCTTCTTCCCTTTCCACCTCTCTCCTCCCCCACTACTTCCATTTCTACTCACGCCTGTCTTTCTATGTTTGATCATTTAGTATTTGTACATAATATAATGC
Organism: Limnephilus marmoratus; assembly: GCA_917880885.1. Classification (NCBI taxonomy): domain Eukaryota; kingdom Metazoa; phylum Arthropoda; class Insecta; order Trichoptera; family Limnephilidae; genus Limnephilus; species Limnephilus marmoratus. Next base: position 19,752,296 of record OU862908.1, read on the forward strand.
CCTGACGAAGAGAACATCGTTCTTAAAACATGTTGACTTTTAAATAAAGATTATCGTGGTAAAAACAAAGTGTTTTAATTATTTCATTTTTAATATTTATTTTTATTATGAAATAGTTTATAGACGTGGTAACACAAATGTAACCAAATGTCTTATAATCTATTTCAACAACAACAATACACCCCACAAACGGTTAGCTAGTTGACTAACGTTTCACTTGTTCAAACTACGTGGATGATTTAACTAAAGACCTTCTAACACCCCCCACGACAAGAATAGATATTAGACGACACGAACGTTCCTTCAATTTCGTCGCTTCTATTTGACTGGAGTCATAAAAGTGAGAACAGTGATGCGTATTGGCGTGTTACACTTCATTTAACGCTTTCTCGTCGTCCGTGATGAGCGAAAAAAGATGCCAGGTTTTACCAATCAGGCGCCACGCCACCTACCCCTACATACCCCCTACCAGCCGGGGTGGTAGTGGTAACTGCGGGGGAAGGGGGTTAAACACTGCCCGGGAGGCTGTGGGAGGGCCTCCTGTATCAACGAGGCCAAAAATGAAAATATCAACTACACCACCGAGGAAAATGTGACGAAAAATTGAATATTTTTTATGTGCAATTATGTTTGCTCTGTCAGACGACATAAGTAAACAAAACAAACGTTCGTATGCACACAAACACGACTCGCCGAGTTTAGATTTTATTTTATTGAATCCCACGGTTGTTTCCATTTTTTTCGAGCATTTTTTCGAGCAGATGACGAATTGTCGAAAAAATGCGGAAATACCAAATTCGTTACATTCAGCAAGATGTAAAATACAATACGGAAATTTATAGAGAAATGAAATGGATAACTAGAAAGATTTTGATAATAAATTATAAATTTTTATTTAAAAATAACAATTCTTGGATAATTTTTTTAGCGACGTTTACGTGAAAAATCACCTGAATTTCTGGTACTTAATTACTCAGGTACCCTGACGGCATAAAAAACGGCAATAAACATACGTTTATTATCTTCGAGCTCTTTCAAAAGATCAGATACAAAATATACGTAGGTCTGATTCCTCCAAAGTAAAAAATATTATTTTCTTGCATCTTGCGTCTCCGTAAACTCAAACAATACTACTAGCCGTAACGACAATTTTGAAAGTATGGTATATAGTTACAAGTTTAACATTGAAGTGTGAGTGAATTCTAAAAATTCAAAAATGTCAAATGTCAATGCGCTGATGGTTTTGCTTATGATCGTAAACATATAATGCTGCATTTTCGTTCACACTAAATAACAACAGTCGTAAATGAGACAAACCCTGAACGTATGTTTGCACCCCCCCAAATGAAACATTCAATCATTATCATACATGTCCCTCAAACTTATAAAGAAAATTGTTAGAATAATAAATTCATATAAACCAAACAGTTTGTTCTTTGTATCAGACGATAGCCCATAGATGGCAACACTGTCTATGCTTCGCGTCACCCCTTCTTGGTCGGCTGTACTTTGACAATGTCGTGTAACCAATTCATTATAATAAAACTCACATATAACATTTAATCCTGGTTTATTTTGCTCTCTATCCTTCAGGTTATGGGCCCAGGATACGCGGGAAGTAAAAGTACGTAAATAGTTTTCAGTGCGGAATGCCAGACGAGAGTGCAACACAACCGGCAACTCAAGACTCGTTTTTGTCAACAATGGCGTCGTCGACAACAAGTGCAGGAATTTCAGTAAATTTTGAGAAACTCAGTGGAATTTCAAATTACGGAAATTGGAAATTCTTAATGCGTATGTACTTGGTGCATGAAGATTTATGGGACTGCATTGAAGAGTCTACAGCGGGTGTCCCAAAGGTCACCGATGAACGCAAACAACTGAAAGCGCTCGCAAAAATATGTTTAATGGTGCAGCCATCGTCTTTCTCTCATGTACGGAATGCAGCGACTGGATATGAAGCCTGGCGTAACTTGAAAACGGCGTATGAAGACAAAGGGTTGTGTAGAAGACTCGGACTTTTACGTACATTGTTTGGATTGAAATTGGAACAATTTAAAGATATGGAAGCGTATATCTTGAAGATCACAGACTTGGATCAACAACTACGAGACATAAATGCTCCATTAGACGATGATTTTCTGTCAGTGTTGATGTTAAGTGGTTTACCATCAAACTACGACCCACTTATCATGGCGTTGGAAAATTCGAACTTTAAATTGTGCAGTGAAACCGTTAAAAGTAAATTATTACAAGAAAATCTGCGTAGAGACTTTGACAAGGGCGAAGAAAGTGCAATGTTTACAAACCCGAAAACAAAAGGTGTCAACAACAAACAATCTACCAGGGTTATCAAGTGCTTTATTTGTAAAAAGCCTAATCATTATGCTAAAAACTGTCCAACAAAAATAAATAAAAGTGACAAACGGAGTGAAAAATATGAAAAAGCGTGGAACGGAACGTTATTGACGGCATTAGCTGTGGACATTAACTCGGATGTTTGGTATGTCGACTCCGGCGCTACTTGTCATATGACGAACAACAAAAATTTATTACAAAACTACGTTGTGGAAACTCCGCGTTCAGTAACAGTGGCAAATAAACAAAAGATGCACAGTGAAGGACACGGTGATGTGGAATTGTTGTTGAAAGCACACAAAGAAACGACGAAAATAAGTGAGGTTATTTACGTACCGGGATTGTCAACAAACCTTATTTCTGTTGGAAAAATGGCAGCCAAAGGACTTGATGTGCACTTTGACACAGAGAAGTGTAATATTTATTATGGAAAAGATGTAGTCGCCAGTGCTACGAAGGTCAATGGTGTTTACCAATTGGACACAATGAGTCAGCCGTCAACAAACACGAGTGAGCTGAATGCAGCCTGTCAATCAATGGATTTGGAGGCTCCATTGCGTATGAAGCAGTCCATGGATCATGAAACGGAAGCTGTGAATTTGTGTGAAGCGAAGCCATCCCAAGATTTATGGCATCGCAGACTTGGGCATCTGAATAGGCGTAGTATGGATTTACTTAAAAAAGGTATGGCTAGTGGAATTGATTACACTGATAGCAAACATACTCCCTGTGTAGCATGTCTTGAGGGAAAACAAAGTAGATTGCCATTCCCAAAAAGGTCTTTCAACAGAGCTACTGAGAAGCTAGGCCTCATACATTCCGATTTGTGCGGTCCTATGTCAGTTTCCTCATTTAGTGGCAGTAAATATCTATTAACATTCATAGATGATTTCACAAGAATGACATTTGGTTATTTTCTTAAGAGTAAAGATGAAGTATTGCCGATATTTAAGATTTTCAAAAGTTTTGTAGAAAATCAGACCAATTTAAAAATCAAAGCTCTTCGAACAGACAATGGCCGTGAATATGTTAATAAGCAGTTCCAGATGTTTCTACAAGAACATGGCATCGAGCATCAATTGACCATCCCATACTCTCCGCAGCAGAATGGAGTAGCAGAACGGGCCAACCGGACAATTGTGGAGGCTGGACGATGCATGCTGCAAGATGCTGGAATGGACCGGAGGTTCTGGGCAGAGGCATTGAATATGGCAATATTTATTAAGAATAAATCACCAAGCAAGGCGGTGAGAGGTACCACACCCGAAGAGAAATGGTCTGGTAAGAAAGTCAATTTATCTGAATTAAGAGTATTTGGCTGTGTTGCTTATGCAATGATCCCGTATGAAAAGCGCAAGAAATTGGATCCAAAGAGTAAAAAATATGTCCATGTTGGATATTGTACTAAATCAAAGGGATATCGATTAATTGATCCAGAAAAACCTTCAAAAATTATCAGATCTAGAGATGTACAGTTTTTAGAAGAGAAAATGTATAAAGATGTGATAGCTAACCAGGAAAACTGCATTAATGATTGTCAGTTGGAACTTTCTAATAATAATGAAGATGTGAACACTATTGAAAACAATGTTGTTGAGTCTTCAGTTACAGAAGTTATGGAATTGTCTTCATCTAGTTCTACTGAACTTAACTATGTTGATGACCCTAAAGATATCACCTGGAATCCTGAAATGACTATGGATCAAGCGTCAAGTGATTATGAAGACTATGAAGAATCTTCAAATGCAGTGGTGGCTATGACAGCAGCAAGTCACGGTTACGAACCACAGACAATACACGAGGCGCTGTCAGCACCTGATAAAGAATACTGGAAGGAAGCTATAGCAGATGAGTATAAATCATTTGAAAAGAATAAAGCTTGGAACCTAACATTACTACCAGATGGAAAGAAAGCAGTTAAATGCAAATGGGTTTTCAAGAAGAAACTGGGATCTGAAGGACAACTTCTACGTTATAAAGCTCGTCTTGTTGCCAAAGGATTTACGCAGGAATATGGCATAGACTACTCAGATACTTACGCGCCTGTGATAAGATATTCTACAATACGCAGCTTGCTTGCTCTGGCAGTCAACTTAGATATGAATGTTGATCACATGGATGTGAAGACGGCCTTCTTAAATGGAGAATTAAAGGAGACGGTATACATGGAACAGCCAGATGGATATAAAATAAAGGGTAAGGAAACCCATGTATTTAAACTAAATAAAGCAATATATGGCCTTAAACAAGCATCAAAGGTCTGGTATGACAAGATTGATAATGTTTTGACAGACCTCCAGTTCAGAAAGTCACTTAAGGAGCCTTGTGTATACATAAAATCAGATACAAATGGTAATCTGATGATATTAGGGTTGTATGTGGACGATATTTTAATTTTTAGCAAGGATACACCAGAGAAAAAGAAGTTGAAGGAGGAACTGATGAGAATATTTGAAATGAAAGACCTTGGTCGGGCTACACATATATTGGGAATGCGATTAAAACAAGAGAAAAATAAAATTATTCTTGATCAAAGAAACTACATACAAACAGTGTTACAACAGTTTAATATGGCTGATTGTAAGCCTGTGAATACACCTTTAGAAAGCGGTATGAAGTTTGAAAAAGGGAATCAAGCCGATAATAACAGCAGGTACAGAAGCCTCATTGGATGCATTATGTACATAGCAGTATGCACAAGACCTGATATTGCTCACGCTGCAAGCATATTGAGTCAATTTAATAATTGTCACTCTGAAATTCACTGGAAAGCAGGAAAACGGGTTCTGCGATATTTAAAGGGAACTATGGATCACCACATAGTATATGAAAAATCCACATTGTCAATTACAGGATATGTGGATGCAGATTGGGCGTCGAACCAACTAGACCGACGTTCATACACGGGTTACGTGTTTAAAATAGGTAACTCTGCTGTATCGTGGGAAAGCCGCAAGCAGAGAACGGTCGCACTTTCAACTACTGAAAGTGAATACATGGCTTTATGTGAAGGAGCAAAGGAAGCTACATTTATCAGAAATTTCTTACATGAATGTCTAGGTAAATTGTTGCCAGTGACTCTGTTTAACGATAGTCAGTCAGCACAAAAATTATGTAACAGTCAGATTAATCACAGTCGAAGCAAGCATATAGATATTAGACATCATTATGTAAGACAAATTGTAAAGGATAAAATCATTGATTTAGAATATTTGCCTACTGAACATATGCCTGCAGATGTTTTAACCAAACCTTTGTGTAAAGATAAACATTTGAATTGTGTTTCTAATCTTGGTTTACAGACTGTTTAGTTTAAGGGCAGGTGTTAGAATAATAAATTCATATAAACCAAACAGTCCTTTGTATCAGACGATTGCCCATAGATGGCAACACTGTCTATGCTTCGCGTCACCCCTTCTTGGTCGGCTGTACTTTGACAATGTCGTGTAACCAATTCATTATAATAAAACTCACATATAACATTTAATCCTGGTTGATTTTGCTCTCTATCCTTCAAAAATGAAAAAAAATCCCATCGCCGCGCCGCACAGTGATTCGTTTCATACAAGCTAGACGCTAATAAGTCACTTTTGAATTCCCAAACAATGACGTCATGGCGACATTACCAGATAGACAAGATAATAAATGCATGCTTAATTGGGGTGATTAGTGCACGCATTTACTCATACTAGAGGCCTAAAGTCGGATAATGAGTTATGAAATTATCATTTGCATTTATTAGCTCGTTGCAGCTCAACGTTTAAAATTGTGTACTTTATTTGAAAAGTGTGTTTTTCGGTTCTGTAAAATGGAAGCTACTTTGGAAGGTATGTTTTAAAGTTTTTTCTTAATAATTTATTGTAAATAATTTTAGTTGTTTTTTAAATAATAAATAAGTTTTGTGTTTTTTTTTGCCTAAAAAATGTTAAATTTCTAACTTCTAGAGAGTTTATCTCAGAGAGTATATCAAAATCGCAAAAAAAAATCTTTTTTTTAAATAGTGCAACTAATATTCTATTCATATCAGTTTCGATATTAACCCACAACAATCCACATTATTACTATTTTTTCATTTTACAGGAACCACATACGAGATTTCCAGACTTGAATTGTTCGTGAAATGGAAGAGTTTGCCGAAGAAAAAACGGCTTGAGGGAATGTATAACAAAATTTTAAGTACATTTGAACTTGATAAGCTCAGTGCAAGTGGTGAAAAAAGTTAAAAAACCAAATAAGGCTTATATCTTTGAAAATAAGCCTTAATGTGAGCGTAATTTTAGCAATTTATTACACTCAAAATACACATTTTTTTACTTTTTACATATAATTGTTTTATTATAAACCTCAAATACTCTATTAACACATTATTTAAAAATTATAAAAAAACAAAAAATTATAATTAAAAAAACGAAATTTTTTTTTTATTTTAAAGTGTTGACTACATCTCAATAGAGGGTTAAAAACAATTTAAACATGTGTAAGAGTTTTTAGCGTCTAGCATGTATGAAACGAATCACTGTGCGCCGTTGTTGAGTCGTAATCTTACTAATATTATAAAGGCGAAAGTTTGAATGGATGTGTGTGTGTTTTTTACTCTTTCACGCAAAAACTACTGAATGAATTGTAATGAAACTTTACAATAATATAGCTCATACATCAGAATAACATATAGTCTATAATTTATAAAGCTAGCTAGGAAGGGGGCGCGGGAGGGGAACGGGGACGCACGGGAAAGGTGATTCAGGGAGAAACAATATATTTCTTTGAATGTGGCATTGCAACGCATGCCGGGAACCAGATAGTAAGATATAAATTCTTCCAAAGGAAATGTAGTGCTTTGGAGGAAACAGTCACACTATTTTTTGTGTCTCATATTTTATATCACCATTATTTAATGTGTAAGAAAGAGCTGCAGCATTATAACATTATAAGGGTGGTGCGCTTGATGTTTTTATAAAACCTTTGCAAACAACTCAAAATTATATTGTCAAAGTTATATTTAATAGAATTAAAATATTTTCAACACATGCTTTATACAAAGAATCTAAACTATTCAGTCTCCGTAAACTATTTATACTGCAAACTATGAAATATATCTATAAAAACAGAAACAAATTCGAAAAAAATGAAAACAGAACAAACATTAGAAATAATAATGTATTCTATACCCCTCAAACAAACACAAAACAAATGCAAACTCACAGTAGTTTTATTGGACCTCGCACTTTTAACCTTTTACCAAAAAATATCCAAGTTGCAACTAAACTTCCGCATTACATAAAAGAGTTAAAAATATGGCTATACCACACAGATGTAAAAACTCTATTTATTTAATTTTACATCAGTTTATGTTTCTCACAAACTTTACACTTATTATTACACTTATAACTGTTATTACACTAAACACTAATTACTACCTTGTACACTATTGAACACACTTTTTGTACAAAATGTTTAAACCAATTTTAATATTTTTTTTTCTTCAATACCACTGTTTGTTTTTTCTAGGTACTAAAATAAAATATATTTAACTATAATATTACCCACGCACAGGCTGCGCCTTAGTGGGTTCCCATTATTTTTATTATATCTAAAATATGTAACTACAAAATGTAAAATTGGGAAAAATAAAGGATTTAAAAAAAAATAAATAATAATAATAACGATTAGGAACCTATGTTTATTGCCTTTTTTGCCGTCACGGTACCGTAATCGTGAATGGTCACGGTAATTATAAAAGCGTCTATTCTCCCTTCTTTAAAATAGCGCAATTGTGAAACTTTATCGACATGTTAATTATTTATTTAGAAAGTGCTTTCTTTGTTCTAAATATTCAGCATTCCCAATAAGTCTTTAAATCTCGGAGTAAGCAGTCCCTACTAAGCCGAGCGTGCTCCTTTATATTTCCATCAATAAATTTTCAGTAAGCTCTCTAATAAGTTAGTCCTCCTGATTAATGAAAATGTGTAGCGCAATATTATGGCGAAATGAAATATTTGGAGATAAAATAGCAGTAATTACTCTGCCGGATAATACGATTCGGGATTATTCTTTTGAATTGAGAAAAACGTAATGGTGCTCTTAACTAGAACTCGCAGTCAGCAGCACGCAATTACGTGTCATTGTAATCTTCAAGGGGATGACGAAGATGGAGTCGGAGTCGGAGATGATATCCTTCAGAGACGGCTCGTGATTCAAATTGCCAGCAGTGCATTTCACTTTTAAAAGACATTAAGTGCAAATCATTTAAAATGATGGGACTTATTCATAGAATATGTAAACCTTTCAAAGATCCTCTATTTATTTATTTATTTATCTATATGAGGTATGTTTACATTACATTATTCGATGCCTGTCTCTCTAGGGTATACCTGTGTTGAGACAGGCGTAGAGGTACATAAATGAGTATCATACATAAGAATATTTAAGGTAAGATACATACTGATTTATACAATTCAAACAGAAATATGATTAAAATTGAGGGTTAATATCATAAAGAGAGCATTATATAGGTGAAGGAAGAGAAGAATCTATATAGGGAGTTATATTATACATATAGGATTTTACTTTTATAAGTTCTTTAATAAGGGTAAGGATATACGTGAGATGGTAATTCTGTCTATTTGTTATCTATTTTACAGATGTTAGCAGTAGTGTGACGTCCAATACTTATAATCCATTTCTTTTTATCTTGTTTGTATTTGGTCATTGATTCAGTTTGTCTAATCGTGGCTGGAAGTGTATTGTGTAGTTTGCAAGCTATGTATTTCTTTAAATAGTTTTTGTCCAAAGGTGGTTTTAGAAAAGGGAGTTTGGAGAAGTTCTTTATTTTTGGCTCGGGTATTGTGTATCATTTGTGTTGGTTTGTATAGGATTTTGTTGTTTTTATGTAAATAAAGTAAGATGGATTTTGCGTAAAGCTGTTTAATGTCCATAACGTTGAAAGTATTGAAGATCGTATCGGTGCTGGTAGTGAGAGGAAGTTTTAATTTAATCAATTCTAACCCTTTACAATGCCTTCATTAGAAGTAAACTTGAATATGGAAACACTATTTGGAATCCACATTACTGCAAATATGAAAACATTGTAGAATCAGTTTTAAAAATACTAAGATATATAGATTAAAAAATGCTCTGCGATTGCTGAAAAATATGCACTAATTTATTATATATCATTTGTGTCTATAATTATGTCTCTTGTCTTGCCTCTCTTTAATTGTCATTTGAGTAAACTTCGTATTTTTATAATTTTTTTGCAATTTTTTTTAACAGTTTTTTTGTTTTATTTTATCTATTTTTTATTTCAACTGTTTCAAAATTTAACCATTGTATAGTTTGGCTGAATGATTTTATATAAATTTTTAACTTTTTGTCTTATTTGTATAATTAACTGAGTTTTTATAAATGGGTTGTTCTCTCGTGTATGAAATAATCTGTAAAAACCAGGTATAAATAAATCAATAACATGTATCTAGTATGTAATGGAGGTGTAACAAATTAAATAATGGAGGGGAACAGCACTTCATTCACTCCATTAAGTTACGTAATTTGTCAAAAACTCAAACAGTTTTAATAGCCTTGCGACTGTACGATTTAAATTTTAAGAATCCGACTAAGAATAGAACTCTTAAGCCGCGCCTTACGCAAAACCGTTTACGTACGTGTAGTTTGTATACAAATCTAATTTGGTATAGAACTAAATTAAAGCAATGCCAAAACTTAGCTCAAATTACGATAACCGCTAGCGTGAGGAGCATAGCCTGGTAGGCGTAAGTACTATTGGATTTGTAATTTCGTGAATCTCTCCGGATATGGACAGATTGACATTAATATGATTAGAACGGGCAATCTGCCTAGCTAGGAACTAATAGACAAACAAGACATAATAACACTTGTACACATTTTAATATTTACAGTTATTTTGAAATATTATTATTATGTTATTTTTGCTGTATAAATGTATCTTATGTAATAAATAAATAAATGATTATTATTGTAACTGGCAGTTGTGCATACTAATACCATACGTCTTTATATTATATATGACGTCACTGCTTGTCGCGGTTACTTTGTCCCGGTGGATCCGAGGGACCAGCTAGTTTTGGAATCAGTTCCTATCGGATTTATAAAATGATCACAAAGCCTTATCTAAAATTGCGTCCCCCCATTCAACATCTCATCTCTTTAATTCACCTCTCTTTCCATAATTTGAAGGTTGAAGTTAGTAAAATTTTTAGAAAGAAAAACAATAACGGTCAAAAACAGGAAATACTACTATTAATTCGTTTGTAAATTCTATAAGGGTAGTTAGGAAAATGTATAAGGGGTCCAAAATTAAGTTTTGTATGAAAACGGCCGCGCAGCAGTTCAGCAAACGCGGTAAACCAGAGCATAGGTAGGTACTGTACACGTGTACACGTGTCCTATTGAAAATTAGACAATGCTCCGCATCTTCACTGTTTTTTAAAATGATCATGCTGACTCCATGGATTGTATGGATTGATGGTCTAGGAGTGAAGAACATTAGACGTGAATTGTTTCGTTTTCTTACTCGATATCCCAATATACCTGGCTTCCACCTAACTATATACATACATGCCATTCTTATTTGTCCCAAGACCATTCCAAATGTTTACATTATTTTAGAAATAAACCATTCATCCAAAGCTAGATGTCGGAAGGCTCACGAACAAATAGACAAAGAGGAAAATGCCATGTTTGTAAATGTAAATGTTTGTCGTCTTCCGGGCATAGTTAAAGAGCGTTTAACCAGCCAGCGGACGAAAATCCACATTTCGTCGAAAGTTGTTCTTACGATCATGCAGGGCGGTTACAAGGAGAAAGATTAATTATTCTCCGTACCAGCTTTTTAAAATTATAACTCAATATCGAATTTATTTCAATCCAAATTAGCTTTAATTTATACCTTCATCCAAAAATGCTGAAAGGCGTGATGATAAAACTATTAAAATAATGTACTTTTTGTAATTATTTTTTGATTATAAGTATTTATCATTTTTCAATAATATCTAAATTTAATAAGAATGTTGAAAATCTGAAATATATTAGTTTGTAAGTGCGCAAATAAATACACAAATGGACCAATTTTCGTCAAAAACACATAATAATAATAATAATATTTATTTCGCATAAAATTATACAATGAAACATATATGGAAACTTTGACTAGCCAACTAGGAATGGATCCTGTTTTAGGCCAGTCAAATTGACAAATTTAGTTCATGTCATAATTTCATATTACATTGATTAATTATATAAACATATTATTTATTGAATGAAACAAGTATTACGATTGAATTCCACGTAGAAGCTTTAGTTAATAACTACAATTTTGAACTCATAAAAAAAAGAATAAGCGAAGAGAAAAAAACAATGTCTTAAAGTACAGATTTAGTATCGAATGCTTGTTTAACAATAGATAAATGTTTGGACATGTGAATCGCTTGCAAAAATTGAGAATCGAGACAATCTTCACATTTTTTTTTTTTTTTTAAAAGAAAGACAAACATTCCCGGGTTACGAATAACCCAACAATGTTTGAAAATCTCCTACTACCACCACAGAAAGCCGAAAATGTTGCTTGTGTTGTGATGGAGGACTTAGCCAGCCGAGGAATCGAACACGCGACGCTCGGGTGGGACCCAAGCGCTATGCCCACTCAACCACAGACCAGAAAATATGTACATGTACGTACATATTTTTTAATGATTTTATTGAAACTAAAATTAAAATTCTAAAACATGCGTTTGCTAGATAATGTTTTGATTTATTTTACTGCATGATTATATTATTTGAAATGGGTGTGGTATAATACAAAATCTTTTTCGAAAATTTAACAAATCTGCCAACGACCTATGGAATAACCTTATTATACTAAAAATTAAAATTTTTTCTCAAAATTTATTACATGCGAATGCTAGATAAAAGAACAATGTATCGAAATCCATTTATATTTTTTTGTGGAAAAGAGTCAATACGTCTAAAATCTGATTTGAAAATGTCATATTTCTGGTTTTCTCTGGTAATGCTCTCTTAACCTACTCGTACATGGAATAATAAACATTATGTTTAGAAATTTGATCTTCATGACGATAAAAACATGTTCGAATTATGTTACTTTTGATAAATGCATGATGCATTCATAGAACAAAAAGAACAAAAAAAGGTTTAGTGTCTTTTGCCAGAAAACATTTCAACGTTTCAAGGATTTAAGTGCAGGCTTTCTGCCAGAAACAAAATGCTTACATTTAATGAGCGCTGCTTAATCCGGCCAACAATTTTAGGTTTTAATTTTTCTGTTTAATAAATTACTTGTTCAGATACAACGCGGCTACGAAATGTTATCACTCCCTTTTATAAATATTCTTACTGAGTAGTTGAAAAAATAAACAAATAATATAATATGTTGTGTGTGTTTATTTACTATTAAATGGACTATTCAAAGCTTCATATTTCACGATGAAATAACGCTGCTCACTGATAACTGATAACTACGATGTTCTAGAATTTTCGGACAGCAACATGCTATGCAAAGTCTTTGACGTAAAATCACCCTTTTGGGATTTGCATCTTGCTATGTCATTTCCATCATGAAATATGAAGTTATCGAAGCAAAAAGTGTTGAATCCCGGGCTGAATCGGATATTTACTAATAGTAAGTACTTACATACTTATAATGTGAACGTACAAAATATCGAAATAATCAAAATGTATTAAGAATCAAGTGAATCTCTTGTTTCGCTGTGTGAACGATATCTACTTAATTTGAAACAAACAGAAAAATCAGAATCATTCTCCATCCGGGCAGTTTTCTGCTTGAAAGTTAAAATGAAGTACATTGGCACGGGGCCAATTGCTCCGGTCTGTTGTGAAGATCAGAAGTGACTTTCCGCAACGTCATGTTATTTCACGGTATGAAACGGCCAGTTACTTGTACTCACAGTCAAAAGCAATTTTTCAACCGGCCTAAAGCCCGTAGGTACTAGGAGTTTTTTTTGGTTTTAAATTTTATGAATAGGCAGGGTATCTTAGGAATATCCTTGTTAGTGAGCAATGGGTTGGCCTCAGTGTATCTAGGAATATCCTTGTTGGTGTGCAAAGGGTTGGCATCAGTGTTATCTAGGAGTACAAAATGACAACATGTCTGTTTGGCGAAGAGTTCGTTTTGGTTAGGTCCCGCATTCCGAATTTCTACATCTACATGTGTCTCTTGAGTACTTTATAGTTTTTAAATTCCTAAAAAAAATATTTTTGAAGATAATTTCTATAAATGTGTAGAGCCAAAACGGTAGATATATGAAATTCCCTGGATAGAAAAAAACGTCAACATTGCTTCGAAAATTATTAAAAACACATTTTATTCTGTTATTTAACATACATGGGTGTTAAAACATCACAGTGTATTTTTAAATGCAACTTAGGCATTTTTTTGTCCAGAGATTTTTGCTCTACTTAAAACGAGTAGTAAGTATTTCGTTAAATATTTTCACAATTTTCAATTAATTATTATAGTTTTTTTTTAATATCATCGCGCTCCCTCTAACATTTGTATTTATATATCTCCCTTTCAAAACATCTTCTTCTTTTTGAACGCTTACTACGGGGCCTTGAGAGGAATACACAGTCCAATAACCTGTATACTCTTAGTGTGCCTTATATGACCACGAATATAGGTTATAGGCATAAAAATCGCATGGCAAATGGATTCCAGAAACGGTCGATGTTGGCGCAAAAGTGTTTTTATTTATTTGCCAATAAACTTTCGTAACAAAGAAAAAGATAATCAAGGAAAACTGTCAAAGATAATCGTATAATAATGTTTTTTAAAGTTTATGGCAAGGTACTGTTTAATGTACAATTTATTTTATGTACTGGCAATTTTGAATGCTGGCCACACCGGAAAGACTAGATGTAGTTCAAAATGCTACCGCAAAATCATTCCGTCCCGAATTGTCCTGGTGTGTACAGCTATCAGATTTAGCCCTGCAACTTTCTGATATTTAATATTGTGTCGCGATTGTGTTTGACTATTACAATAAAAAGAGAATCTATTAAAACCTTCTAATCATTTATTTAACTCCCGTGACACATATAGAAGTTTTGATTTGGTAAGATTAAACACCTTTCCCATATTAACACCTTTTCCCATACAACATTACTTAGTATTTGAATTATTGAAGGTGCCGTGTGTGGTTTATATTGGCATTTGTTTTGTTTTATTCTAATTATATGTTTAAGATATAAATGTTGGACTAGCTTCAGTATGCACTACCTATCTGCTTGCTAAAATTCTTTGGGAAAAGTTGTCTGGAAGAGATTGCTTTAGTGACAAGACGGCTCATTGTAATATTTTTTTTAATAATATATATTTTTGTTTCTATGTACCTATGTGTCCTTTTATGTGCAATAAAGGTTTATTGAATTTTATTGTAATAGTCAAACACAATCGCGACACAATATTAAATATCAGAAAGTTGCAGGGCTAAATCTGATAGCTGTACACACCAGGAAAATTCGGGACGGAATGATTTTGCGGTAGCATTTGGAACTACATCTAGTCTTTCCGGTGTGGCCAGCATTCAAAATTGCCAGTACATAAAATAAATTGTACATTAAACAGTACCTTGCCATAGTTGATTATTGTATGCCTTCATACATTTCGAATAAAAAAGTAAATTTTTAGTGGTTTAAGCTCCTTTTTTTGGTAATTGACAACGTTACCTGAATTTTATTCAAGCGAAACGAAAGGTTAGCTTCAATTTATACATAGCATGTTTTTGGTATGCATAATGGTAACCGTTTCGTAGTAAAGATTATTCGAATATAGTGATTTCGCGTCGTTCAATCAATCCATAATCATTTGAATCAAGCTTCGCCTTAACCCTAGAAAGATAATCTATGTCCGAGAGACGTATGCGATACACAAGAATTGTTGTATTTTTTTATTTCGCAACGTAGGCGGCTGTCTATCTCAGTTAGCCTAGTTGCCGAGCAGAGCTTGGAGCTTGTGCAGGGCGGCTCTATCACCACGGTAAGTACAATAATTACGGAGAAATACATACACCTCACGTCTGAAAGACGTATGATTACCTATTGAGTAACTTTCAGACTTGTTCGTATAAGTGTGATTTAGCGAAAAAATAATTAAAAAAAAAAATAAAAATAAAATATGTATAACGACTGACTAAAATTTAAACGTTCATAAAATTTAAAAATAAAACGATTTAGACATAAAATGATAATATTATTCATTTAAAAAAGACTTGTTGATTTGTAAGAGGTTTACAGAGTTTTGTTATTTTTTTAAATTACAATTATATTTTTTATAATTTTTTGGTTTTATTTAAAGTACAAAACCATAAACCAATTATTTAACTACCTTTAAACTGTGTAGGTATGATTATATGTCAAATATTCACTTTTAAAATTCATTACGTCTCTAAGACGTATCTTTAAGGTAGGTATATATAAGATTATCTTTCTAGGGTTAATGGTTAGTGTATGTGTGCTTATACAGGATGTTAAAAGGGACGTAATTGATTTACTTCAACCGGTGATTCTTGATATTATTTGGGGTAAAAAAGGTAAATAAAATTTTGAAATCCGGTGACATTTTCGACGGTTTTTTTTTTAATAAAAATCGAGAAATCGGTAGATTTTGGAAAGCTAGGGTCGATGTGACATATTATGGAAATTTTTTTTTAATTGTTTTTGAAAAAATAAATATTACGAAAAAAAACATCAAATAAGTCACCGGAGACCAACATTTTTTCTCCAAATAAATTCAGGAAACTCAACGATATTGTAGGAACACTGGATAAAATAAGAAAAATGGATAATGTTTAAGAAGGGGAGCGCATTGTAACATATTACGATGGTGACCCGACAATTCGTCCTGCGACAATTCATCCGGCGACAGTTCATCCTGCGACAGTTCATCCGGCCGACAGTTCAACCTGCCGACAGTTCATCCTGCCGACAGTTCATCCCGCCGACAATTCATCCGGCGACAATTCATCCTGTCTGATCATTTAGAAGATTTTTATTAAGTAAGTATGCAAAGAGGATATACGGCCGTACAGCCAAAATCGATATACTTATATCTGAAGGCATCTTGAGTGGAAATCCGCTGTAAAAATATTTTTACTAAATAGGTTAGGTTAGGTTAGGTTGTACGGCCGTATATCCTCTTTGCGTACTTACTTGAAGAAAAAATCTTCTAAATGATCAGGCAGGATGAATTGTCGCCAGATGAATTGTCGGCGGGATGAACTGTCGGCAGGATGAACTGTCGGCCGGATGAACCGTCGCAGGATGAACTGTCGCCGGATGAATTGTCGCCGGATGAATTGTCGGCAGGATGAACTGTCGGCCGGATGAACCGTCGCAGGATGAACTGTCGCCGGATGAATTGTCGCAGGATGAACTGTTATGGAACCATTAGCAACAATGTAAATCAGTAATGCGCGTTTTCATCCCCCGAAAAATATCCCCGACAAATTATCCCACGCACAAAACATCCTCCAACAAAATATCTTCTAAAACCTAACCTAACCTTACAGGACGTGTCTGTTATTTTTGTCCCATTTTACTATTTTTAAACAATAATTTATGGTATTTATGGGATGTCTGTATTGTTTTGTGTTACATTTTTTGTTAGGTTAGGACAAGTTATGTTTGGTTAGGTCAGGTTCTAGTAAATATTTTGATGGGGGATATTTTGTCCGTAGGTTATTTTATCGGGATATTTTGTCGCGGGATGAAGAGCCGCGGAATCATATAAATCAACTGTTTCCTATTTTGAGATAATATTGTATAATAAAAGGTAAAACAAATTATAGAGTATAACGTACCAACGACATGCATGTAGCTTGTCTTCATAGAAGTGTGAAATGACGGGGCATCAGCAATAACCTCGCAGCGGTAGCGGCCGGACTGCGAGGGTAGCACGGAGCGCAGGACTACTGTCGCAGGACCAGACCTGCCCACCTGCAGAATTCAGTCATGTTATATTAGGCGATATAGCAGAATAAAGTTAATAGGTGTTATTATGGAACCGCATACAGTAATATATATTTATGAAGGCATCACTATTATTCCCGTGTGGTAGCGAACGACGCAGCTATTTTGAATCGCAGAATCATTCTTATTGGCTCCTCACACGCCAATAGCGATCCCACAATATTTCCACCTAGTCACCGACTGCCGGTACAAATTAAAAGGAACCATTCTGTTTCGGATTGCCGACAACGTAACAGCTCATAAATCGCTACTTGTTCGCTTCCACTATTCCTAACGAATATTTTTAAAAATATAAATATGGTAATGGAAATTACGGCTGTAAATTGTTATAATACACTTGTAAGTACAGAGTTAATGCTTGTTTGATTTATACGCAATCTTCCCATAAAAAAATGAAAACATTAAAAACATCCCACAATATTCAATGCCCAGAGTTGCTAAGAATCATTTTAATGTACCTGCGCGCTCCACACGCTCTTATGTCAAAGTGGATCAACCCTAAACAAACTGTAAAAAATTCCTTCCCTGAACAGTCTATGTAATAATTACGATAAAATGACATCAAAAGCGGACATTTTCAATTTCTATTTGTATAAATATAAAAAAGGCCATAAATATTCCCCAAACGAATACCAAACAAATGCAAACACCCAGCAGTTTTTTTGGACCTCATACTTTCAATCGTTTACCGAAAACAATTCAAGTGACAACTAAACAACCTCAATATAAAAAGATAAAATATAACTGTCGATTTCCCAAAAACTAATGAATAAATAAAAAAAAAGTAATTACATCAACGTCCACCCCGAGCACGGCGAACACCCTCGTGTGCGGAAGCTCCTTTGGTATGTAGCGGAAGAACTCCTCGCGGCCATTGTACCACTTGACGCTGTAGAGCACGTCCTGCTCCAGGTCATAGCGGCACTGCAGCGATACCGTGTCGCCGGCCGCCACCGCCTCCGGCACCGACACCCGCACGTCTCTCAAGCCACCGGCACCTGGAAAATACAGTAAGTAGTGAGCTTCACATATTATGATAGCCTGGCATGGACCCCATGAAAATATCAACATTGAAACGATAAAGGTGTTTTATCAACAATAACTGGAAGCATCGGTTTGGTATATATATATAAATATATTTTTTTATTAGAATACCGCACAAGACTCCCAACTGCTCCCGTCTGAAGCCAGTGAGACTGTGGCATCCTCAATTGGAGTATGTTGTGAGGCTGAAGGTAGTGGGGAAGGGAAGGAGACAAGGAAGAGGAAAGTGGGAAGTACCTTGCTATTCAGATCTGGTCTGGTAACTATCTATATATGTTTTTTTTTTCAAATAATCTTAGATGATTTTTCCAAAAAAAGCTTTCCTATCACTCTCATCTTCCTCTTCTATTATTGCTCTAATCTTTGAGGGGGAGGTCGAATTTTTGAGGGAGAGGTCGATTCAGGCGGTTGCTGACGGTTTCACCTCTTCCTCGCATTCGATAAATGCTGGCGTCCCACAGAGATCGGTTATGTCAACGACTTTGTTTCTGTTGCACATCAATGACCTCTTGCATTATGCACCGATTCATTGTTACGCAGATGACAGTGCAGTCCATGATAGCTTTTTGTTTGACAAGCCCCCAAAGGGTACACAAACTTGACAAACTCCAATAGCTCGGAGGGCTTTGAAGCAAAGAATGGACGGTGACCTCGAGAGTGTTTTCTCTTGGGGTAAGAATAACCTAGTCGAATTTAATGTTTCAAAGACCCAATCATGTTTGATAACGTCTAAAAGGGATCGAAATGAAAATCTTGTCTCCTTAAACGGAAGCAATCTTCCGAACAGGACCTCCATCGATATGCTTGGTGAAACTCTAAGTGACCAGCTCAGGTACAGGGGCTCCATCGAAACCAGAGTTAAGTTAGCCTCTCAGAAACTGGGCGTACTGTACTTATTATTATAAATTCTTACAATCTCATCACTTAAATAACTTTTACAATGTTAGCCATTCAAGCACCGCTGGCGTTGTTTGTTGAACCCCGCACAATTATATAACACGCAAATACTATCAGTCTCGTGATTGAGAACCCGCCACAGATCATACTCTCTGTTTTATTATTGTACTATAATGTTTGTTTGAGAGGCAATTTGTTACACGTACGTGCTCTACCTAGTTGTAACCAGCTGTGAGCACCCGAAGGAGCCTTGAGCAAAATACTGACCAGGGTAAGTTTGTGGCACGAACAGGGCCGGATTAAGCATGTCGGGGCCCGTAGGCAGTGCACGTCTCGGGGCCCCTACCTACACCTTTTTCAAACTATCAAAAATATTTTTCTACCACAACGTATTTTTATTCATAATTTTTTTTATTTATTTTTTTTTTTTTTAAATTCTTTTTTTTTATATGAATACCGCACAAGAGTCTCAACTACTCCCGTCTGGAGCTAGTGAGACAATGTCATCCCCAATTGGGGTATGTTTTTGCTGAAGGTAGTGGGGATGGGAAGGAGATAGGGAGGAGGAAGGTGAGGAAGTACCTGGCTATTCAAATCTGATCACCAAAAACGGCTAAAGCCATTTCAGGCAACGTTTCAATTTTGAATGGTGGTCTTACACCAGGGCGATACTGAGAGTATCTTCCACTCTGGAACGTGCCGTAAATATACTATATGTATATTATTTTAAATGAGTAAATTGTGAATAACCCAATTTAATCAAATAAAATGTATTTGCCACGCCGGGATTCGATCCCGCGACCTTCGAAATGCGAGTCAAGAGCCTTACCGCTTGACTAAGCCGGCCGGCTACGAAGTAATGCCATCATCCCATCCAATACTCATCCTCACTCCAATACTCATCCTCACCGCATACTTCTGAAAAAACTCCTGCAGATTGAAATAAAGGGGATTCCGCTTGAATGGTTCAAGAGCTACCTAATAAACAGATCCCAGTCAACTATTATCAATTCCGCTAAAGAATACAGAAGTTCAAGTTTACCAATCACGTATGGCGTGCCCCAAGGCAGTGTATTAGGCCCACTTCTCTTTCTTTAACTTTCATTAACTCTTTATGCAATTTGAATACTGGTGGCACTATAATATCTTTCGCTGATGACACAGTTATTGTATTTGAAGGTGAAAATTTGAATTCAACCTTTGAAAAAGCAAAATATGGCATAAATGTAGTGAAACACTGGTTAGATTCCAACCTCCTTACTCTTAATATTGATAAAACAAAATACCTAATTTTTTCTATACAGAAACCAAATCTCCCCCAAAACTGTCATAAACTTACCATACATTCGTGTTCACAGAACCCTAACACGCCTACATCACTTCACAAAAACTGTTCATGCAATGACCTAAAAATATCAAACGAAATTAAGTACTTAGGGGTTATTATTGACGATCACCTGCGTTGGGAGGCACACATCAATTCTACAACAAAAAAACTTCGCAAATTATGTTACATTTTCTACTCTCTCAGATCTATTCTTAACTTCCAAACACTGAGATGTGTTTACTTTGCACTTTTTCAATCAATTGCTACGTATGGTATTGTGGGATGGGGAAGGTGTGCAATATCAATTCTATATCCCATAGTCCTAATTCAAAAACTTCTGCTAAGGATAATATTCAAATGTAACCCATCACACCCATCAGAACCACTTTATAAAAAATTCACAGTGTTAGACATTCGACAATTATATATAAAGGCAATTCTCATATTCCTATGGAAAAATGATTTGATGGAAAAAACACAAAACAAAATTCACACTCGGTACTCGTCACACCTAAAATGCATAATTCCTACGATTAAAACAACTTTCGCACAGCGACAGTTCTCCTATATTGCCCCCAAAATGTTCAACTCACTGAGTATTGATACTAGGAAATCGAAAACTGATAAGCTTTATAGCAAAAGTGTACAGGATTGGTTATTTACAAAGGGGAGGAACTATTTTAAAAAATGCCTGAAGTCAATGAGTTAAGTTTACTTTAAAGTTAGTAAATTTGCTTTATCACTATTATTTAAAAATTTTATTACATTCAAATTCAAAAAAAAAAAAAATCTTTTGATAATTATCATAATAATATTTATATTTGGATGACTTATTTTCAACATCTCCACAAGTAGAGTCATTATTTATTTATCTACTTATCATGTATTTACGTACCTATTTTAGTCGACCTCCATAGTCCAGTGGCTAAGACTCTTGACTCACATTCCGGAGGTCGCGGGTTCGAACCCGGCATGCGCAAATAAATTTTATTTGATTAATTTGTGTTATTTCACAATTAATTCATTTAAAATAATATATAGTATATTTGCGGCATGCTCCAGAGTGGAAGATACTATTAGTATCGCCCTGGTGTAAGACCACCATTCAGAATTGAAACGTTGCTTGAAAATGGCTTTAGCCGTGTTTAGTGACCAGATCTGAATAGCCAGGTACTTCCCAACCTTCCTCTTCCCCACCTCCTTCCCCTCCCCACTACCTTCAGCCTCACAACATACCCCAATTGGGGATGCCATAGTCTCACTGGCTCCAGACGGGAGCAGTTGAGATTCTTGTGTGGTAATCACTGTAAAAAAAAAAAAAAAAATTTAGCAAAACAGCAGCCTACAATAAGAATAGTTTATTTATATGTTTATTATTATATAAATCTACCTTATTGAAACCACTTAAAGGAGTCGTTGTTATATAAAAACATTGTACCTAACTAAACTATATATTAATTAACCAATAACAATTCTTACATTTATATAATTATATATTAATAATTCGACTACCATAATACGGGCATGTGCCTAGCATGGTAGTCGAACCACCTGTAAAAATTGTATAAAAAGTTATATAATGAATACAGAAAAAAAAAAAAAAATAAAATAAAAATAAAAAAATTGAAACGAATACAATACAATAATTCTTTATTAGACATAAAAAGGCACAGATATACACGGTGTCCGGAAACTCGTAGTACAAGCGGGAAACTGGGCAATCTACATCACAATTATTGGAGTCGATTCGTGATATATTTTTTTGGTTTGAGCTTTCGTTTTCGAGTAAATCGGGTCCGAAGTTGGAATTTTTTTGGTCAAATTTGAAAAAATCGAACATTAGGGGCTAAATATCAGAAAACAAGTTTTTTGTGTAATATCTTTTAAAATGCATCGAATGTTAAACCAGGCTCAAAAGTTTTTTTAACCCTTTAGTTGCCGAAAAAATTGAAAAAAAGTAAAAAAATAATAAAAAATCGATGCTCAGATCGAAAAAATTTTTTTTTTGGGTTCTCTGTGTGATGTAGATTCACTAGTTTCCCTCTTGTACTACAAGTTTCTGGACACGTTGTAGAAACAAAAATATATTTAAAAAAAACGGTACTATGAGCGGTCTTATCACTCTTGTGATCTCTTCCAGACCACCTTGGTATGGAGATAAGCTTGTATAACATTTATATTTTAAACACATAATTAGAAATAAAAAGTAAAAAAAAAACTGAAAAAAATAAATACCAATAAAAGCCACACTCGGCACCTACCTGATACTAAGTAATGCTGCTTAACGAATAAAAGTAATGTAAAGAAAAATACAACAATGTTTTTAGATTTTCACGGACAAAAGTTTTTTGTTATTAGTTTTTGGGATGTTATGCCGTGTTGCGCTACCTCCTTCTTTGGTTACACGGCGTAACACCCAAAAAACTAATAACAAAAATACAATGATGTTTAAATATTAACTCTTCTAACTTTTTTAGATACAAAATCGTTTAAAACATCTTGAAAGTTGACCTTTTCCAAAATATCATTTTCAATCGACATTATCGCCAATGAATTTAACTTACTACTTAGGTAGGTACTATTAGGCGGATGGAGAGAAAATGAAAACGGCACGAGATGAAATAGTAAGAATTTTCATAATATCTTCACAAGAAAAACTTAACAAAAAAAACTTCACACTCGTCAAATTCTATAATATTAAATGAAATAAATACTTATGTTAAATAAAATCTGGTCTGATAGAGAGTCAAACCATTGAAGCAAGTCATTTTTTCTCGGGGCGCGGGGCCCCCAGCCGATGCGGGGCCCCCAGCCGATGCGGGGCCCCTAGGCAGTTGCCTACTCTGCCTTAGGGATAATCCGGTACTGGGCACGAAGGAAAGCAGGGATAGAATATTGCATTGTATTGGCACAATACATCAAAACAACTCAACTGGGCACAATTGGGCATTGCTTACTAAGCCAGTACGCAGGGGCGTAGGTATATCTCCGCTCTAACTTTGAAACTTTCCAAAAAAGATCCAAATTCTTATAGATGAAGCTGAATTGTAGATAGTAATTTAGATTTCTTGCCATCTCTCGGTCTCTACCGTATATTCGTACCTCGTACACAAACGGGAGCTATTCCCACTTGCTACGTATTATTATTTACTTTATCCACAAGTTTATCCTGCATATTTTTCATCAAAAAGCCATTGAACATTGAATTCCAAACGTGAAAAATGTGTCAACAATTCGTTAAGAAAATGAGGTGATTGTACAAAACATTAACATTCAGTTAAATTTATCCCTAAATCGATTTAAGTGACGTTTGATATTCTTTTTCAACTCATGTTTTCAATTCATCGACGGAACAGACCCAGTGTTTTTGTGTTATTATCAATTGTCTTTCTCAAAACAAAAATATTTAAATATGAACCCTTGAGTTTTTCTTTTTAAATGTAAGCAGAAAACTGTAAAATTCGTTAACATTTTTCAGCTTCCAAGCATTTTTATTTTTTAAATAATTTATTGAGCGAATGAATTAACAGACTAGGTCGAGTGCAATTACATTGTCTATGATAGACAAATGGTAATGAACTTCCTTTGCCTTTAGTTCGATTTCGGTTCATCCGTGGTTAAGTTGAAGACAAAATCTTTTTTTGGAGAAGACCCGAAAATATCGATTTTATCGACGTAGGGATTGGTTTATTCATGCCAGTATGATTTCACCGCTCAGCGTGAGAAGGTTGTTAGTGCGTTAAGCTAAAAATTATGTTTGTTACTATTAAACGATGAAATAATGCAGTGCGAAATTTTGTAAAAACCATTCAAGAGGAAAGTTAAAAACTAACGATTGCGTAACTTTTCTCATGAAGGTATTTTTATTGTTGTTGTTTTTTTTTAACTAATATATCGCTCCTGTTTCTGCCACGTATTTCATATGCGTTTCATCGCAGTGGACTTCCATAAAGAAAAAATACTCGAAGAGAAAAGATGAAAGCAACTTGCGATAATGGGCTTTAAAGAAAGTTACTTTAGAGTTTAGAAAGCTTTAGAAAGTTTCTAAAGTTACTTAGCACGTTGAATTGTCAGATGGAACATTGTCAATCCAAAGGTCCATACGCCAATCTGATAATTATACAAATAAACAAAACAAACATCAAACAATATTTTTATTATATAGTGTACCTTGCCTGACTTGTAAAATATTATTTTCTAAATTAGACATTTGTTCATTTCTTTTGTTTCACTTCACAACCAGTTTTATTCAAGGTCAAAAATGTTTAAAATTTTTAATTAGCACCACCTATTGTTAATTTGACTTTAACAAGTGTACAGCGATCAATGGGCATGTCAATTTGAAATTCCCCTCTGCACCGCAGGCTTCCGTCCCCGAAATTAGTAATAAAAGTTCGTAGGAAATGTTTGTACGACCACCTCCGCTCCCTTCTTTCCTCCTTTGTTTGTGGTCTCACCACCTTTCCTCTCCTTATCCTATATTATTAAGCAAATCAATTATTGTTTTATCGCACCGCAGTGAACGAAAATGAAAAGAACCAGCACAACCAATACCGGTAATTAGTCTTTACGCAAATTGTCCAAAACATTTGACAGTTGATGTCGACAAAAATGTTGTTAGTTTTTGAACCGGTTTGCTACCTTGATAAGCTTGCCTACAAGTCGATAAAAAAATGTTCACTTATATTTGGAAAGGAAATCAAAAGTATTTTGGTAAATACGCATAGAGACCTCACGTATATTTTTATTTTTATCTTAATTTTCTTCCAAGATTAAGATATCAATTTTAGTTTAAATTCCTGCCACCTTGGAACAGGCTCAGCCTAGTGAGGCAGTATATACCAAAAAAATGTATATTGTATTTTGATATATTATTTAATTTATTATAATATATTATATTTGTGGTTGATATATTATTTAATATGTAATATCTTGGTTAAAAAAATAATAAAAAATAATACGGAACTTTCGTTGCACGTTCGTTGGTTCTTGTTATCGATGTTTGATGCACGGATAATACGGAATATTCTTTTTTTAAACGACTTCAAAAAGGAGGAGGTTCTCAATTCGAGTGCATTTTTTAATTTTTTTTTTAATGTTTGTTACCTCAGAACTTTTGACTGGGTGAACCGATATTAATTATTCTTTTTTATTTGAAATCTGGTGCTTCCCGTGTGGTTCCATTTTAATTTGGTCCAATTCCGAGAATGGCATCCATGAGAAAACCATATAAGACTTAAATGTGCATTAAGTATGTGCGCGACAAATTGACGAATAACTCAATATTACGCCAACCGATTTCGATGATTTTTTTTTTGGAAAGGATGTACTTTAAGGGTAGTTTTATGAGAGTTTTGTTTAGTTCTGATTATAGGATCCATGACAAAGTAACGGTCTCTTCAATTCTTAGGAGCAAATTAACGATACTCGGCCGAATCTCTTAATTTGACCATAACGTCGCGTCGTTATGGTCAAATTATGTCTGTCTCATATGAGCAACACATTTAATAGGTCTACCCATATTCAAACAAATTAGTTAGTGTACTTCAGATTCACTAAAAATCAAAAAATAAACAAAACAAAAAAACGACTTCAGAAAATAATTTCGTATTCTTCTACAACTTCATAATCAACTTACTTTTTCTACTCATCAATATGTAGGTACAGTTGTTATTTTGGAGTCGGTGTCAGCAAAGGTACCCGGCCCGGCGTGTTCACTTGACAGCTCCCCTCACGCCGCGACCCCGCTCTCGCCTCTCGCCTCGTCAAGTCGCTCGTGCGACACAAGTACATCTCACCAATAACTATGTAGGTATATATGTAGTTACAAACCTACCTTGACTGACACCGACTCCAAAAATAACAATTGTACCTACATATTGATGAGTAGAAAAAGTAAGTTGATTATGAAGTTGTAGAAGAATACGAAATTATTTTTTTACTTTTTAGTGCATTTTTTGAAGTCGTTTTTTGGTTTTGTTAAATTTTTTGTTTATTAACTAATAGAAAATCAAATATGAAATTTTTTTGTCGAAAGTACCAATCTTATAAAATAAACTCTCGTCAAAATAAAAACAAAAGTACCTACTTCGAATTATTGGATTGAGGTTCAAACTACGAAAGCTGCATGAAACCATAATTTAGATGTACATCCCAGTTTTTTAATAGTTAGTTTGGCAAAGCAGGGTTTGTCTAGCAGTCTAGCGGGTATTTGTAATTATTCTAATACATTTCTTTCAATGTTCTGCTGTTGTAAATACAGCTACAAACTTGTCAATAATGCATATACACTTCACAGCGTGAATAAATTGTTTTACATGGCAATCATATTTTTTCTATGATTGGCAGCATTAATTGATTGATTGTCTATGAAATGTTAAATAAAGACGGTAAATATAAAAACGTCGTTACTGCGTAGTGCGTAATTGAATAAATTTTAACTAAATTAAAATGTTAAATGCATATTTTTTTATTAAGATCCACATTATTAATTTTTGACCTTTTTTAACTCAAATCCATTGGTGGAATTCGGTCCTCACATTTTTCATACTCAACTACTTCTAGCGCCTGCACTATAAGCCTGGAAAAAAATTAAGTTTAAGGTCTATAAAAAACACTTTCAAGTTCAAACTCTCCTATTTATAAACCTCTTTTCGGATATGGTTTTATTGTTTAATGTGGCAAATTCAGTTTCTTTTATAATAATTTCACCCCTACATTTTTATTTTGATTAAAAATTCGTTCACCACAATTTTTATTTTTTTTATTTTTCATTTCATAATTTTTTTTTTTACACTAATTAAATCAAATGATTTATCAAATAAAATCAAGACATATAAAGGGTGTAACTTTTCCAAGTTAGCTCTCACACTCGTTTTTTTTAAAGAGAGGATCGCCAGGAGCCCTATACTCTCTGAATCTATTGGGTAAACATAAAATTATGGTGCTATTTTAATTATTTTAGGAAAAACTCTTTTTGCAAGTTATGCTTTAAAATAATACAACGAATAGTTTGTTTGTGCCCGTACCATGATTTAAAATATAGGTTACGAGACAATGCGGATGGTTTCGCTGAACTAGGTCCATTAGACATTCTTGAGATTTACTGCGTTTATGTATATGCCCAACGTGAATATTAGAAAAAGCAAATACAAATACGTTCTCATGGCAACGTAAAACACAAGAATAGCATCTACAGCTTCTGACTAGCAACAGGCAGTCCCGACGAGAGACAGTGAGCAGTGACAATAAGAATATAACCTCAAATTTGTACCTTGCATTTCCCCTGTGTTGAGCGAACAAATACCATACAAATTACAAACACTAAACAATGCTATCAACGGCTTACGAACAAAAATACCGCGCTGTGATTGGTTATTGAATTTGGATCGCACCCATTCGTCGTAAAACACGGTAAAAGATATATGGAAAAATAGATCTTACGTTTAAACTAAATATATGGAATTTGTAAAAAAATTCTGTAACTGACTATAAATTCGTGAGCCGTTGATACCAACCTGATGCGTGCGCATCCTGTTTCTTTGGAAAGTGTTGCTAGAGCGTAATATTATTTCGTACTATGGGTAATTTTTAAACGATTCAGGGAATATTATAACTAAATTTTAATACAATATTTATTTTCTCACGGCGCCCCTTAGGAGTTGGCGCCAGGTTTTTTGCACGTTTTTGAACGTATGGCAGATCCGGCGCTGGAGCTGGCACAAAACCGAGATGAGTGGAGGAAGACTCTTGAGGAGCCCAAGACCCACCAGGGGTTGTAAAGCCAATAGTGATGATGATGATGATTACTCACTGATAATGTAGCTTTCTATTGGTGAAAGAATTTTGAAAATAGGTTTAGTGGTTTAGGAGTGAAAGCGTAACAAACAAACACACGCACTTTCGCATTTATAATGTTAGTACCTATGGATTAGTTCAACATTAAAATTACAAAAAAATCAGGAAATATGATTGTAGCCCTAATAAACATACAAAAATGGACGAACAATAAACTCTTTCTTTGGTACAACACACGTAGTATCAGGTCGCACCACACAAAAGGATTTGTTGGTACCAGTAAAAGTTTATCTCCAGCGGATAAGCCCACACATACACTCCTACACCTAGCGCATAGCGGCTTGAAACATGTTCCGGATGGATTCGTTTGAATTCGGCTACGAAACTCCCGAAGACTTTAGTCACGTAAGGTGTTGGCTTCTCGGAAACTTTTCCTAAACAGCATACCTACATTCTAGCTTCATTATAGTGATAAAACTACAATAATTGATTCGTTTTGTTCTAACAAAATGGATCAGTTGACTGTAAACACAGAACAGAAACATTATTTTCAATTTGGGAGGCGAGTATGGGTACCGTCGTCCCGGGAACCATTTATTGGACGACCAACACCCCTGCCATAGGTCACCCCGAGTGGTTAGCTACGTTTGTTGACTTAGCAGGGGTGCCCGGATTCATATGGTCAGGTTTACCTACCGCATGGCGCGGGTCCGATCGGGAGAGCTTGGTTCAGGGAGACCTAATATAGATCTCTCCAGCCGGACTCTCTCGACCCATTGCCTTGAATTGCAGTGAGAGAGATGAATTCATACTTCCATTACTCTTTGACACATTGATCTCCAGATTCCTAGCCACCCCTCATACATTTTTCCTTCCCAGAACTTCCTCTCCGCCCTTTCCTTTAAAAAAAACCTCCACGTCCGTCCACACCATCCCCAAAGATGACATAGGTCCTGAGGGAAATGTTTTTTTCCTCAGTGCCTCCTGTGTGGATTTAATGTAAAAAAGTATCTTTTGCGTAGTAAAGTGTACAGAAATAGTAATAATGAATAAGTATTAAGGGCCCGCAACCCGAATATCTACCGATTTATTAGATATTTATCTTAAACATGGTACGTTTTAAAGCTCTTAAAATAATAAAATGTTAAAAAATGCGCAAATGCGAATTGATTATTAGTAAGTTTGCATTTTGCATACTTATTTTTTATTCCCAAAAATATGAATAATTTTTTCACTAAAGAATTAGATGATTCTCTTAATATTGCGGAACATATTTGTCACACTTTAAATGATTGTAATAACATTGTAGATAAATTACCGAATTCATTCTCAATATTACATCTAAATATCAGATCAATGAAACGAAATTTTAATGAATTCTTACTTTCAATTAATTTACTAAATCAAAAACCGGACGTTATAGTGTTAACTGAAGCGTTCACCAACTATTACAATAAATTTTGTATACCTAATTATAGCTACTTTATGACACACTCTCCTATAAATCGAAGTAGTGGTATTGTTGTATTTGTTAAATCCTGTTATTCAAACATCACAGTGGAAGAAGTACCTATGCAGCGAGTTAATTGCTTAGATATTATTGTAACTGTAAATAAAATATGTTTTAACATTATCGCAATTTATAGAACGCACGGATCAAATGAATATGTATTCATGGATGAATTAAGAAGCATTATTTTAACAAAAAAAAATAAACAGAACATAACACTGATTGGCGATTTTAACTTGGATGTTTCTAACGAAAATAATAACAAAATAAAAACTGAATTTATCAATCTTATGTCAGAAACGAATTTTAAATTATGCATAAAAAATTATACTAGAGAAATTTCGGGTCAACGTCCTTCATGTATTGATCACATTTGGTGCAATACTAAAAATACTGACAAATTACTTACGATAATATTAAAAAATAATATTACTGATCATCACACTTGCATCTCTATACAACAACTTAATAATAATAAACACAAAATTTCAGAAAGCAGTAATTTTACAAAAAAATCACTCAACCATAATAAATTAAATATAAAAATAAGCGCGGAAACGCGGAAACCCGTATTAGAATCTACATGTGCTGAAACATGCGCAAATATTTTTAATAATATTCTCTACAATTATATTACAGCATCGACTGATATTAAAACTATACAGATTAAAGCAAAATTCAAAAAAATAAAACCATGGATTTCACATGGCTTAGTCGTGTCTATTAGAAAAAAAGAAGAATTATATCGCCTGATAAAGAAATTTCCCTTAGATAAAAAAATATTTACATATTACAAAAAATATAGGAACAAATTAACCTCTTTAATAAAAATAACTAAAGAAAACTATTACAAAAATGAAATTGACCTGGCTAAACAAAATGTAAAACAAGTTTGGAAAACAATAAATGAAATAAATAGTAGAAAAAACAAAAAAACTCTTATTAAAAAAATTTATATCGGAAAACACTCTGTTGACGCCATAAGGGAACCGACAAAATGTGCTAATGCCTTTAATAAATATTTTGCTAACGTCGGACAAAATTTAGCTACACGGATCGATGAAAATTATAAAATAGATAATTTTGAGAAGGATTGTCATAAACAAAATAACCTATCTGCTTTCCAGCCAGTAACAACAAATGACATAAAAAATATTATAAATGAATTAAAAGGTGGATCTGCACCAGGATTTGATGGAGTTACAGTGGAAATATTGAAGAAATACAACAGTTTTTTAAGCATTCCTATTGCACACATTATAAATATTAGCTTAAATAGTGGAATATTCCCTTCAATTTATAAAAAATCTATCGTAACACCCGTTTTCAAATCAGGCAGCCCTGAAGAAATATCAAATTATCGACCCATATCTCTTGTCTCAAACATTGCAAAAAATTTTGAAAAGATCGTAAAAAAGCAACTCATGTACTACATTGAAAATAATAAAATACTTAGTCGTAGCCAATTTGGATTTAGAGAGAAACTAAGTACTCATGATGCCATTGCTGAACTTACCTCAACTATTTACAACGCATTAGACAAAAAAAACAAATGCCTTGGCATTTTCATTGATTTGCGCAAGGCTTTTGATAGTATCTCCCACACAAAACTAATTAATAAATTAAATGATATCGGTATTAAATGGGAAGGTTAGGTATTGGCTGCAAAGTTATCTAACTCAAAGAAATCAAAAAGTAAAATTAAATAACTCACTAAGTGTAGATGAAACTTTAGAATTTGGAATCCCCCAGGGGACTGTTATTGGACCAATTTTATTTATAATATACGTAAACCAAATGTTTAAATTGTCACTTAATGGTAAACTTATATCTTTTGCTGACGACACTGCAATAATTATCGAAAAAAAGACGTGGAACGATATTACCAATGCAGCCAATCAAGACATGAAGGTTATAAAAAATTGGTTCGATAACAATTTATTATCACTCAACACAGAAAAAACTTATTATATTCCATTCTCTCTACAAGAAGATGTGCCAAATAATTTAATTAACATAACAATTCATTCCAAAAATTGTGCAAATAACGGTATATGTAATACGGACTGCGCTAAGCAAAATCATAAATCTAATATAAAATATCTTGGAATCTTAATAGATAAAAATGTTAAATGGAAAGATCATATCAATCTCACTGTGGAAAGAATAAGAAAACTTATCTATGTTTTCTATAACATACGAAATATTTTACACAAAAATACTATAAAAATTATATATTATGCATTAATTCAGTCCATATTACAGTACGGCATTATTGGGTGGGGAGGGGCCTTTAAGGCTTCCTTACAGCCCATAATTATAATCCAAAGAATAATTATTAAAGTCATCCCCAGGAAACCTTACGACTACCCTACTCTAGAAATATTTCGGGAATTTAACGTACCAACGATAACAGAATTATATAAGAGAAACGCCTTATATCAAATCTATAAAGAATACTTTAATAAAAAAATTCACCCCCCCCTTAGTATAAGCAATAGATTTAAAACTAATGGCTTAATAGCCATCCCTATACTTAGGACGACAACAGCTCAGCATCACTATATGTATTTAGGTGTAAGATGGTACAATATATTATTATCCAAAAACAAACTTAATTTAACCGAAACACGTAAATATGAACAATTCAAAAAGCAAATAAAGTCCCTGAAATTGGATAATGATATATTGTACCCTTAATTGAACTTAATTGAATTTAATTTAAAATTACCCACACTTCAACTGTAATATTAAATATGTACTTTAAAAAAATGTTATTTCCTTCTATAGCTATTTTTTTTCTAAATTATGAACCAATGTTAAATAGTGTTTGTATTTATTTTATTGTTTATTAAGTTCTTTGAACACTGTTCACATTTCATTAGAACATTATATACTTTTTTTTAACATGTAAATACTCCTCCCATAAACACGAGCTCCTATTGCTCAACTTATGGTGTAGTAGAATAATAAAAAAAAAATATTGTATAACCTTGTTATGTATCATTTGTAATGTAAAAACAAAAAAATTCTTGAAATAAATAAATAAAAAAAAATAAAAAAAATATATGTTATTCGTGAAGATAATATCTAGACTTTGAATTCCCTCCATAGAAAAAAATCGCAAAGTATGCTCCAAAAATTATAATTAACAGGTTGGTGTCAGTTATTTTACAAGTTTTTTTTGCTATAAAACAGAAGTTGTCATCTAGAAAATTAACCACCAAACACAATAACATCGAACATCTTTTTGTGCAAGTAACGACTCCTCTCGAGAAAATTATATTTGGAACGGCCTATCTACCACCAATTTCTGACCCTCAAACATACAGAAACCATTGTGAAGACATCGAAACAATTCCCTCAAAATATTCTCACTCGAAAATTGTTATCGTTGGAGATTATAACTTACCAAACCTAACATGGAAAGCAAACAACTGTGGGCTCATCACAAACGAAAGTAAAAACGATCGTGCACGTGAAGTTTTGGACATGGTAAACTTTCTAAACTTTCACCAACATAATTTTATATATAATAATAACAATCGCTTATTAGACTTAGCTTTATCAAACTATCCTAAAATATCTGTAGAACTCTCAAATGACCTACTCCTACCAATAGATAATCACCACCCTCCCCTATACATTAAATTAAATATTAAATGCGATAATGAAAGAATACCTGTACAAAGAGTCCTAAGCTTTAAACGAGCCGACTTCGACTCCATTAACAGCCATCTCTCAAATACAGACTGGTCTTTTTTATCCGATGAAAACATTGATGAATCTATAGACCAACTTTATTTAAACTTTTCTAATACTATTAAATCCTATGTACCTTTTTATATACCGAGAAGCTATACCTACCCGGTTTGGTTCTCATCAGAGCTTATTACCTCTCTTCAGCAAAAAAAGAGTCAACACAAAAAATTCAAACACAGCAAATCCATAAGTGATTACATAATCTTTAGCGAAACCAGAAAAAAATGTAAAGATCTTTCCAAAAAATGTTACAAAAAGTATATAACCTCTATCGAGGACACTGCCTTTAAATCCAAAAATCTTTGGAAATTACTTAAAAAAATAAACGATGAAAACACAGAATACCCGCCAATAATGCAAATGAACGGAACCAGTGCAAACAATACACAGGACATTGTAAACCTTTTTTCGGATTTCTTCAAAAATGTATATGATGAAGAAACCCCAGATGACAAAATACCTGAATACAAATTTAGCAAGACTACACACTTAACAAATTGCCATATCACACAAAAACGCTGCGAACAGAAATTACTTTCCTTAGACACTGACAAATCCACTGGCCCAGACAACATTCCACCAATATTCCTCAAAAAATGTTCTAATACATTATCTAAACCACTCACATTATTATTCAACCGTCCCTTGACCCTTGAACACTTTCCAGACCGTTGGAAATCTAGCTTCATTACACCTATCTACAAAAAAGGAGACGACACTAATATAGCCAATTATCGCCCCATTTGTATACAGTCAGTACTACCTAAGCTTTTTGAATCACTGGTCCTTGATGAAATCTATCCCAAATTAATAAAATTAATTGGCCAAAAACAGCACGGTTTTATAAAAGGTAGATCTACCGCAACTAACTTAACACTATTTCAAAACTTCATAATACAATCTTTTGCAGAAAATAAACAAGTCGACTGCATATATACAGACTTTTCGAAGGCATTTGACAAAGTATCCCATAAACTACTAATTCAAAAACTATTTGCTCTAGGAATAAGGGATAACATGCTAAAATGGTTTACTAGCTATTTATTAAATCGTAAACTGTTCGTGAAAATAAAATCATGGATGTCGAAAGCTTTCTGGGCTACTAGTGGCCTACCACAAGGTCACCTTGGTCCGGTTTTGTTCCTCATTTTTATCAATGATATAACTAATTGCTTCAACGATGGCGAGGTATTGCTCTTTGCTGATGACATCAAGCTATACAAGAAAATAACTGATGTAAATCACTGCCACATACTTCAGTCAAATATTAGTAAGTTTAAAGATTCGTGCGTTCAAAATAATTTATTCTTAAATGTAGAAAAGTGCAAAACCTTGACTTTCTTCAGAAATAAAAATCCTGTTTTATTTGAATATTCCATCAATAACACAGCTTTAGAAAGAGTCACGGAAATGAGAGATCTTGGAATTATTTTGGATGAAAAACTAAGTTTCGCCAATCATATCCACCAAATTGTAAACAAAGGTATGAAAACACTAGGCTTCATATTAAGAACAACCAAAAACTTTAATTCCATTCAAGTCATTAAATTATTATATGTATCTCTAGTTAGAAGCCTAATGGAATATAACTCGGTAGTTTGGTCTCCATCTTACAAAATTCACATTAATAACATTGAGCGAATACAAAAAAAATTTCTGCGTTTTATAAATTTTAAATTAAATATCCCACTACAAGACTTGAAATATAATTTATTATTAAATATTTTAAAAATAAACACACTAGAAGACAGACGTAAAATAAACGACTTAACATTTTTATTCAAAATACTTAACTCTAAATTTGACTGTTGCAACTCATAAACTTACGAATACCGACAGTAACTACACGACAAAATACACTATTCTACTGTAGCATTCATAAGCGGAACTACATTGCACACTCTCCGATACAACGATTTCACCCTATGGGAAATCAGTACTTAGGTGATATTGACATATTTAGCATAAACTTGGCGAAATTTGTTGATATTGTGAAAAACTTATTCCAAAATTATTCCTAAACCTATCTGTTTTTCCTGAAAACCTATGAAATCGCTGTATTTTTGTATTTTTATGACTTGTGTGCTTTTTTATAAAATTTAATTTTTAATTTTTTTATTATTTTTGTATATGTTTAAAAATAATCTGTCATGAATTATTTGTACTACCAAAATGTAAAAACAAATGGCGGTAAATAAATAAATAAATAAAGTTATATGTATAAAAAAATTCACAGCGTTTCTTTAAATGCTGTTTAAGATAATGCCCGCGAGATTTTTGCTCTATTTTAAACGAGTCGCGTTTTATTAAACATTTTCGCAATTTTCACATCGATTTTGTCGCTGTAAATGTTAGCGCTCTCCTCTAATATTCGTAATTTCGTATCTCTCCATCTTCTTCTTTCCGAGCCCGGCCGCAGAGCCTTAAAAAGGAACTCAAAATATAGTACACGGAAAACTTTTAATACTGACCTAACATTGATACGAAATCTTGGAAATGCGCGATTTTAGGGTCAGAAAAGCGCGTGCCTGCCCGACCGCGCCTTTCACTACCTTTCGCTTACGGTGATATTCATGATCGTGACAAAATAATTTTAATTAGGTATTATTATAATTATCAGCCGATGTCTCTCCTCAGACTGCAAGAGGATCTTTCACCCCATTTCGTGGACACATTCCAGCCAGAATTCAAGAATTCTGTTACAAAATCAAATCACAAAACAATGATAAAAAAGTCGTACAATTTTTCAACAAACAATTCTGAAATATACTAATCACAGCACATTGCTCAAATAATAAATAAAATTTCCGACAAACGTACTTAATTAACCTTTGGATTGTGAACAAGAAAGATTTGTTGCCTAAAAAGGTTAAGGGGAGGGAATAAATCGTGCGTTTTCAGCAATTTTAGCCAACAGCAGTGCTAATGAAGTTGTTTCATTTGTAATGTCTGTGCGAAGATATAAAAAGAAATTAAATTAAACTAAAGTCTCGCCATTTATAACGGATTTTTTTTTTATGAATTGATCCTAATTTTTGAGTTGGATCCCGCCCAGAAAGACGTGTTTCTACCTATCCCTGCGAAAAATTAGATTTTTTTTTAAATTAGCCCCACGAGGGAGGCCCTGAGAAAAATATTTTCCCTCGGAGCCAGTGCCATCTTAGGGGATGCTGTGTGAAAGGACTTTTAACCCCTGTAACCTATTTTGTCGAAAGGTCAAAAATATTTTCGCTTTATAAAAAAGTACAAGTAAATGTAATATTTATCAGCGCATTCGAAAACTAAATATATTTTATTAGGCAAATGTATTACGAACATTATCGTCAAATCACTGTGTACTTTTTTTTTTTTTACATGAGCTCCACACAGGAGGCCCTGAGGAAAATAATTTCTCTCAGGGCCTATGTCATCTTTGGAGATGCTGTGTGGAGGGTTTTTTAAGGAAAGGACGGAGAGGAGAGTTCTGAGAAGGAAAAGGGTTTAAGGGGAATCTGGGGTTCAGTATGTCCTGGTCATCCGCCTCCAAGACCTAGACAAACCTCACCCCATGAACCCGGGCACCCCTGCTAAATCACCAAACGTAGCGAACCACTTGGGGTGACCTATGGCAGGGGTGTTGGTTATCCAATAAAGGTTCCCGGGGCGGCGGTACCCATTCCCGCCTCCCAAATTGTCTTATCGTAATTATGAAAAAATAATGAATAAAAAATTCCAAATGTTTAATATTTGATTTCATAACAGTTAATTGGGATTAACTGTGAATGATGAATACTTGGAGCAGGTGGATGAGTTTGTTTATCTGGGTAGTTTGTTCTGAGAGATGGGAAGGCTGATAGAGATATTGAAAGAAGGGTAAATGCCGGTAACTCCACTGATGGAGGACTGAATGCCGTTGGCGCTAATAAAAAACTGTCAAAAGAAGCGAAGCTAGCAGTCCACAATGGAGTCCTGATGTATGGCAGTGAGGCATGGAACTGGCAGAGGAAGGATGAAAGTAAACTGAATGCTGTTGAAATGAGATCCCTGAGGCGTATGTGTGGTAAAACCATGTATGATCGTGTTAGAAATGTGGATATCCGCAAAGAATGTAAGGCTGATGTAAGTATAATGAGCAAGATTAAAAAAGGGACCCTCAGATGGTTTGGGCACGTAGAGCGAATGAACGAAGAAAGTAGTGTAAAAAGAATATATGACGCAAATGTGAATGGTAGAAGAAGTCGGGGACGCCCGAGGAAGACATGGCACGATCAAGTGAATCAGATACTTGAGACAAGCCATGTCAAAAGTCAGAATAGTAGAAGAGTATGTATGAGACGATGTATGAATGTGAGTGAGGCAAAGAGCGTGTGCCAAGACCGAGTTTTTTGGCGGTCCGTCCTCTCTGGCTACCCCTGCGGGGAAACGGTGTGATGGTTAGTTAGTTAGTTAACTTTTAGATTTAAACATAAAGTTTTTTTCTGAAACTGTTTCGATCAAATTTCTAACCCTGATAGAGATACAATGAGATATACAATTAGGGAGACACAACGATTTCTATGAGACTTATATGAGTTGTTCCGAAAAGCGAACAATTTTACCTGAGCGGTTAAGGAAAGGAAAGACAGGATGTCCTAGGAAGGCTAAAGGTGTGAGGGGTGGTTAGAAATCTGCGAGGTCAGGATTGATAGACGTATGAAACGATTCCTCCAATTGCGGTGCAAGGCGATTGATCGAGGGAGTCCGGCTAGAGAGGTCAAAAGGGCACCCACAACCAGACTTTCTCGACCCCCACTTAGTAGGAGGGCAGATGCATCGCCGCCAAGACCTAGACAAACCTCACCCCATGAACCCGGGTACCCCTGCTATGTCACCAAACATAGCGAACTAATTGGGGGAGGTTAAAGATTAAATTAAATCAAATTAGGATAAATTTAAATTAGGCCAAGTATCTGACGATACTGACAATTCCTTCTCGTAAAAGTACGTTTCATTGTATTTTTTTATAAATAACTTCGTAGTGATTGGTCGTTTACTTTCTATATTTTTTTTTTTGTCTTGTGAGAAGTGTGACAAAAATGGCAATGTCATTGATTACAATTCACACTATCGATAGGCATAAACTTTAAAAAATATAAATCTATGCGGTAACCGACGAGTTCATCGAAAATCAATTCATCGAAAGCAAATTCATCGAAAACGAGTTCATCGAAAATCAATTCATTGAAAATCAGTTCATCGAATGATCAATTCATCGAATCGCCAATTCATCGAAAAACATTTTTTATGTAGATATTAGAGCTGCCAAAATAAAATACCCAAAAAGGTCTGTTTAACTGAGTTAAATGTGTTTAGCAACTGTCAGTTTCGTAGTGATAATGTAAAATTTATAGGTTATCTCTTCGATTTCCGATTGTCTGATACTGCAAAAAGGGGATATCTAAGAAACGGTGACCAGACAACTCATAATGAAACCAACTCATAAACAACTCAGAAAGGTCATTAAGAGTGAAGAGAAAAAAATATTTAAAACTTGGTTAAATAGGTTAAGTTAGGTTAGGTTAGGTTAGGTAAGGTTAGGTTAGGTTAGGTTAGGTTAGGTTAGTTTAGGTTGACCAATGCTTTTTTAACTTCTCGGTCCGCTCGGCATTTCTCTCAAATATCAACAAAATATATTTTTTCGATGAATTGGCAATTCAATGAATTGATCATTCGATGAATTGGTTTTCGATGAATTGATTTTCGATGAATTGGTTTTCGATGAACTCGTTTTCGATGAATTTGCTTTCGATGAATTGATTTTCGATGAATTGATTTTCGATGAATTCGTTTTCGATGAACTCGTCGTGAACCATCAATGCACATCCCGGATCAAATGTTCCACCACCAAGAACACAAGCTGATGTCGTCAATACAAAGAGTGATGTAAGACATGTACAATGTACGGCTACATTTGGAGCGCACAGCAATCCTGTGTTTATTATGTATGCAGATTTCGCCTGAAAGGATAATTGGAGCTTTGCCTATTCTCCAAAAGCGACTTGGCGAACCCGATCAGACTGCAATAGTCATTGCCAATACAAAGACGTTAGTAATTAAATAGCATGGCACTATCAATCTGGTAGTATTGCTTTCGCGTGATTTGTTTGCTAGTTAACTAGAAGAGATAAATTAAATATTTTTTTGGTATTCCTTAGCAAATAAAAGACCTGCCCCCTAGCACGGTTGATCGATAAGGATTGTATTGATAAGGATTGTATCGATAACTTTGGGTAATTTCTCATCGCTTCCTAGCATGACTGCAGATCGCCAACGAACACATAATAGTTCAAAATGACCAAGTGTTCTTAATACATTCGACGTCAACTGTTGTTTGCAGGTTTGCGATTTGCAGTTGTCCTGGTGAGAAGTTATCGAAACGTTGTAGGTTTTCTAGATTTTAGAAATATATTATAAGTTTGTTCAGCGCCCTTGGGGTGATTTTTCACAAAACGGCGCTATACAAATTATCAAAATATTATTAATATTATACAATCCTTATCAATTGCCCGTTTTAGGTGTCCTGTTCTTGTCATGAAATATTATTGAAACAATATTGTTCTTGCAAGACCAATATTCTTCTTCTTCCTTGCGCTGTCCCAACTCATTGCCTAGGTAGGCTGTTGGGGACGGCTCTTCTCGTTCTCAGGTTGAAATTTCTCCTGCTCTGGGTATCGCCTTCATCCGGGCCGTTTTTCTGTAGAATTTTGGCGCATTGAGTCTTCCAGGAGTTCTTCGGTCTTCCTCTGGATTGTCGATAAAGCTCCATAGACATTGCCTGCCTCACTGTGTGGTCCGATGGTCTCCGTCTTATGTGTCTATACCATCTCAACTGTCGTTCCTCCAGCTTACTATTTATGTCTGTGACACCCAGGTTACCACGAATGCGTGAACTTTTGATCTTTTCTTTTAATGATACTCCTGCCGACCATCTAAGCATTCGCATTTCTGCTGTTTCGAGTTGTCTAGAGTAGGAGTTGTACATAGTCCAGCATTCGGAACCATACATTATTGCGGGTCTTACAATAGTCTGGTATATCTTTCCTTTAAGTTTCATAGGCATTTTGGAGTCACACAATATTCCTGTTACGGATCTAAATTTAATCGATCCCACACCTATTCTATGGATGACATCCGCTGCACATCCTCCATCTCTGTGGATTAGTGAGCCCAGATACTTAAATGAATCACAGTTGGCTAATGTTACTCCATCCAGTTGCATCGAAGGAGTTACAGCATTTGTGTCTTCAAATGGCAAATAAAAATATTCAGTCTTTTTTCTGCTAATTTTTAGGCCATTATCCTCCAGAATCTTTCTCCACCTTTCCAGGCTATTCTGTAAGTCACAATGATTATCTGCTATCAGTACTACATCATCTGCAAAAAGCATAGTCTTGAGAATACTAATATTATTGCTATTATTTTGTATTATTTTCATTACTTTATAAAATTTATTAGTTTCAACACCGGCTTGACCTGGTGAGGTTAGGAGTTCAATTGTATAAAAAAACACCCACCATGTAAAGTTGTAAAGGAAAAATATATAAACAAATGATACCTACCTATTTTTTACTTTGATTTTGAGACTGAATGAGGACAATTCTATTTTTTTGAGAAAAATAGTTCCCTTCCGGGGCTACGTCATCTTTGGAGATACTGTGCGGAGGGTCTTTTTAGGAATGGAAGTAAAAGAACGAAGTGGGAAAGAAAAAGATATTAGAGGTAGGTAGGAATCTGGGAAAATGAACACGTTTCTTTGAACAGCGACAATAACGAAAGTTGGTATTATTAAAAAAGGTTTTTTGAAGAGTACCTACGTACTTGAGTTGAGTTTGCAATACACAATCCACTGTACAAATAAAAAATAAAAACGACAAGTAAAAATCAATGATGATCATATCTTTAGAATACAATAATTGAAAGAATCAAGGAGTTTTTTGTAAAAAACACGTAACAAACTAATATGATAAAATAAAAACATTAATTTTCAGCATATCGTTCATTTTTTTTAAAAATAAACATAAACTCATCGCTTTGCACCTCAATGGGAGGGGTGGATGCATACGTTCGTCACTCTTGGACCCACAGACCCTCAGTCTCCTACCCACCTCTCATTTCTTTTTCCATCCCAGAACTCTCCTTCCTTTCCTTTAAAAGACCCTCCACACTGCATTTCCAAAAATGACGTACGCCCCGAGGGAATTTTTTTCTATA
Organism: Limnephilus marmoratus; assembly: GCA_917880885.1. Lineage (NCBI taxonomy): Eukaryota > Metazoa > Arthropoda > Insecta > Trichoptera > Limnephilidae > Limnephilus > Limnephilus marmoratus. Next base: position 19,794,262 of record OU862908.1, read on the forward strand.
AGGCTTCCTTTGTGGAGCTGTTGTAAAAAAATGTTAAAATATTATTGAATTAAAATAACATTTAGCTTGGAAATGAAACATTTCTAATTGGCATTCACCTGTACGTGCTATTTTGTGGCAAAAATTGTATTGCAGCATATATCCGGCTGTCCATATAAAACAATGGTGGATCATGCACACAATACTCGTCTCATACAAAATAAAGGAATGAAAGTACCTGTGTTTCAAAACAAATATGGTCAAAGAACACTTGAATATAATATACCATTAATATTTAACAAATTGCCATATGAATTTAAAGAAAATTGCTCTATAACGAAATTCTCACTGATGTTAAAATCATGGCTATTAGGGAATAATCTTATGTATTAAGTTTATATTCTGTTCACTCTCACCATGTACTAATTTACAATTATGTTATTAATGACTAGTGTGGTATATACTCAACTGTCTAATGATATTTTAAAAAAAAAATCTTAATCTACATTTTTTCACCATAAAATACGGTCTCTGAATAATAATTATCAACATTGCATATCACATTATCACAATGTTTTAGTGCAGTGTTTTTCAACCTGTGGGTCGCGACCCCCTGGGGGGTCGCGAAGCCTCTACAAGGGGGTCGCAGGGGGTCCAAAGTAAAATATAAAAAAAAACAATAAAGCTCAAAAATATTTTTATTATGAATATATTAATTATAGGACATTGTGAAGTTAACATGAAATTTAAATTATAAAATTTCTATGGGTCAAAAATCGGTTAAGTCTCATACATATGTGAAGGTTGCGCCTGTTTTTCGTCAATCAATTAAGTCGTTTTCTAAATTTAATCGATTCCTATGTTTGTTTTTTATTTGGGCCATTGACGAAAACGTCAACTCGCACAAGTAAGAGGTGGCAAATGGAATCAAGCACTTCAAAGCTTCTGTGGTCAATTCTGGGTATTCTAATTTTCTTTTTAACCAAAAGTTACCGATTGACAGGGTCACGTTATTCCAGCCGTTCGACGTCAATCATAGCCCGCGTCGCCCTGTACCCCTGTACCCTTCGACAACCCCGCAACGCTCATTGTGTCTCGCTCTTTAACTCAACCACATTCGTCGGCACGGCGCGGCCTCGCTCGCCTCAGTCTTGAGTCGACATCGGCCCGGCCTGTACGTTGTACGAATGGGCGATAGCTCTACCTACTATTCCTTGGAGACGTTTGGCGAATTAGTTAGACAGCAATTTCCCTGATATGTCCGAAAATTTAGCGGTCTGTCAGAGAAATTGGAAATAGTCAGGAATTTCGAAAAATATTTAAAAAAAATTAAAGAATTTTGTGGGCAACGGAATTTACAGGATTACGGATTTCCTGGCAGAATCAAATAGAATGCCAAAACATGATTATACAGGCGAAATTGCCCTGAAAAATTCACAACCTGAAATTCTCTACCCACCCTCCTGTTGGTGTACACTGGGTTCATCTTTTTTCATTCTTTTTTCATTTCATTCAATTTGTGATTCCTGAATTTCTCTAGCCACCCCCCCCCCCCGCCAGGAACCATAGTCGTCAAAGGTAAATTGCAGGCGAAGGTTAGGGGGTCGCGAAATATTTTTTACATAATAAGGGGGTCGTGCCATGAAAAAGGTTGAAAAACGCTGTTTTAGTGTATATATATAAATATGTTTATGGTTAATATGTTGTTATATGTGTATGTTGTTGCCACGCTGACGCGTTGAGGATTATTTAATGTATTGTATTGTTTCAAGTTAATCTGTGGAACTGATCTCCTGCTTACAAGCTACTTTCAGTAGCTTAGCGGGTGTAAATTCCGATTGTATGCAATTTTATACAATAATAAAAAATAAAAAAATTATGTGTGTGAATGAGCTGTATATATCTACGAATAGTTTTACAGAAGTAAGGACAATTTGTACGTGTCTTATTTGCACGTAGAAAATCACATTGAAACAAACTTACACGCTGGCAAAATCAACTCCATATTGGCAGAACTTATTATTTTCGAAAGCTCGGGAATCTAATAAGGCATTAGCATCGAATGAAATTCTTTCCAAGGAAAAGTTTTTCCTACATATTCGATATTGTGTTATTCGCGAATCTTTCTTTAATATATTTTCTGCCTCTTTTACGGTAGATATAATGGTGCTCCATTATCACATCTAATGGAACTGATTCATCAAAACAAAATTTTGAACTTGAATGCTAAAATTTATGACATTTCATCAGGTAAATTTCATGACAAATATTTTCACTGAATTCGTGCAGGAAAATCATTTTAAAGATACATTTGCTATGCAGTGGTTTACTTGATGGATCAAAACATAATTCAATTATAATTTTGTTTTGGTTAGAAAGCTGAAGAATGAAACATAAAAACACGTAAAATTAACATCGTTGATAAGTCTTGCAAGTCTGAAGGCCAGTTGTTTTAAAGAATTTAACCGATTCATAAAATTTCAACGTAAATTTTTAATTGAAAATTAATAGATTTCTTAGTTTTAAAAACCTTTTTTGTTTATAAAAAAAGATATGTTTCGTGGGGTTTTTTATAAAACAATAAACGTGGAAGACAAATAAATATAAATTATTATAAACAATAAAAAATAACTAAGCAATCTATTAATTTTGAATTAAAATGGTGCCACAAAATAAGTTTGTTGCGTTTGAAGAAGTGAATTTTTAAACTGGGTTCAGGTTATATTTAAGTATTGTTATTACGAAATAAGAGCAAAACTTGAAATAAACTATCACCGAACTCGAAAATAAACTTCGAAATTTCTTCAATTGTTCAAATTCCGTGGAACAACTGTACCGACGCATCCAATGTTTTTGGCATTTGCGGGGTAAGAGGGGACTGCGTGCAGGAGTTCCAGAGTTTTTAAAATTTTCGTAACTATCGGTGTGCACAAATACATTCAAAAGTGTCATCTGTAAAAATTTTTGGGCACATTTTGAAGAGCTATACGGCAGTAAATTGCAGGACCTTATAAAAATAGCAGAATCCTACTAATATCATAAAGGCGAAAATTTTATAGATGTATGGATGTCTGTTTGTTACTCTTTCACGGAAAAAAAAACTGAATGGATTTTAAAAATTCTTTCACTAATAGAAAGCTACATTATTTGCGAGTACTATAGGCTATATATATTGGTGAGCTCTGGCGTTATCAATAATAATCTCAGGCGTTATGAAATTATTTATCATACGTTTTCTGTCACTAACAAAATAGATTTATTGCAAACGACAGAAAAAAAGCTAACCAATTGTCGCCCAAGAGTGCTTTGCGGCGTAGTACTTAATAACTACATATCTCTAAAAACGAATCACCGAAATGTATGTATGCGCGCGCACAAACCCGAATGACTGCACCAAATTGGATAATTCTTTTTTTTGTTCGTTATTTTGTATAAAACTACCTGAAATTTGAATAAAAAATTATAATAGGCGGCACGCGAGCAGTTTGAAAACTGAATGTATCGGGAATGAATGTGTGGAATGCGAGAGGTGTGAGGGGGGAGTGGGGAGGGGGAGAGGCGGTGTTGGGAGGGTGTTGGTGGAGAGGGAAAGGGGAGTGGGAGGAGGGTGGGTTGGAGGGGGTAAGGGGAGGGAAGGAAGGGCAAAGGGGAAGGATGGAGGAGGGTGTGGGGAGGGGTAGGCGGTAGGGGGAAGGGGGGTGTTGAGAGGGTGTTGGTGGAGGGGGAAAAGGGAGGGGAGGAGGGTTTGGGGGGGGGGGGGGGGGGTTAGGGGAGGGAGAGGAGAAATATATGTATGCGCATAAACCCGAACGACTGCACCAAATTGGATAATTCTTTTTTTTTGTTCGTTATTTTGTATAAAACTACCTGAAATTTGTATAAAAAATGGAGTAAAATATTCCATAAATATTATTTTAAATGAATAAATTGTGAAATAACTTGAATTAATTCAATTAAATTTCATCGGGGTTTTTCGAATAAGTAGGTAACCCTCACAAATTGCACAAAGGAAATCGGTCAGAGAATATGAGGGAGGTGGGGACGTTCCTCATATTAGGAACGGTTCGCTCGTATTACAGATACGACTCATATTAGAGATGAGGTCGATCATATCATAGGGCTGTTCGTAAAATAAGGTCTCCAAGGTGCTGGGGTCGCGAGGAACAATTTTACACGAGATCCGGTTTCCCTACGCCAAATCCCCACCATGCTGCACTCTCTGCGACACTTAGTCTCGGCGTGTCAGCCGTTCGCGATGGAGCTTCTGCTCGCCGCACCCGCCAGGTAAGAATTACGCTCTATAATTGTTTTTTTCTGCAAAGAACAAAACCCCGGTAGAAATCCATTCTCAGCTACTTGAAGTGTACGGGAAATACTGCATGAGTGCGAAAACGTGCGCTAATGTTGCAGTGCATTTAAAAGCATGCCGGACGGCCATCGGTTTCAGACGAAAAAAATGCCAAAGTGGAAAAAACAATCATTTCAGATCGACAGGTGACGATTCAGGAGCTCTCTGATATGATCCCTGATGTCAGTAAGGCCACTATTGACAAGATTTTGATAGAACATTTGGGAGATCACAAAATCTGCCCAAGGTGGGTCTCAAAATGCTCCCCTAAGATCACAAACATCAACAGGTTGAAGCAGCCCGCGAATTCCTTGAGTGCTACGACATAGATGGCGAAGAATTCTTAGATTCAATTGTGACTGGGGACGATACCCGGATACACTACACGACACCAAAGACAAAGGAACAATCCCAGTGGCGTCATTCCGATTCACCGAAGTAAAGTTTTAAAAAGGTAGAGAGAGGACGAAGTAAGAGGGGATGCAGCACAGCTTCTCCAGGTACCAAATTGGAAGTCAGCCGCTGAGGACAGGAGGAGTTGGAGGCGACTGTTGCAGGAGGCCACAGCTCGATATGGGCTGTAGCGCCATCGAAGAAGAAGAAGAAAGTTTTAAAAACGAATTACAAAATATAACTCACACCTGGCGGGTGCGGCGAGTGGAACCATCGTCGCGAACGGCTGCCACGCCGAGACTAAGCGTCACAGAGGGTGCAACGTGGTAGGGATTTGGCAAGGAGAAACCAGGCTATACGTCAGTGTTGGAGGATTGCGCGCACAATCGTTTCTGGCGACCGCAGCACCTTGGAGACCTTATTTTACGGACAGCCCTCTTAGATACTGCTCTACAACTCGTTCTTGAGTTCAACAGTGTTCATCTGTGTTTTCTCCCTCCTTGAGAAAGACAAGAACCATGTTCACTCCTTCCTCTCCTCAAAATGACCCTCCACACAGCATCCCCAAAGATTATTTAGGCCCTGAGGGAGATTCTTTTACTAAGACCTCCAGTATAACGTAATAAAACTTGGTAAGCACTGATCGTAACCACACATATACGGAGGCTGTCAAACACAAGCCAACAAGTTAGTATTAGTACATTTTATTTCAAATTTTCCAAAACTGAAGATTCCTAAAGTTTTCAGTCTTTCAATATAAAAAAAAATAGGTATAAGTTGAACTTTTAGAAAACTAAAGTAGACAAGAGCAGGGAGGCTACGAATCAACTCATAAATAGGAGACCTATGGGCTACGAAACATCGCACAAAGAGGAGACCGATTATACTGTCTTATTTTCTCGCAGGCTCAATCCTATGTTTCGTTTCATCGAATTTCTAATCACAACGTTGCTAAAAAAGTTTTCGCTTCAATATCCACTTTACCACTATCCTTCCTACTAATATTATAAAGGTGAAAGTTTGTATGGATCTATGAATGTATGGATGTATGCATGTTTGTTACTCTTTCAAGCAAAAAATACTGAATGCACTTTAAGACATTCTTTCACTAATAGGCAGCTACATTATTTGCGAGTAATATAGGCTGTATATATTGGTAAGCTCTGGCGTTTTGAATAAGCTCTGGGGTTATGAAATTATTTATTATACGTTTATTGTCCAGACGAAAAGTAAAACACAAATCGTTGCTTGGTAACTATAAGTAATTATTTGACGTGCGCTGTCGTGTTGTTATTTGTTTAGGTTACTACGGTCGAAATCCCGTTGATATTCAAATATGTGTAAAATACTAATCTATACTAATATTATAAATGCGAAACTGCGTGTGTTTGATTGTTACGCTTTGATAGGTGGCACGCGAGCTGTTTGAAAAATGAATGTAGTGGGTTTGGAGCGGGGGGGAGAGGTGGTGGTTGGAGAGGGGGAGGGAAGGGAAGGTAGATTAAGGGGGCAGGGGGGGAGAGTGGGAGGGGCAGGGGGAGGGGGGGAGTGGATTGGGGATAGGAAAGGAGATCGAAGAGAGCTAAGCCGGGGGCAAAAGCTAGTCTTTTCATAAATGTAGCATTTTCATAAATGTATGGGGTAATTGTGAATGTAAATTCATATTCATTTCCAGCGTTTTAAATATTGTATCCTGCATGTGCAAGCATAAACTTTTTAATAAAAGTGTGTTTATCGAAAGTGACCTGCCAGGTAAGAGAACGTACCCATACTACGTGACCCGTTTAGGGGGGGGGGGGGATTTTCAAAATACCACGCTTGGTCACAATGAGGGGGGGGGGGGGGGGGGGGGGGCTTAGGTTTTTATCACGTAGCCAATCTAGAAATCTTTTTATATTTTTTCCACAAACTTTTTAAATATTTTTTCCACTTGTAATTATAGCTAATTAACCGTCACGCAGCAAGCGCCGTATTAATAAAGACAAATATAAGCCAAATCTTTTTTTTAAACTTTTTGTGAGCAAGATATGATTCAAAACCATATTTATGATTTACTACGTGAAATAATAGGGGGAGTCTTGGAATATACTACACGTGGTCACCAAGGGGGGAGGGGGGGGGGGGGTTAAAAATTGCAAAAAGTGGGTCACGTAGTATGGGTACTTTTCCTAAGCATGTTTTCGGCATCGGTTTGTAAATAATAATACAATTGGATTGACCCAAGAAACCATCATTAATTGTACAGCGCCCTTGGGGTAATTTTTCACAAAAACTACGCTCTACAAATTATCCAATTATTATTATTATTAATATGCACCACTTTGGGTATATTTACAGCGTCTGCTCACTCCAGCAGAATACATTATTTATGTAATTTGAAGGTGGCACGTCCCGTATGTGGGAATAATGGGTCCGCTGCAAGCAAAGTTAGACAAGATGGCTTAAAGTTAGTATCCACAGTGTTTATTTGCTAACACCACGGAATAATGTGCATAGGTTTGCCCGACTGCTGTAAGAACCGCATTGAATAGATCCAGATTATACATTTAGCTATGTGGAGCGACGCGACGCGACGTTGTGTAACTAACATTATTGACGATTTGTTTTACTCCAAAAATTGTACCAAATAAACCTTCAACTGCATAACAACAATAATATTATCGAAATACTCCCCTCCTCCACACGCGATGCGTACGACGCTTCCAGTAGCTTCGAATTTAGTGACTCCAGAGCCGTAAATTTTAAATTTTTAAAGTTAAGTTTCTGTACATCCCTTAACAAAATATCTACTCAAACCTAACCTAACCTAAATTTACAGGTGTCTATATTATTTTTGCCCCATTTTACTATTTTTGAACAATAATTTATTGTCTATAGTCTATAGAATATCTGTATTATTTTCGTCACATTGTTTGTTATATTATTTTAAGTTTTTTTTTTACATGAGCTCCACACAGGAGTCCCTGAGGTAAATAATTTCCCTCAGGGCCTATGTCATCTTTGGGGATGCTGCGTGGAGGGTTTTTTTTAAAGGAAAGGAAGGAGAGGAGAGTTCTGGGAAGGAAAAGGGATTAAGGGGTGGGTAGGAATATGGGGTTCAGTGTGTCCAGGTCATCCGCCTCCAAGACCAAGACAAACCTCACCGCATGGACCCGGGCTCCCCTGCTAAATCACCAAACGTAGCGAACCTCTTGGGGTGACCTGTGGCAGAGGTGTTGGTTATCCAATAAAGGTTCCCGGGGCGGCGGTACCCTTTCCCGCCTCCCAAATTGGTTAGGTTAGGTTTTAGTAGATATTTGGTTGGGAGACGTTTTGTCCGTATGATATTTTGTAGGGGATACTTTGTCGAAGATATTTTGTGGCGGAACCATTTGTTTTTCTCCAGAAAAATTATTTCGCAATTGTGAAGTGTATTTTAACATGCGAAAACCATCTGGAAAGCCGCCTTTGCAGGAAGAGGTTCGCTTTCCAGGTTAGTGTTGTTGTTATTCATTTTCATAGGTCAGTGCAGATTACCATTTTTAATATATTTTTTGAGGTGACCGGTCAACTCAGAAGCACCTCAGAAAAGTCATTGAGTGATGATAAAATAAATATATTTAAAAATTGGTTAAATAGGTTAAGTTAGGTTATGGCTACCGGCTATTTTAAAATAATTTTTTCATAGCTTTTAATGATTTCTTTGAGGTGTTTCTGAGTTTGTTTCATTCTGAGTTGGCATGGAACCATTTTTTGTGTCTATTAAATTCTCATATTTTTACGGGTATAACGCCCACCAAGTTTTGGGGCTATTTATACGCCACATGCTTATACAATTTTAATTTTTTTTAAATAGTAAAATCAAAATCAAAATCATTTATTGTACAAAATTTACATTTAGTACAAAAGGTATAACTTATAGGTACCTATATCCTATTTCTTCCAGTAAACCTAACATGTTGTACAGATTTGAACACAAATGAAATATAAATATAAAAGTGGTGTAATACAAAGTGAATTTGTTTTAATTTATAATATAAACATAAATATAAAAACAGTTGTACCTATGTGACGTATTCACTTAATGTGTAATGAGACCTGTTCAGAAGGAATGTTTTTAGTGATGACTTAAATCTGAGTGTATCTTGTATTTGTTTAATATCATGTGGAAGGTTGTTTTATACTTTAATGGCCATGTAAAAGGGTCCTTTTTGGAAAATTGTTTTGTTTGCTTTTGGTATTAATAAATTTTCTGTAAACCTTGTAGCGTGTTTATGTGTAGAGTTTTTTTGTGGAAACTTTTCTGGAGATGATCGCACTAACATGCATAACTCCATTATATATATGTCGGTGACTGTAAGAATTTTCAAATTTTTAAATATAGGTCTACATGAATCCCGATTAGTAGAGTTTGTCATTTTTCTTAAACATCTTTTTTGGATGATAAAAACATCTTTGGCGTTTACTGAGTTTCCCCCAAAAGATAATTCCGTATTTTATTATTGAATATACATAACCGTAGTATGCGGCCATTACCGATTCGATGTTTAATATATTTCTCAGTGTACCTAGAACAAAAGAAAAGCTACTGATTTTGGCTACTATTTTGGATACATGTTCTTTCCAGTTTATATTTGCATCTAGTTGTATTTCCAGCAGTGAACAAGTTTGGGAAGGTTCGATAATATTATTATTGAAGTTTACATTTATGTTTATAGGTGTAGCTTGCACTGGACAAAATTGTAAAACTAATTAATTAAGTATTTAATTAATTAGTTTAAGTAATTAAGTAATTTCGGTTGTGACTGTATGAAACTCCAGTTCAATAAAATCTATAATATGTTTTTAATTTATTAAATGGTTTGGAGAATTCATAAAAGTGATAAAAACCCTTTAAGAATATTTGTTTAATTATCGGTTTTAAAATCGGAACAGATTTGTCGAGAATTTAGACAATCAATAATTTTTCACGGGTCTGCACTAGATAGATATAAAATAAAAATAATTTTAAAAATCGGTGTTGTAGGAACAAAGTATTAGGAGCACAGAATTGTTACAGGGTAATTTGTTTTAATTTGCGTAGTGGCGTTAAAGTTAATTACTATACGAAATGAACAAAATAATGTAAACATCAAAACGCGAACCTGTTGACAACAATGACATTTCAATACCGTAATGTCATTGGCTTAAAATAACAAAATGCCAGGAGCACAGAAATTTGATTCGGTATTTCCATTTGGTTATTATTATTGTAAACGTTTATTTCTCAGTAACACTAGATGTTAATAGTCAAATAACGAGAAAATAATTTATTTTTAAAAATATGTTTTTAATTTTTCCGTGATTTTTCAAGGTATGCCCTAGATTTAAACTAAGGACAAACATAACATTTCCGCTTTATGAATAACCTGACAATATTTGAATTCCTCCTATTTCCACCATTAAATTCAAGCGGAAAAGTTTCTTGAGATTTTTTTTGCATTTTACTTTATAGCTCCACACAGTACCTACAGGAAAATAAATTTCCTCACGACCTAGTTCATCTTTGGGGATACTTTTTTTAAAAGGGAAAAGAGGAAGTTCTGTTCAAGAGTAATGGACTTACGAATCCAACTCTTCCACTGCAATGTTCCGAGAGAATCCTGCTGCCATCCACGCAGTTTGAGGGCAGACGCATCCGCCGCCAGCACCCGGACAAACCTCTTCCCTTCAACCCAGCATCCCTGCAGAGTCACTAAAAGTAGCGAATCACTTGGGGTGACCTACGGCAGTACCCATATCTGCCTTCCAATTTGGAATTGAAGAAAGCATTTGAACATTCGAAACTGATTATATTCAAAATAATATAAATTTATATCGTGAAGTGGGTTTGACTATGGGATAGTTCGGGGTTTGGTTGACTAGATTTTCCTGAGGTTTTTGGCTAAATCGTGAGTGCACGAGTAGGTAAGCCGACACAATCAGACCATTAACGGTTTATTTGCTTATTTACGCGGAAGGTAAAATCATAAAACGATTGTGGTTTTGATTGGTTGTTGGGGTAACCTATATACAATATACTTCAATACAGATTTGAAGCTAATGGAAATTTTAATTCAATTACTACGTCAGTAATTGTGTAAAATAATTTTATGCTTATAAACTTTTTTGCGAAATCTAAAAAACAAATGCCTACTTGCGGTAAGAAAAAAAATCTAACTTAAATCTATCTTGCGTGATAAACATGTTTGCAGGGGAGAGTTACATATTAATTTCTTTGTTATTTTCAAAGACCTCATAAGAGCGATTCTGTATCTTTTGTGGATACGAAATCGATTCCATACGCAATCGCCTGTCAGATTTGTGTGATTGTCTATGGCTTGCAATTGCTTTTTCTTTTTGGGGCTTTTTGATGTGAAACTTCTTTACCGCCGTTGGTGACTTGAAATTCGGGTGAAACGGAAATGCGTCACGACTCAGTTCTACACAAATAATCGGTTCTAATATAATACGGAAGATTTGCACCTCGGCGCGTGCCTTCCGCTATGCTAGGTGCCTGACAAGTCTCAGCGGCCAGAGAGACAGACAGACATCAAGCGAACCGGGGTCGAATCCCACGAAATCCAAAAAAAAAACATTTTTATTTAGTGAAATCAATATCCAATCTTCAAACCACTTTAAAAAAACAAACAAAATAAAAAAGCGACCTCTAGCGACTTTCTAGTTTCACTTCTACCGCGTGTGAATTACACACCCTGTTTTTTTTCGTTAAACACCGATTTATCGGCTCTCAACTGAACTGACCAGCTATTCTATATCTTCTGTGGGAACGAAATAGTTCTCGGCCGAGATCTGCTGTCATTTTGTGTGATTTTCTAATGCTGTTAAATGAATAAATAATCATACATACTTCGTGAATTCGTGTTTAAAACGACGTTAACTAATATACGTGACAGCACACAGCTGAAATTCTGACATTGACCCATGGAAAAAGCAAATAACAGCCATGTAAAATCACACAAATCTGACAGCAGATCTCGGCCGAGAACTATCTCGTTCCCACAAGATATGGAATAGCGGATATATTTATAACCGATGTTTATTAACTTTATTCTACGTATTTTCATTAAGGCATTTTAGATAGAGATAAAACTTCTACTATAAAATAACACGTTACACGATTTCTCATTTTCGCTGAGTGATTTTAGGAAATTTAAAAGGATAACCGGATTTCCTGATATTTTCCCTTTGCCTCTAATAGGGATTCAGCGTCACTTCCCTAACGATGGAGCGGGCTATAAGAATTCCTCGTTGAAAGAGGAAAAAGGGTATGTGTTATAGGGAAAGAAAGAGATGTAGGTGTTGTATGGGAGAAAGAAGGTGTGGTAGGGGAAGGAGTAGGTGTTGTAGTGGAAGACGGGGTAGATGGGGTGTGTTTTGGAGGGTGCGGGGGTGATCATTATATTTTCGTAGGAACAAGAGTGAGAGAATCGTTGAGTGAAATATCGAATAGTTTTTTTTGCCGTGAAAATAATACATACATTTTTAGAGAATATCCAATATCACATTCCCTTTATAATATACGATGAAAGGAAAAATAAAATACGGTCGTAATTGTATATTGTTAGTATCTTACTAATATTAAAAAAGGAAAATTTTGTATGGATGTATGTATGTTTGTTACTCTTTCACGTAAAAACTACAGAATAGGTTTTAATGAAATTTTACAATAAAATAGCTCATACATCGGAGTAATATATAGACTATAATTTATAAAGCTAGGCTGGAAAGTGGATCGCGGAGGGGAACGGGGACGCACGGGAAAGGTGATTCAGGGAGAAACAATGTATTTCTTTGAATATGGCATTGCAACGCATGCTGGGAACCAGCTAGTAATCAATAAATAAAATTAAATTAATAAAGGTGGACATCTACGATTTGAGATTTTCATGGCCAAAAGTATTATCGTGGTTTATTTTTGGGTTATTATGCCGTGTTGCGCTACCGTATGTTTCAGACAGCATTACAATGTCCATCATCACGGTAATCGATTATACATCTGCCCTGACGATGGACACTGTGCTATCCGAAACGTTAGCTAAAGAAGGAGGTACCGCAACACGGCGTAATAACCCAAAAATATATCGCATTAAGGGATCGTCCATTAATCACGTGAGGTTCGAAAGGGGGGGGGGGATATAATGAGACATCACGTGTATTTATTTTTCATTGAATGCCAGTCAAAAACAACCTGCAACCTTAATGTCTCTCTGGAAATTTTTATCACGATGCTTAATTTTGAAGATAATATTCTGAAAATTTCAATATACTTTGTACTAAAAAAATACAACTGATTTTGGGTAAAGGGGGGAGGGGTAGTCTAAAACCTCACCACATATCACCAGGAGGGGGGGGGGGGGTTTAAAAAGTTGCTAAAAAAATCACGTGTTTAATGGACGACCCCTGAGGTGGAAGGCGTTTACCTATTAGGAAGTTGACTGTAGGTTTTGAACCATATACGAGTAGACATGATTTGAGATTTTAAAGGCCAAACGTATTATTGTGGTTTATTTTTAGGGTACTATGCCGTGTTGCACTACCTCCTCCTTTAGCCAAAGTTTTAGACAGCTAAACGTAGCTAACGTTGGCTCAAGAAGGAGGTAGCGCAAGATAACGATAGAGCACACAATAACCCAAAAATAAATCTCGATTATATGCTATTCGAGTATAAACAGGGGTTAAGGGTAGTACTCGACTTACTTTAACCAGTGATTCCTAACATTATTTGGAGAAAAAATATAAATTAAATTTTGGTCTCCGGTGACATTTTAGATTTTTTTTTCCACAAAAAATAGTTAGTGTTGGACAGTTGGGGGTTGGTAAGAGATTGGGCGCTTACTCCGCTGGGCGACCAGTGATGACATGCGGAAGAAATATTTTTTGTTTAGTTCTGAAGAAATTTTTTTTTTTAAATCGTCGAAAAAGTCACCGGAGACCAAAATTTCGTTTACATTTTTTACTCCAAACAATGTCAGGAACTGGTTAAAGTTAATCTAGTACGTCCCTTAGCCCCCTTCACATGTTTATACATATGAATTCGATATACGAGTATATGAACGGAATGCCACTCGCATCATGAATGTTTGCCGTTCAATAACCTTTCACCAATTTGTTCGCTAGAATTATGAATAAAATGCAGGAGAATCACTTACCAGAAAAGAGAAGAAACAACAAGCTGACGGAGTGCAATATCCTCTGGACCTCGTCTCCTCTCGATGTGATCAGCATGGCGGTGAAGAGGGATGCGGGGGGCTGCGGAGCATCCAAAGTGACGGCTCGCCGCTTCCGGTGACGGTGACAGCAACGGCAAACTCCCCCAGTTTATGAAAAAGTCACCACTGACGACCTTCCCCCCATCAACCTCCCCTCCCTCTGGCCACTCCCCCCCACCCACCTAGCCAGGAATACGCGTCATTTCACTAATTGATCGAATTACGTCTGTACGATTTCGATTTTCCCTTTTTTATTATTGGTTTTGTCGCAATTTTTGCATTATCGGTTCTACCTCGTCAGTAGTTAATATTTTTTATGAAATAAAAATATTAATGTTTTACGTCGATTTATAAATATAAAGATTATTAAATAAGTATTATTTTATTCTTTAGAACCAGAGATTCAAGACATTCACAGGATGTGTACAAACCAAAGATATTGGAATATAAATAGATGTGCTATCTGCTGTTTTCACTATGTGGGTCTGCGCTTCCGGGTGTCGTCGATATTGTTTACCAATTAACAAATAAACTAAAAGAACAAATAATTAACGAATTAACCAAACGAACGTTAAACTAAATGAACGAATTATTTCCTTATTCAAAATATATTGTTAACCAATATTAATGCACATTTTAAAAAAATCAACGAAATGAACCAATTCTTTTTGTATGAAAACTACGCTAATTAGCGCGTAGTCCGGCGACAGTTGCGCGGACACCATAGCATATCTATTCTGTATTTGAATATCTTTGGTACAAACGTTTTAGGAATAGAATTTGTTTTAGTCCGGAATGATTTACATTAATTTTTCAAAAATTATTTACACGATTTTGTTTATTTTCTCATCACTTGTCGTGCGCATCATCACAACTTGATTTATTAACTCACAGTCTGAAAACGATTATAAAAATACCATTGAACAAGATAAAAATAATAATAATCTAAACGAAAATATGAAAGAGAAACAGGATACAGAAAATAGAACAAGATAATGGTCGCAACTGGGACTCGAACCCAGAACCTCTCGTCTAACCGGACGTGCGCGTTTACCAATTCCGCCATTGCCACCTTCTGTCAAACCGTCACATTTAAAATTTTAAAATTAACAATATTATGGTTAACTATTTTTTTCCATATTATGGGCAACTGCCCTTTTTTTGGAAACAATCATTCTAAGAATCGGTTTGTAACCTAGATGGTGTCTCGAATAAATATTTACGATTTTTATTTATTTGGAACCATTGACTTTTTATAAGTCTAAATGAGTATTCATTTTTTTAATAAGAAAAACTCTCCTTTTAATAACTTTTGAAGGTTATTCCCATCAATGTAATATATCATTGAAGAAGAAGATAACAATAATAATCTAAAAGAAAATATGAAAGAGAACAGAACACAGAAAAATAGAAAAAGATAATGGTTGCAACTTGGAGGCGGGAATGCGTACCGCCGCCCCGGGAACCTTATTGGATAACCAACACCTCTGCCATCGGTCATCCCAAATGGTTCGCTACGTTTGATGATTTAGCAGGGGTGCCCGGGTTGATGGGGCGAGGTTTGTCTAGGTCTTGGAGGTGGATGACCAGGACACAATGAACCCCAAATTCCTACCCACCCCTTAAACCCTTTTCCTTCCCAGAACTCTCCTCTCCTTCCTTTCCTTAAAAAAACCCTCCACACAGCATCCCCAAGGATGACATAGGCCCTAAGGGAAATTATTTTCCTCAGAGCCTCCTGTGTGGAGCTCATGTAAAAAAAAATATCTGGGATTTTAATTTTTTGAAATATAACATTGACAAATATGACGGTTTAACAGAAGGTGAGAAATGCGGACGAGAGGTTCTGGGTTCGAATATTATCCTTTTTTGTTATTCTGTGTCTTGTTCTCTTTCATATTTTCGTTTAGATTATTATTGTTATCTTATTTTTCAATGATATATTACATTCATGGGAATAACCTTCAAAAGTTATAAAAAGAGGGTTTTTCTTACAAAAAATAGGTTTAAAATTATATTTAAAAAAATAATAATAATTTCTTTCAAATAATACAAAATAACACGTTAGTAGCACACAGCGACAGAGCTACTGGATGGCTACTGGTTTCTGTGCTACTAATGCCTGAACCAAACGACGCTGGGGTTTCAAGATAGGACAGCAAGCTATTGCTGTAGATCACGCAAGCTATTAACTCTAGCTACATGTAAGCAGAACTAGCTTTGTTTATAACCTAAGCTAGTAAGGAATAGGCTAGCATCTCAAGCCAGAATAGCTCAATTGAACGAAAAAAGTACATGGTCGGCTAGTTTACGGTGGAGACGTGTTCATTTTCCTTGTGAGCGTGATTTTACGTCAATCAATGAATGCCTTCAAATTTCATAGCATTATGTAAACCTTGTGCCAAACCAGGAGAATAAGCCAGGATAGGATAATAGTTTGCTACCCTGGCTTGAAACACTAGCCTAGTATGGCTCGGGCATTAGTTAGCATTTACTAAAGCTTTAAAGCTAAAAGGTAGTTGTATTAATCCTTTATATCGGTTTAAAACTTTCCTAATTGCCGACCCACACGATAAAGTTATCCGTTCAATTTGCATGAGACTCGGGGCTTGATCCAATTTGCAGTTCGTCCATAGTGACAACACACGTCTTATATTTGAAGTGACGCCAGTTCAAGTTTCGAGTGGTCGCGTTATGCTTGACTGAATTGACTAATAATAATAATATAATAATAACGTAGTATTTAAATGGCGCAGTTTTGTGATATTTCACTTCAAGTGCGCTTAATTATAATAAATTTAAAATTAATCCTATAGTGTTCCTTACGAGTCTTTCAAAATTTTATTAAATAATGTGAAACTAAGAATATACAGTACCTACATATATAAAAGCAATTTCAAAAGAACAATATTTACAAAACTAGTGCTATTTTGGCACAGGAAAATAGATAATGAAAAACCATAACGGTGTCATTAAACAAGAACCATTAAAACTAACATATAATATAGAAACAGGAGACAGTTTACGTTTAGAAATAATACAAATCGGATTGCACATAAAACAATAGTAAGGAGGTAATCGAAACCAAAGAATTACCGGAAACTTGAGGAACATAGCTTATTATAGTATGTTGAAAAGGAGTTAAAATTCATGAAAGGTACGATTTTTTAAATAAGCTTGTTTTTAAAGCCCTTTTAATTTCAGCCAAGTTCTGGATATTAGTAAGAGCTAAGAGAAGTTTGTTCCAAATGAGCCAGTTCGATTACACTTAAAAAGTTCGATTAAACGATTAGTAACATCTAGATCTGCAGACCTTAGAGTAAGCTGTTTATCGCTTAAGTTTTGTCGGACACATAGTTCCAATATGTAGGCTGGCGTCATTCCTTGCAATGCTGTGAAGGTCATTAAGCAGATCTTGAAATTCTATTCTTTCAGGGCATAGAAGCCAATATAGGCGATCCCTTAGACGCGTATTCATAACGCAAGTTCAAGTATGCATGACGCTTGAAGATTGATCAAGCCGGCAGAATCGAAAATCGATTTTGTCTTCAAATACACTTGTCATACAAAAATTAACATCAACCCACGGTCAAGTTTACTCGACCAAGCCACAAGTCTCATGCAAATTGGTCGGTAAAGTTGATCGTGTGTTAGTTATAATAAATAATTCCTAATTAAAAAAAAACTGTTTCTCAAGTGTTTCTGAAGAGCGGACCTGTGACTTACTGTTTTGCTACGGAGATTGTCAACGATAATTATTTTTGTATCTGCTAAAATTCAGAAGGTAATTGAGGCGCTCAGCGGAAGAGTGACCAAAGATATTGAAATACAAGAGATATGCTATGATGTCCGCCCGAACGTTGGCGGACTACTTCCTAATGGAAATAGTTTGAATGCGGAAAGTTGTTGATTTTTTTAAGGTGTGCAGTAGTATTGGTTAACAATATCTTCGACGGCAGGAATCACAGTCCCACCCAGTAAAAACGGGGGTAGCACATCTCTTTTATTTCAATATCTTTGGGCCCAACCCACATCGGCGAAAACATTATTGTCAATATCTATGAAGCTACGGTGGCCTAATTTTAATTTCACTGATTTCAAATAGTGAAAACTAAAATTGGACCACTGTGGTTCATAGATATGACAAAAATATATACCAAATGATATTTTCGTTGATTACGAATTTTTGTGGGTTGGGCCATTCTTCCGCTAAGCGCCTCAGTTTACCTTGTAATTTTATTAGCACCGAATTTAGAGATTAGCGATGTTTGACTACGCGAACGGGAATATATTGGGAATATCAATTGAAAATATTAATTACTTCTCCCTGTTGCAACTACTGGGACTTGATACTTGATACATTAAAAGAAAGAAGAATTTGTTCTGATTTATTTTATTTATTTAAAATTGTTAATAACTTGTTGAACTCTCCTGAACTTCTTTCGTTAATATGTTTTCATGTACCGAGTAGATCAGTTCGTCACAAATTACCTTACCATTGTAATAATACAGGATCTAATGCTGAATTATATGCCATAATAAATCGCCTGCATATACTTGGTAACAAATATGTTGTTGATGATATGATAAATATTGAAATATTATCAACATAAAAACATTATTTAATTAAAGCTGTTTGTCAGCGCTTTTCTGTTAGATTATAATCTAATATACTTTGTATGTTTATATTCTTCATCAATGTTTATTTCTGGAATTTTTAAATTAATTGCTACGTACTTTACGTAGTAATTTTTTAATTCATAATATCTTGTACACATTCTTGTATTTGAGGTTTTCTTTTTCTTCATGTTTGTTTTATAATAGCTTACTATTTTTGCTTTATACTGTCACTTCAATATGTGCTCTTTAATTTTTTGTTATATTATTTTTTTTTCTTCTTAACTATGTATATTGTTTCAAATTATTGTAATTCCCATGTAAAAGCCGTTAATCGGCGTTAATTCATAATAAATAAATAAATAAATAAATAAAAATAATGTTCTGAGGGAGATGCCATACATTATTCTTGTCGCTCCGATTTATTGATCTTTCACATCCTCATTCTTGGAATTGAAATAAATCTTCGATAAGCTTTATGCGAACTTTTACTCTGAAACAATGATTTAACACAAAGACAGAATTACGATTTGTGAAACAATGTTTTAAAACAGGGTGGGATTTACACGCGGCTAAAGTTATTTTTTTTTTAAAATTTGTTTATTAATATATTTTGTCCTACTACGAGTATGTTCATGCATTATAGCCACGTTCTTCCAAACCATTTTTTTTTCAAATAACTTATTTTCGTGAAACTATTATTATTTTCAGCCATTTTGATTTTATGTCATGCTAGCGCAGACCTGTGAAAATTAACGGGATATTATTATCATAGGACTTGTAGAGATGAAGGCATTGATTAAATTATTGCATATCAAAAAAAAATGTTGTTAATTTAAGAGCCGAACAGAAATTTACCTTTTGATTGAACACCGTTAATACCGTAGTTAACTTGAAAAACTACGACATTCGTCAAAAAATTAAATGAAAGAAATTCGCATTTCAAATGTAGAATTATTAATTTTCGTTAAATAAAATTAAATAATGATACCATTATTTGATACCTTCTTTATCGCTTATCTGAATAATTGTACCTTCAGCTTAAATTTTTAAAATGGCCCTTAAATTCAAATCAAATCTAAGTTCCAGAGTTCATTTAACTGGATTTACGGGCTCATAACAAATATAAGTTTTTTTATTATTATTTATATCTGTACCCGAGAAGCATACGGATGCAAGTCCAACATTTGAAGAAATGAGTTCTTGATGCAGACTTGAAATAAATTATCATGTTTATCAGTGGCAGAAAGATACAGGTCATATCATGAAGAAAAATAGGATTTTCAAAAATGTATACGGATGCAACTACTTTTGATGCAACAACTATCTTTTTTTTTTTTTTTTTTTTTTTTAATTGTACAACAGATTTTTTATCCAATTACTGTACATGTTTCCGATATTTCGTTCAACAGCACCATTCCTCTTGTCATGCTATGCTGTGCTAGAACATCTGTTCTGCCGTATGGTATTTTGAACAAGTCGTGTCGACGACTACGGCTGAAATTTTCAGGCACGTATAAGCCATAACATTCCAAGAGGAATGGGCTGTCAATACGATTATGGATTATGTTAAAACTAAGAATTGCAAGATTTGCATAACGTCTAGTTTCCAAGCAAAATCTATCTGTTGCCTCAAGTAATTCCATATGGTGCATGAATCTCGGGTACGTTCCATTCATCCGCATATAGACATACCTAAGGAACTTTTTCTGAATTTGTTCTAGCATATTAATATATTTAGCTTGGTGCGGAGTCCACACACCACTAGCATACTCCAGCTTACTTCTTATGACTCCATCGAACATGGCTATCATTCCACTGGGTCATCAAATTGCTTACATATATTTTTATATCTTATATCTTTCTGCTTCTTAGAAGCAGAAAGATGTACTTTTTAATTTAGTGGCATTTTGAGTACTATGACTTAAATCCTACGTATTATGTAGTATTATGACTCAAATTATACATTCCTAGGCTTTCTATTGAAGTAAATAATTTTCAAACATTGCTCCTTTTATAATACACCATACAATTTGAAGCAAAAGGACTCAAGTCAATGTTTTTGTTTGACTCAAGTCAGCGTTTTTTTTTTAAATATTTTTAAAGGCACACATACACATACATACACATAAAATATTTCGTTTTATTTGCTCGTTTTAAAACAAAACTAATTGATTTAATAATTACTTTTTCTATTATCTATCAGCATGGATATCCGTTTATGAGACCATAGTTACAGAAAAAATAGTTTTATGGCTCTCCTGAATATTTACCTTTTTGGACTTGCATCCGTATGCTTCTCGGGTACAGAAACCATAAAAAATATATTTATTTACCCCATGCTAGAGGCCCTTAGATTTTCCTCGCTGTGGTGGGTCTTTTAAAGAAAAATGAGTAAACTTTAAGGATTATTGTAAGGTGCAGGAAATACACAAGGCAATCATTCTACAACCTAATTGCAAAATAGATTGCAAAGAGATTAAAAAAGCTGAGCTCAAGGGGCAAATATCAATCGTTTACAGGTGTTGGGCAAGTGTTTGGAATTATGTCGTTGAAATACCGTTAAAAATAATACAACATTCCAAAAGGAACAACAATGCTCATTCTTTTTTTGATAAAATAGTCAGTTTATGTTTTGTATGGATTTTCTGGTAAATATTATATTTAAAAAAAACAAGCCTTAAGATTTACAAGCGGAAAGAATACAGAAAAAAACGTATTACAGAAAATTTAAAAATTAAACAATTGAAAACGATTTTTACAGGATGCTTAAATTTGTAATCTTTCCTTAAACACACAGAACATTTCCCGGCACAGATATTATTTCAAGGGTTGCAATAAATTATTGGAATTCAGGTTCCACATTTATAATAAATATTTACTTAGGCCTGTCCAGGGACCCAAAAAACTCACTGATAAATGAAAAAAAAATTAGTGCTAAAATCAAATATTCAAAGAGAATCATTGTTGCAGATATTTTTAGTGACCGACCGAAGGTTAAGTTTCGGTTTCGGTTTCGGCAAAAAAATCTAGTTTCGGCATCAGTTACGGTTTCGGCAGAAAATCTGCCGAACTTTCGGCCGCACCGAAACTCTGCAAAAGATGTCAATAAATGTCTTAAATAAAAGAATTAAGAATGTTGTGATTGTAAAACCAATTCAAATTAGAATACTCAATTAATGAGGTCCTTTCTTTTACAATGTAAGCGTTGATTATTGACTCATTTTCGTTCTAAGAAATAAGTAGTTAACGTGTTTGTTTTTTTTTTAATAACTTTTTTTTGTTTTATAGCAGCAATATCAAAAGATTTTTTTTTTAACATATTTCAATTATTGTTTTTCAATTAAAATTAAAATTCTCAATTAATGAGGTCCTACCTCCATAATATATTACCTTTATAATAAAATTGATTATCAACTAATTTTTGTTCCAATAAGTTGTTAATTTTTATTTGTTTCATAGAGTAGTATAAATTACTATATCTGTATACCTAAGTGTAAAAAATAATCCAAACTTCAGTAAACTATAGATTTTTAACATGCCTAAAACAGTTTTGGTTTCGGTTTCGGCCGAAACTGAGATAGATACCGAAGGTTCGGTTTCGGTTTTGGTAGAAACTCCTGTTTCAGTCGGACGCTAGATATTTTTTTATTAGGTACGTAATTAGCAGAATTAGCAGAATTCTTGAAAGGCAAAAAAGTTATAAAATAAACTAAATGCTTTTACAATCACAATCCGCTCGTTTATCCCGGTATATAGGAGAAACACGAGTTCCGGATATAGAGGAAAGCTTCAATCTAGGAATCTAGGCTCTCCGCGGCTCTAATCCGCCCCTCTAGGTTCAGAGGAAGCAAGAAACAGTTACCGACAAGAAAAACAAACCGGATGTCTGGGATCAGGGACCATTGCGGATCACTGGAGCCTTCCCAGATCATATATAACCATCATATATAACCCCTTACACTTCCACCCCTCGGAGCGTACAACTTTTCACTCCGAATATCTAAAATAATAGGAAATGTGGAGGCCACCCGCTAGGGGGGGTTTATTCTATAACAATGTTTGAAAGCTCAATTAGCATGTTTAAGGAAAAGTTCTCGGCCTCTGTTGCGTAATTAGTTCCCCTTCTACCTAGCCCGGGTCAGGGGGCTTTAATTGGGGATGATTAATAGATAGCCCTTTTAATAATATTTCTCGTGCTTGTACGCGATTCTACAACCATTCTTTGACATTGGAAGTTTGTTTACTTGAAACTGTTCGGTTGAAAACCGACTCCATATTATATTATCAAGTTAAATATAAACAACATTTATTAAACTAGTTTTCTGAGGTTGCGATTTAAGTTTTGCTAGAATTTCATTTAATGTCTCTTTTAGAAATTATAATTTAATTCAAGATCATTGAAAAGTAGCGCATTTTACCTCAAGATGAAACAAGATGAAAGTCACTGTAATTTTTTTTTACATATGCTCCACAAAGAAGGCCAATAAGGAGGAAAATAATTCTCTTTACTAACTCCATTAATGGTGGACTGAATGCCGTTGGCGCTAATAAAAATCTGTCAAAAAAAGCGAAGCTAGCAGTCCACAATGGAGTCCTGGTACCTACCCTGATATATGGCAGTGAGGCATGGAACTGGCATAGGAAAGATGAAAGTAAACTGAATGCTGTTGAAATGAGATCCCTGAGACGTATGTGTGGTAAAACAATGTATGATCGTGTGAGAAATGTGGATATCCGCAAAGAATGTAAGGCTGATGTAAGCATAATGAGTAATATTAAGAAAGGGACCCTCAGATGGTTTGGGCATGTAGAGCGAATGAACGAAGGAAGTAGTGTAAGAAGAATATACGACGCGAATGTGAATGGTAGAAGAAGTCGGGGACGCCCGAGGAAGACATGGCACGATCAAGTGAATCAGATAATTGAGTCGGGTCATGTCAAAAGCCAGAATAATAGAAGAGAATGTATGAGACGATGTATGAATGTGAGTGAGGCAAAGGGTGTGTGCCAAGAATGTTAAAAACATCTTCCCACTTACAATACTAAGATCGATCTATTTTGCACTTTGTCAATCCATTGCCACATATGGAATACTAGCTTGGGGAAGTGCTACAAACATAGCAATTGACCCAATTCAAAAAATACAAAAAGCGATAATTAAACTCATCTTGCAAGTACCATTTCACACAGATTCTAGCGAAATCTACAAAACATTAGAAGTCATGTCAATAAGACAACTTTATGCCAAATCTGCTATAATATACCTTATCCAAAACAGACTACATCTTCCAATTCAACCAAAAACCATTACAAATATATATACAAGTATTATGCAACCAAACTTTTTAATTACATGCCCATTACTTTGAAACAAATACTATCTGCAAATACATCTACAAACATTCATAAAAAACATATCACTGACTGGATTAAAAATCAAGATATTAACTTTATACAAAACATAATTATTCCTAACCAAACATAATAAAACTATAAAAAGTGTAAAATTAAATAAACCTAAAATTTAAGTAGTTTTTCAAGTATCCAACGCAACCCTTACAATACATACACTTACAATTTGTATATGTGTGTACATATGTGTATGTGAATGTGTATTTGTATGTATACATATGTATATATATATATAATATGTGCATGTACATGTATGTATATGGATGTGTATGTATGTGTATGTTTATATATATATTTCTCTAATATATACATAAAAAAACTTTTTTTTCTCTTCTAAATGTACAATAACTATTAAAATAAAAAAAAAATAAAAAAAAATAAAACTTTCTATTACAACACATAAATACTTGTCACACATAATCATAAATAAACACGTAAACACCTCAGCACAGGTTCTCCTAGTGAGGTGTTCACGAAACATACAACAATACCTATACACAGTTTCACCTTCACAAACCTACCTTACACCCAACATAATAAAATTGCAAAATATATTATGTAAAAATGTTTTCAAAATTTATCTATTATGTAAAAATGTTAAAGGTAAATACTGTAATACATAGAAATAAATAAATAAATAAATAAACAAGACCGAGTTGTTTGGCGGTCCGTCCTCTCTGCCTACCCCTGCGGGGAAACGGCGTGATGGTTAGTTAGTTAGTTAGTTATAATTCTCTTTGCTTTGAAATTAAAAAGACAATTTCCCAAATCATTATCAAAATTTCTATCTTTGGTAGATTATATCTGGAAACACGCGTGGAAAGGCGGGTCAGTGTTCAGTGTGGATAGGATGGGGCGGAATGGGATGAGATGGTATTAACATTTCCCTACCCAACTCAGGATGGATGAGCTGTGACCCAATGGAAGGGTGTCAGCCCCTTCCCACCACGAACAGCCTGAAATAATTATTTTCGGCTCATCCATATTCCTTTTGCATTGTTCGTACATCATGTACCTCATTGGCTCCGTGGGCGAGAGCTCCATGTGACTTCTCTTTCTGTTACATTCGTCTTTTATGAAAGAGTATAAGAGGTTACGGCAGATCTATCAGTGGTGATCACATATGTATTTTATTCGTATTATTCACTGTTTTATTTGCTGTAATGTGGAGAGATTTTCAAACTGGTTCAACTGATAGTATAAATTGATTAGTTCATTCATTTCATCGGTAGCTCTCTGTGTTAGTAAAAATATATTTAACAACTAATTAAATAAAACTAAAACTCAAGAAATAGTACTAACTACAAAAAATATATCAACATACGAAAAAAAGTACTTTCACATACATGTAAGAAGTACCTACGGATTCCTACGGGAAATTTTTTCTTCAAATTTAAACAAAAAAATTCTTCCGCATGTCGTCACTGGTCACTCAGCCGAGAACCTCCAACTGCCCAACACCTACCATTTTTTAAGGTTTTTGTAGAAAAAAACAACAAAAATGTCACCGGAGACCAAAATTTCATTTACATTTTGTACTTCAAATAATGTCAGGAATCACTGGTCAAAGTAATTCAAGTACGTCCCTTATCTTGTATGTAAGTAGGAACCGACTACATGTATTTTGTTATTACCGAATGCTTCTTCGGGGAGTCGGATTTATTGTTAGTAAAAATATTTGATTTTCACTCAGATATAAGTATATCGACTTTATTGTACGGCCGTGCATCCTCTTTGCGTACTTACATGAAAAAATAATCTTATAGGGGATCAACTGTCCGAGAGATTAATTGTCCTGCGGCTCAACTGTCCGCTGGATTTACTGTCGGGGGGGGGGGCAATTGTCGCCGGATCAATTGTCGGGTCACCGTAAGTACGTATGGGGGGGATAATAGGTAGTTTAACAATATTTAAGTTGTTGAAATCTCAGTGATTACACTTAATGTCAAAAAATTTATAAGGATCTCCAATTAGGTACCTACTGCCTTTTGAAAACGGTATGGTCTAAGATTCCCAATTGCCTATGAACTATGGCGTCCTACTTGGGAATTTTTTTTAACGTGCAAGAGTCTCAATTCTGAACTGCTCCCAACCCTCCAGAGCCAGTGAGAATATGGCGTCCCCAATTAGAAAATGCTGTGAGGCTAAAGGTAGTGGATATGGGAAGGAGATGTGGAAAAGGAAGTTGAGGAAGCACCCAGCTAACCAGATCTGAAAAACCAGCTATTCAGATCTGGTTACCAAACGTGGCCAAAACCATTTCAAGCAACGTTTCGAGTGAACGATTGTCTTTCACAAGGGCGACAATAAAAGTATCTACCACTCTGGAACGTGCCGCAAATATGCTATGTATTATTGTAAATAAAAAATAAAAAAAATTCTTGTGCTCGCTGGAATATGAACCAGCGACATCCGGATTCGTGGCCAAGGATCGTAACCACTCAAACACTTAATGGGAAGTGCAGGCCGTTAATGCGAAGCAAGGAAAAATATGAGAGGAGGGGGAAGGGAAATTTTGGAATGCGTGGCAATTTTAGAAACGGTCACTAAAATACAAATAAAGCCTTAAAGTAATTTTTCAATGTCTTTGATGGTCTCTCACCAGGGCAAAACTGAGAGTATTTTTACTTTGAGGGAGGTAAAAAAAATACTGCATGTTTTAATGTTTCACAGTTACCGCTTTGTCAATAAGGACCTAGTGATAATAATGCTGAACTAACAGACATTCAGTGACGAAATGAAAAATTTCATTGCCAACGCTAACGTAAGAACTTTTTTATTTATCAAACCAATTGATTATAAATGGTATACAATATGGCCGAAGCTAGTGCAGCAAGTAGGGAAAATAATAAAAATATATTATGTTTTAAATTTTTTGTAATATTGCTTTTTTTTTTGTGAATACCTCAAAAGAGTCCCAGCTGCTCCCGTCTGGACCTGTGAGACTGGCAACCCTAATCTGAGACTGAAGGTAGTGGAAAAGGAAGCAGATGAGGGAGAGGAAGGTGGGGAAAGGTGGCTGTTCGAATCTGGTCACCAAACACGGATAAAAACCATTTTTAACACTTTTCAATTCTGAATGGTGGTCTTAGACCAGAGCGATACTTAGAGTAACTTCCACTCTGGAACGTGCCATCTACTAAATATTATATTAAATGAATTAATTGGAAATGACATAAATTAATCAAATAAAATTTATTTGCCCACACCGGGACTCGATCCCGCAACCTTCGGATTGCGAATCAAGAACCTTACACTTCGATCACACCGGCCGTCGAGCTCTTGTTCTTGTTCATAAATAACATGTAAACCAATATAGTAAAAAAAATGTTACACCTATTGCGTTCCCAATTATACACCCAATAAATTTCAAGCATTCACTTGCTCAATCAAATCTCATGTTATTTTGTACTGTTGTGTGCATGCATGTATTTCGCCCCACTTGGCGCTCGTCAGTTTAATAATTTTCTTGATATTATTAGCTATTCTGGAGTACCGAGTCCTGTTTGGCTTGCGGCCTTTAGGGTTTCAAATAATTTTGACAGTTCAAAATCACACAAACATAGTCT
The DNA here is from genome assembly GCA_917880885.1 of Limnephilus marmoratus. Classification (NCBI taxonomy): domain Eukaryota; kingdom Metazoa; phylum Arthropoda; class Insecta; order Trichoptera; family Limnephilidae; genus Limnephilus; species Limnephilus marmoratus. The sequence goes on from OU862908.1 coordinate 19,821,813, forward strand.
TGCATTATTTTCTGAGCAGGATATTGTAAGAAATTCGAAAGTTTATAAAACCCTTCTTTCTCCATTATTTTCCTGGTAAAAATATTTCCCGAGAACAAAAAACTAATTGAAATTTTGACGGTATTACTATTTTTGTAACTGAATAGTAAAAATATTATTTCACCTGTTATTGGGTTTCTCAACTGGCAATCCGCAGATCGCGGGTTCAAATCCCGGCGTCGACAAATAAATTTTATTTGATTAATTAATGTTATTTCACAATCAATTAATATAGTTTATTTGCGGCTTGTTCCAGAGTAGAAAATACTTTCAGTATCGCCCTGGTGTAAGGCCGCCGTTCAGAGCAACATGTTTGGTGATCATTGGAGGTTATCCACCACTTACCCGCCCTGGTATTAGTAACAGATGGTTATTCCTTCAAGGCTCTCGCAAGATTCTATTTTTTTTGTTAAACGAAGCTACATTTATTTATGTTGAACGAATCTAGACCTCCAGTGTCCTTGCATACGTTGTTAGTAAGCAGTATGCAAATGCTAGATAAGAAAAAAAGTTAAGATAAATTAATGTTTGGTGATCAGATCTGAATAGTTACTTCCCCATCTTCTTCTTCCTTCCCATTCTTAATTGGGTATGCCACTGTCTCACTGGCTTCAGCCGGGAACATTTGGGACTCTTGTGCGATATTCACATAAAAAGGGTAATTAATACTATATATATTAAAACCATTTATATATTAAATATTAAAAAATAAAATAAAAAAATATATATATTATTATGAGATTCTATTTTCTACGCATCAAAAGAAGGGGCGGGATCTCATAATAATGCTTCGTGTATTCCATGATAAATTAGTGAAATACTCCAGTTTCAACATTCGATACATCAAACGTAGAAAAAAATGATATTACAAATTTATGTTGAAGGCACCGTAGAATATGTCTACGAAAATAATAACTAAGGTAATTTATGCGTTTGTTTTTTTTTTGCACAAACCTTGAAGCAGATTCGGTTTCCATTATTTTGAAAAGACCAATCATCCAAACATATCATACAAATATATACGAATATACCTCACTCGGGGGCCCATCGCTATGAAAGTGTGTACTTATTTTTATCCCGTTTAACGTTTAACGTAATTGAAAATTATGTTTTATTATCAATTATTATTACATATTATCATATTATTATGTAAGATAATATCGGAAAAGTATTATCGTTTATATTTGTGCGCAATGTATATAAATACATAAACTTAATGTAATTTTATATTATACGAAAGTTGAAATGCTTTATTTTTGAAGATGGCAAAATACATAAGTAATATTTTGTTGTGGTGAAAAATCCCAAAGGATTATTTTAGTGGGTGTATTATTATAACAGAGTGAGATTTATTGACGTCGAAAAACATACTTAAAATCACACATTAACCCATAAAACTCTAACCATTAATATCTGAAAGTGCTCGTAAAAGTTGTAAAAAAACAGTTTCCTAAAACTTTTCCCTTGTTTTCTTACGTCACAAAGCGGTTTTAGAGAGGCGCGCGCCGCGACGGACCACCGTTCGGGTTGGAAGGTTTCGTTTAACTGGAGACTCTGGAATACTGGCATTACTCCCCCAGCAGCCTCCCACCACCCCTTAGCCACCCACCTCTAACGCTTCACTGCTTATAGTGCTTATCCTCTTCATACTCGAGCATGATGTACACTAGATGAACAGTAGTTGAAAGATAGCAACTTTGAGAATGTTTACTTAGGTAAAATATATATCCCAGAGATGAAACTACTTGCGAAAAAGTCTTACTGGTATCACGGAAGTATTTAAAAAAAAAAACAAACGATGAAGGCAGTAATTTTTTTCACGGAAATGAAATAAAAGAATCTTTTGTCCTCTTAATCTATATGATTTCCATGATGGTCTTAGTTAAGTCCCTAAAAAAATTCCACTTCTTGTTATTATTACTTGAATTATTGTGTTCAAAGGTAGGTATTATTTTTCTGATTGTAAGGATTTTGGAATGTTATTTCGAAACAATCTTGTTTTCTTTTATGGAACGTTAAGCTTTAAAACGCTGGCAGGAAGACCGTTTGTATTTATTTTATTGGCATTAAAAATAATTTACAACGAACATGTTAAATGTATGTTAAGATTTAGGACGGTAGTTTTCCCAACATCCTCAAGATTTCATTATCCTATTTATTTTAGCGCGTTTTGCAGAGTCCGTAATAAAAAAGCGGCCGACCTTCAAACGCCCGTAAACGAAAGAAATAAAAATTTAAGGGAAAACTTTTACATCAAAATAGGTACAAATAAGTTAAGGAAAGGTGTGTGTTCGCCAAACAGGATGAAAGCGTTATTTATGGTATTATTAATTTGTTTCTTTGCCTTTCACGGTTCCGCGACTTTTCATCCCGCGACAAAATATCCTCCGACAAAATATCCTACGGACAAAACATCCCCCAACAAAATATCTACTAAAACCTAACTTAACCTAACCTAACAAAAATGGGTTAAAAATAATACAGATATCCTGTAAAGACGACAATATTAGCGAAACTCAATCGAAAATGTGAAGACAGAAAAATATATTGGCACCTCTGGGACTCGAACACAGGATCCTTTGCTTACATGGCAAATGCTCTACCAACTGAGCTAAGGTGTCGATATCAAATTCGGTCACTTTTAACAGTATCATACTTCGACTAAGAACTACCAACAATATCTTCATTTTCTTGATGCACATGTTACTGGCTGCTATCCTATCCTACTATAATAATAATATAATATTATAAAGGCGAAAGTTTGTATGGATGTATGTTTGTTACTCTTTCACGCAAAAACTACTGAATGGATTTTAAAAATTCTTCCACTAATAGAAAGCTACACCATTTGCGAGATCTGTAGGCTATATATATTGGTATTTAAGCTCTGGCGTTACGAATAATCTCTGGCGTTATGAAATTATTTATCATACGTTTTCGGTCCCTAACAAAATCGACTTATTCGAAACGTCAGAAAAAAGCAAACCAATTGTCGCCTTGGAAACGATGTTTTTTTTTTTTAAATTAGGCAATTCACCCTAAAAAGAGTGCTTTGTTGGCGTCGTACTTAATCTCTAAAAATGAATCACAGAAAATGCGCATAAACCCGAACGACTGCACCAAATTGGATAATTCTTTTTTTTGTTCGTTATTTTGTATAAAACTACGTTAAGTTCTGGCATTATGAAATTTGTATAAAATTATAAAAGGTGGCACGCGAAAAGTTTGAAACTGAATGTATCGGAAATGAATGTGTGGAATGCGAGAGGTGAGAGGGGGGAGTGGGGAGGGGGGAAGGGAGTGTTGGGAGGGTGTTGGTGGAGGGGGAAAGGGGAGGGGGAAGAGGGTGGAGGGGTGGGGGTTAGGGGAGGGAGAGGGGGGAGGGAAGGAAGGGGAAAGGGAAAGGGGAAGGATGCAGGAGGGTGTGGGGAAGGGTAGGGGGTGGTGGGAAGGGGGTTGATGGGGGGAGTGGTGTGGGGAGAGGGAATATGAAGGGGTAGGGGGTGAGGGGAGAGGTGGGTGGAGGGAGAGGGGGAGGGGGTTGACGGGGAAGTGGAGTGGAGGGAGGGAAGGTGGAGGAGGCGAAGTGGGGTGGGAGAGGTGGGAGAGAAGGAAGGGAAAGGGGGAGGGGTGGAGGAAGGCGAGGGGAGGTGGAGTGGGGAGGGGAGGGAAGGAAGGGGAAAGGGGAAGGATGCAGGAGGGTGTGGGGAAGGGTAGGGGGTGGTGGGAAGGGGGTTGATGGGGGGAGTGGTGTGGGGAGAGGGAATATGAAGGGGTAGGGGGTGAGGGGAGAGGTGGGTGGAGGGAGAGGGGGAGGGGGTTGACGGGGAAGTGGAGTGGAGGGAGGGAAGGTGGAGGAGGCGAAGTGGGGTGGGAGAGGTGGGAGAGAAGGAAGGGAAAGGGGGAGGGGTGGAGGGAGGCGGGGGGAGGTGGAGTAAGGAGGGGTATGGGGTGGGAGAGGGGTCGGTGGAGAAAAAGGGGGAGGGAGAGAGGGGTTGATGGATGAGTGAAGTGGGTAGAGGGAAGTTGGAGGGGGAGGAATGGGAGGAAGGGTGGGTGGAGGGGGAGAGTGGAAGGGGGGTTGATGGGGGGAGTGGAGTGGGGGGAGGGGTGGGTAAAGGGGAAGGGGGGTTGATGGGGGGAGTGGAGTGGGGAGAGGGAAGGTGGAGGAGGCGGAGTGGGAAACCCCTAATACCATGCGAGCGAAGCCGCGGGAAAAAGCTAGTCTTTATATGTGATTGCAAGATTCAACTCGAATTAAATGCTATCTAGATAGTGTCTGGATAAATTTTATCCATTTTATTTTTAATAGGCGACATCTATTGATTTTTCTGCAAGTCCAGTATTGAGTTTCGCTAATATTGTCTTCATTTAATTAAATTAATATTGTCTTCATTAATAATTTGAGATTTTACTCACAAAGTTGGAAATTAAAAAGAAATATCTTGTAGGTACAGGATGTCTCAATTATTTTTGTCCTATTTTTTGTTAGGTTAGGTTAAGTTAGCTTGTAGTAGATATTATGTTGGGAGATGTTTTGTCCGTAGGATATTTTGTCGCGGGATGAAAACGCGCATTACCGCCTTTCACAGAGAGCATCAAATTACGTTTTCGTTTGAAGGAAATATTAAATATATTTATATTGTGTAAAACACTCGCCACATGCCATCTTTTTGGGTGTACGTATAATACGTAATAATATACATAAAATAAATTCATATTGATAATTGCAGCAATATTCTTCACTTCGAGTTTTTTTTTCTGCAAAAAATAAAGCACGATTTACATTTGAATGGATTCATTAATACAAAGATTCGCAACCTTTTTTTGCCCACCGCCCATTTTGAGAATATTTTTATTTCTAGCGCCCCCTATCTCCTGAATCCGAAACAGTAATTATTGTCGTCACGATTTATTTATTTATTTATTAATTTATTTATTTATCTATATAAGGTATGTTTACATTACATTATTCGATGCCTGTCTCACTAGGGTATACCTGTGTTGAGACAGGCGTAGAGGTACATAAATGAGTATCATACATAAGAATATTTAAGGTAAGATACATACTGATTTATACAATTCAAACAGAAAGATGATTTAAATTGAGGGTAAATGCCATAAAGAGAGCATTATATATAGGTGAAGGAAGAGATGAATAAAGTAGTAAATCCTGTCGAATCTATATAGGGAGTTATATTATACATATAGGATTTTACTATTTTAATTTCTTTAATAAGGGTAAGGACATACGTGAGTTGGTAATTCTGGCTATTTGTAATCTATTTTACAGATGTTAGCAGTAGTGTGACGTCCAATACTTATAATCCATTTCTTTATATCTTGTTTGAATTTGGTCATTGATTCAGGCTTGAGGTGATTTTTCACAAAAACGGCGCTTTATAAATTATCCAATTATTATTATTATTATTATTATTATTCAGTTTGTCTAATCGTGGCTGGAAGTGTATTGTGTAGTTTGCAAGCTATGTATTTCTTTAAATAGTTTTTGTCCAAAGGTGGTTTAAGGAAAGGGAGTTTGGAGAAGTTCTTTATTTTTGGCTCGGGTATTGTGTATCATTTGTGTTGGTTTGTATAGGATTTTGTTGTTTTTATTTTTTTTAATTTATTTATTTATTTATTTTTTTATTATTTCATAAATGATTAAATGTTACATTTTTGGCCATTTTTGACTACCATACTAGGCTATTGCCCGTATTGTGGTAGTCATACATGCAATATAATTTTATATAAACAGATAATAAAATATAAGAAGAGAAAAGAAAAAAATAACATATTTAGGGATAAATAAAACTAAAAACAGATAAAAATATAAGAATTGCAAGTTATCTAAGAAATAAAGAAAATTTAAAGAAGATGAAATAAACATTGGTGAGCATTATTCATCTTGAAATAAAAATAGAAATAAAATTTGGTATGTAATCTTCTGCACGAGAGTACATGTTTGTCATTTTTGATATTCGTTCTATGAAAGAAATTGGAAAGAGTGTTAGAGAAAGTAATTTTTTGTTTGATTTTTTTAAAATGCAATATTAAGTTAAAGTAATTGATTAATTAAATTTGTAATATTTTTTTTAATTAATATTAATATTATTTGTTTTTTATTGTAATATTAAGCTCGGATGTGTTGTTTGAAGAAATCTCTTCCCTTTTCAAATATCCAATGATTGATACGGGATTTAAAGAGAGATTTAGAATTATGTGACTTTATATCGACACTCAAAGCATTATACATTTTAGGAGCGATATACCAGAATTGTCGTTGAGCGAAAGAAGTTTGAGTTTTAGGGACCACGCAACCCAGTAAATAAACTAAGATTATAACACAATTGTTGGTAAAAGGTTATTTATTTAAGAAAAGTAAGTTCACAGATCACATAATATGGTAAAAATAGTCACAATGTATCAATTCACTAATTAACTGAGCAAGGGATCGGAGGGAACCTTGCCGTTAGGCTTTGGGAACAACAAAAGCTGACTGTGGTTCTGCTTAGAGGGTCGTACCATAGGACGAAGCGCAACTAAGGCAGCAGTCGGGGGTCTGGTTGGTGCTTTACTTATGGTAGTAGAATACTCCTTAGAGGGTCGTGCCAGAGGACGAAGCGCAACTAAGAGAGCGTACTAGCCAAGAGCGAGCTGCAGACGAACTGACTAATTTAGGGCGCGCAGCCTGTTATATAGCCCATTCCTTGTTGCGGGGTGTGGTTTATGTAGCGGCTCGAGGGTGGGAGATGCGCAGAAGGCGTCGGCGCATCCTGGTTTGCTTAGGGGTGGGTGAGCAGGATGGCGCTGTACGGGGGAAAGAGATGGTGTAGTGGCAAGCGTAAAAACGGCGTGCTACAAGATGGATTTTGCGTAGAGCTTTTTAATGTCCATAACATTGAAAGTATTGAAGATCGTATCGGTGAGAGGAAGTTTAAGAATTATTTTTATTATTATATTTATAGATTATATTTACCACAACGGGAAGGGGTGGGTGGGGCAAAATATTTTTGTGGCAGTCGCATGTGTTGCAGTCGTTTTGTGTATGTGACGTCACAAAGCTCATGACCCCCCACACCCCTTGCCATAGAATGGCCCCTAATGGGATGGGATGGAGCAAGTTGGGATGGTGTGAGTTGGGTTTCTCTGGGTCTCCTACCGCCCCCCTGAGAGTCTGAAACGCCCCCCAATTTTCTCTTGGTCTTCTACCGCCCCCTGAAGGTCTGAAACTATTTTAGGTTATTGCCCATGTTGAGAACCTATGCATTAATATATACCTTTGGTTTTCAATATTGATTTCCTACATGGTTGAGGCCGGGGTTGGTTTCTGCTATATACATGTTACCGAAATGGTATTTTAACTTTCATCTTACTTCGAGAAGTATTGAAAAAGGGTTAGCGAGTAATGATCCGGCATTTTAAATTACAAATAAAGTTGTATTGAACATGGCCAAGCTTTCCTATCTTGGGTAATTATTTTCCTCAAGGCCTCTACACGGGAGTCCCTGAGGAAAATGTGATGACCATGGTCGATTATCAACAAGTAATCTGGACTCCTTGTGATGGATCCAGATTCCTCTCGATATATTGATCTCAGTACAGGGTGTGGTTACAATAATACTCGTAGGTAGTCTAGTTACGTTTATTCCGAGATTATGTACAGTGGTTACTTTAGGAAGTCTGATGGCAAAGAGAACAATGGACAACAATCACACCCTATTATTGTTATCTACCCACCCTTATATGTTACTCATGCTGTCTCACTCATACACGCATGTCTCTTTCATACCGCAAGACATACGTTCACCACAGAAAATAATTACCTTCAAAGCCTTTATCGTCTTTGGGGATGCTGTGTGGTGGATCTTTTTAAGGAAAGAAAGAAGGGGAAGTTTTGGAAAAAAAGGTATGAAGGGTGAGTAGGAATCCGGGGGTTCAGTGTGTCCAGGTCATCCGTCGCCAAAACCTAGACAAACCTTACCCAAGAACCCGAGCCCCCTGCTAAGTCACTAAACGTAGCGAACCACTTAGGGTGACCTATGGCAGAGGTGTTGGTTATCCAATAAATGGTTTCCGGGGCGCCGGTACCTATTTTCGCCACCCAAATTGCCACCCCCCCCCCCCACTAAGTCAACAAACATAACGAACCACTTGGGGTGACCAATAGCATAGGTCTCGGTTATCCAATAAATGGTTCTCGCCTGTCCAAATTGTAAAACTGTACTTTGTTTTATTACAAAATTATTATGTAACATACATATATTAGGCGTTGAAGTGGGGGTGGAGGTTTGACTAGGTTAGTGAAGAGTGGGGGGAGGAGATGGAACGGACGGTGATTTAAACATATCTAAGATTGTAATATGATAGTAAGTATTTAGTCATAAGGAAGGAACCCTTGTTCAGAAAACGGTCGGCGTTAATATAAAAAAAATTATTGCGGTTTATATTTGTTTCATTTAAATACAAATAAAGTGATTCGTTTTTTTGCAATGCGGTTTTAGAAATAAATTTTACCCTAGGGCGCTTTGTGAGGTCCCCTTGGAAGCCAAAGGTACGGCCTGATTTGAAAAAAAGGCGCGAAAATTTTGCTTCCCGAATTTTGCTTAAATATCGCATATATACGAAAATGAACTAATGTTGTTATTTTTACATAAACCTGAATAGACATCCTACGTGAAAAAACACATTTCAAAGGTGTATAATAAATAAATACCTTTATATGCATTTGAAAAAACATTCTAGTGTTGCCACATGAATGAAATCTTTTATCCTACCTATGGGGATATTTGGCGCATGCGATTTTGACCTTGTTTTCATACAGTTTCTTTATACATAAGGGTCAAAATCGCGTATAAAAAGTTTTTGTTTTTGAAATTTCATAGGGGACACCGGTGTCCCCTAAGCCTCCCAGGGGTCACGTAAATTGTTGTAGATTGATTTTCGTAATTATTTATTAGGAGCATTTAAATTCTTACTCGATATAAATATCTCACGAAAAAGTTATTATTGCCGTCTGCTCTCACATCTTTTATATAGTACGTACTATTTTATTTAACGCAAGAAATACAAGTAAACATAATTTGATCTAAAAAACGTTATACGCATCTGAATTTGCGCATATCGCTAGTAATTGATTTAATAAAATAATTACTATCCTACAAAGCTCAAATGTCTATTTCAGAATCCCACCAAGCCCTGACAAACTCTTTTTGTTGATTTATATTACTTTAGGATTAATTAGAACGATGGGGTTGTTGAGGATCTCTCGCCTGTTGTAATAATTGGCCTACATAAGGACCCACTTCCTAGCTCCTAAAATAAAGATTTCCGAGATCTGAACGACCGCCATCTGTCCAGACCACTTGATACATTTCAGAGGGCTCCAGCTGTCTCCTTCCTCCCTCCCGCAGGCCCTCCTCTTGCCCCTCTCCACTCTCCTCGATCCTATTCACACCCCAACAGCCCTGTATTGGCGTGGCGTGTTGACCCGTTGACTTAGAGTAGACTTGCCATATTATTAATGTGGTTTCGGTTTTTACTCCACAAAATCTTCCTTTTGGAAAATCACATGGACAACTTTTTATTGAGTAGGTAGCTATTATGATATTCTTTGGCGAATACATTAATATTATCAATTAGCTCCAAATTCCCATAATAGCCTTATTTACAACTTTTGCAAAGTATGAAAACCAATACAAAGCAAATGCGATAAAGAAAATTTAAAAAAATATATCAAAGAACATTGATAATGTTTTAAAACTTAAATCGAGCATATCCTCCTTCCCGAAAGAAATGAAATTATTTCGCCAAGTTTAGCAGATGTAATTGATTGTTACGCGTATGTATGTCAACTTTTATCAGGGAAGCTTTAACATAACACTACAAGGCTAAATTCTAGGTACGTTTGTCAAATAAGAGTAGAAAAAATTGGAGGGCGCCACTGTTGTTCAAATGGCAATACTAAAATATAACTCATGGTGGTAATGTTAAGCTGTGTAACCTACATTTTTATAAAATCATTTATTTAATCCTAGCCGTACCTAGCATTGCCCGGGTTTTAGATCATGACTCAAATTTTAGATCTGAATATTTTGATCTCATTCGGATCAAAAAGTAGTGTAACTAAACTCACCGTTAGTGATTATTCCTTTCTACCTGCTGTTAAATTCAAATTTATGTTAATTTAAATTAAACCAAATAACTTTGTAAAACACCATTTAATCAAATTTATGTCATAAGTAGGTACCGATTAACGGTAAGATATTGAAATATAAGTAGATGTGCTATCTGCTGTTTTTACTATGTGGGTCTGCGCTTCCGGGTGTCGCCGATATTGTTTACCAATTAACAAATAAACTAAAAGAACAAATAATTAACGAATAAACCAAACGAACGTTAAACTAAATGAACGAATTCTTTCCTTATTCAAAATATATTGTTAACCAATATTAATGCACATTTTCAAAAAATCAACGAAATGAACAAATTCTTTTTGTATGAAAACTACGCTAATTAGCGCGTAGTCCGGCGACAGTTGCGCGGACACCATAGCATATCTCTTCTGTATTTGAATATCTTTGGTAGGTACCTTAACAACAGTGCTTTTTTGATTTATTTTTTTTTCTTTATGAATAAAAGATGTTTTTTAAAATGTGATTTACAGTGTTCTATATTTTCAGTGTCATTGCGCTTTAAATAATATTTGAAAGTTAAATTGGTATTGCCAGCCTGCAAAATTCGTAGTTCAATTTTTTATATTTGTTACTGTTAATTGGCAGACTATACCAACACGTCCAGAGTCAGTCTACTGTGTGGCTGTGTGTGAGGCGATGCGGTGACCAAGCCGGGATTAGCGAGCGCCGTTAGTTATCCCGTACTCCATCAAAGGATCTGAGGAAGGACCGTGATTTGATATATTATGTAACGTTTATATATCCCCGCCGAGGAAATTAATCGCGACGGCCGGAAAGCCTCGTACGATGAGAACGGAATAGCCGGGGATAACGATAATAATTATTTCTTGGATCTCTGTCAAAATAAAGTATAAGAATTCGATAGCGAAAAAAAAATAATAATGTACCACGTACTTAAATGGTTTTCTTAAGTGCAGGTCAGAAAAAATCATAAATAATATTAAATTAACAATAGTGATTTCTATGGGTAAATTTATCATAAGATTTGTTTTTTTTTGGCAATCTAAAGTAAATTATGCCTTCCCAAATTAAAACAACGAAAATTTAAAGGAAATTTTTTTTTAACTTTAGCCTCACGCAGAAGGCCCTGAGGAACATAATTTCCCTCAGGGCCTATGTCATCTTTGGGGATGCTGTGTGGAGGGTTTTTTTTTAGGAAAGGAAGGAGAGTAGAGTTCTGGAAAGGAAAAGGGTTTAACGGGAGGGTAGATCTGGGGTTCAGTGTGTCATAGTCACCCGCCTCCAGACAAACCTCACCCCATGAACCCGGGCACCCCTGCTAAATCACCAAACGTAGCGAACCACTTGGGATGACCTATGGCAGAGGTGTTGGTTATCCAATAAAGGTTCCCGGGCGGCGGTACCCATTCTTGCACGTTTAGTGACTTAGTAGGGGTGCCAGGCTTCCTGGGGTGAGGTTTGTTTAGGTCATGGCGGCGAACGCGTTTGCTTACTATTGCGTGGCGGGCTGGATCGGAAGAGACCTAACCTGGACCTCTCCTGCTGGATTCTCTGGACGCATCGCCTTGCACCGCAGAGGGAGGGCTGAATTCGTACCTTGGTCACTCCTAGACACATTGAATCCAAGATTCCTACCCACCCCTCATACCCTTTTCCTTCCCAGAACTTTCTCTCCTTTCTTTCTTTAAAAAGACCCTCCATTCAGCATCCCTAAACATGACATAGAAACTGAGGGATTTTTCCCCAGGGCCTCCTTTGTGGACCTAATGTAAAAACACTAAAAACGTACGCGGGTTTTTGTAATGAAAAATTTAAATGACGTTTTGGTCAAGAATGTCACCAGAGTCAAAGTTCATCTAAATTATTTTAGTCTTGAAATTATCAGGATTCACTAATTAGCATGTCTTGTAACAGTTTGAAATTATAATGCACAAGTAATCACTTGATGAAGAAAGCACCCAATAATTAAGTTGGTTGCTACGGTTGAAATTTGAATTCCTAATTGAAAATATTCTTTGAACAAATCTAATCCAGCATTTCTTTTGTTGCCCAAAACATACTACGAACAATAGAATTTTTCTTCGGGCAGTTCCAAGTTCCAAGTAAGCCCCAGAGTCCGATCGTTGGTTTCAACGTGAGAAGACACATATTTCGGTGAGATCGCCATTTACCTGTGAGCTTAACTTCGGTTAGTATTGAGTTTATTGTTTTACCATTTAATATTTTGTTCTATTTTAACTGGCGCCCTTATAGTAATTTTAACATCTTGAGATCATTTTTTAAAACACGACAAACTATTGATTCATTTATTAGTTTTTTTTAAACTATTTAGTTTCTTTTTCTAAAGGCTAAACACGACCCTGAAGTATTAGAATATTATTATTTTGTTTGAGTTCATGTTCTGATTTTATTATTTAATAATATAATTTAATTGTTGCCACAATTCTTTTATTTATAGTTAATGTTTTATTAAGTGTTTTACTTATTCATTTACCAGCATTACATTGACGCCCAAGAGTGATGTATATTTGTAAAGCATTACATTGGCGCCCAATGTGGGGCCAATAATAAGCATTACAGTCTTTTTTTATTTATTTATTTTTATTTATTAAATTACATAATAAATTTTGTACAAAAAATTTGAGTAGACCCACAAAGCTGTCATATGACAGCTTGTCTGCAGGTTCTAACAATTTAAACATTCTTAATATAATATCTAAGAAAATATTTGTAAATACATTTATAGTTTTAAGGAAACATTAGAATAGATCACATAGTAATATTAGATAATTTAACTTACAACTATAAATATATAAGATATTTCAATATTTCTGCCTAATAACAAGATATGTAGGCAGCTATATTAAGATATTCAAAGATACATGGAGTTTTCGTTCATTAACCATAGTTTTATCATTTTAGGACTTAGTCTCTTATTTTTTTAAAATTTTATGTTTTTATTGATTTTATTGAAAATCACTGGTATTAGATATTCAAGAGTACGGCTTCCATATTTATTTAATATTCGAGGAGTTTTTAGGCCCTTTCCTTCTCTAAATCTTGTGGTAAGTTTGTGTACAAGTAGGTGTTTGTAAGGGCTTTCCCCCATATTATCCATAATAGTAGTGAACCAGTGGAGACCTTTTATTTTAAGTAGGCTCTCTGAGCCATACAGTAGTTTTAAGTTATGTCTCTGTTTGTAAATATTTGTTGTGTTGACTTAGATACTTTTACCAATGATCCCTGACATTACATAGCGTCAAATATGTAAATGTATATATTGTTTATGTGTACTGCATTCTCTAGTTCGTATTGATGAATCGTCACATACTTTGTTTAAACGATTTGTGGAGAAGTAATCCGAAATATCAAAGACTATGCATCAGTCAATGGGTTGTCAACACAATTGTAAAGGAATGCAAATTACTTTCAGGCAAAACGTTATTTTATTTAATTTATTTATTTAAGGAACATAAACAGTCTTAGTAACAAAATACACATAAGAGGATGGCAAAAAAATACCAATCATTATTAATGTTTACAGATAGGTATTTAGAAACATAAAAGTAACTGAATGTAAACTAAAACATTTAAGAAAAATAAAAAAAATAAAAACAGAACTAACCAGCAATTTAAAAAAATAATAATACTAATGTAAATTCAACAAGTGATAGACATGTAATACACAACAATAAAAAATATGATTATAACCATACTTAAATAGACTACGAAATAGGTATTTGGGTTGGGACGGGTAAGGGGAGAAGAGGGATAGGAGAAAGTTGCCACGCAAGTAATATAAAAATATTAGGTACACGAATATGTTTATTCGCACCTAGAATGTGATACAATGAAATTCTGTAGCGACAGTAACTTGCAGTGAATATGTCAGCAAGTGTGTCTATATTTGCAAATTTATTGTTATAGTAGTTGCATGTCCTTTGTATAAATTCATTTTGGTTGGAATTGGTGTTGCATCTATCAATGTAGAAAAGGGTATTATGTCTGCTGTATCGAGTTGGCGCATGGAAATTTATTTTATTTAGCAACTCCGAGCAGTCAACTTTCGAGTTAATAATTTTGTACAGGAGCATCTCATCAGCGACAAGCCTCCTGTTGAGCAGTTTCGTGATTCGAAAATGTTTCTCGGTTTCGTCGTGAGAATTGTATATCTTGAATGAATTAAAATTGAGGAATTTGAGAAATCGCTCCAGAACTCTTATTAAAAATAGATATATATATGTATATATTTTTTTTTATATTTTTGAATGTAGCTATAACTTTGTGGTTATCCATTATAGAAAAATGAAACAAATTCAACTTTGTATAAACCACTTATATAATGCAAAAATTTCCCTTCTAATATTAAACCAGCTTTTTATACAAGAAATAATATCGGTAATTTTTTGAGAAATACTAAAGATAAAGACCATAAATTGACTAATTCCGGAATATATAAACTCAAATGCAACGATTGTCCCTCATTTTATATTGGAAAAACAACTCCATAAGACCATAAATTGACTAATACCGGAATATATAAACTCAAATGCAACGATTGTCCCTCATTTTATATTGGAAAAACAACTGTAATTTTGAAATTAGAATCAAAGAACATTTAAGGTGTCTTATTAATAATAATTTTTCTGAGTTCGCTAACCATATCATTGAAAATAACCATAGTTTTGAAAAAAATACAGGGATAAATATTCTTCATATTAATCATAAAGGAAAACGTTTAGATAACTCAGAAGCCTTGGAAATTAAAAAATCCCTTAAAAATAATGAATCTATTATCAACAAACAAATAATATTGTCTTATAGCCCAATCATGGATTTGTTCCTCTACCCACCCACTCTACATTAATACCTACCCACCCAATCTACATTATTAACTAGCAACGGCTCCACCCCTACCATAATAAAACATTGTTCGAAACTGTCAAATTAGTATAAGCTTTCCCTGAAGAAGGAACGTTTGTTCCGAATCTACATTATTAACTAGCAACGGCTCCACCCCTACCATAATAAAACATTGTTCGAAACTGTCAAATTAGTATAAGCTTTCCCTGAAGAAGGAACGTTTGTTCCGAAACGGTCGGATATACGCATTATATAAGTGGTTTATACAAAGTTGAATTTGTTTCATTTTTTTTTAAATTTTTTATATTTGTTATTGAAAATAGATTTTAATTTTGGTATATAAAATTGAGAATTGAATATACTTGGAGGGTCAAATCCACTCCCGCAGTGAATTATCCCTGTTCCAAAGGCCATGGCCTTATCGCACTGCCTCGCACTCCTCTTTCCCAGCCCCATTCCTAGGCCCTCGCCCTTTTGTCCGCTGAATGACGTGTGATTGAGATGTTACCGGTCGTTCCCAAGTATGTAGAGACTCCGAACGTGTTACGTTACAGTGAACGTCAGGAGGTCTAGACCTAGGGGGATCGGTAAATCCCTATATTAATACGATATTGACTAAATCCAAGTCATCAATGGTTGGCCAGTTATCGATATTTGAGAACACGGTCATCAATTGATAAGAGATATTCCGACCGACGATTGGCAAATTTTAGCGCGGCCCGAGTTTCAGATAAGCTGTCAATATACAAAACATTGTTCGTTATGCAAAATAACTGGCTTATTTGTATGATGGTAAAGCTCGCAGAATTGAAATATATCGTGAATGATATCAATACACTTAAATATTTCATCTAATTCATCAGCTTTATGAAAAAATTAATGTAGGTACGTGATGTTCGTCAAAATTACATAAAAAGGGTTATTATCCACGTACACAAAAATCTACAAAATCTTAATAAAATTGATCATAAATACATCACAAGAAGTCACACCAGAAAGGATCTTGTGATCCCAGGGAGCAATACGGAAAAGATTTAAAAGACATATACATATGTGGGACCGAAATTGTACAATAAAATCCCCCTAGAATTAAATATTAAAACAAGCAAAATGACATGTATCGGTTCAATAATAAATAATAGGTTGTTTGGCTTAGGTAGAGTTGAGTCGGAAAATTTTTAAATAATGTCGCTTAAAATTTTAAATTTTACATGGTTAACTATTAAATGGCACAATCAGTAAAAACTTAGTACATACTAAATCTACAAAAAAAAACACATTTTGTTAGAAACTAATATCGACCAACAAGATGTAATAACACTTGTACATATTTTAATATTTACAGTTATTAGCCCAGTCATTCCGTAGTTTTACCTTGCAAAAGGTCATGTAGTAGCGATTTTGATATATGTTATTAAAATTGGGACTCTAAAGGAAAAAAAAAGTTTTCGACCTCGGGAGGGTCGAGCTCGATCCGCCATCTTGGATTGAAGGTCCCAAAATTCGGTTTTTTTCAAAATAATTATGAAATCGTTGATTTTACAACCAAGTTTTTTAAGGTGAACTTAAAGAAAACTAAATTACGTACATTTAATGTTTAAAATTTTTTTTTGTAAGTCTAATAGGTAACGAGTTACAGTGGCGGAAATGTGAATATTTTTCTAAAAAATGATGAAATTCTCAATTTGTGTTATTTTTTCGGGTTATTCATTACATAACTAGCTGTTAAAAACCCGCTCCGTTTTTTACTGCTAGGCCCTGTAGGCAGCGGTTTGGCTTCGCCCAGTTAGTGTTGGTGACCATTTTATACATAATTATATTATATAATATATTTTTTATCATATAAACATAATAATTTTGTTAACCCATTTCTACAACACCATGAGGTAGAGAACATGGCACATTTTTTTATTGTGGTATCCCCTGTAGGTCTACTCCACAGATATACCAGCGATGGTAGATTTCGAAATTATTTTATAATTGGCTATTGCGTAATGATATTTTTTTGTTGATGCCGGTTGGTTGATATCGACATCTTAATAACAGTCTTCATCAATGTCATCATCTAATTCATTGCCTGTGGTACTGAGATTCTGGGCTTCCATTGACAAAATCTCTTTATCTTCTTCCTCGACATTGATATGAACCTCTGGCGAATTATGGCATTACCTATTAGACTTACAAAAAAAACTTAAGACATAAAATGTACGTAATTTAGTTTTCTTTAAGTTCACCTTGAACAACTTGGTTGTAAAATCAACCATTTCATAATTATTTTGAAAAAAACAAATTTTGGGACCTTCAATCCAAGATGGCGGATCGAGCTCGACCCTCCCGAGGTCGAAAACTTTTTTTTTCTTTAGAGTACCAATCTTAACAACATATATCAAAATCGCTACTACATGACCTTTTGCAAGCTGAAGGCCTTTTTAACTACGGAATGACTGGGCTATATGTTGAAATATTATTATTATGTGATTTTTGCTGTATAAATGTATCTTATATAATAAATAAAAATAAAAATAAAGACGTGATCAATTACGACATCAACTGAGAACGGGTTTTTCGCTGGTGTATATGTGTAGAATAGAATCACTGCGGGTATGGGTACCGCCGCCCCGGGAACCATTTATTGGATAATCCAAAGTGGTTTGCTGCGTTTGGTGACTTACCAGAGGTGCCCGGATTCATTGGGTGAGGTTTGTCTATGTCTTGGCGGCGGAAGTGTCTGTCCACTACGGCGTGGCGGGACAGATCGGGAGAGACTTATCAAGGTAGATGGTTTGACCTCTCCGGCTGGACTCTCTCGATTCGCCTTGCACCGCAGTGGGAGGAACGGATTGATTCTTCCGTCACTCCTGACATACACACTGACCTCAGATTCCTACTCACCTCTCATATACCGTCTTTGCTTCCCAGACCTTCCTCTAATTCCTTTCCCTAAAAAATCCTGGAGGAACTATTCCGGGCAGCGCAAGACAGAGAGACATTTTCAATAGTGATTGCCAACGTCGGGGGGACCTGATACGGCACACAAAGAAGAAGAAAAAATCCTCCACACAGTATCCCGAAAGATAATATAGGTCCTAAGGAAAATTGTTTTTCTCAGGGCCTGTTGTGTGGAGCTAATGTAAAAAAAAAAAAATTGTTCTCTGTGTATTCGAAATGGCAATCGGTCCATTAACAATGGATCGTCAATAATTACATTAAAAAATTACATTCAAAACAAATACTAACTTTCCTTTACAAGAACTTATCCACATTTAACATTACACAAAACTCTCGCAATACTAGAACAAGACATGCTCTCCAACTACAAATACCAAAAACAAACACATCCTTTGGACAAAAACACTACAGATACCAGGCTATAAAACTATACAATTCTCTTCCTACACAATATAAAACAACTAATATTATTGAATACAAAAAAAACGTAAGAAACTGGCTACAATCTTTCTAACTTTTAATATATAATTTTTGTCGAATTGAAGTCGATTTTATATTTTGATTTTTATTGTTTCTCTTTTTTATATTAGTTATTAACACTCTTTTGTTTTACTATTCACAGTTTATAATTTATAATTTACATCTGAAAAATGTCCTCCACAACACAGGTGAACTCCTAGTGTGGAGGACAATATATTATAACTTTGTTACATAAATGTACTAAGAATAAATAAGAAAATAAGAATAAAAATAAGACGGACTGCCGTTCCACACTATTTCGAAACTGTTTCAAAACTTTCGAAAGTTAATAAAAGATCCAAAGTGTAAAGGTAAGACCACACTAAGCCCACGCAACGCCACGCCACGTGGGTTGACGTCACCATTTCCATATCTGGACTGCTTACCATCCACACATTTTCTATGGAAACGGGTGCTTTAGAATCAGACTAGCTCCGCGCAACGCAAACCGACGCCCCCTACGCGACGTTGATCTGCCACAGCCAGATCGGCGTGGGCCATGTGGAAGGTGGAGGGTGTATGGTCACGCCTACTACGAGATGATTTTACATCTTTTTGGTGTTATCTGAGCATCTAACGTTGTTTCGCTAAATCTATGGTTGTTTTTTTGACAGATATTATTCAAAAATGGATGACGAACAGTTTATTGAAGCTTTTAGACGGCACGAAGTTATTTATAAAATCAAATTACAGGATTATAGAGATTCTGCATACGCAGTGCAACTTAGGAAGAAATTTCAGCCATTTATGGCATGATTTTCAATATTATACCCCTATAATGAATGTCAATCAAACTTTAGATCTTTCTCTGGTCCCAATTGACTTTCGAAGATGTGTGTTTTCTTTTTTTATGTCATATTCAATAATTCAATTATGCTGTGAAGCTCTTCAAATACCACTTTACTCATACGGAAGTACATGAAGAATCGTCCGTCATCAGATTCTAGTTCCTTTACTAAAGTATGGAACTCTCCAAACATGTGTCTTTGTTTGTTAATGTTGTGGACCCAAATACTTCTCACTTTTTTTCTTTTTACGAGAATATTGATTTAACTATAATAATCGTAGCAAATCATCTTCAAATTCACTTTCAAGATATGGCAAAGCTGTCATCTGCTAAGAGAATCACATAAACATAACCTAAAAAATAAATGTCAAATGTGTCAAATCAAACGCGCCTGCGCACAACCAGAGACCCCTTGTCACGTGGTCACAGCGACGCGTACGTACGTCTGGCCAGTGTGAACGGTACAGGAACGTTGCGTGGCGTTGCGTCTGCTCAGTATGATCCTTGTTTAATGTGGCCAGGGATTTAATTGAATTAAGCTTTCCAGTATGTAATTATTTGTGCGGTCCACACCACCAGCAGCCGCCAGCCACCAGCCGCCAGCCACCAGCACCAGACCGATGCAAACAGATGTGACAAAGTAGCTCTCTCTATTGCTAGGGTCGTAACACGGGCTGCCCGAACAACAATACCGCCCACCACTAGTGCCCACCACCCACTAGCTAGTACTAATAGGCCGCGAAAGTGGTGCTCGTGCAGGGATGGGCTTAAATGGATTGATAAATATTCCATTCATTTCCTTTTTTTACATTATCTCCGCACAGGAGGTCCTGAGGAAAAAAAACGAGTGTGCTTTAGACCACACGAATGAAGTAAAACTTCACTAACTTGTAAAAGAACACATGACATTGACATTGGGGTGACATATGACATTGGGGTGACATGTGACCATGGTGAACCTATGACCCTGGGGTGACCTACGACTGTGGGGTGACCTTGGGGTGACCTACGACTTTGGGGTGACCTACGACCTTAGGGTGATTACAACCTTGGGGTGACCTACGACTGTGGGGTGACCTTGGGGTGACCTACGATTTTGGGGTGACCTACGACCTTGGGGTGACCTACGATCTTGGGGTGATCTACGACCTTAGGGTGACCTACGACCTTGGGGACACCTACGACCTTGTGATGACCTACGACCTTGGGGTGACCTACGACCTTGGGGTGACCATCCTTATCCTTATCCTGCGTAAAGACCCGACCGTTCGCCTAGCCATCGATCACAGTTCGCATTGATTACCGTTCGCTCACACTTTTCATTTAACACATCACCACTTTTCGTAACACATCACCACTTTTTGTAACGCATTCACCAGCTTACCCCCCAAGTCAAGCGTGCGTAAAGAAGTTTTACTTGAAAAATTCCTTCAGGACTGATGTCATCATTGGGGTTGCTATGTGGAGTCTTTTTAGGAAAAGTAATGAGAGGAATTTCTGGGAAGGAAGAATGTGTGAGGGGTTGGTAGGAATCTGGGGGTCAATGTGTCCAGGAGAGATGGACGTACGAATGCATCCCTCCCTCGCGGAGCGACTTGGAGAGAGTCCGCCTGGAGAGTTCAAAAGGGCTCCCTCAAGTAGTCTTTCCCGATCTGGCCCACCACGTAGTAGGTGGGCAAAAGCATCCGCCGCCAAGACCTAGACAAACTTAAAATCACACAGACGCTCTCTCGATTTACGATAACAATAACTATGGATACCCCACCGAACTTCCTTTTTTTTCTCCTTTAATTTTTTGTTGCGCATATTTTTATAACTATACCTCAACTTAACCGATTCCCCCCCCATCCTACCCCCTCCCTATTCCTACTTAAATTACTTGATTCTTGAAATGTAATTTTTCATTAGTATCACTGGAATCACTACAATTGTATACAATACCTATGTGGAAACCTGTAAATGGTTCAATTACTGGGACACAATTACTATTATGCTCTGTAATGTAAACTGTTGGTTTCCCAAATAAAATTAAATAATGTAAAATAAAATAAAACCTCACTTCACGAACCCGGGCACCCCTGCTTAGTCACCAAAAGTAGCCAACCAATTGTAAGATGCAATAGCACACCAACTCACAATACGCGGCGGAAGATACCCGCCTGGCCTGGACCCCTCGGTAACCGGCTCAGAGTAACAGAAAGAACTTCTCTACAAAGACATTGCAAAAAAATAATAAATGGTAAGAATAAAATTCCAATGATGTGGTAAATTCTTACCTAAGTAAAATAAAAAGTGATTAGATAAAAACGTAATAATCCCAGCCCTTATTTAGGAATCTGGCAGTAAATTCTTCCACGCAGTCACGTAGGTACCGCCAGGTGGCGGGTAATGTGTTGCCTTAGCGTGGAGGGCTAATTACGGCCCTCCCCCCACCCGCCCAACGGCCCACGGCCCTAGCCGGCCCTGCAATTACACCGCCAGAAAGGTAGCGCGGGACTAATGTTGTTTTGGTTAATTGATTTTTTTTCTAATTAATGCCTGTACTTTGGGCGATATCCGAAACGATACATTATGTTTGGTGTGTATATTTATTTACGGTACAATTACCTTAAAACACAAAATAAAACACTACATTATTTTTACATAAAAATGGATTACACAACGATTAAGCAGCGTAAACATAATATAAGTCTGTCAAATGAGAGTAGAAAATATAAAAAATGGAACTACAAAATTTGTAGGCTGGCAACACCAATTTACCTGTCAAATATTCTTGTACAATGACAATGACACTGAAAGTACAGAACACTGTACACATTATAAAATATATTTTTTGTTCTTAAAAAAAATTAAATCGAAGAAGCACTGTTGTTAAGGTACCTACTTAATAAGTTTTGCAAAGTGATTGGCGTTTATTTAATTTAACATAAATTTGACTTTAACAGTAGGTAGAAAGGAAGAATCATTAATGGTGAGTTTAGTTACACTACTTTTAGATCAGAATGAGTTAAATATATATATTAAATATAATATTAAATATAATATATAGAAATTAAATATCTCGGTGTGATCATTGATCAAAACCTGAAATGGAATAATCACATTTCAGAGCTAGTGAAGAGAATGAGGAAAAACTAAACTAACTAACTAACCATCACGCCGTTTCCCCGCAGGGGTAGGCAGAGAGGACGGACCGCCAAACATCCCGGTCTTGGCACACATTCCTTGCCTCGTTTACATTCATCCAACGTCTCATACATTCTCTTCTATTATTCTGACTCTTGACATGGCCCGACTCAAGTATCTGATTCACTTGGTCGTGCCATGTCTTTCTTGGGCGTCCTCGACTTCTTCTACCATTCACATTTGCTTCGGAAATGTATATATATATATATATATATTTGTTAGGTTAAGAAATATTTTAAATGTAAAAATAATGAAAAATGTGTACTATGCCCTTGTTCATTCTTTACTCATCTACGGAATTATAGGTTGGGGAGGATCTTACAAAAAAAACCTAAACTCAGTAAAAGTCACGCAAAGAATTATCATTAAAGTAATATTAAAAAAAAAATCTACCTTCTCAACTGAATCACTTTTTAAATTGTTTCCAGTACCAAATGTTGATGAAATTTTCAAACAAGCTTCCATTATAAAAATGTGTAAAGAAAAAAATAACACAGAATATCAAGAATTTTACAAACTAATGAGAAACGGAAAAAAAATTATAACACCTAATTTTAAAACAACTCAAATGCAAAATCATTATATTTTCCAAGCCATAAAAAACTATAATAACCTCCCTTCTGAATTGCGCTGCATCATCAACCAATCAGAACAAATAAATAAAATAAAACAATTTTTCAAAAAAAACTTACAATAAAAAGTAAATATTTTATACAAAACAGATTATAACTTACAACTCAAGTAAGAATCGTGGCTCCCTTATCAGGCACAAGAGCCCCTCTTTTCTGATAAGGTATACATGACCAGAAACAACCTCTAATTTAATATTTTGTAAAATATATGTGTATTTATTTATTTGTTTGTTTGTTTGTTTACGCCTTGATGGCTTTTACATATAAAATAAATTGTACAGGAGCATTATAACAAATATGCAGTATCATAAGTATATAGTACATAAAATGATAAACAGAACTAGAAAGATATAAGTAGGCCTAACATAAGTAGGTATCAGTAATTGTTTACAAAGGAGTTCAACCAGCGGATCGTATTTGGGCTCACGCTACATTAGATTCAATAATTATTGTCACAATATCACACAAAGTGTGATTCCAAATATACTCGAAGCATACCGGTATTGCAGTGGTGTAAAACATTTTTAACAATTAATATAAAAGTAGGTAATTTTCTTGCTATCATAAATGTACGTATGTTTGTTATTATTATGAAAAAGAAAAAAATAAAAGGTACACAGTAATTACATATATAAATAAGTAAGTAGGTACTATGAATGTAGTTATCATGAATGTAGTTACAGAGCAGTGGGTATTAAGTTTGTTACTGTTCACAATGTGAAACATTTAAGGATTTTTACGTTAGTTTGTTATTATCAGGAAAAAAATAAAATAAAAGGTACACAGCAATTACATATATGTATAAAGAAGTAAGTAGGTACTATAAAAATAGTTACAGAGCAATGGGTATTAAATTTGTTACTGTTAACAATCTGGAACATTTAAGGATTTTTGCATCTGCATACATACACGCTTTTTGAAAGAAGCGATGTTTTTATAAAAAAATATATCGACAGAGCAAGTTTCATTCCCCACACGATGCAATCTCTGAAGACAAGAGTTAAACATAAAGTTAGTGCGAGAAGCAACTACGTTAAATGGAGCATGGAGTCTGGTGTTGTAATTGTTAGGTACTTGATAATTTATCATGTTCACAAGTTCAGGGCTATCCAAATATCCGTTGATAATTTTAAATAATAATAAAACATCACAGATTTTTCTTCGCTGTGACAATTCGGGTAATTTAAGCAATTGCATTAAATAATTATAATTTAAATTTTCTATTGGTATTTTTAATTTGTAATTTATATGCCTTAAAAATTTATGTTGTACTCTTTCAATTTTGTGTGAATGAACATTGTATAATGGCGACCAGAGAGAGGAATTATACTCAAGAATACTTCTGACTAGTGTTATGTATAACGTTTTGAGTGTATTAGTATGCATTAGATCTTTGTACGATCTTAACACAAAACCGAGACATTTAAGTGCTTTATTCGTGATTGCATCAATGTGGGGGACGAATGTCATCTTGTTATCAAAAACGACACCCAGATCCTTTATTAATGTTACTGTAGAAAGATTCACATTGTTAATGTGATATTGAAAGAGTATTGGATTTTTATTTCGAGAGAAACTTATAGATTGACATTTGTTAATGTTTAAAAATAAATCATTTATGATACACCAATTATACAATCGATCCAAGTTGTTTTGCAATATAAGACAGTCCATTAAATTTCTTATAATAGTGTATATTTTCAAGTCATCAGCAAACAATAGGAAATGGATACCTTCAAATATTGAAACAATGTCATTGATAAATAGCAAAAAAAGGATAGGACCTAGATGAGAACCTTGGGGCACCCCACTTGAAGCTTCAATTACGTTTGACATATGGTTAGATAATTTAACGCATAGTTTTCTAGATGTTAAATAGGTCTCAAACCATTTTAGTAGATTTCCTTTTATCCCATATACTTTTAGTTTGTTTAATAAGATTTTTTGGGAAACTTTGTCGAATGCTTTGCTGAAATCTGTGTAAACTGCATCCGTTTGCAATTTTGAATTTAGATTGTCGGAAATATATTTTTCGTATATAATTAAATTTGTAAGTGTAGATCTTCCGGATATGAACCCATGTTGGTGGGGGGAAATGATTTTACGAGCCTGTAACATAAATTTTGATAGAACTACGGATTCAAACAATTTAGGTATCGCTGATTGTATGCAAATAGGTCTGTAGTTAGAAGCATCCGTTTTATCACCCTTTTTATAGATGGGACTAAGGAAACTGATCTTCCATTTTTGAGGGAAAAGGCCTGATGCTAATGATATATTGAATATATCGGTTAAATGACCTTTTAAGCTAGATACACAGTTTTTTAAATAAATTGCTGGTATGGTGTCTGGGCCAGCGGATTTCTGACTATCTAATAGTGTAATTTTACGTTGAACATCGATTTCATCAATAACAAGGTCATTGAAATCAATAGAAATATTTGAGTTGAATTGAGGTATTTGGTTATTAGATGAGTTTACATCATATACTTCGCCAAAGCATTCGGCAAATAAGTCAGTAATTCCTTGAGGTGTATCAGCAATTTTACCATTGTAGTATATGATAGACGGAATACCAGATTCATTACTATTAAGATTGTTTGCAAATTTGAATAAATTTTGAGGTTTATTTTGTAACGATTTCTCAATATTTTCCAGATATTCTTTGTAACAAGAGATCGATATGTTTTTCACCCTTTTGCGTAAATTAGAAAAAAGTAGATAGTCATTTGGAGCTCGAGATATTTTGAATGTTTTATGTGCAAGTTTTTTTGACTGGATGGTACAAATTAGCTCTTTGCTAAACCATTTGGGGTAATTAGATGTCTTACATTTTGTAATTGGGACGTACAGTTCAATTGATTTGTTAATTATACAGTAAAAAGATTCTATTATATCATTGATGTTATTACAATTACTAATGAAGTTCCAGTCTGATTTAGCGAGAAACTCGTTAATCTTAGGATAATCAGCTTTATAAAAATTTGATTTTTCTTTAAAAGACTCTAAATTTAAATTTTGTAGAGATATATGCTTAACAAAAAGTGGTGGGTGGTAGTTATCAATTGTTGAAACATTGTCATTTGCATGTTGTACACTTATATTGCTGGAATTGCTAAAAATTAAGTCTAATAGATTATTGTTGCAGTTATACATAAAGTTCACTTGTCTAAGATTTAGGAAACATGACATTTCTATAAGTTCACGAGAACCATTATTGGACGTGGAATTTGTGCGAGTATTATTGTTGTTAATATCCCAATGAACAGCAGGTTGATTAAAATCACCTGTAAGGATAAATTTAGCGTCTGGATATTTTCTTCGCAATATTTCTACTTCTTGACAGTAACTGGTATATAGCTGGACATCAGATGAGGGTGGAATGTACGCACAACCAACTATAATTTATATTATGTAACTCATATTTTTTTATATTACAATAAAAAAAATAAAAAATATATTCATATTTAAAATTAGAGACATGATCTAAAGCCCGGGCAACGCTAGATACTAAAGCTAATATTATATAAAAGTGAGCAATTTCTAAAGTTTGCTTTAAGTATATTTTTATTATAATATCGTTATTCTTCATTATGTTAACACAAAATTTCAAACGTATTATAATTATATACTTATATGCGGTGGGTATCTATATGGCAATGAAAATCGCTTTTATGCCTTTTTAATTTTTAATAAAAATGTAGGTTATATAGCTTTAGATTACCACCACGGTTATATGTTTAATATAGCCAATTGAACAACAGTGGCGCCCTCCCATGTTTTCTACTCTTATTTGACAAACTCTACTAATATGTTTTAAATTAACAAAAACTTACAAACATTCTATTGGAAACAAAATGTAAACTAATAAAATTTAAAAAAAATACGCGAAACGCTTTTTGTATGTTCTTTCTGCTACTTCTGCATTTTGGTTACCTAAGCTGTATACAGGGTGTTAAGGGACGTACTTGACTTACTTTAACCAGTGATTCCTGACATTGGAGTAAAAAATGTAAATGAAATTTTGGTCTCCGGTGACATTTTTGATGTTTTTTTTTTCTACATAAACATAAAAAATGGTAGTTGTTGAATAGTTGGAGGCGGGGTAAGGGGTTCTTCGAACATCCGGCTGAGTGACCAGTGACGACATGCGGAAGAATTTTTTTTTGTTTGATTTTGAAGAAAAAATTTTTGAAAAAAAAAAATCGCCAAAAAAAGTTACCGGAGACCAAAATTTCATTTATATTTTTTACTCCAAATAATGTCAGGAATCACTGGTTAAAGTAAGTCAAGTACGTCCCTTAACACCCTGTATGCGTGGTATAAGGAAGTTCATAAACGAATGGGACGGGTATTGACTATATTGTTGCAGCGAACGATACTTTCATGAAATGAAATCAATTACAATAATGGAAATTAATGACTTTAAAAAGAAAAATTACCTCAGATACCAATCTTCTGTCCAGTCCATTATTCTTACAGCTTTATTAATTTTAGATTTTTCACTAAACAGTTATATTTTCAATAGGAATATTAAGTATTTAATTTTTGTCTAAAAAATTTGCGCATATTTTTTCAAAAGAATCTGAGTGAACCTTATAATGCGGTGACCGTGTATACAAATTGCAATTCGCGACCCGTGCACTGGACAGACCTATTGTCGAATTTGCCGAATCAAAGAAAAGAAGAAGAAGATAAATAATGTGGGAATCTTCACGACGTAAGTGAAGAAAGCGTGTAAACAAATGTACGCCGCGGCACGGCGTATTCACCCTAGCAGGCCTGAGGATTCGACCTTTCTGCCGCGTTCATTTGAATTAATTCTGAAGAACGTGCTACAAATATTTAAAATGTGTCTTATGTTGTCCTCCCGAAATTATTAATTCATCGACTAGAAAAATAAAATCGGGTGCTTACCGCTAACTTTATAGTTGAAACCGTTTTTTTATATAGTTTTGAAATCGTTGTACGTAAAATATATTATTGGTAAGGTACTGTTTTTATTAATCTAATATATTAATAACTTGCATTTCTTGTGCGGTGTGGAAATAAAAAAGTTATTATATTTACTAATTCGCCGGAAATTATTAAAATGTGAGTTTTGAGCATACAAAAATTATTAGGATTGTAAACCGCCTTAATACGAATTATAGAGATGTAACTAATAGTTATTGTTGTTTGATTTGTTATGTGACATAAAAGTCTTACTGTAATATAAGAGTACCGATATTCGGGTGGATTTTGTATTTTGCCGCATTATTAATTTTTTTTTTTGTATTTCTTGGGCATTGACTGAGTAACAATTTCTAGACATTTTTGTTTTGAAGAGTTTTAACTTTCAATGTACATTTGTTACTTTAATTTTAAATTTTTGCGACCGGTTTCGACACGTCCGTGCCATTCACGATTCAGTTTTAAGTTTGCTCATGAAGGGCGCGGACGTGTCGAAACCGGTCCCAAAAATTTAAAATCAAATTAACAAATGTACATTGAAAGTTAAAACTCTTCAAAACAAAAATGTATTAAATTTCAGTCATAGAAATCAAAATTAATATACCAGCCCATCAGTGAGCGGGAATGTAACGTGTCCGCCTCCGCCTTCGCCTTCCTTTCCGTGATTTGCAAATAATTGAATCCGACATTATGCAGGCTACTCGCATTGTATTATCACTATCACGACATGATATCTAGATTTTATGTCAGGGCAAGTCTATCAAATTTGGATGTCTATGATGACAGTTGAAAACGTGTTAAAGAGGATATTTTCTACCTTTTTAGCTTTTCTACGCCGCTTTTCCACATTTCTATGTTAACAACCCCTTTTCTGACATTTTTTTTTCATCACGAGTTATATTCACAACTGTTTAATTTCGGTAAAATGGAAAGAGCGACAAATGCGTCAACGCAAGAACGGAGGCCATATCGAATTATAAGGTGAGAAAATAGAACGATAATGATACTGAAGATTCGGTTTCGATTTCGGTAGAAATTCCTGTTTCGGTCTGACACTAGTTATTATGTCATTATATGCCACTTGCTCATAAAACTGAAATAACCACAAAACTTGAATAGAACTTTAACAGAACGTGAAAATTAACTTCAAATATTTGATGAATTGTTCAAATTTTATGGAACAACCCATCCTTAGTTTGAAGGAAGCGACACGAGAGTAATAAGGGAATGGCATAGAAAATGCTAAAAAAGAATTATGGTCGTATAATCCAATATATCTTTATAATTAATTTATCACTTGTTTCTAGAAATAATACATTGTATTAACCGTGTTTAATATAGAATTTTATTACGCTACCATAATCTTTAGTAACACACACCCGTGAAAAATCACGGGATATTACAATTGTAGGATTTATAATTGCACGTTAGCCAAAGTACACGCCAAACTTAAATGCCGACCTGAACTTGATACGATCCATTCTCGCGCAGGTACGGTCGCTTTACTGACAATGACCGTAAGCGAATGAGAAAGGTAAGTAAAATACACGTGCCACAGAAATAGGCATCGACGGGGAAAACTCGCTTATTGCGATCGTTTCTATATCAACGTTAAAGTTTGGCGTTTACTATAAAAAATTAAGATATCTGATTTAACTTGTCAAGATTAACCCTAAGAAAATAAAATAAATACGTACGATTTTCAAATACAGAAATAAAATAATTTTCAGGTAAAAAGACATTATATCATAGGTCGGTATTTAATCGCTTGTCTGAATTCTTGACATATCAGATCCAATTTTGAAAATAACAAATAAAACCATTTTCTGTTAAAATGTAATATTATTGTTGGTGGGTACTTTATCGCTTGTCTGAACTTGAGACATATTAGTTTCAAATTTGAAAATTATAATTAAATTCAAAACAAATTCTAATTCATTGAACCAGAGAAAAAAGATATACATCACAGAAAAATCCACAATCGAAATCAGTATTTTTGAAATAAATAGATAATAGATAATTTTTTTTAAAGTTTAAGGGCCGTTAACCAGCCAGCGGCTGAAAATCCACATTTCGTTGAAAGATGGTCTTACGATCGTGCAGGGCGGTTCCAATGAGAAAGATTAATTATTCTCCGTACCGGCTTTTTAAAATTATGAGTGAATATCGATTTTATTTCATTTCAAATATCCTTTAATTTATATCTACATAAAAAAATGCTGAAATGCGTGATGATAAAACTATTAAAATTATTTTGTAATTATTTTTTTATCATAAGTATTTATAATTTTTCAATAATGTCTAAGAAAAATAAATGTGCAAGAAAAAATTTAAATATATTAATTTGTAAGACCGTGCATAGATTTGGGAGGCGGGAATGGGTACCGCCGCCCCGGGAACCTTTATTGGATAACCAACACCTCTGTCATAGGTCACCCCAAGTGGTTCGCTACGTTTGGTGATTTCGCAGGGGTGCCCGGGTTCATGGGGTGAGGTTTGTCTAGGTCTTGGAGGCGGATGACCAGGACACACTGAGTCCCCATCCTACCCACCCCTTAAACCCTTTACCTTCCCAGAACTCTTCTCTCCTTCCTTTCCTTAAAAAAACCCTCCACACAGCATCCTCAAAGATGACATAGGCCCTGAGGGAAATTATTTTCCTCAGGGCCTCCTGTGTGGAGCTCATGTAAAAAAAAAAGAGACAAAATAGAGAAATTTTCGTCATAAATAAGTTTTCGGATTTTTTGTAATGATTTTAATTGAACTAAAACAAATTTTTGAAATATGCGTTTACTAGATAAAACGTATTGATTTATAATACTGTATGATTATGTCTTGGTATGAAATATGTCTTGTAAAATAAGATTTTTCGTTTGAAAATTTAACAAATCCGCCAACGACCTATGGTATTGTTATGGTAATAGATTGGAGTGGGGTTTTAATAGGGTACTTTTTTGTAGAACAGATTGATTAGGGTTATCTCAATATCAGGGTAAGACACAAACGTACACAGTTATCAGCTTTAATCCCAGGGGATCTTGGACGCCAAATCTCGTAGGTACGAGATATGCTGTCTGTGTCGGTAGGCATGAATACTCCCATCAGAGCGTGGGCACTGTTATTTTATTCATTGTTGTGAAGCTTGGGAATAAGAAATAAAAGAGTGGATGTATAACAAGATTATTATATATTGAAAGTATATGCGTACCTGTGGACCATACTATATATACATCCTAGCTAAAAACCTATGACGTCCGCGTCGAATCCGGATGCAAAGCCAGGGGACCGTTCCTCCCTTGCAATTGCATCATCGCCAGGTTTCTCGCTCTTCTCCCTCCATCTGGGGTAGTTGTGGAGTATGGGAACGCCATGCCCTTGGCGTCCTCCATCATGTGGTTGGTAAAAGGCCTATCAGGTTGTGGAAAGAATCGGCGGGGACTAAACGGACGGTTTGTGTCCCTTTGTATTATTGAGAATCCATCTCGTCGAATGACGGATGGTAAATATAATCGCAGATTATGCTTGAACTTGGCGATCAAACCGCCATTATCGCACCACGGGATCCTACACTGGAATACCCGTAAATAAGAATTCTCCAGTCGCGATAACCTTGTACCGGCTGAGAATAAAAGGAAACTTAACGTTCACATATTGAAATAATAATTAAAAAAAAACCCGCCGATTAATATTTTACATTTTAAGTAAATTTAAATCCACATTGTCGACTGTCGGATTCACGTCCTGCCCTAAAGACGCGAATCCAAAAAGTGCTGGAAAACGATCATTATCCCCTATTGTTCGAAAATACAACTACTCGGAGAAAAAGTGAAACTATAAGCGGCCAGTAAAATAATTGAATTTATTACTATAGACAAATATTAATAACCCTGGGGTAATTTTGAACAATAAATTATTTCATAACAGTATAACATTTTTTCTCAAAATTTAAAACATGCGTTTACTAGATAATAGAACAATCTTTCGAAATCAATTTATGTTTTTTTGTGGAAAAGAGTCAATACGTCTAAAATTTGATTTAAAAATGAAATATTTCCGGTTTACTCCGGTAATACCCTCTTAACCGTTCGAACTTAGCTATCAAATCACATTTCAGTTATGTTTACGTAATTCTGTGATATTTCATCTAATACCAACCTAAGTTAAATGTGAAAACTCCGTGCAACTCTTGGACGTACGAATGTAATTTTCTGATAGAGCTTTTGCTTACCATCGATGTGTAAACTGAAAGTTTGTCTGGAAAGGAAGACTGAACAGGCTTTTACCTTCAAAGTTTATTTCCTCAATGCACCAAACTTCTTCAAACCATCGAATGGGGAAATTATATTATAACCAATAACCATCCGACGGTTTATTAAATTCAAATTTAACATTTTGAGTCGTAATCAGTGTTTATAATATTACTAGCTGAACTGTCTACGCGTTGCTGTGGCTAACGAAACATAACGCCATCTACCGGATGGTTACCCAACATTTTAACTCACACCACCATTGTTAATTTGCATACAAATCAAATCGATCGGTCGCTCTATTTATATTATTATAGCGAGTTCCCAGCATGCGTCGCTATGCCACTTAATAATAAAAATAGTTTCGCCCTGCGTGTCCTTTCCCATTCATCCCGTTCCCCTGTGGCCTCCCCTTCCTCTCCCGCGTCCCCTTTCCCTCTCGCGTTCCCACTCCGCCACTTCCCTCTTCCCCCGCCAAGCGAACCGCCCTCCCGAGTTCACCTCTCCCCTCCCGAGTTTCCCTCCCCCTCCCAGGTTCCCCTCCCCTTCCCGCATTCCATTCATTCAGTCCCGGTACATTCAGCTTGCAAACAGCTCGCGCGCCACATTGCAATTTTTTTATACAAATTTCATAATGCCAGAGCTCACCAGCATATACAGAAACCTTTGCGGGCATGCACATATCAAATCCCCAAAGTTTTAAT
Source organism: Limnephilus marmoratus (assembly GCA_917880885.1). Classification (NCBI taxonomy): domain Eukaryota; kingdom Metazoa; phylum Arthropoda; class Insecta; order Trichoptera; family Limnephilidae; genus Limnephilus; species Limnephilus marmoratus. The sequence continues at coordinate 19,854,849 of OU862908.1, forward strand.
GAAATAGGTTAAGTCGTTCGGAAGTTAAACGCGTTCATTCTTATTTATATAAATAGAAGATAGATAGATAGAATGTATTTTTTCTTTGGAGTGGTGCAGACGTACGTTCACCGTTTGTCCCATTTTTAACTGTTGACATTTAGTGTGTAAGAAAGAGGGGCAGCATTATATGTATAAGAACAAATGCAAAACAATCAGCGCATTGACATTTGACGTCTTTGAATTTTTGGAATTCACTCACTAGTAGTGAGTCACTACTCAATGTTATACTTGTCACAATATTCCTGCAGCTCTTTCAAAACATGAGAATCCGTTCCATGCAAAATGTATAAGAAAAAGAATTTTCTTTTCGCGAATTATTCCGATGGTTTAATAGCTATTCTGCTATTCGGGGCGGAGACAAATCCAACAAAATCGATGCGCACACTGTGAAAAAGTTTAATAAAACACGACTCGTTTAAAATAGAGCAAAAATCTCGGGGGGTTGTCTTAAACAGCATTTAAAGAAACACTGTGAATTTTTTCATACATATAACTTGTAAAATAACTGAAACAAACGTGTTTATTATAATTTTCGGAGCATACTTTGCGATTTTTTTTCTATCGAGGGAATTTTATATAATTTGCGCTTCGGCGCGGGGAATGTCTAGATTTCTAGATATTATCTTCAAGAAAAACATGTATTTTTTAAGAGCTTTAAAACTTAACGTGTTTAAGGGAGATATGTAAGAAATCTGTAGAAATTCGGGTAGCGGCGGCTTAAGTATAATAATCCCTTAGTAAGTTAACCAATTTAAGCATCACCTTAGCAACGCCGGGTACACATCAGCTAGTAATATAAGTATAAATAATACCTTTTTAATGATTAGGGAAGATATAATTGGTACTTGAATCCTTTTTAGAATAACGACGTTGAACTTTTTACAACTAAAATTCACAGAACTCTCAAATCACGATATAAAATCACCTATATTGGAAACTGCTTGAAAAATATAGACTCTAAGGCTAAGGCCTCTATTACATTGAGCGAGTTTACAAGCTACTTGCCGGCGGATTCACTAACTGCTAGTAAACTCCTTAGGTGTAAAATCTGCTAGTTATACTAGATTACACTGAACGAGTTCACTAGCAGATAGTGAATATTCCGGCTAGTGGCTTGTAAACTCGCTCAATGTAATCGAGGGTTAAGTTGACGTTTCAGCATGCAAAAACTTTAAAATAATGAATTTGAATCCCATTTTAGGGTATTTTTTTTAAATGTGTCTGCCCCTTACGTAGTCTGAAACGGGAAAATGGGAGTTTTATTTTTTTATTTTTATTTTTATTTTATTTATTTATTAATTGTTTTTGTGTTTAATTCGTAGAACTCCATTTTAATTTTTAGAAATTTAATTAAAATTATTCGATAATGTTATTATCGAGTTCTGCAAGTTTTAAAATCTTATAAATAAGTCGTCCGTACGTGGCTTCACCACAGTTTGAAAATGACCTTGCAAGTCGAAACAGCTGTAACTAAAACACTAACCAAAAAACTTGCAGAACTCGATAATAACATTATCGAATTTAATTTTAATTAAATTTCTAAAAATTATTTATTTATTACATAAGATACATTTATACAGCAAAATAACATAATAATAATTGAAATTAATAAATCATATCATGTTCAATCATAATGGTGCCACAAAATAAATTTGCTGTGTTAGAAGAAATAATAATAATATTTCAAAATAACTGTAAGTATTAAAATGTGTACAAGTGTTATTATGTCTTGTTTGTCTATATTAGTTCCTAGCTAGGCAGATTGCCCGTTCTAAGGAACCAAATGCTAGTGAAAAATGCCAAAAATGTATTCTGTACAAAAAAAAACAAGGTGTTTTTTTTGTAGATTAAATATATACTAAGTTTTTACTGGATGTGCCATTAAGTTAACCATGTAAAATTTTAAGATTTAAGTTACATTATTTAATAATTTTTCAGACTCAACCCTCCCTAATCCAATCAACCATTTATTTATTATTGAACCGATGCATGTCATTTTGCATGTTTTAATATTTAATTCTGGAGGGATTTTATTGTATAATTTTGGTCCCAGATATGTATATGTATTTTGGAACTTCGACGAATTGCTCCCTGGGACCACAATTATGTATTGAAAATTTTTATGTAAATAAACATCATGTTGCATCCGAGACTGTCTAGAACTTACAGCCTCAAATGCAACTGACGAAAAATGGACTGTCTTTACAGTCCATTTTTCGTTTGTTTTGCCTTTGCAAAACAAAAACGAAAATGTTTCTGAAGTTGGATGATTGACTGTGTGGTAAATAACTGGAATGTAAGGACAAGGGAAACCAAAGGCACTTACCAAAATACGAAGGGCGAAACACCAAAAAACACAACTAGTTGATTGCAAAATGTCAGGCCATCTCACTGTATAGTGTTGGTTGTTATTGTGCCTTGTTTTGTTTCACCATGGTGACATTGGTTGGGGAGGGTAGGAAGGATAAAATGACATTCCGGTAGGAACTGTGCATATTGTCATTATTTCAAAATCAAACACATTATAAGATTCTGAGTAGGTAGTCAATATGTAATGTGCACATACCAATAAATTATATACTTAAGGCATTGACGTGTACCTAAATAATTCACACAAAAATCCACGAGTAGGTACCTGGAAAATATTAATACTGTAGTTATTCTACATTCATTACTGGGTCGACGAATACCTGGAAAATAATAATACCTAATGTACCATAGAATGTGTCGACAAATATTATTTATCTTGTGATACTATTATCATGTTATTATCCTAATAAATAACTCGTTAAGATGAAGCCATACTAAATAACGCAAAATGATACAAAATCATATGTTTTTTTTTGATAAACGGATCGCTTAGAAGTATTTTATAGGTTAAGTGTTATAAGCTTCAATAGGCCACTTGCATGGACTTCATAACGAATTGGAAAAAATCGTGTGGATAGATTTTTTTACTAAGATTACGAAAATGTTAGTAATTTTTTTAGAAATGTACAGTTTTTTTTTATTTTTAAATAAATAAATCCATTATTTGGGCTCGTGACGTCACTACATGAAAATGCCCCGTCACCGAAAATGTTTCTATTAATTTTATAAAATTCGTCACTCATTTATTTTTTTTATATGGCATCACTTTGATTTCAGGCGAATTTTTGAATTTGACATTTAACGTTCAGTAGATTTAAGCTGGGAACATACTAAGCCCACGCCACGCTACGCGACGCGACGCAACGTTCCTGTCCATGTTCACACTGGCCGACGTATGTAAGCGTCGGTCGCTGTGACCATGTGACAAGGGGTCTCTGGTTGTGCGCAGGCGCGTTTGATTCGACACATTTGATATTTATTTTTTAGGTTATTTTATGTGATTCTCTTCTCAGCAGTTGACAGCTTTGCCATGTCTTGAAAGCTAATTTGAAGATAATTTGCTAGGATTATTATTATTAAATCAATATTCTCGTAAAAAGAAAAAAGTGAGAAGTATTTGGGTCCACAACATTAACAAACAAAGACAAATGTTTGGAGAGTTCCATACTTTAGTTAAGGAACTAGAATCTCATGACGGACGATTCTTCAAGTACTTCCGTATGAGTAAAGTGGTATTTAAAGAGCTTCACAGCATAATTGAATATGACATAAAAAAGAAAACACACGTCTTCGAAAGTCCATTCGGATCAGAGAAAGACTGGCAGTGTGTCTAAGGTTTGATTGTCATTAATTATAGGGGTATAATATTGAAAGTCATGCCATGAATGGCTGAAATTTCCTCCCAAGCTGCACTGCGTATGCAGAATCTCTATAATCCTGTAATTTGATTTTATAAATAACTGCGTGCCATCTAACAATTTCAATGAACTGTTCGTCATCCATTTTTTAATAGTATCTGTCAAAAAAACAACCACAGATATTGCGAAACATAACGTTATATGCTTAGATAACACCAGAAAGATGTAAAATCATTTCGTAGTAGGCGTGACCATACCCCCTCCACCTTCCACATGGCCCACGCCGATCTGGCTGCGGCAGATCCGCGTCGCGTGGGGGGCGTCGGTTTGCGTTGCGTGGGGCTAGTGTGATTCTAAAGTACCCGTTTCCATAGAAAATGTATGGATGGTAAGTAGTCCAGACACGGAAATGATGACGTCTACCCACGTCGCGTAGCGTGGCGTGGGCCTAATATGTTCCCAGTTTTATTGTTTATTCTCTGCGAACGTATCATTTGGGTTGATTTTTGACAGACGTTATGAAGAGAACCCCGTACATTTTGGGCCGCCGCGCATGCCCACAATCGCACACTGCGCCGATGTTGCATTGACATTGGTGGACACGTGTGTGTCCGCATTTGCTTTCACGAGTCGTACATCAGTGAGTGTCTACCATTCGTAGACGAAAACGAAGCAAGATAGACGAGATTAATTTATGTTCAGAATCCGACAGTGATAACGGGTTTTTAAATAGATTATTGTTAATAAGGAAATCATCCGGAAAAAAAATATGGAAGAGCTCTTAGAGGTCCAAAACACATGGAGAATTCAAATTAACTTCTGAGTTTTCAGACGAAAAATTTAAAAATTATTTTAGAATGATCAGATAATAAATAGAATCCTTAAATTTTGTTCATGTAATCTGGGTGTTTTACGTCGTATAAACATTTTTCGCTTCGAACAACTTCAATGAGTTCCTCCATTTTGGAAACATTCGGGCCACTGCCACTCGAAAACAATGTCTCGGTCACCTAGCCGACTTAACGTTATCCGTACGTGTTTTAGAGGTATAATGATAATGGTGCGGATTTTAACAAAATCAAATTTTATAATATTCTTATTATTATCATAATTTACAAGTATATTACATTTGATTTAGTAATATAGACGTTGAACATGATAATGATTTCATTTGTTTGATTTGATGAATAAGATGGATCAAGGAAAAAAATATTTATGAGATTTAATATTTTTGGTATGCCTCGTTATTCTCCTGTGCCACTCGTGTGGAAAACGTTCTTTTTTTAAAATGATTTTCGGCTATGTAATTATCGTTTTTTCGCACTTATAAAATTATATCCCGTCTTTCCGGTTTATAAAAAATGGTCTGATTTTTCGGATTGAAATTTTCAAAAAATCGCCAGGGTTTCAAAAAATTTAAATATTAAAACATTAAAAAAAACACAGAATGTCTTAGAATATTTGCCTAAACCGGATTTTTTTTTTTAAATGTGATGCAAGTGGCCTATTATGTACAACATACATTGCCCCTCAAAAATTTCGTACATATTTTTATAAGTCTTTTAATAAGTCTATAAAAAAAGAAAGTATCAGGTCTATAAAAAACACTTTCAAGTTCAAATTCTCCTATTTATTAACCTCTTTTCGGATATGGTTTTATTGTATAATGTGGCAAATTCAGTTTCTTTCATAATAATCGCAAAAAAATTGATGTTTTCGCCCGAACTTCACAAAATAAAATAAAATATGCATTTTCGCGTTGTTATTTTACAATAAGGCCACTAGTCGACAAACTTGGCTTTTCAAAGCGAACCTCATACCATCCACCGAAGAACTACTGACTCGCCACACCCATTTTCAGTCAGTCCTCCCCCGGCCGTAGCGGAAAACAGACGTTAGGCTCCGCGTCGCTTGGTTTAGTGAAATCAATTTTAAATTTCCGTTTTATTACAATAAACAATGCGTTAAAAATGAGTTAATGTTTTTACAGGTCTTTACGAAATCAACCTGTAAAATTTTTTTTCAAATACCTCTTCCAATCTTTCCAAAAGTTTTTTCTCAAATATTTTTAAACCCCTCTCATAAAGGGGCGTGATTTCCGATTTCGACTTTTTCTTGGACTATTGAATCGCTTTAATTTTAACAGACCATTTTAAAAATACTGTAATGCTACTAATTACAATTACTTCGAATACCCTTCCAACTATGGTAGGATATTCTAAAAATAATTTAATTTTTCACCAACCTCATCAAAATCATGTAATCATATTTAAGCAAAGTTTATTTATTTATTTATTTATTTCAACGCCATAAAATGGCTATTACAATACAGTGATACATGATACACAGTGGTACACAGGAGGGTAATTACTACGATAAAAATGTACATTAAACAAAGTACATATGTATGATAACAACTAAAATTTAGTAATAGGATACAAAATGTTATGCAGAGTAAAAATATGTAAATAAAGGTGACTTAGAATAATTCTCAACATCAAGTATAATATACCTACTTTACTTTTATTTGTACATATTGTTGGATTCTAGGAATTGGCTAAAATGGAGTAACTTAGTATAATGATATTATTGTTACCTTCAGTTGAAATTACTGCAGTTTGAAATGACTATGACACTAGAGGTACTGCTAATTAGTTCTGCTTTTCAGGGATGTCAGTTAGAGAATCAATAATAAATCCTTGGTTTAAAAATACTTACTAATTTTGACAAAAAATTTTACATTTACTAGTCTGTCTGATAGTTGATATAAATGAAGTAAGTAGTTAGGAATCTATAGAGTATGATGTAGATGCTGTGCAGACGAATACTTTTATACCTAACATTAATTAATGTGATTGAGGTATGATATTATAGCCTTCTTATAACTGTATTCAGTGCAGTTGAACACATCTACTACTTCTGAGAAAGCATTGCCAACTGCATGCAATCTAGGTATAAGCGAGTATCTAAATGACTCAGTCCTGATATTTTTGTTGCAATTAAAAAGAATTTTGGATCGAGTAGTTCTAGTAGGTATGTGGAAGGTAATTAGGTTTAATAATTCAGGACTGTCTATAATACCATTAACAATTTTAAAAATAAAAGTCAAGTCGGAAATAAGTCTTCTATCTGAAAGTTTGAGTAAGTTTAATTCTTTCAACAAGTGATTGTAATTTATTGATTCTATTGGTAGACCAAGTTTATAGTTAATGAATCTTAAGAATTTATGCTGAATTTTTTCAATGGAATCGGAGTGGATTTTGTAGTGAGGGGACCAAATAGAAGAATTATATTCGACTTGACTTCGAACTAGAGAGGAATATAGGATTTTTAATGTAGAGATATTTTGAAAGTCTCTGCCATTTCGAAGAATGAAACCTAGCATTTTTAATCCTTTATTGGTTACTGTAGTTATATGTGGAAGAAAGTTAAATTTGGAATCGAAAATAATACCAAGATCGTTAATCTCACTGACAGAGGTGAGGGAGACATTATTAATTTTATATTGATAGTTAATGGGTTGATTTGCTCTGAAAAACCTTATTATCTGACATTTACTTATATTCAGATAAAGTTTATTAGTTTTACACCAGTCTTGTAGTTTATTTAAATTTAATTGAATGTGAATACAGTCATTTAATGTTTTAATAAGTTTGAATAGTTTTAAGTCGTCTGCGAAAAGCAACACTTCAACATTATTATCAAAAACAGTGATGATATCATTTATAAAAAGTAGGAACAGTATTGGGCCTAAATGTGACCCTTGAGGTACACCGCTAGTAGCCATGAATTTGTGTGATAGGTAAGAGTTGTTTTTTACTTGGAGAATTCTACTGGTTAAGTAACTCTTTATCCATTCTAATAGTTTACCCTCTATTCCCATTTTACTAAGTTTGTTGAGAAGAATTTCATGGTTAACTTTGTCAAACGCTTTGATAAAGTCTGTATATATTGAATCTACTTGGGTTTTATTTTCAAGTGAGCATGCAATAAATTGTTCGTACAGTGAGAGATTTGTTAGGGTGGATCTGCCCGGCATAAAGCCATGTTGGTTGGGTACAATGATGTTATTAATATGTATGGAGATTCTGTCCAGGATAAGTTTTTCAAACAGTTTGGGGATAGTTGAGAGCATGCAAATGGGTCGGTAATTAGTGACATCGTGGATATCACCCTTTTTAAATACAGGTGTGAGATAACAGTTTTTCCATAATTCGGGGAAGCAGCCAGAATTAAGTGATTGGTTAAATAATTGACATAATGGCTTGGCTAGTATCGATACACAGTTAATTAGAAAAGCAGGACTAACTTTGTCAGGACCCGCTTTTTTCTTTATGTCAAGTGATTTTATTTTGCGTATAACATCGGGAACATTTATATGAAAAGAGGGAATGTGGACCGATTTCTTCGGATGAAAGGATGGAAGTTGAACTTTAGGGATATCCTTATCGTACACATTTTTGAAGAAGTCAGCAAAGAAATTACCCTGGTAAATAGTGAAAACGAGAAAATCTCAAGAACGAAATGATTTTAGATAAATTTTCCACATCTCCTCCCCCCCCCCCCCCCCGCCCCAACTCACTTCAGCCTCACAACATACCGAAATTGGGGATGCCATAGTCTCACTGGCTCCAGACGGTTGAGAGCAGACAGGTTTGTTGTGTTGTATTCGGATAAAATAAGTTTTAATACATGATTTTTTGTGTTTTTACGCTGGTATGTTATGTAGTGTTAGCGTTTGTAGGTTATACGAGTATATTAGACTTATTACTTGAAATGGCTTTAGCCGTGTTTGGTGACTAGATCTGAATAGCCAGGTACATTTCCCACGTCTCCTTCCCGTCCCCTCTGCCTCCAGCCTCACAAAGTTATGTGCCCTCCGCACAATACGATCTCCAATTACATGTGACAACCTCTTAGTGCACCTTCGAAATATCACTTTCAGGAATGTTATCATTGCAAGTCACTTTAACATTGTGACATCACATCATCTACCAAAATTCAATAACTAATAATGCACTATATTAAGGTTTCATAATTGTCACTTAAAAGACGCCTTAAGCATAATTTCTAGCTTCACCAATGTCATCAACATCAATTTTCAATTACTTATTTGGCACATTTTTAACGGTCAGTGGTTGAGTGGGCATAGCATAGTCCTCCATCACAACACAAGCAAAATTTTCGCCTTTCTATGGTGGTAGTAGGAGCTTTTCAAACATTGTTGGGTTATTCGTAACCCGGGAATGTTTCTTTCTTTAAAAAAAAAATAAAATTTATATACATATATAAGCCAACACAAATGTATTATTCCTTAGATTATACTAGACATCAGTTCAAGACTGAATTCTACTGTCAATATTGTATCTCCGGTATTACACTAAGTTTCCGATATAACTATAAAACTAATAAACTGTTCTCCACATCATAAATCTTCAAAGTGTTACTTCATTTAAAACTGGTACATAACAACAACTTACCGAGGGGGTGCCATAGTCTCACTGGCTCCAGACGGTTGGGAACAGTTGGGTCTCTTATTCGAAAAAAAAAGTTATATTACAATATAATATATTATTACATAACGTAAAATAAAATTATCTACGATTTTAGATTTTCACGGCCAAAAATATTTGACACTGCAACATCTGCCCTGATGATGGACACTGCAACGCTGTCCGAAATGTTGGCTAAAGAAGGAGGTAGCGCAACACGGCATAACACACCAAAAACCAATAACACAAATAAAATTATCTATTTATATTTTATTACAAAATACTCTGCCCGCCTGCTCACGTGTCTCGCAAAAACTGCGTCCCGGCTGCAACTCGACAGAGCCGAGCTCACACATGTCTGCACATGTCATGTGTGCACATGTCTGCGTCTCAGTTCTCAGTGTATGTCGCTCCGTACACTTCCATACAATACTAAAACCTGAACTACGCCTGAACCTGCGCTGCGCTGAACATGCTGCGCGACCGATGTCTCAATATATGCTCACCCCAAATTCGCTAAATTACGCCAATTAATGTAAATTTTAAAATAAAGGTTTAGAAATTCAGGTACCTGTGAAAATATTGTAGTAAAAAGTGACACATAAAAGTTTGTCGATATTTTGTTATAGTTTCAAGAAAGTAAATAAAGTTAGTCTTGAAGTTACAGTAGAATTGTATCGAAAAGTGAAACATGAAGGTTTGCATAGAATTAATAGGAAAGAAATTTAGACATAATTTTATTCTTTTATATAAAGTTATATTTTATCTGTCATCTGAATGTGTTTTGGTAGAAGATTAAAAGTACGAGGTAGAAGATTAAATGTGCGAGGTAGAAGATTAAATGTGCGAGGTAGCTGGTCCAGCTGGTCCAGCTGGTCCACGGAAGACTTGACGGGGGTCTACTTTGGCGTTATAAAAAAATGGGGGTCCACAAGTTGTATGTGGGGGCCACGAAAAGTTATCTGGTTTCGATAGTAAAGAACAAAAACGTTGGCTTGGCTTTACCTGTCAATGTAGGCAGCAAAAAAATGTGATTTTTGACAGGCTGTATTTCGGTGAAAAATGTATTTCGGTCGATTTTCGAGACTTTAAAAAAAGCATTTTGAAGCTTTAAAACTACATTTTAAGCTACGGTTCTCATGCAATCCACGGTCTTGTAAAAAAAATTCAGTTAGGACGGCTTACGGATCAGATAGTCTTAATATTTAGCAATAATTTCCTTTTTTTTAAACCACCCTTAATTTTTTTGAGTAGTGTATTTTAAGAAGGTCTGCGACTGTTACTTGTAAAATTTTGCATATTCGATATTTAATTCTATTAAGATGGGAAATAGATGTCACAGGACTAGGTTTTTTAATGATTTTCATTAATTTTTTGGCATTGAAGAAATGTGAATAATTTTTTGAAACTTTGAGGTCATTTTATACTTCTATTTAAAAACATATTGTGAATTTTTCGAAGCATTTCCTCGTAAAATATGAAAATTATCAGCAAGTATGCATCAAACGTCACCATTTTGAAGGCCATAGTTTTCATCACAAATCAATAGGGTTTTATATTTAATTTAAGAACTCTCTTATATTTTATTTAAGTCTCTTCTATTTAACCTTACTTTTCCCAAAAGTAAGGTTAAATAGAAAAGCTATAGTGCACGTGCACACAAATTCAAAAAAAGTCGTTTTGAGAAAAATACGTTTCAAGTTTACCCCGGAACGAATTGAAATTTTTATTTAAAAATTTGGGAACATATTCAATAGTTATACTAAAAATTTATGAAATAAAAAAATAAAAACATTTCTTGAATCATCTACATGTATCCCTAAGTCGGTAATCATATTCATTATTTTAATAAATAGAACATAAAAAATACACTATTTTTATTTTTATTTATACCAAACTTAGGGTTGGAACTCAGCCGCGACGCAAATTTTTATCGTTAGATCTAATCTTCACATTTTTTCACGAGTTTTGGAAATGTGGTACCCATGTAGCAGCAGTCCGTCTGTTACATCACATTCAATCTTTAGAGCACAGGCGACAGGTGGGAATGCTGTCCTTGTTCTACCGGTATTACAATGGAAGATGCTCCGAGGAACTAGCGTCATTGATCCCCTCGACCGGTGACTAGTCGGGAAACACGCCAAACACGCGCCCAACACGACATTAGTGAACATGACATTAGTGAACGGGTCGTTTCTATGACTCGTTCTTGAGTTCAACGGCTCGGCTGTGGAACGATTTGCCGGCCTCTGTGTTTCCTCCCTCCTACAACATAGGTCTCTTCAAGACCCGTGTTCACTCCTTCCTTTCCTCAAAAAGACCCTCCACACAGCATGTTCAAAGATGACATAGGCCCTGAGGGAAGTTAGTTAGTTATTTTGTGGAGGTAATGTAAAAAAAGGGGGTCCACCGAAATCAGTAAAATTTTGAAAGGGGCTACGAGAAAAAGAAGTTTGGGAACCTCTGTCTAAATTATATACATTTGACAGTAAATATTAGCTTAATGTGAAATGCGGCAAAAATTTAAAAACATGCAGATATCAATTTGGGAAGCAGGTACATATACTGCCGCCCCAGGAACCATTTAATGGACAACCAACACCACTGCCATACGTAACCCCAAGTGGTTCAATATGTTTGGTGACTTATCACGGGTGCCCGGGTTCGTGGAGTGAGGTTTGACCAGGTCTTGGCGGCGATGCGTCTGCATACCGGCTGCGTGGCAAATAACAAAACATGTTAACTGCTTCTTGGAACTTCTCGTTCGGCTGACTTCGGGTGAGTTCGAGGCTCGCATGTCACCCGCCATCATCAGCAAAATACTCAACTAATGACGTCCTTCCTTTATAATGTAAGTGTTGATTGGAATGTTCTATGGAATGCATTCTATGGAATGTAATACGACAATTGGGTTTATTCTCTTTTTTAATTCTGTTTTTACACGTTTTCAAAACGAAAGCCACTATTTTTGCTGTGTTATTTCGTAAAATGCACCGATGAGTGCTCGACGCTGGCTCGCAGAAGACGAATGATGACATCACATTTTTTATATTCACGCGAAGCCCATACTCGATCCCAGCCGGTTCCAATGGAACCGATATAGGGAGGGGGAAATAATACGCTTTTATCGCTTAGGGCAGGTCTAGTAATATTCATATGTCTATGGTGATCACCCAATTTTTATTGAAACTTTTAGTCACCTAAAGTAATATTACAAATTTCTTTCCAATTCTCTGGAAAGCCCCTTTCAAATAGTTACTGTTTAATAAAATACTAATAAATCTAAACGAAACATGAAACAGAACAAGACACAGAAAATAAAAAAGGTAATAGTCGCAATTGTGAATCGAACCCAGGATCTCTGTCTAACCGGGACAACGTCCCCAACTACTCGGTTATTATTTTGTTTATTGTTTGTGCAACTAAATGTAAATGCAACGAGTTCAATTTCATTTCGACATATAAGTTTATGTTTTTATACATATACATATAATTATTTCTTCTGATAATTCGATTGAACAAGTAAACATGTACGTAAAAATAAATAAAATTCTTATACTAACTCGCGTTTTCATTTCGATTCCACTTTTATTTATTTATTTATGTATTCTTAGTACATTTACATTACAATGGTATAATATATTGTCCTCCACACTAGGAGTTCACCTGTGTTGTAGAGGACATTTTTCAGTTGTAAATTATAAATTATGAATTGTGAATAGTAAAACAAAACTACCCCTAAAAGTTGGAATTTTGAAAAAAGTTTTTTTATCTTTTTTACTCATACTATCATGTAGAATCACCTCCCGAAGTAAATGCACTTTACCCCCGGACACCCTGTATATATGATCACAAGATGATTATTTGTTTCTTCGCAATATATTTTAAAAGGGTATTTTTTTATAATTCAGTGGAAAAAATATATAAGTTTTATCATCGCCAGTCACGCTACATCCCGTGATTTTTCACTGCGTTATTTTATACCTATTCTGTAAGTATGTAATCTAATAATTATAATTAACGTAGGTCGTAGGCAATGGAATAATAGTGAACGTAAGTCTATGATGAATGTACGACGCGAACGTGGGATATTTATTATTTATTTATTTATTTATCTATATAAGGTATGTTTACATTACATTATTCAATGCCTGTCTCACTAGGGTTTACCTGTATTGAGACAGGCGTAGAGGTACATAAATGAGTATCATACATAAGAATATTTAAGGTAAGATACATACTGATTTATACAATTCAAACAGAAAGATGATTTAAATTGAGGGTTAATACCATAAAGAGATCATTATACAGGGTGTCCGGTGGTAAAGTGCATTAACTTCGGGAGGTGATTCTACATGATGGTAGGAGTAAAAAAGATAAATACGACGACCGCCGTAGTCCAGTGGCTAAGACTCTTGACTCAAATTCCGGAGGTCGCGGGTTCGAACCCGGCATGCGCAAATAATTTTTATTTGATTAATTTGTGTTATTTCACAAGTAATTAATTTAAAATAATATATAGTATATTTGCGGCATGTTCCAGAGTGGAAGATACTATCAGTATCGCCCTGGTGTAAGACCACCATTCAGAATTGAAACGTTGCTTGAAAATGGCTTTAGCCGTGTTTAGTGACCAGATCTGAATAGCCAGGTACTTCCCAACCTTCCTCTTCCCCACCTCCTTCCCCTCCCACACTACCTTCAGCCTCACAACATACCCCAATTGGGGATGCCATAGTCTCACTGGCTCCAGACGGGAGCAGTTGAGATTCTTGTGCGGTATTAACTGTAAAAAAAAAAAAAAAAAAAAAAAAAAAAAAAAAATTTTTTTTCCGAAATTCAAACTTTTAAGAGTACTTTTCAGGTAAAAACGTAAAATCGGTCCGCTGTGTAGTGCCGGCGTTATTATTTAGCATAGTTTCCAAATCTACCGTCCCGCGCCCCCCGCGCTCAATGAACTCCCCGCTACCCCATTCCGTCAGTCAGCTGTTGATATTTAAATACGCCGCAGATGCTTCGCGATGAATTTTAACGTTTATTCGCAAATACAATGTATCTTGCAGTGTTTCTCTGTAAGAATTGTGTTATTAATACTCGAAACTTGTTACATTAGTGTGTATTTATTGACTTAAAAGAACATGTTTGTTCAACGCGTGTTTCTTTTCTTCTTGTCAATGACGTTTCAATACTTGCCTGCAAGCAGAAGGTGGACATTTTGAAAATTTGTTAAATTAGTGAAAAACGATGATATTAGTTAATATTAAACGATGATATTAGATATTAATAATTTGTATAGTAAAAAGTGTAAATTCATATGAATATTGTTATTTTAGTGCAGTTCTCAGTTGAATTTGGTTTAAAACATTATAAAACATACGATTTTGTTGCACATTGTAAAACGGCGAACTGTCTTGTTATTGTTTACAATTTACATGTTGTTTCCATGGATACGTGCCACTCATAAATATGCAACGTTGCCACATTGACACTGTCAACTGGTAAGTGTGTACCTTCACTAACGATTTTTAGTAGGTATATCTTTTTGTATGGAAAATAAAAAGTTGGAATTTCGGAAAAAGTTGTTTGTCTTTTTTACTCCTAGCATCATGTAGAATCACCTCCCGAAGTTAATGCACTTTACCACCGGACACCCTGTATAGGTAAAGGAAGAGATGAATAAAGTAGTAAATCCTGTCGAATATATATCAAACACATATACCCCATTCTAAATAATTTAAATTTCAAACGGTTACACATGACGATATTAAGAATACAATTAACTCATTAAAAGACACAAAGTCCGCCGGTATGGATGGTATCACCGTAAATTTACTCAAGACACTTGTTCATGAACTATTGGAACCTCTCACTTACATAATTAACCTCAGCATATCACAGGGAATTTTCCCTAAACAATTAAAGCAAGGGCTCGTCATACCCATACACAAAAGTGGTCTAAAAGTGGACATTAACAATTATAGGCCCATAACTATACTTAACTCACTCTCAAAAGTAGTTGAAAAAGTAATTAACAAACAACTGAAAACATTTTTGGAAAGCAAGCAGCTACTCTCCGAAAATCAATATGGTTTTCGGTCAAATAAGAGCACTGCCGATGCTATTATTGCGGTTACAGACTTTCTTATTTCAAATTTAGATAAGGGTAAAAAATGCATTTCTATCTTCCTAGACCTCTCAAAAGCTTTTGATACTATCTCCCTTGACATCCTTATTAATAAACTAAAAACCATTGGTATAAGAGGGAAAGATCTCGAATTTCTTCAAAGTTACTTAACTAATCGAACCCAAAGTGTCAAAATCGAAAACAAATTCAGCCAACCCCTCCCTATAACCTATGGAGTTCCTCAAGGAAGCGTCTTAGGCCCTACTTTGTTTCTCATATACATAAACGATCTTTGTAACCTAATGATAGATGGAAAAATTGTAAGTTTTGCTGACGATACTGTGCTACTCATTCAATCTGACACTTGGTTAGACGCATACAAAGTGGCTGAGAAATCAATTAACTCTGTTAAAAAATGGCTAGATATTAATTCTCTTGCACTAAATCCTACCAAAACAAAATACATTACTTCTAGTATAAATATCGTTGGCCAACCTAATCAAGATGTTGAAATAAAAGTACATGAATGTTCTTGCTTTCACGATACATTCTGTCAATGTCCTTGCCTAGATCGAACGGACCATATCAAATACCTTGGTCTAACATTTGATCAATATCTTAAGTGGAATACACATTGCCTACTTATCACGAATAAACTTAGAAAACATATTTATTTCTTCAAAAACATTAGAAACATACTAGACTCCAAATCTATGAAAATTGTTTATTACTCTCTTTGTCAATCAATCATTGAATATGGAATAATCGCTTGGGGAGGTGCAACACAATCTGCTATAGATTCATTATCGAAGGCACAAAAATTAATTATGAAAGTTATTCTTAAAGTTCCCATTATAACAAGTACTGTAGATATATTCAAAAAATTCCCTGTATTAGATATACGACAAATTTACACAAAAACAATTTTAACTCATCTGTTTAAAAATAAAACACGTACATTTTATGAAAATACCCAAAATATTGTAAACACACGGCACAAAACCAAAGAACTCATGCAAACACCTAAAACAAACACAACATTTGGTCAAAGAAATTAGAAATACATTGCGCCTAAAATATACAATAACCTACCTGATAAAACAAGACAATCGAATAATATTAACAAATACAAAATCCTGATTAAACAATGGATCATCGAAAAAGGTCGTGCAATAATTAGTCACCTCACCCAAATATAATCCTCTATCTCATTATTGTTACCACTAACCAACCTGAAAATTTGTCAAATATTTTTGCTGTATTGAAAAGTGTACTCTATTAATATTTATAAAATATTTGTAAACTAGCCTGTCTCGAAACAGGTTTTCCTAGTGAGACAGGCAAGGCCAAAAAAATATATGTAAACCTTTTTATATAGATGCAAATAATAAATAAATATATAGGGAGTTGTATTATACATATAGGATTTTACTATTTTAATTTCTTTAATAAGGGTAAGGACATACGTGAGCTGGTAATTCTGACTATTTGTAATCTATTTTACAGATGTTAGCAGTAGTGTGACGTCCAATACTTATAATCCATTTCTTTATATCTTGTTTGAATTTGGTCATTGATTCAGTTTGTCTAATCGAAGCTGGTAGTGTATTGTGTAGTTTGCAAGCTATGAATTTAAAGTGTTTTTGTCCAAAGGTGGTTTTAGAAAAGGGAGTTTGGAGAAGTTCTTTATTTTTGGCTCGGGTATTGTGTATCATTTGTGTTGGTTTGTATAGGATTTTGTTGTTTTTATGTAAATAAACTAAGATGGATTTTGCGTAGAGCTATTTAACGTCCATAACGTTGAAAGTATTGAAGATAGTATCGGTGCTGGTAGTGAGAGGAAGTTTAAGAATTATTTTTATTATTAGTTTTTGTGCTTTAATGATGGGGTCGAGGGCATTAGAATAAGTGTTACCCCAAGCTAAAATTCCGTATTCGATGTGAGATTGGCACAGTGAGTAACATACTGTTTTTAAAAGTTGTAGGTTAAAGAAATTGCGCGTTTGTTTGAAAAAGTATATAGATTTGCGGATTTTGTTTGTAGTGTTAAATATATGTTGTTTCCAATTTAGATGTGTATCAAAGGTTAATCCTAAATATTTGATAGTTGTTACTTGTTCTAGGCATGGACAGTTGCAATTCCGGTTCAGAGATGAGTATAAAAGGCCAGTTCGCATATATCATTTGCTCTCTTCCGTTTTGACGATGTTGACCATCAACAGTTGTACTTTGAATTTAATGACATAATTATTGTACCTTTCATAAAAAAAAGAGTCTGCTTTAGACCACATGACTGAAGTAAAACTTCTTTAGCTCCTTCTATATGATAGGAATCGAGAAAGAAAATATGCGCATGCTACAGTGTGATACAGACAATAGGCCTGCACTGTATCTTCGATATATGAAACGTAACTGGCTATGAGAGAAAGAGAGAAAGAAAATGTGTGCTCGCATCTCTCTCTCTCTTGCCCCAACAGTAATAAACGAAACGTAACTCTCTCTCTCTTTCTATCTTCACTAACATATATCTATCTCCCTCTCAACTACCGTTCGCCTCGCTTTTCGTAACGCATTCACCAGCTTACTCCCCTGCGTAAAGAAGTTTTACTTCAAAAAGTATTCATTTTATTAATTATACATATATACAATGGTTATATTGAGCAACATTTTATAGCAAAGTGCAGACAATATCCGAAGTTCGCTTAGTGGAATGTGAAATACCAGGCGAGGAGCGGGAGTCAAACTAAATTACAACATATCAGATTACAGGGGATTACTTTGTTATTTTCAAAGCTAAAATGTAAAACTTTCCAGTTTCCTTCCGCTCCTAATAACTTATATGGGGCTCTCCGTTAGAAAGCGAGGGAACGTTTTCACTGTGAAAGGATTAAGTAATTTTGCAAAGCGTTAATTTCGTGTGAATCATTTATTACACCCGCTGATTATTATTCACCAGAATAATGGAAAATGGATTCAATAACCTTCGTATAAACATTTTTCAGCGTTCGTTGATTAGATTTAAATAACAACATTGAAAAAAATGTGTATCTACTTATTAATTATGAGGGAAAAAGTTAAAACATAGGTCGAGATTCTTAACTCTTGGTAAGACTGTCAAGCTCTTGCCTGGAGATCATAATTGTCAAATACACTAATTTCAGTTGTGGGTCTGCCTGTAAGTGATTGTAACTCTGGTTCAATGAATATTTAGTTTACTTAATGTGTATAATTATTTTTAGTTAAATGAGTGAAAATGTAATTTTCTTTTAACTGGAATAAAAAAAAAATTAAAAACTCGGATTTCTTTTGAATTAATAATAACAATTAAATAAATTAAATTACAAACAAAATTAATAATTTCTTTATGTAACTCTGGTTCAATGAACTCGGATTTCTTTTGAATTGTGTAGTTTCATTTTCTAAATTGAAACTGATTCTGTAACGAGTTCAGACAAGTGATATAATATTTTTGACAGAAAATTATTTTTATTGTTATTTACAAAATTGGAACAGATGTGTCAAAGAATTCAGACAAGCGATACATTACTAACTTATAATATGATGTTTTTTCGAGAAAATTGTTTTTATTTTATATTTGATATGTTAACCTAGGTTCCAGACAAGTAAATATTTTGACAAGACATGCTTTATTTACTAACTAACCAGAATTACAAACATAATATCCCGTGATTTTTCACGGATCTGCGCTAGTCTAAAATAAATGTGGACATATGTGTTAATTACATAGATATGTACCTACACGTATTTCCAAAAGAGAGTGAGACAATTCAGAGGCCCTTGAGGTGATTTTCACAAAGACTGCGCCACATGAATCATCCAAATATTATATTATTATTATTATTAAAGCGTCACGGTACAGGTAATAAGTAAGTACTATGCCTATCAGTGAAAAACAATTGTTATACTGAATAAGTAAACCGATGTAAGAGTGCGTGTCGGTGTGATACTTGAGCAGATAATCAATTACCTATTTGAGGTCTAGGAGTCAAAGGTGTCATTAAAATTGACAAACTTTTTCTTCCAAATCGGTACAGATTGTACTTAGATCACACTTCCAAGGACTACATGTTCAGTGATTTTAAATAACCAGAATAAACTGTTTAATATCTTTCTACTACTCTTCTTCCATTTTTCTTTCCGACTCTTCTTCAAATAGGAGCCAAAAGCACTAAAATAGCAAATATATCACCAATTACTCACGCGAACACGACATATATGAAAATATAGGGAAAATTACTACACTTAGATATTTTTCGTTATCGTGATATAAATTATTTTAATACAACATACAATTATTCATTAAACTTTTATTAACAGTTAACTACAAATTTGTTGGCATATAATTCTGAATTCATAATTTCTCTTTATCTTTCCACGCACTTTCTTCATTTTTGTTATTATAGGGGCATGAATGATTGTTGTATATATAAGTCAAATAAACAAGACTCTGTTTTATTAAACAATATTTCAGCACCATGATGTACATTTATACAAGATCATTTGTCGAGAAGTGAAAAGCTAACACGAATCTATTCGCAAGCTGTTGAATCGGCGGCAATCGGAAACAGAATGAATTCATTTTAATGTGGCACCCGTCATCGGGTGCCAAAAAAGTTCCGTGTCCACTATTGAAGTATAAGTAGCCAATAGGATATAATCGCATTGCGAATGTGTTGCGTTGTTCGCTAGCAATTATAATTACTCATATATCCATTAGTTAAGAACCGTTCCGACCGAATCCGACACCCGTAAGAGGTACTTTAACCGTGTATAAATTGTATGTCTAAATAAACAAATAAATAAATTAAAAATTAATGGCATGTTATAACTTGGAACTGGTGTAAAGTTTTGCGGGGATATCACAGTAACATTTATTCGAAGCAACTATCAGAGCAAAACCTTTCAATGAACATTTAAGCATTCGATGCACAGATATCGGTGTCGCTATTTAAGCACAAAATATGGTAAAAGTTTAGTGCGGTCTCCAGCGAAGCTAGATGTCCACCCTAAATTGGTGACCCCAGTTTCAGTCCCAGCTAGGTTCCAGTTTCAATTCCAGGGTAGCGGATATGTATGGAGATTATATAGCGGAGGGTTATACAATTACCTTTGTGGTCCCCATTCTGACCAATGCAATTCTGTTTCCAACTACGTCGTCCGGATTTCTCCTGAATTTCCTCAAACCTGTAAGATTATCAGCTGATCCTTTGAACGGAACTTTGATTAGAGGGCGAATCGAATTATTTATTTAATTTTCCGAAGAAGATATTAATAAAAGGTTTTTACTTTGTGATGACGTCATTAGTAACTTGAACCAAAAAGAAGATAATGCCTGTGAAAATATGAAACAAATAAATCAATAGAAAATGGTAACAGTCGCAAAAGCAGTTTAGCAAATTTTGATTTCACTAATAGTAAAGTCCTAAGATTAAAATATTATTGTAAAAGGAAAAAAATGGACTCGAACCCAGAATAAGAAAGGTGATATATAAGATATCCAAAATATAACTTTTTTACGTTCGCTCCACATAGAAGGCTTTGAGGAAAATAATTTTCCTCGGGACCTATGTCATCTTTGAGGATGCTGTGCGAAGGGTATTATTTTGAGTAAAATAAGGAGAGAAAGTTCTAAGAAGCAAAAGGTTCCATGAAGGGTGTGTAGGAATCGGGGGGTAGGAATCGGGTGACGGACGAATGAATCCATCACTCCCACTGCGGTACAAGGCGATGAGAGAGACCTGCTGAAGAGGTCAAAATGTCTTCCCTCAAGCAGTAGCTCCCGATCCTGCCTGCCGTGCAGCTGGTAGGCAGATGCATCCATCGCCATGATCCGGGCAAACCTCACCCAAACTTGGGGTGACCTACGGCAGAGGTGGTGGTTTTTCAATAAATGGTTTCCAAGGCAGCGGTACCCATACCAGCCTCCCAAATTAGAAATATTAATAATGAATTAATGTCAATATAGACCGAAAATTGAAAGAATATAAAAGAAAATGGCGATGCTAGGTATTTAATTAATTTATTTATTTAACGCTCAAAGGGTTTTGCATGTTTGGTAGTACAATTAATTCATGACAGATGATTTTTAAACAGATAAAGAAATAATAAAAATAAAATTAGATAAAAAAAGCACACAAGTCATAAAAATACAAAAATACAGCGATTTCATAGGTTTACAAAAATACAGATCTGTTTAGGAATAGTTTTGGAATAAGTTTTTTTACGAGATCAACAAAATTGGCCAAGTTTATGTTAAATATGTCAACATCACCTAAGTACTGATTTCCCAAAGTGTGAAATCGTTGTATCGGAGGTGGGCAAGGTAGTTCCGCTTATGAATGCTACAGTAGAATAGTGTATTTTGTCGTGTAGTTACTGTCGGTATTCGTAAGTTTATGAGTTGCAGAAGTTCGCAACAGTCAAATTTAGAGTTAAGTATTTTGAATAAAAATGTTAAGTTGTTTATTTTACGTCTGTCTTCTAGCGTGTGTGTGTATTTTTGTAAAGTAGACATGGGTTGCTTTCATGCTCTGTAGTCACAACTACTGAGAAAACGCTACCATCAATGGAGTTATATTATATTAAATATTATTAAACGGTGAGTTCTCAAATGTAGAGAAAAAGATTAATTATATTATGAGTGATTTCTTTTTGAATTAATTAATAATAACAGTGGGTTTTACGAGTATCATAGCCAATAATATAAAATCGTCAAATACATATGTTCCGAAATATCTTTCTTGGCGATCTTTATCGTTTCTGCATCGAAGTCAATTTCGCAGATTCACATTTTCCAAACAAGTTGAGATCAAAACACTGTTTCTATTTGTGTGCTTGGGTAAAATATTCCCAACAAGGAATCGGGATTCGCAAGTTTCCGAACGTAAATCTTCATTCCGATACCGATTAGAGATTAAACTGTGGATGGTAAAACGCGAACATTAAAAATATAACTCAATACTAACTCTTTGATGTTTGCCATTATGGATAAAAACCCGTAACATTGTTACTTTGTACCGGGCGACTTAAGTGAAGATTTGATCGCGTTCAGATGGCTATGATAAAGTATCCTGTATGAAAGGAACAAAGTAACATTTCAGTACTTTTGCAAGCAATAAAAAGGCTTGAGTATTTTTATATTACGAGTATTTACATCACATACAATTGATAGTATTTTTTTTAATAAGTGCCAGGTATTTAAAGGCGTTTTAATGGATGTTTCACGGGGTGAGCACGCGGGCAGGGTGGCGCCTTGAGATTGAACCAGTTTACAGTTTAGAGCTCTGAAATTTAAACCGACCCTTTGTGAGGGATGCCATTACAGAAACGTCATTCGTCTCACCCGTTGTTTGAAATTTATAAACTTTATTTATCGATCATACTGGGTTCGGACAGTTTCATACCAATCTGGCACAATTTGTGCCCCATCGGTTTTGGTTTGCCTTAATACGTGTTTTTAAAATATATTTATCTATATTAGCAGACATTTTGTAGCTACTCGGTTAGTTATGTAATTAAATTTCCTCAAAATTTATTGGAACCTATCACCCCCCCATTAATGTTTTAGTGTTAAAAAAATTGAATCAAAACGCGATTATTTAAAAAAAAAGTATTACAAACGAATTGATTTATTTTATACTATGTGGATACCGTTCCAAGTTCTAACTGTGCGCATTTGCCCGGGTCCAGTGGAACTACTACATCCACAACTGAGATAGAATTTAAGTATTTTGTGAGGTTATAGCAAAGATATTGTTCAATATCTTTGGGTTGTAGGGAATGGGAAAGGGAAATAAACGGTGTGTGAGGAAGGTTGAGAAGTTCCTGGATAATTCACATCTGGCTACCAAACACGATTAACGCCATTTCAAGCAAAATTTATATTCTGAATGGTAATATTTCACTGGGGTAAAACTAGGAAATGCAATCCATCGGGATCTCGATCTCGCGAGATCTCGTGACATTTTTCGGGATCAATCCCGAAGCATAATATGACGAGATCCCGTTCGAGATCGACGGGATTGGGCGGCAGTAGTCAGCGACGCTACACACGTCCACTCGGGGCGCGAGTGGTGCGTTGACTGACTGACGGTCGGGCGGGAGTGTCGATCGAAGAAAGAAAACTATCCCAACTATTTACGAATATTAGCGACGGATGACGAGTGGGACAGATAATATAAAACTGTGTCGAGTGAGTGAGAAAGAGATACTTGCGTGCGTGCAGGCAGCCATTTGTTTTTTTTAATTGTGCAGTTATGGTCATTACTTTTTCTTAAATTATGCATTTTTTATTGTTTATCTGAGTTAAATAAACATAATTTTTCGATTCTTACGTTGTTAATACCTTAAAATGTCAAAAATAATCTAGATCATGTATATGTTGAGTTTAGCAGCTGTTTACCGGTATGGAGACACTTCAAAAAAGCAGTTAATAATTCGAATGCTCAATGCAAGTTATGTAAAGCTGTTCTCAAAACCACATCCGGGTATACAAAAGGTTTACACGTCCATATGATGTCAATCCACAAAATTGACACAAGATCATTGAAGGGGGAGTCGGAAGAACATCAAGTACTACTATCAAGTAAACTGTTAATTATTTAGTAACTAATATTAAAGAAGAAAGTTTTTGTTTTCTTTCAAATAATATTTTCTTTTAATTAACGAGATCTCGAAAATTCCGAGATCTCGCGTGATTGTAATTTCTAATCTCGCGAGATCTCGAATTTGAGATCTCGAGTCGAGATTGCATTCCCTAGTTGAAACTAAGAATATCTACCAATGTCAGCAAGATTTTTAATATGGAATAATCACGCGATTGATCATAGAATAAAAAAATATTGGTTATTCTTAACCCATGAATTGCTGATCAACTTCTTTTTCTCCTATATGGTGGCAGAAGACAAATTAATATTATTTGTGCATCATAATTAAGATCTTCAAATAAACGCAAAAACATGGATTGAATGCATTTAACATTATGTAACATTCTATTTTAATTATAAATTGCATACAACACACTTTATTATTATTCTAGCAACTACACTAAATTCAAAATTGCTCAGATGAATTAATTGTATGCAATTATATGAATTTCATTTCAGGTGAAAACACCACCTTCAAAGCGCGTTTAAAAGATGTAATTTTGGAGAACAATTAAAGTGCACACCTGTGCCCCACAGAGACGGGGTAAGGGGGGTTGCATGCCGGATCAACCGGATTATATAATATATAGGTTATATGCCTGTGTACTCCAGAACACAGGGTGTACGAGTTGCAGTTCTATTAAGTTTAGTTCCATTTTGGAAAATACATCCATCCTCTCAAAGATACATGAAACAACTAAAAATTTAAAAATTTTATGCTGTCTGTTGGTATGTAAATAAAATGCTAACTAACTAACCATCACGCCGTTTCCCCGCAGGGGTAGGCAGAGAGGACGGACCGCCAAACAACTCGGTCTTGGCACACACTCTTTGCGTCACTCACATTCATACATCGTCTCATACATTCTCTTCTATTATTCTGACTTTTGACATGGCCCGACTCAAGTATTTGATTCATTTGATCGTGCCATGTATTCCTCGGGCGTTCCCGACTTCTTCTACCATTCACATTCGCGTCGTATATTCTTCTTACACTACTTTCTTCGTTCATTCGCTCTGCATGCCCAAACCATCTGAGGGTCCCTTTCTTAATCTTACTCATTATGCTTACATCAGCCTTACATTCTTTGCGGATATCCACATTTCTCACACGATCATACATTGTTTTACCACACATACGTCTCAGAGATCTTATTTCAACAGCATTCAGCTTACTTTCATCCTTCCTCTGCCTGTTCCATGCCTCACTGCCATACATCAGGGTAGGTACCAGGACTCCATTGTGGACTGCTAGCTTCGCTTCTTTTGACAGTTTTTTATTAGCGCCAACGGCATTCAGTCCACCATTAATGAAGTTACCGGCATTACCCTTCTTTCAATATCTCTATCAGCCTTCCCATCTCTCGTAAACACACTACCCAGATACGCAAACTCATCCACCTGCTCCAAGTATTCATCATTCACAACTATGTTGCATACTGTTTTCGTACTCTCTCTTTTAAACACCATGACTTTAGACTTACTTATATTCATCATTAACTCATTCTTCATACATACTTCATTCATCCTAGATACGAGAGACTGTAGATCTTCCATAGTGTTAGAAATCAGCACCGCATCATCAGCATACAACAGGCAACATACTTTCAGATTACCCAATTTCGCACCCAATCCCACCTCTTTCAATTCTTGCATACAATTATCCATGTATAGCTTGAATAACCAATGTTGACATTACGCAGCCTTGCTTGACACCTTTTGTGATGTCAAATTACCCCGTAAAACCACCGTTTACCCTAACACACGCAACGCTTCCCTCGAACAGAGACGCAATTACCTGTATGAGATTTGTATTCACTCCATACTTGGACAACACCTTCCATAACTTTTTCCTGTCAGTAAATAAAATGCAATTATCACTTAACTTAAAAAAACATGAGGAAATAAGACAAATTTGTATTATAATTTACCACCCGAAAAATCCACCCGTCCGAATAACGTTCCTACTGCTCAAGAATGTTTCCGAAATGATCATTCCAAATCTCATAGGTGCGTTATGTATATCAGCACCTATGGAACCTTCCGTTATATTCCTTAAGGACCCGCAATCCGGATTTGTACCGATTTATTACATATCTCCCTTAAACACAGTAAGTTTTAAAGCTCTTAAAAAAATTTATGTTATTCTTGAAGATAATATCTAGACTTTGCCCGCGCCAAAACACAAATTATATAAAATTCCCTCGATAGAAAAAAATCGCAAAGTATGCTCCAAAAATTATTATTAACACGTTTGTTTTAGTTATTTTACAAGTTATATGTATGAAAAAATTCACAGTGTTTCTTTAAATGCTGTTTAAGATAATACCCGGGAGATTTTTGCTCTATTTTAAACGAGTCTTGTTTTATTAAATATTTTCGCAATTTTCGCATCGATTTTGTCGCTGTAAATGTTGGCACTCTCCTCTAACATTCGTAATTTCGTATCTCTCCATCTTCTTCTTTTCGGGCCCGGTTGCAGAGCCTTAAGTTCTTACAAAACGTATTAGTAGCAACAAAGCGGTAGACCTGCAAACCAAGTACAAGCTGCCTACAAGTGCGTAGCACCTATGAGACTTGCTAACACCAAATTTGTACGGAATAGTATTTTTCCAGAATCAACATTTTTTCCGTTATTTTAGAGTTTGAAATTGTTATTAAAATAAGTTAATTGCTTTTGAAGTGTGGGTTCACCGGAGAATGCTCAAAGTCCCATGGACAGACATGATTATCAACACAGAAATTCTCAGGCGGGCTAGAGCAGATAGAGAACTGCTTACATTAGTAAAAGCCAGGAAAATTTCATATCTGGGTCAGATACTTCGAGGGGAGAAATATCACTTGCTCCAATTAATATTAAAAGGCAAGATAGAGGGTCGCCGAGGGCCTGGTAGTAGACAAATGCCTTGGCTACAAAATGTACGAGAGTAGACCGGTATTAGAAGTGTGGAGGAGCTATTGCGGGCCGCGCAAGATAGAGATACATTTACCAGAGTGATCGCGAACGTCAGGGGAACCTGATAGGGTACACGAAGAAGATGAAGAATTGGCGAAGATTTTGAAAATTGTAATTTTCATTTTAAAAACTATTTTTTGAAACCTACGACATTATATCATTCTTTAGCCACGCACGTTCGCCGAATTTTATTTTGTGGCTACATCGCTAATCTCAGGTGAAGTGATGTAATGAAATTCTTTGGGTAAAATATATATAGTGTGGAATTTGATATTTTCATTCTGCCCAAGGGAATTTTTTCTTCCTTTTTAATCTCCGATGGATCTCCCAATAGACATATGACATAGGTCACGAAGCGCCACTGGTAATGTGTAAAAATTAAACTGTTTTATAGCAGAGACATGCATTCATTTTGTTTAGATGGGATCACTGACGTGTGTATTTTCTTTGATCTGTAGGTGGAATGCAGGTTAGATTCATTGGAATATACAGTTAATTCCGTTTGTTCAGGAACTCTGGGTTTGTGAGTAGTAGATTTTATTAACTTTAGTCCCATTTTGGTAGTCACATCTAGTGGAAGACACACAATGCAAAGTAATAACAACTAAATATTGTAATATTGCACGCTGTGCTGTCTATTGCCGATGTCGAAGTTAGTTTTGTAGCAGTGAGTGTAGTAATTTTTCATAATTTATTAAAGTATTTCAAATATTTTTGAAATTTTCATTAAAAATTATGTTAATAAAAGTACAACATTATACTACTTAAATTGTCAGAAGAGAAGAAAATAAAGATATTCAGGAAAGACTCAAGGGGAATTAAAAATAAGTTTAATATTTAAAAAAAGTATTAGGTATAAATATTACGAACAAAGTAGTATAATAATTAGACTTACATCTACAATAAACTTTAAAAGCTATTTTTTGGGGCTTTTCTTGTCTTACTATTGAAAAACTTCTAAAGCAACGCCATTGAGACCTCCTATTTTTAAGTGATTTATGTCGATTAAAGATTTTGTCGATCAAAGACAAGAGATCTTGGATTCGAGTTCCAGTTGCGACTGTAACCTCTTTTTTCTGTGTATTATTCTTTATCATATTTTCGTTAAGATTTATTAGTACTATCATCTTCTTCAAAGATATATTACATTAATGGATATAACCTTAAAAAATATATATTATAACAAGAGTTATTCCAATAAAAATTTAGGATTTTAGAAGTTAGGAAACGTACCCACCTACGTGACCCACTTTTTGTAATTTTCAACCCCCCCCCCCCCCCTTCCCCCTCGATGACCACGTGTAGTATATTCCAAGACCCCCCCCCCTCCCCCTACAGTTTTCACGTAGTAATTCATAAACATGGTTTTGAATCATTTCTTGCTAACAAAAAGTAAAAAAAAAATTATTAGGCTTATATTTGTCTTCATTAATACGGTGCTTGACGGTAAGAGTGCATGCATACATATAATTACAAGAGGAAATAATATAATCAAGAAAAGCTTACGTCAAAATATATTGTAACCAAAATATATTTAGATTGACTACGTGATACAAACCTAAGCCCCCCCCCCCCCGCCCCTCATTGTGACCAAGCGTGGTATTTTGAAGATCCCCCCCCCCCCCGCTGAACGGGTCACATAGTATGGGTACGTTCCCTTAGAAAAACTTTCGGGTTGAAATAATACTCGTACTTATGTAAATAAAAAGTGTTACTGGTCGATGAGTATATTTAAAAATGTACAAAATAGCTTTTAAGTACTACGTTACCTGCAGATTTTTAAGATAATTTTTCTTTGTTTCAAGCCAACATTTTTCTTTATTTCCAAAATTTATTGGATGTCTCGAGTGTCTCAATTGTAGAATAAAGAAGACAACTACTTTCCTTCCATATAAATTTGAAAGGAAACAAACTTTCCATTTAGCTTCTTTAGCATGCGCTCTATCTCACTTGTCTGACATCGTTGATTTAGATCCCCTTTCAATTTCGAAAAGATTGTTTTATATTTTAAAAATTTAAGGCCCGATTGGATATAATATTTGGATCACGAAAGTCGTCCACATGGTATTTCAAGTTCTTCTATGGTCTCAACGATAAAAAATAAAAATATTAACTTAGGAACCCGCAATCAAAATTTCTACCGAAAATAACATACTTTTTTTGAAACACTTCAAAAATACATATAATCTTGTAAGACAATCTCTTTACATTTGCCGAGATTGAAAAGTAATTATACGAAATTCCTCAATAGGGGAAAATCGCAAAGTATGCTACGAAACCATAAAAAAACACTGTAATTTAATATTTTGTAGACAATACCTACCTATATTCAATATTTATACGTAGATATGAAAAAAATCACTTGTTTCTTTTTTGCCCGGGTTCATGGGGTGAGGTTTGTATAGGTCTTGGAGGCGGATGACCAAGACACACTGAACCCCAGATTCCTACCCACCCCTTAAACCCTTTTCCTTCCCAGAACTCTCCTCTCCTTCCTTTCCTTAAAAAAACCCTCCACACAGCATCCCCAAAGATGACATAGGCCCCGAGGGGAATTATTTTCCTCAGGGCCTCCTGTGTGGAGCTAAAGTATAAAGCCCAATTTACATTACGCAACTAGTTGCGCACAAGTTATTTCATGACATTAGTTTCACTTGTAAGCATATAGTTTCTTCGTGCATGCGTTAATTGTGTGCCACCACTGTGGTATGCAACTAATTGCGAAGAGTAAAAACGTGATGCAACTAGTGTCGTGAAACCATTTCAGCTGAACGGATTTGTGTGTTCCTTTACTGCGTGAGAGATGCATGCAACGACATTTTGCTTCGCAAAAAAAATATTTTGACGACTTTGAAGTTGATGGTGCCATGGTTGCTGTGGTTGCACGACACTAAATTTACGTAATTCATGCTACTTGATATTCTACTTTTTTATTTTGAATAAGTCATTCTTTATTAAATATTTTCGCTCTTTAATTTTAGCGCGCTCCCTCCCCATTCGTATTTACACATCTCCCTTTCAAACCATCTTCTTCTTCTACGTTTTGAATGTTTAATACGGAGCTTTAATTGGTCTTAAGTTTAGTGGCACCGTTCAATTACTGATTAATTAATTCAATTCAATTGTGAATTAGATTAGAACTTATCATAATTGTAAGCTCTTTGTGCTCTCTTGCAAGGATGTTTGATTTCTATTTATATTTTAGAGGAATCCACGTGTCAACACGTGTAAATCTATCTACGTTCGAACAATAACTTCGGAGAATCGCAAGTTTCTCATAAAAAGTTAAATCCTTTAACAACAACAAGTTAAACACATCATATTTCCAAACAAAGCTTCGGGATAACGCCGGATCCATTATTTATATAAACAGGGTGTCCGAAAACACCTACATAATTTATAAAATGAATGTGTTCATGATTCATATACAATGCTCACATATGCATTCAAATCTATATGTACACTTTTGAAGCTGTGTATTGAAATGTAAAAATTTTGCCATTTTCATGACTTCGTGATTATATATAATTAGAATTATTTTAATTAATTTTTGGAATAATTTAATGAGGAAACCCTCAAATTGTAATATTTAATCCTCGAAGACAATATTAGCGACTCCCAAACGAAAATTTGAAACAGAAAAAAATTCGGTCGCGCTTCGGAATTGAATCCGGGAAATTAGCCTGCCTGGCCAAGGGCTTTGCTCTAACTACGTAGCTAATTCGTCCCTTTCCCCTACGGTCGTATACAACTGTGTTATTTTAAATAAGAATACGAACTACCAACAATATCTTAATTTTCTCACTGCATGTTTTTATTGGGTGCTATCTAAAAGCGTCTATTCTTCCATAGTCCTCTGGCTTTGTCATCCTGCTCCAATCATCTTTCACGCTATCAATCTATCGCTCCTCGATCCGCCTATAGGTCTTTTTCACTAGGGTACTCACATGGTTTTATAATTTTCTCCTTTCTTCAATAACTCGTTCCACGGGACCGGCCCATCACAGTCTTGAAGATCTATCGAATCTTATGTTTTTCTAAGGTTTTTCGTCATATTGGATTCTCGAGTACCCACCTAAATGATTCATTTTGGTACTGCAAGTTACATTTTCAAATATTATGTAAAGTGCCATCAAGGAGATCTTATGTGTTTTTTCTGTAAGTAATTCCGTCCGTACCTATAATATAATATAACACTCGTATTATATAATATAATATTTTGTGTTTAAGAATTAGTTTTTTAACAAAAGGCAATATTTTGGAGAGTTAAAATTTCCCTGCACCCAGGGAATACACACATTGAACACACACAACAAAATTTATTCTAAGCGACCACATTTGAATGTTCCCATTCCAATGATAGTTGTGGGCCGCCCTGTCCCCGCCCGCTAGGTAATGAAGTGGGCGGCGATGAAATCCTGTTTAATCCTTCTGCTGAAACACTCGCCAGCTTGTTGTTCTCAAACAAACCGCATTTGGCCACCCCGCCCGCCCTCCCACCGCGCGCCTCCCACCCTCCCGCCCTCCCACCGCCGCCCATCCGACCCCTCTCCGCGCTGGAAGGGAAGCGAGAAGCCTTACATCCATACGTCCCGGGATTGAGAGCCGCGATAAAACACTCACTACCAACTTCAAATGTAGTGAAATTATACGATTTCGTGTAATTATTTTCCTTTTAAATTTCTCTGGCTTGTCGGTCTGATATCGAATTTCACAATTGATTAGGAATTCGAAATTAGTCGATGTATTTTAAGTACGACCACCAATCAGAATCGAAACTTTTAGAATTTAATTGCTTCAATTTGGATTACCCTTGCTGTCGCGTCATAAATCCTTTGTACAAAACTATCCATACTTACTTACTATGTATTAAGTCGGTCTAGTGGCAAAGTCCATTAAGTCAGGTTTTTTCATGAAATGACTTAAGTATGAGGTCTTAAGTAAAAAAATCTTCCCCTTTCGACTGGCATACTCCATTAAGTCGTATATTTAATCGTTTTCGATTTAAACGTGTTTTTAAAATCACCATAAGTCATAAGTCCGACATTATTGTCAAGCAAAACACATTATTCAAACAAAACACATTAAGTTAAACACAAATGTTAGTAAGACATCGATTTAGATGGTTAAAACACAAGCAAAATCCACTAAGTCAGTTTTAAAATAATCTTAAAGCAATTTTGTCATAATCTTAACAAGCAAAGATAAGTCATTTTTGACTGGTAAAACCCACTAAGTCAGGCTCATTTTTTTGTAAATCTTTAATTAAAGGTTGCTGTCATTGCTATCATCTAATATTGTGTATTGATAAGGGTTCATTCTAAATTATAAAATATTTAAAAAAACATTTTGGAGACATTCATTCATTTATATATATTATATATATTCATTAATTGCCTTTCCAAAATTGCTAAATATTGAAATGCGATTTTCTCAGATTTTTTTTTTAGTGACTTAGTGGACTCTGCCAGTAGACCGACGTAAATGTGGTATATAGGATTATACGTATAGTTTCAACATCCTTCAACAGATGTCGTTAATATAGATATTTATTTGTAGTTTTGAGATATCTCAAAAGTTTTTAGTGAAGAAGTTTACCTTAGATGAATGTCAACTATTGACTATGTTCGGGAAAACTCCAATAATGATCGAGGTTCGTCTGGATTACAAGTTGCTTTAATTGCGTTCTCGAAAAGTTAATGATAATACTGGACCAGACGTCCGTCCTATTTGATGCTTTAAGTAATTCTGAGCCCTACTTCTATCGTCCATCATTGGCTTTTCCGTAACCGTTCGTGCAACAGAGACGACGAACCTCGATCTTTATTAGAGTTCTCCGGAAAATATTTCAAGTAATCTCAATCACTGGATCTGAAGAAGGTCACAAAAAATTTAGTGACCGACCGAAGTTTCGGTTTCGGTTTCGGCAAGTTTCCAGCAAAAAAATCTAGTTTCGGCATCAGTTTCGGTTTCGGCAGAAATTAAAATCGATTGTTTGCTGTTATTTGGCTTATTTTTTACACTTATTCAGACAGTTAACATGTGTTAAATTAAATAAATAAAAAAAAAACAATAATTGAAGTTTGCGAAAAAATAAATAAAAATTATATTACTTCTATAAAACAAACAATTTTTTTAACATGTTTTGTTATTGTTTATAAATTTTGTTTGTTCATAGAGCAATATAAAAAAATTCAATTTTTCACATAATTCAATTATTGAATTTTTATTTATTTAATTTAACACGTGTTACCTGTCTGAATAAGTGTAAAAAATAAGCCAAATAACAGTAAAAATCGAATTTTAACATGTCCAAAAATATAAATAGATTTTTTTGCCGAAACTTGCCGAAATCGAACCACATTAGAATAATAATACTTGGATGATTTATATCTACAACGCCGTTTTGGTGAAAAATCACCTCAAGGACACTGTTATTGTTGACAACTATAAACATACTATCCAGCTGTAATTTTAGTTTGAATAATTGTACTTAGTGGTGGGTGGTGGTTCGGTATATTTATGATTCAGTGTTTCTTTTGTAATAATAAGTGTGTTTTTAATATTTTTGTTTTTATGTTTTATAAACATGTTATTTCTATAATTGTAAAGCTACCCATCTCAACAGAATGTCCTAGAGAGATCAGGGGCTTATGATTTTTATTGAATGTCATTATTTTTTTAATAAATGAATAAATAAAATAAATCGAAGTTCCATACCACGTTCATTAATCCCAGTGATTGAGAGAACTTGAAATGTGTTCGGGTAAACTCCAACGAAGTTCGAAGTTCGTCGGATTACAAGTTGCTTTATTTACGTTATCGTAAGGTTTACAATGAATATTTAACTGGACCAGACGTCCGTTTTATAAGTTCTAAGTTGTTCTGGAGCTGGGAACCCAAACACTGAGTGAGCCAGCTGATTCCGGGCAGTAGAACGTAATAGTCAGAGTTATTGTGTGAAATTCACATAAAATAGGCACTAACCGTTCATCACCGCACTGTAATATATACTTTTTGCCATTGGTAGAAACTGAACGTTCCCAAAAAATACATTTTATTGATAATTATCACCACACCTACATTTGCGTTTATCGTTTAAGGTGATACTTAAAAGAATTCGTTATTATTTTAGGAAAAACACTTTTGCAAATTATGCCTTAAAATATTAAAATGAATTAGTTGTTTGCGCTTGTACATACGCAGTATGAATATTAATAAATAGTTTTATCAATAAACAAACAACTCAAATCTTTTAAGAAAGGCTTACATTTTTTTTTTTAAAGAAAGACAAACATTCCCGGGTTACGAATAACCCAACAATGACCGGTGAAATATCAATACATTGTATCGGTGATTCAATCCAAAACTATTACAAATAAACCATAATTAATTCATCGCCATCTATGAAAGAGCAGATTGTAAATTCATTTAAGAGGGCATTACCAGAGAAAACCAGAAATGTGTCATTTTCAAATCAGATTTTAGACGTATTGACCCTTTTCCACAAAAAATTATAAATGGATTTCGAAAGATTATTCTTTTATCTAGCATTCGCATGTAATAAATTTTGTGAAATTTTTTTAATTTTTAGCATAATAAGGTTATTCCATAGGTCGTTGGCAGATTTGTTAAATTTTCAAAAAAGATTTTGTGTTATACCACACCCATTTCAAATAATATAATCATGCAGTAAAATAAATCAATACATTATCTAGCAAACGCATGTTTTAGAATTTTAATTTTAGTTTCAATAAAATCATTAACAAATATGTACGTACATGTGTTTCTTGACGAAAATTGGTCCATTTGTGTATTTATTTGCGCACTTACAAACTAATATATTTCAGATTTTTTAACATTCTTATTAAATTTAGACATTATTGAAAAATGACAAATACTTATAATCAAAAAATAACTACAAAAAGTACATTATTTTAATAGTTTTATCATCACGCCTTTCAACATTTTTGGATGAAGGTATAAATTAAAGCTAATTTGAATTGAAATAAATTCGATATTGAGTTAAAATTTAAAAAAGCTGGTACGGAGAATAATTAATCTTTCCCATTGTAACCGCCCTGCACGATCGTAAGAACAACTTTCGACGAAATGTGGATTTTCGTCCGCTGGCTGGATAAACGCTCTTAAGTTTTACCTTAAAGTAGTAACTCACAATATACTTTATTTATAAAAAATCCTTGTTAACCTTATTTTGAATTCTACCATGAATCTGAATTGGACATTTTAGTAAACTAAAATAATACCAAAATGAGTCGAGAATTTAATTCTCAGTATTTGAAAAGTTTACGAAACACTGGCAGGCTATCAAAGTACCCTTATGTAAAAAGTACACCTTGAAAACCGTAGCTATAACGACGTAATGCAACCAGAAGTTTACCTTGCGCGCTGGCTGGATGCGAGTAGGAACTGTACACGTAGATCTGCACGTAGCGTGCTCGCAGTTAGAACTTTACAATTTTCTCCACCACCTCTCCGCGGTAGATGTCTGTGTCTAGAGTCTAGTGTCTAGTATCTAGTGGTGCCATTGCCGCGATGTGATGTATTGAAATTGAGGAAACGGTGTTTCCGAAGGTGTGGCGAATTCTTATTCTACGTGCTTCAATAGAGTCATTGGTTGCTTTCACTAAGTCCATCAACCACTTGATTGCAAATGATGATTTCGAGAAATGAAGACCTCAAACATAAGGCCCTATTGAATGCCAGGATCTTTTGCTCATACATCGTACGAAATCTCGAAAAGAATACTTTTGAAGTAATATTTTGAGCATTTATTTTGAACCATCGTTTATTTTATTTATGGAAACATATTCTTTGAACAATAAACTATCGATGAAAACAACATTACTTGTGTTTATGTGATGAATTGATAGGTTTATCGAAGTTTTAGACTTTGACAGCTCATTTCGTGGTAAAATGCGTAATTTATTTTCTACGGATAAATTATTTAAAAATATTTTTGTTACCAGGTGAATGAAACTTTTGACGATATCGGGAGTACTGTTGGCGCAAGCGATTCTGACCTTGTTCTTGATACAGTTTCTTTATACATAAGGGTCAAAATCACATCCAAAATTTTTTTTTTCTATTTTTTTGCCGATTTCACCGGTGAAAAATTTAAAAGAAACAAGTTTTTTAAAAAATACCCCTTTATGGCTAAGACTATTTTTGATTATTTCACATATGAAAAATTAAAAAGAAACAAGTTTTAAAAAAATACCCCTTTATGGCTAAGACTATTTTTGACGATTTGTATGATCTAACTATTTTCATTCTTATAAAATTATGCACAAAATAAATAAAAACCACTTTGGCGCTTACCTGCCTCGTGCAAATGAGACGCTCGATTTTAAATTAAGGCGTCAGAATCGAAATATTTCTAGCTTTTATATTCCTCTTGAGCATTTTGAGGATGCTATGTGGAGGATGATTTTGAAGGAGATAGAAAGCAGGGAACATGCGTCTTGAAGAGACCCATGTTGTAGGGAGGAGGAAAAGTAGAGGCAAATCGTTCCACAGTCCAACTGTTGAACTGAAGAACTAGTCGTAGAAATGACCCGTTCTCATGGGACAAATTGCGATTTGTGTTTTAAATTATAAAATATAGTTCATTAAAGAATTCGATTTTCCAAGATTTCAGCGTCAACTTTGGCAATTATTTGTGAGTTAAAGATATTTAAAAAAATGTACTCTATTTACCATATAAATATATCTAATAATAATAATAATATTTGGATGATTTATATAGCGTCGTTTTTGTGAAAAATCACCTCAAGGGCGCTGTACAAACTTATAATACATTTCGAAAATCTAAAAAACTACAAGCTAGGCAAACAATTATAAACAACTTATGGCTAAAAATTGCATACACCGCACCGGGTCATTGATCACCGATACGAAAATATATGTACAATATTTTGACCAATGAACGCGATGCTGCCTAAAATTTAATGAATACAGGACCATACTTACCTGGGAGGTCGCTTGAAATTAACACTGTATATTGTCCATTTAAAGAAATTTAGATAGAGTTCGCACGCAGAGGACATTATTGTGAACACATGTTATTTAATCCTGAAAAATATTTTAATTTTAATATGTAATGTATTCTTTGACGAGTGTATTTTGGAAATTAAAAGCAACATGTAAAGGTGGGTGGTGCAGTAGTACCTATAAGGATTTAATCTTTCTAAATGTGATTCGCCAAGAGACAAATTGATGTGTAAGGAATCGAGTAATTTTAATTTAGTAAGAAAAGTGTGATTAAGACATGTCATAGACAATACAAGTATGATACTCTCAAATAGGTATATTTAAATTACGGGTATGAGAGCCCAAAAAGGAAGGTTTTTAGTTTGGACCTAAACTCTGTTGGGCTAGTTATGAATCTTAATTCCGGAGGGAGTCTATTCCAAGCCTTAGGCCAAGATACTCCGAAAGCACGATCTCCAAACATAGTATTTGGCTTTCGTTTAGGTTCTATCAGTCTGCCTTTAGCAGACGAAGTTGCTGATCTAAGGGTTAATTGTCTCGGACCGGTATTTTCCGGGACGCATAATTCGGAGATGTAAGGTGGGGCCATTTCGTTGATTGATTTAAAACCATCCAGCATACTTTGTACTGGATTCTCTCAGGGCATTTGAGCCAGTGAAGGTTACGAAGGTGTTCTGAAATATGCGAATATTTAGAAACCCCAATTATGAGCCTTGCCGCTGCATTAAACACGGATTGAAGTTTGTCAATTTGATATTTTGGAAGACTAGCGTAGATGCCGTTACAGTAATCGAGCCGCGAGACTACGTAAGAGTTAATTAATAGTTTTGTCGCCTCTGTAGGAAGGTTTCTTCGAACTGACTTGAGTTGTCATAGGTGAAAAAAACCGGTGCTTACTGTCCTATTTATTTGACTTTTTAACGAAAAGTCTGAATCTAAATTAACGCCAAGAAGTTTGACTGTTGTCTTTGGAATAATATCGTTGCCGGAAATGGAAATAGATGAATTTTCTATGAAATATTGGCGTTTGTTTGTGGCTGCCCATAGACACTCAGTCTTAGATGGGTTCAGCTTCAGCTTGTTTGAAGACATCCAACGAGTTATTGCTTCTAGGCATTCAGCTATGCGGATTTTGAGACTGTTGATTTCGTTTTGGAGAGCAGTAAAAATAAACTTGCTGATGGTCAGCGTAGCAGTGGGACAGGAGACCAAATGACTCGATTATTTTGGCGACATCATTTGTAAAAAGGATGAAAAGAAGTGGGCCTAAAACGGATCCTTGGGGTACCCCTGAAGAAAGTGTTGCGAAGTTAGAGAGCTTATTTCCGACCTTAACGGCTTGTAAGCGATTTATTTTTTTTAATTTCGGAACTCAAACCAAATGTTTCCTCTAATCTTTTAATAATCTCTTAATGTAATACAATATAAAATTATTAAAAGACGTAATTTGATGATTCAAATTACATACGACCGATTTACGTTTGAACACAAATTAGTGTGTAAATTTAAAATTTCCACCCAAAAAACTCTTTACTAAGATGTTTGTTAAAATTATTTCATATTGGTTGATTATTATTATTATAATTTTTTTTTTTCAAGAAATACAAACATTCCCGGGTTACGAATAACCCAACAATGTTTGAAAATATCCTACTGCCACCACAGAAAGCCGAAAATGTTGCTTGTGTTGTGATGGAGGCCAGCCGAGGAATCGAACACGCGACGCCCGGGTGGGACCCAAGCGTTATGCCCACTTAACCACTGACCGGTCGGTTATATTTAAATGGTAGTTGGGACAAGATTATTTTTTTAACAGCTATCTTTAACTCACAAAAAATTCTCAAATTTGCCTCAAAATCGTTAAAAAAATTATTTTGACTTATAATTTATAATTCAAAACATAAATTAATAAAGTAGCACATATCGGTACTAGATATTTGCAGCACCTTTTGATTAAAAAAAATAAATATTTGGCCACAAATCCAAAATTAAAATTGCTAAATAAAAATAATCATTTAAAGAACCATTTCTTGTCTGAGTAGGTACCTACCGCACAGACTAACACCGCACAGATTAACACCTGCTCCGAACCGTCTGGAGCCAGTGAGACTATGTCACCCCCCATTGGGGTATATTGTGAGAGTGAAGGCAGAAGGCGGGGAAGTGGTAGGAGATAGGAAGTACCGATTCAGATCTGGTCACGAAACACGGTTTAAGCCATTTCAAGCAAATTTTAGATTCTTAACGGTGGTCTTTCACCAGGTCGATACTAAAAGCATCCACCACTCCGGAACGAGCCGAAAATACACTAGGAACATATTATTTTTAAATAATAAATAGAAAAAATAACTCAAATCAATTTTTCATTAATTACCAATCTAATCTAAAAGGCGGGTATGGGTACCGCAGCCCCGGGAACCATGTATTGGATAACCAACACCCCTGCCGTAGGTCACCCCAAGTGGTTCGCCACGTTTGATGATTAAACAAGGGTGCCCGGGTTCACGGGGTGAGGTTTGACCAGATCTTGGCGGCGAATTCATTTGCCCCCTTTTTGCGTGACGGGCTGGATCGGGATAGATTGGATGAGGAAGACCGAACTTAGACCTCTCTAGCCGGACTCTTTGGGAGGGTGGATTTATACGCCACTGACCCCCAGAATCCAACACACTCTTCAAACCTTTGTCCTTTCCAGAAGTTCATTTCCAGGATTTCCCTAAAAAGATCCTACACACACCATCATGAGCTAATCTTCTCTATAAATAAAAATGAATCGCCGAAACGTATGTACGCGCATAACTGCCGAACGACTGCACCAAATTGGATAATTCTTTTTTTATTGTGTTCGTTATTGTCAGGACAAGGTTTTTATATATCTACTGGTGAGCTCTGGCATTATAAAATTTGTATGCAAAAATTGCAAATTGGTATCACGTGAGCTGTTTGAAAACTGAACTGAATGTACCGGAACGTCCGGAACTGAATGTATGGGAACCGCAGGAGGAAAGTGACGGAAACCAGGGAGGGGGAGGGGAACCTGGGAGAAGGGAAGGGAATTCGGGAGGGGAGTTGGCGGGACGGGGGAAGAGGAGTGGAACGGGGTGAGGCAAGGTGGAAGAGGCGGAGTGGGAACGCGAGAGGGGAAGGGGACGCTGGAGAGGAAGGGGAGGCGGAAGGTGAACGGGACGAATGGGAAAGGACACGCAGGGAGAAACAATTTTTTATTGAACGGAATAGCAAAGCATGCCGGGCACCAGCTAGTATTCAAATAAAGTTTAAAAAATCTAATAAAGTTAGTTGTGCACTCCGGCATTTGTCCCCGCAAACTCCGGATTCGTAGCAAAGGAACGTAACTAGTAACCACTCAAGCACGGTTGCATAAATATTAATGTAATGATTTCAATGTTCGTAGGTTTATTACGCAGCGCCAGCAGGGTCTGCCAAATAAGTAGGTAACTCTCACAAATTGCACAAAGGAAATCGGTCAGATAATTCACATTAGGCCATTTGGCAAACGCCTTTGTGCATTATTTGTTAAGACGGGCTTATTGGGATAATCCCGGATAGAGAAGAAACGTCTAATACGGAGAATACGACGGGATTTATTGTTCCAATATTCCTTTGGCAGGGCTTTTACTCACAGAATTTACATAATTCCTCAAAACTCAACTTTCTGATCGACTTACTGGAATACTAATAAACCAATATAAGAAGTGAAACCTTTTGAATGCTAAGAGCTAACGCCGAACGAACTGTGTGAAAGCAATAGCAGGCTAATTAAAAGAAAGATCTTAAATTATAACTTCAAAGGAATTTGATTTGATTCGCATTATATAATTCTATGTAGGTAGTTGTACGCTTCTAAAAATTCTGGTGGACTACATCAAGGGTTTACGACGGGTTTGCAATCCCGCAATTCCGCGTCCCGCAATTTCGAACCCCGCAATTCCGCTTCCCACAATTCCGCATCATCCGGATTTCAGCAATATTTCGACGGTCCCTAAGAACCATATCGGTTGTGCGATTTTGTACTTTTGCAGAAAAACTGATCAAAGTTTCGTTTCTGCATGTTTACTATTTTTATATTAGATCAAGAAATATATATATATTTTTACATTAGCTCCACACAGGAGGCTCTGAGGAAAAAAAATCCCTCAAGGTCTATCTCATCTTTAGGGATGGTCTTGTGTAGAAGGTCTTTCTACTTAACGAAGGAGAGTAGTTTTGGGTAGGGGGGGTGGGAGGGTAGGCCTTTTTTATATCCATTTTCGGAGGCGGGTATGGGTACTGCCGCCCCGGGAACCATTTACTAGATAACCAACACCTCTGCCATAGGTCATCCCAAGTGGTTTGATACGTTTGGTGACTGGGTGGGGTGTCTGGGGTGAGGTTTATCCAGGTCTTGGCGGCGATTGCGTCTGCCCACCAGCCGCATAGCAGGCCGGATCCAGCCCCCCCCCCTTCTCCCCGGTAAGCGAAAAAATTGTCACACCTCATCTCAAATGAGGTGGGACACCTCAACACCTCATTTCAGTATTCGAGCACTTCATACAAACTCATCCTGATGTCGTGTCCTACCCAACACTACTCCCAGTCGGACTAGGTTAGGTCTCCCTTATCTAGTCTCTCCCGATCAGTAGGTGAGCAAACGCATTCACCGCCATGACCTAACCATAGATTCTCAACCTTTTTCTGCCCACCGCCCTCTTTGAGAATATTTTTATTTCTAGCGCCCCCAAATAACTTGTGAATCCGAAACAGCAATTGACCACACCAAGGGGGGGGGGGGGGAGCGGGCGTAACGGGATACCATGACGGAGAGGCGTAATG
Source organism: Limnephilus marmoratus (assembly GCA_917880885.1). NCBI lineage: Eukaryota > Metazoa > Arthropoda > Insecta > Trichoptera > Limnephilidae > Limnephilus > Limnephilus marmoratus. The sequence goes on from OU862908.1 coordinate 19,896,701, forward strand.
GGATAGGGAAAATATTTTTGTGGGTGGATGGCCCCTAATGTTATGGGATGGCGCAAGATAGGATGGGGTAGGATGGGTTTCTCTGGGTCTCCTACCGCCCCCCCTGAAAGTCTGAAACGCCCCCCCAATTTACTCTTGGTCTTCTACCTTTTTTTTATGTTCTCTATTTTATGCAGGTGCTTGCGGGTTTTTACAGATGCAATGCCGCTTCATGGAGCCTCATGAATGAGTTTTTCTTTTGCCCTGTTTAATTTATCTTTGTCTTACTAACCTATTTTTTGCATTTTGTTTTTCCTGTTAAGCACTTGCATACTGCTTACTAACAACGTATGCATGGACACTGGAGGTCTAGATTCGTTCAAAATAAATAAATGTAGCTTCGTTTAACAAAAAAAATTAGAATCTTGCGAGAGCCTTGAAGGAGTAACCATCAGTTACTTATACCAGGGCGGGTAAGAGGTGGATTACCTCTACTGGTCTTCTACCTGTTAATTTATGCCATGTTCCTTGTTTTGTTTTGTTTATCTTTAACTATTTCAATGTTTTACTGGATGAACTGAACTCAAATTTTTTTTTTCCCTATCCCCATACGGGGGTGTGCTGGACCTCGACCCTGCTTCATCTTTAGTTACATTACTAATTTTGCAGATCCTTCTCAAATCATCTGCGCCTCCCCCAATGACATGTGCAGGCTTGAGGCTTGATCAGACGACCTTGACTATCCTTTGTCCTGCCTCTGACTACCCAACGCTGAATTTTCTTTTAGTCTTCGGGTATTTTAACCCAAATATTCAGTTAACATTCTTTGAGGCTTCACTGAGTGGTTGGCTAAGGGACACGGAAGCTTAGTGTAGTTTATGATCAGACCGAAAGCCATTCACATTTTTTGTTGGTACTTGTCAATTGATTTGAGATTTATTGTATTACTTATGTTCTCTATTTTATCCAGGTGCTTGCGGGTTTTTACAGATGCAATGCCGCCTCATGGAGCCTCATGAATGAATTTTTCTTTTGCCCTGTTTAATTTATCTTTGTCTTACTAACCTATTTTTTGCATTTTGTTTTTCCTGTTAAGCACTTGCATACTGCTTACTAACAACGTATGCATGGACATGGAGGTCTAGATTCGTTCAAAATAAATAAATGTAGCTTCGTTTAACAAAAAAATTAGAATCTTGCGAGAGCCTTGAAGGAGTAACCATCAGTTACTTAAACCAGGGCGGGTAAGAGGTGAATTACCTCCACTGGTCTTCTACCGTTATCGCCCACGTTGAGAACCTATGACCTAGACAAACCGCACCCCATATACCCGGGCACCACTGTAAATCACCAAACGATGCGAACCAGTTGGGATGACCTATGGCAGGGGTTATGGTTGTCTAATAAATGGTTCCCGGGGCAGCTCCCGGTTCCCGCCTCCATAATTGAAGATATATTATATAGTTGTTGTTCTTATATTTTGCATTTCATTTCATTTTATTAAAAATTCCGAAAGAACGGACTTTTAAATCATCAAAGAGAATTTAAAATAAGCCAATTAAACGATTTTCAATTTTTACCAACTTCAGGACCGATAATTTCATCCCGCGGATTTGCGTGGTTTTCATGTGTGGGATTGAAAAAAAATGCACACAATTTTGAACCAATTTGAAATAGTATCGGTGTGCACATTTACAATCAAACGTGCGCTCAAGGGGATCATCCCGTGTGAAGGCGATTTTTTTCGCTTTTTCATGGATGAACAGGATGCCAAAAAATTACCATTCAATGCTTTTTAATAATCCTAAATCAAAACTAGTACATACTTCACAGATTAAAATGTTGTTTATTTTTTTTTGTTTCAGATAAGCAGAACGCCCGCAATCGTGGTGGCAAGATGATGAAGAGGAAGATGGGGAAGTACCTGGCTATTCAGATCTAGTCACCAATACGGCTAAAGCCATTTCAAGCAATGTTTCGATTCTGAGTGGTGGTCTTACATGAGGGCGATACTGAGAGTATCTTCCTCTCTAATATACCTTATATTTTTTACACGATTAAATTGTGAAAACACAAAACAATGAGATAAAAAATTTCTGCACTCGCCGGGTTTTAAACCCGCGACATTCAGATCGCTATTCGAGAGCCTTTCGGCCCTCCGTTCAACTACGTAATTGTGACGAAACCACAAGTACCCTGCTGATGTACTACTTTTTAATGCTGGTCTCCGTACACTGCGCTATCCGAAATATACTAAATTTGATCATTTTTATTTATTTATTTTTTATTTATTTATTAATTTTATTTTAGTAATTTGTACATTTAAGTTTACAAATTTCTAATTAATTTTAATATTTCATATTGCAAACTAAATTTTAAGTAGCTCCTACAATACGTCTTGAACTTTCCAATTGGTGTGGACTTCAAAGTGTCTGGTAGCTTGTTGTACAACTTCACTCCCTTGTACAGCAAACTGTTCTGCGTATTAGCCTTATCCTTTTTTTGAAGCCTGATTTCTTTGCATGTTCTTGTGTTATGTCTGTGAATGTCCTTGTTGAATACAATTTATTTGATGAATTTTTTTATTTTTTTCATAAATGATTAAATGTTACATTTTTGGCCATTTTTGACTACCATACTAGGCTATTGCCCGTGTTGTGGTAGTCATACATGTAATATAATTTTATATAAACAGATAATAAAATATAAGAAGAGAAAAGAAAAAAATAACATATTTAGGGATAAATAAAACTAAAAACAGATAAAAATATAAGAATTGCAAGTTATCTAAGAAATAAAGAAAATTTAAAGAAGATGAAATAAACATTGGTGAGCATTATTCTTTTTGAAATAAAAATAGAAATAAAATTTGGTAAGTAATCATTTTATTAAATATTGCATTTAAAAAAAATCAAACAAAAAAATTACTTTCTCTAACACTCTTTCCAATTTCTTTCATAGAATAAATATCAAAAATGACTACAAACATGTACTCTCGTGCATAAAATGCACGAGAGTCATTTTTGATATTTGTTCTATGAAAGAAATTGGAAAGAGTGTTAGAGAAAGTAATTTTTTGTTTGATTTTTTTAAAATGCAATATTAAGTTAAAGTAATTGATTAATTAAATTTGTAATATTTTTTTAATTAATAATAATATTATTTGTTTTTTATTGTAATATTAAGTTCTCATGTGTTGTTTGAAGAAATCTCTTGTTGTCAATACAATCACGTTGTTGTATCACACCTTGTTGAATACAATCACGTGCAGCCGTGGAGTTAACACGCTGTCAAGCGATGTCACATGACTTTTTTTCCAATAACAATCCATGCCGTCTCCACTAAATCCTTTCGTACGTATTCTGGTAACGTATGGTTATATAAACATGCATTTTTTCCGCTTACAGAACAAATCTAACATTTCTTTCATGTTTATTTATTTATTTATTTATTTATTTATTTATTAATCATTAACGCCCTTATGGGCTTTTACATACATTTACATTTTTATGTTTTAGTGCATACAGGTGTTTTTAAAATACAAAGAAAACATTAAGAGTTTTTACGGATGGTACATAGAAATAAAGTTGGAAAGTAAAAAGTATAGCATTATACAAAAAAGAGAAAAGAGATGTTCCGATGCAATTCTGTCAAACGTCAAACGAATAAGTATCAGACACAAATGATGCGACGCGTCGCGTGCGATCAGCACCGTCGGTATCGTGATACTGACAGCCACCGCGTAGCGCCGTGAACGGGCACTAGCAAAATCGTACGGGGGGTACGTATATAAATCGTATGATACGCGCACGAGGATCGAGTATCTTGTAAGTATCTCCGTGAACGGAGGCACTGCACTAACTCGTGGACTGCAACTACATATTTAACGATTTTTTAAAATATAATTATCAATTTGCAATAGTATGTAATTATTTTACAGTAATAACACTATTTTCACTATCGTCAGTGTCAGTGATCGTTTCAATAATAAAAAACGAACGAAATGAAATGTGGAAAAACTGATCTCATTCGCTTTTATAATTAACTAGCTGGTTCCCGGCATGCGTTGCAATTCCATATTGAAAGAAATAAATTGTTTCTTCCTGCATGTCCTTTCCCGTGCGTCCCCGTTTCCCTCCCGCATACCCATTCCCTCCCGCGTTGCTCTTCCACCTTCCCCGCCTACCCTTTCTTCTCTCCCGCTTTCCCTTCCCGCCAACCCCCCTCCCGCGTTCCATATTATATTATTATATTCCATATTATATTATTATTCCATATTATATTACATATTAGACGACCTCCATAGTCCAGTGGGTAAGACTCTTGACTCACAATCCGGAGGTCGCGGGTTCGAACCCGGCATGCGCAAATAAATTTTATTTGATTTTAATTTGTGTTTTCACAATTAATTCATTTAAAAATAATATATAGTATATTTGCGGCATGTTCCAGAGTGGAAGATACTATCAGTATCGCCCTGGTGTAAGACCACCATTCAGAATTGAAACGTTGCTTGAAAATGGCTTTAGCCGTGTTTAGTGACCAGATCTGAATAGCCAGGTACTTCCCAACCTTCCTCTTCCCCACCTCCTTCCCCTCCCCACTACCGTCAGCCTCACAACATACCCCAATTGGGGATGCCATAGTCTCACTGGCTCCAGACGGGAGCAGTTGAGATTCTTGTGGGGTATACACTGTAAAAAAAATATATATATATATTCAGTCCCAGTACATTCAGTTTTCAAACAGCTCGCTTGCCACCTATTACAGTTTTTTTATTCAAATTATCGTTTTTCATGTATTACAAATATTCATTTTTGTACATTATAAGAACAATCAATCAAATTTGGTACCTAACATAGGTACCTATTTAAAATATCTATAATTTAGAAAATCCATGGACAATTCTTTTGTTACAAAAAAAACAACTACCTGCTAAATTCACATTCATCTAACGCGCACTGTCAAATGTACGAAATTAAAATAGTCGTTAAGTTTTCTGCAACTATTCAATTTTCTGCGCAATTTTCTTAATTTTTCATTCCGTAAGAACATTCTACAAAGTATTAGAAAACTTTTAAAAAAGATGATTGAAATAGGTAAAGTCGTTCTGAAGTTATTATGGCGTGACCAAGGGAAGCAGGGATTCATTTTTATTTATATGGATTTTGGTACTTATTCGAACGCCCACAAAAAAAATGAAAATAAAGAATTCACCGTGATTAATTTTGGGGTATTACGCCGTGCTACCTCCTTCTCTAGCCAACTTTGCAGACAACGTTACTTTGTTTATCATCACTTGAGGTAATCCAACCGCTTTCCCGCCCTGGTATAAGTAACAGATGGTTACTCCTTCAGGGCTCTCACAAGGACTCTAATTTTTTTTAATAAACGAAACTATTTATGATGCACGAAGCTAAACCCTCAAATGTCCCTGTAAAACAGGAGTTAGTCTGAAAATGGGGTGATGGGTTAGTGTAATGAATGATAAACATAACATGAGATAAATACAGAGAATATGATTAATATTATTTTATAAAACTTTACAGAAAAATATAAGAAAAAACAATGCCATCACTCAAAACAATGGAAAAATAATAACTGTAAAAATATTAAGATTACAAGTAAAGTCACCTGAAAGATACAGAGACTGAGGTGGAGTAGACAATACAAAATATATAAAGTTCTGGGAACTTTGCTCAACCAAAATCAACATAACTAGAATGATACACAGCGATTTCACAATAAAAGACAAAATAAGAAAAAAAAAAACTAAAAATTTCTTTTCACACAAAATTTAAATTTAAATAAAAAAAAGTGATACACAGAAAGATCACAATGAGAAACAAAAAAAATATATATATATATAACATACCAAAACGTGAAAGGAGGATCAAGGACGACCATAATCGGTCATACTGACTTGTATATCAATAGCGGCTCGCTGTGCAGGACCCCACGGGTGATAGAAACTGAATCATCAGTGCAGATATGTAATCATGGCTTAAAGTAGGTAATGGATTACATCTGCCCCGGTGATGGACACTATAATACTATCCGAAATGTTGGCTAAAGAAAGAAGTTGGAATAAACCCACGCCTTACAGTAATGGATTACACATTTGCCGAATTGTTAACGAAGGTGGTAGCGCAACAAGGCAAAATAATCCTACAAATAAATACCGACAATACTTTTGGCCGTGAAAATCTCAAATCATTTCCGTATTTATATATTTATTGTCATTTATTTTTGGGGTATCGCGCCACGTACGTGTCGTGGTACGTTCTTCTTTACCTCGCTATCCGGGCTGTTTAGACGATATTACAAATACGGTATTAAAAATAAATTACGATAATACCTTAGGCCGAGAAAATCCCAAAAAAAATCAAGTGAAAACTTCTTTAGCACCGTTGTGTATTGAAACTCGATGAAACGAAAAAGCGACACTAAAAAGAGACAAACACATACATCAATAGGATTCAGCCTGCGAGAGAGTGAGTTAGAATAATCGGTCTCCTCTTTGTAGGGTGCTTTTTAGCCTCCCCACTCTTGTCTATTTTAGTTTTCTAAAGATTTTACTGCTACCGCGTGTGACTTGCGCACTTGTAATTTTGAAGTGAAACCTTCTTTAGCGCCGTTAGTGACTTAAAATTCAGGTGAAACGGAAATATGTAAAATTCAGGTGAACGGAAATATATAAGGAACTCGCAGCTTCCCGGCTTGATGACTGGGAAAACAGTCAAATCGAACAAATCTTCGTATCTATCCCGGTAAGGTCTTTCAATCTCATCATATGTGCAGTATACGTGCCTCCTGTCTCGCCACCAACGATTTATGATATTTTCTCCAAAAACCTGGAATCTGTATTTTCATCTGAACCAAATAATATGTTTTGTGTAATAGGAGATATGAACCTACCTTCTCTTACTTGGTCATTTTCCGAAGGCTGCAGTCAAGGTCTCGCCTCCTCAAACACGGTTGCATCGCAAACTTTGCTTCAAACAATGTCATTGATGAACTTGCTCCAATATAATTGTATCCCTAACCATAATGAAAAATACTTAGACCTCATATTCTTTAGTCGCGAAACAAATGTTACACGTAGCAACGACCCCCTGCTTTCAGAGGACAGACACCACCCAGCCCTTGAATTCGATATATCCCTCGCTCAACCAAAAATCTATAACAAAAAAGAGCGTAAGCGCAATTTCAGGAAAGCTGATTATACTCAGATTAATAACGACATTAATTGTATTGATTGGTTATCTGAAACCGCAAACTTATCAGCCGAAGAAGCAGTAGATCGATTCTATTTACTAATAAACAATGTAATTGATAAGTTCGTTCCAATATTGGCACGACGAAATGACAAATTCCCCATATGGTTTACTCCCGAACTTATTAGAATATCACGGAAAAAAGATAAAGTTTGGCTCAAATGGGAGACATATAAAAGTCTTTCTGACTATCGTAAATTTTCCTTCTTACGTGCTACGTACAAAAAATTGGCTAGTGAATCTAGAAAATTATTTTTTGACAACATCGAAAGTTCATTGCAAAATAATATCAAATGTTTTTGGTCATACATATCCTCATTAAAATCATCTGACGGATATCCTACTACTATGTCCTTCGAAGGGCACAAATCTAATGATGCCCAAGAAATCTGTAATATGTTCTCTGAATTCTTTAAGTCAACTTTTGAACCCTCCTCTATCAATGACACAATTAATATCGACCAACTTGAGGCCGTTTGGGACTCTGAACTTACGCACATTCACACTATTGAACTAACGGAACAAGAAGTCCAATCAAGTTTAAAGTCGTTAGATATAAACAAAGGTGCGGGTCACGATGGAATACCGGCATATTTCCTCAGATCTGCTGCGTCGTCACTGTATGTTCCACTTACCATAATTTTTAATAAATGCCTGAGTGACGGGGTTTTCCCTGATAGGTGGAAGTTGGCTTATATTACACCAGTCCACAAGAGTGACTCACGTCAAAAAATCGAAAACTATAGGCCAATATCCATTCTCTCGGCGATCCCTAAACTCTTGGAAAGACTTGTCCATGATAACATATATCCCCAGCTTGCCGCCAAAATCACAGAACAACAACACGGGTTTGTAAAAGGCAAATCTACCATGAGTAATTTACTAATTTACTCAAATTTCTTATTCACTAGCATGGATCGAGGCCACCAGGTAGATGCAATATACTGCGATTTCAAAAAAGCTTTCGACAAGGTTGACCACCTTATTCTTATTAAAAAAATAATGTTCAACGGAATTAGGGGAAACTTATTACGTTGGTTTATCTCATATTTGACAAAAAGACAGCAAGCTGTATCATTACGAGGACATACTTCTACGTGGGAACCAGTTACTTCTGGCGTGCCACAGGGGTCAATCCTGGGTCCGCTGTTATTTATACTTTTTATTAACACTGTTACTAAATGTTTCATGCATTGTTTATTTCTTTTGTACGCCGATGATATAAAAATATTTGCCATTGTTAGGAATTTAAACGATTGTCTGCTCATCCAAAGCGACTTAGTAAGGTTCGAAGCGTTTTGTAATGAAAACAAAATTTACCTAAGTTACAACAAATGTAAACAAATAAGCTTCACTAAAAATCACAACGCTATTATACACAATTATTGTATTGGTAATTATTTACTCGAGCGCGTTTACTGTATAAAAGATCTAGGGGTACTTTTTGATTCTAAACTCCATTTCGATGCGCACATTGAGAATATTGTGAATAAAGCTTACTGCATGCTAGGATTCGTCATCAGAAACAGCCGCGAATTTCGAAAACCGGAAACTTATCTTCTACTTTACTACACGCTGGTCCGCTCTCAACTTGAATACTGCACCTCCATATGGACACCACTTTACGGTGTCTATAAAGACAACATTGAAAGTATTAAAAAAAAAATTCTGCAATACCTCAATTACAGAATGAGCGCACCTAAACGGGGGTACATAAATATGCTCTCGAATTATAACGTCTCCACTCTAACTAACCGGCGAACATTCCTTGACCTCATGACTCTATATAAAATCTGCAACAACATTATTGACTGTCCTGACCTACTGAAACTAATAAACTTCAAAATACCACCCAGAGTAACAAGGCTTAACGACTTATTCCACATTAGTCGGACGCGTACAAATGCTGGTGTCAGGGATCCAATCAGAAGAATGTGCGAATCGTTTAATCAAAATCAAAACCTCAAGGATTCCGACTTATTTTTTGATACACGCAGCACCTTTAGTAGAAAATTAAAGGCTGTTTTCCTACAAAGCACAATAACTTAGACATTACTTGGTTTATAATTTTAACTACCTCTCTTTTTTTAAATTTATGTATGACATTATTTTTTATCTATATATTTTTGGTCTTACCATCAAAATTTCAAAAATAATCTATAAACTTTATAAGAATATTGCGCACACTTTTTTTTCCATCTCTCTATTTTGTAAAATAATATTCTTATGTATATTCTCGTTTCATATACTCTTTTCAGTATTTAAAAGTAAAAAAATTTGCATATGTTTTCATCTGCTGTTAATGTTAATTCGTGAGAAATAGTTTCATCTGCTGTTAATGTTAATTAGTGAGAAATAGTTTGGATGCAGGTGAATTCTCTATTAATTGTTTTATATATTCTTGTCAATTGACACCTGTATCCGTATTTTCTCCTTAAATAAAAAAAAAAATAAAAAAACTCAGTTCTACACAAATACTCGGTTCTAATATAATGCGGTAAATTCGCACCTCGGCGCGTGACTTCCACAGCGCTATTGGCAAGGTGCCTGACAAGTCTCATCGGCCAGAGAGACAGACATTAAGCGAACAAGGGTTCGAATCCGACGAAATCCAAAAAAAAACATTTTTATTACAAATCAATAACCAATCTTCAAACCACTTAAAAAAACAAGCAAAAGAAAAGAAAGCGACATCTAGCGACTTTCTAGTTTCACGTTTAGCGCGTGTGATTTACACATTCTGATTTTTTATGTATTGTTTTTGTAGTTTTTTTGGATTCCATTCCGCTCTGTATTTAATTTAATAATATGGATCTTTAGTAATGTTCGCAAGCGCCTGGAAACACCAGATCGTAAACGTGATAAAAATGCACTCAATTTGAGTGTTGTTGAACCCAACTAGCTGTAAGTGACATAAAAAAGGTTCAAATATAAAACTTCAATTCCACTAATATCCAAAAGACACCTTAAGGGATTGGATTTAAGCAGGATGTAGGTATCTGTGTATTAGCGACATAGCAAATACTAGGTTGGCACCGTTCCAATTTGTCCATACTTCACTTCACACCACCAAGATTTTCTAGCATACGAGAAAGGGAAATGGTGAGCCTTTTGTCCGTATGAATAATTTATTTAATTTAATTCTGAATTTATTAAAAATGTCCGTTTATTCCATGTCTCTTTTTGTAAAAACCGTACTTTTTTTTAAATATCAACGTATTTGTCAGTTTTGCGGTTATCAAACATCTTTTATCTATCTTTTGTCTATTTATATAAAGATGAGTGTCTGTGACTTGTGGCGGGCTGGCGGATATCTGGCAAGCAGCGTGGATTTGTTTTTTTTTTTACAAATCTACAGTTTTATTCGGAGATTGATGAAATTTTGCAGGAGGAAGATCACTGACTAAGTTTGATTTCGAAAAACTCTGCGCAAAGCCCGGGCAACGCTGGGGATTTCACGTAGTTTTTAATATATTTCGTTTTGTGATTTTATTTTTTTTTTCACGTATTAAGCCACATGAAGCTTTTTATTATTCTATACCAGTCATTTTGTAAAAATCACGGGATGGTATAATTATACGAACGAAAATTGCATGTCGGCTATAAAGCGTAGACCCTTGAAAAATTATCTTACTTTAAGAAATTTTAACAAGAGAAATACACATTTCAGATATAGAGTTAAAATAATTTTCTGGTAAAAAAAAATTATATTATAAAAAGTCTAGGTTCTGTGAATAGCTTTTGTGAATTCTTGACAAAACAGTTAAAATTTTGAAAGTGACCCTTTCTCGAAACTCGAAACAAATTTGAGTTCATTAAACCAAAGTTACAAACAGATGCAACCGAAAGTAGTAGAAAATCCCGTATAGCTGAATTCTTTATTCTTGACAAATCAGTTCCAATTTCGAAATAATAAAATATTATACTATAGGTAGATATGTACTTTATCGCTTGTCTGAATTCTTCAAAAAAGTGATTCTAATTTTGAAAATTATTGAAATTTGTGAAAAATATTTCCCGCATTTGCATAACGCACAATGTTTGATAATAATTTTTAATCAAAACTTTCAACACCTTTCCTCATTTTTGCGTTACGATGATATTATATGACGACCGGCGTAGTCCAGCGGTAAGGCACTCGCAATACGAAGGTCGCGGGATCGAATCCCGGCGTGGCAAATAAATTTTATTTGATTAATTTGTGTTATTTCACAATTTATTCATTTAAAATAATATATAGCATATTTGCAGCACGTTCTAGAGTTGAAGATACTCTCAGTATAACCCTGATGTAAGACCACCATTCAGAATTGAAACGTTGCTTGAAATGGCTTTAGCCGTGTTTGGTGACCAGATCTGAATAGCCAGGTACTTCCCCACCTTCCTCTTCCCTATTTCCTTCCCCTCCCCACTACCTTCAGCCTCACAACATACTCCAATTGGAGATGCCATAGTCCCACTGGCTCCGGACTTGAGCAGTTGGGACTCTTGTGCGGTGTTCATGTAAAAAAAATATATATATACTGATACTAAAAAGTAAAACATGGGTAGAAACTTTTCATAAAGCGGAACTAATTTTGCAAAATGTTAAACAATGGCTGGATGATAATTTACTAACGCTAAACATAACCAAAACAAAATACCTAACATTCAGTACAAATAATCCAAGTCAACCCTCAAGTAATCATGTATTAAAAATATATTCTTGTAGTAATATATCCAGCTGTTTATGCAATCCATTGGAAAGAGTAGACTCCATCAGATACTTAGGCGTAATAATCGATAACAAACTGCGATGGGAAGAACATGTAATTAACGTCACAAGCCGTATAAGGAAACTGGCTTATATCTTTAGATCATTGCGCAATATACTACAAAAAAATACAATGAGAACAGTATATTTTTCCCTGTGTCAGTCAATCTTATCGTACGGTATAATTATCTGGGGAGGATGCTCCAAAACTGTATTAGATCCATTAATAAAAGCCCAAAAATTAATAATACGGACTATTTACAGAGTTCATTATATACACCCCACGAAAGACCTATTTAAAGACTTCAAAGTTCTTAATGTAAAATCCATATATGTAAAAAATATTACCTCTTATTTTAAATTCAAATTTACAAAAAAAAAATATATAAATTCAAAATACAACACAAGATATTCAAACCTATCGAATTATATTATTCCAACAACAAAAACTTCAATGGCCCAGTCCAGTTCAACTTTCTTGCACCTAAAATTTTTAATAATTTATCATTTGAAATAAAGTCCAAAGACAAATATCTCACTTTCAAAAAGGCGCTTACTGACCTTCTGATGAGTGACAATGACAGTGTTTATAACCTGTTTCACATACTAAAATAGTTATTAATTATTAATAGTTAAAAGAAAACAAAACGTAAGATATAATAATGTTTTATTACTAATGTTTTTGGGTTATTTGTCATTCAATTTATTCAAAATTAAAAACGGTTTTTGCAAATGCAAAATGATTTTAATGCAAAACGGAAATTTTCTAACCTCGATATGAGAGGTTAAACTTCCATATTCATCGGCTAATTATCATATTTAATGTCATATTTTATGTTTTTACCCCGCTTATAGCTCAATTTGACATAATTTTTCTTATAAAAGTAATGCTTTATAATATTATGATGTTTTAATTTAAAATCACTTCATTAATATGTTAAAAAATAGAATTATACCAACGCATATTGTCGAACAGGCTATGCCTTTTGTAATCTTTTTTGTTTCCATTTTTTGTATTATCTTGTATTTGTATGTTTTTTTTAATAACTGTTACAATGAATCAAAACTTTTCAATAATAGAAAGAGTATATGCCTGAATTATTTATTGTACATATTTACATTGTATTCATTTATCTATTTATAAAATAAGAAATATATATAGCAATAAGCTGCACATCTCACTAGGGCATTCCTGTATCGAGATGTGCAGTTTTACAACAAAGTTTTACAACAATGTAGTTTTACAATAATGTAATTTTAAAAAAAAGATAAGAAAGAAACATACACATAAACTTAATAAAAATATTATAATAAACCTACAAAAGCAGCATGAGTACAGTTATTCAAACATTAATAAATAATTATATTCTGTCACCATGTTAGAAAATAACACCTCTTTTATTAACATATATCTCAATACTATTTGGAAAGATACTTACTGCAAATACTCAAGCTCCATTCTAATTACACCTTCATACACTTCAAAAAAAAAAAAAAAATTACAACTGTGTGTAAATGTGTTGGTACTGTGTCCATGGCCGTATATATACATATTAATGTATTCATGTACCTAGACGCATATATATGTGTAAGTGTGTGTGTGTATATGCCTATGTGTGTATGGATGTGTGCACCTGTATATACGTATGCGTATGCACTCACACATATAAATTTTAAAATAAGGATATGTATCTTCTCACAAACTTATCCTTACCCAATTCTTTTTCTCTTTACTAGTTTTTTATTATAACTTTACCAATTTTCAACATCATTACATTACTAATAGTTCCATATGTTAACAATACACTTCACTTAAAGTAAATATCCTCCATTGTCACCATGAAACAGGCAGCCGCCTAGTATGGTGATTCAATGTATCCAATTCTATGTAAATGTCTAATTATGTAACATGTATTTAAATAAATAAATATATGTAGGAAGGTAAAAGTGTAAATCTTTTTTTTTTAATTAATAGCGAATAATGGGAAATAGTACCTACCTGGAGGACCTGCTGGTGGACGTGCGCTGCTTATCATATGCAGACTTCAAAAGAGCCGCACAAGACAGGGAAGAGTGGAAGAAACGAATAGATGAAATTGCTGCAAACCAATCCCAGGATTGAAACCAGAGAGAGGGAATGGGAAATATGATATAAATATGAAACGCAAATTATATAAAATTCCCTCGATAGAAAAAAATCGCAAAGTATGCTCCAAAAATTATTATTAACACGTTTGTTTCAGTTATTTTACAGGTTATATGTATGAAAAAATTCACAGTGTTCTTTAAATGCTGTTTAAGATAATGCCCGCGAGATTTTTGCTCTATTTTAAACGAGTCGTGTTTTATTAAACATTTTCGCAATTTTCGCATCGATTTTGTCGCTGTAAATGTTAGCGCTCTCCTTTAACATTTGTAATTTCGTATCTCTCCATCTTCTTCTTTTCGGGCCCGGTTGCAGGGCCTTAAGCGAATTGCCAATCTTCATACATAGTTAGCAGATATGCTTTTCGTTTTTCTGCTGCAATGGCCAATCTCGTGCGTTCTGTTTAATGGTATGTATTTATGTATAGAAATGAAAGGATGAGAAAGAAGTAGGTACGTATCTCCATTTCGCCGAAACCAACTGTAGAAAGCGTCGGGCGTCGGGCCAGTTGTAAATCGTCAGAAAGCAGGTGGGGCTGTCGATTTTAGAACTATCTTTTAAGGTCTCGCTCTGTTTTAATACGGCTAATGGACTTTTTCAAAGAAGAGTCGCCTTTTCGTTAATTACAGGCAATCTTACTTGTTTCCATTTTAACTTTATTAAAAAGCTATACCGTTAGGGTCTAAGCCATTTGGTACGTTTAAAACAGATTGAAAAAAATACATTTGAAAACCAATACAAGAAATATAAATTTCACCCTTCAAGAGTGTTCTTTGCCATCTTTTCAGTATAACCTAAGTATATGGATAAAAGGAAGACGAAATCTTATTAATATTATTTCATTGTGAGAATTTCAAAATAATAGGTACGGAAAATTGGAGTCAAGAAGACTTTGAAGAAATGGAATTTTCAATGAAGGGGAGGCTATTTTAGATATAGCTTTATAGAAAAAAAGATATTTGAAGTTTAATAAAATGCGGAGTTCTGAATATCTTTCGTGAGTTTTACTTATAGCACATACGAGTACCATTTTCAGCATAAAACAACTCACACATTCTGATATTCTCTTTCTTAAGTAGCTTAAAAAAACTCCAAATGATCCAAAATAGAGTAATGAGACAAAAAATAGAGTGCATTGATTATCCGTTTAGTTTCAGCTTCTTTCAATGGACATCGATAGCTTAGTTTGTAATGCGAAGTTCTGCTATATCCCAACAGATGACAGTTGAGTAGGATATCAGAAGAGTACCATCTATCGCCGTCCGTGTTTTGGGTATGAACGGTTACGATGATGGCCGAAGGCATCAGTGAGATTGGGCGGGCCCAATAGCCGCAGCCGCCCTCTAGCCGCAGCAACAAAACTACTTAGAGCCTAGCCTAGTAAGAACATCTGTCCAGTTTAACATTCATTGTAAATATTTACAATAACTAAATAAATCAACTACAGTAGAACCTCGCTAATCCGGACCCCCGTTACTTCGGTGCACGCTGTAATCCGGACGCGTATTTACAATCCCTACCGCGTTTCAGTCACTTTAAATTTTCAATATCAAAATTTAAAAATTTAGAAATAAAATTATTAATTTCTAATATACACATTGGAAAGATTATTTAATCTAGATTTTAGAACATTTTTTGTTTTTGCAAAGTGAAAAAAAAATTGTCAATATAGAGGTGTATTTACGATATATGGGAATAATATTAAAATTTAAATATTTAGAAATAAAATTATTAATTTCTAATATACACATCAGAAAGATTATTTTATCTAGATTTTAGAAAAAATTTTGTTTTTGCAATGTGATAAAAAATAACTAATATAGAGGTATATTTAAAATGTAAATTGTCGTTACCGCGACTGAATCGGTATAGGTTTTGTAAATACGCAATCCGGGCGGGTGCGTGCGGGTCACAACGTGTCAATATTCAATCATTTGCCGTCACTCGTTAAGTAACTTTTAGTATTTTTTTATTTCATATTAAGTGCGCAAATTTCTTACATGTTTGAATTTTTTTATAAGTACATTTATAAGTACGTACATATTCTTGTCCAAATTGACCTTAAATTTTTACTTTAATAAAAGAAACCCAAGTTAAAAATGTGTTTTATTCCTATTAAAAAATTGCATACTATAATCCGGACGCCACGATAATTCGAAAGGGGTCTTGTTTTTCCCTATCCGGATTAGCGAGGCCCTACTGTAGTAATCACTCGAACATACAACTTATTTGGAAAATTCAATTTAAGAGGCGGATATGGGATTACCGAACAATTACTTTCTAGGTTCTATCTAATTATGTACATAGGACATAAATACAGTAGAAATGTTACTTTATTATAAAAAGACACAATTACCGAACAAATATTATTTTTAAGCTCTTATTTAATTACGCACAAAATACGCAATTGCAGCACAAATGTTACTTTCTATGCTCTATCTGACTTCGTACAAAATACACAATTATCGAACAAATATTACTCTAGGCTTTATCCAATTATGTACAATACACACTATTGTTGTAAAAATATTACTTTACGGGCTCCATTTAATTACGCACAAAAGACATATAACTATTGTAGAAATATTACATTCCTGGTTCCGTTATTGGTAGTAGTGGTACATATTTATTATAATCAATATTTTCGGTGAAAACAAAATACTCGTACCGAACAACGAACCGAAAACTTATGGGATTTCGTCTTCCCAAAGTACCTACAACACCAAAATCCTTGTTGCCGGATTCCCAACCTGGTTGTTTCATGGGGGATGAGTTTAATTTTCGTGAAAACAAATACACGTTCATTAATTTCTACATATCTGTAATACGATATCAGCCCTTACTTTATACGAGTTTCATGAAATTTGATATTACGGAATTTAAAAACCCGTGGAAAAACTCGCATAATTCAACAACTGGTATTTCGCAAGGTCTTCAACCTTTAGCCAAAGTAATTCGTTTTATTAGTCACTAGCAGACCCGGCACACGTTGCTGTGGCTAACGAAACACAACGCCATTTCCCAACCTTTATAAAATCCACACCACCCGCTTGCCAGCTGCCCGCTGCCCGCTGCCTGAATTGAATATATATGAATTTCTCGGCTTTTCTCTACTATAATAAGCATATATTATACATATAAACCTTCCCTTTGAATCACTCTATCTATTGGTGAAAACCGCATGAAAATCTGTTCCGTAGTTTAAAAGATCTACGCGCACATACATTTTGAGCGACTTCATTTTATACAATGTAATGATTGTTGGATAATCTCCGGAAAATCAATCGGAAGACTGTGAATACACGGACTGCTACATGCAGTCAATATCGACAACTAAGCATCTAATGCATTGGCATAGTTCTCTTTAAAAAAATCACAGAAAAGCATTGCAATTTGCATAGATGAATTTGTACAAGTCTGTGATTGCAGTCCGTGTACTTAAGTATCCCAGTTAATGCTAATAAATTCACATGTGACAACGTCATCAAACGGCTATTCATTCAACGCCATTTTGATTTTTTGACAATTGAAAGGTTCCCAGATGCCGATTCTAAGGCTATTTCAGCTTTTCAACTAATTGTGATCAGCAGAAGAGGACAACTGTCTTGTTGCGCTTGACAGTTAAGTACGTCCCTTAAAAGCCTGTTTAAATATATTATACTAGCTTTTGCCCCCGGCTTCGCTCGCATAGTATTAGGGGGGTACCCACAGCGCCTCCTCCGCCTTCCCTATCCCACTCCAATCCCCCCCCTCCTCCTTTCCTAGCCCCCTTTCGCCCCTCCTCCCCCTCCACCCTCCGCCCTCCCCCATCCCTTATCCCCCCTCCCCCCTCCGCCCTTACCCACATCCTATCCCCCCTCCCTCACTCTCCCTCCATACCCGTTACATTCATTTTTCAAACAGCTCGCGTGCCACCTATTGCAATTTTTGTATATAAATTTCATAATGCCAAAGCTCTAAGCTATAGCCTATAGCCTATTCTGATGTATGAGCTATATTTTTGTAAAGTTTCATTAAAACTTTCGCCTTTAAATATTAGTAGGATTACCTATATTTATATAAAGAAAAGCGTCTGTGACCTGTGGGGTACGAGCGGGCATCGTGAATTTGATGTGTATTCTTCCAAATCTACAGATTTATACCGAGATTGATGAAATTCTGCACACTTTACATTTAAAAACAGATGAAAGTCACCGTCTGTATAATGATGTTTTGAAAAACTTTTTTGTTTTAATGTTTCTTTATTCATTGAAAAAATTCTTTTTACCAAAGTTGTGGGATTTTTCGACCACCATGCTAGACACATGCCCGTGTTGTGTAAAACTCCCTGTAAAAAACCTGGGCAACGCCTGGGCTTTAGCTAGTTGTCTAATAAATAACTATCGTTGACAGCATGGAAGCTCTAGAAGTAGGTACATAATTATAACTCTATATAAAATACATCACTTACTTAGATACAGTAGTTTCGCAGAAATAAAAAATGTAATATTATCGTCAAATAGCCATTCAGCGCCATTTTGTTTTGAAATTTGATTCAGCTTTCTATAAAATTGTAATAAACTGAGTAAGTCAAATACTTATTTATTTATTTATTTATTTATTTATTTTCGGGAAATCGACAGTTTACATTTTTACAGTTTGTACATGTTTGTATAGCCAAAATAAAACCAATTATGGATTTCCTCCATGTGACTTTACCTCTGATTAACAGCATAATAAAAAAAATTAAATAATAAATTTATAATAAAGCATTATGAGATCAAAAATTTTATAAAACAAAAGATTAAGTATATAAAACTAAAATTTACATAAAACATAAAATATCAATACATTGGTAACCATAAGAAGCCAGATTGTACATATAAATCAAATCACAACAGAATTAAAGATAAACGATAGAAACATAGACACATAACATATTCATGAAACATCAGAGAAATACTCTTTTATGTACCCCTTATATTTGGTAGGTTCGGAATTGAAAATGTCCACCTTGGATAATATGCTATTGTAACTATTGCATAGTCTGTTCAGACAAGAATTTTGCTTGCAGTTTGTCTTGCATTGATCAACCCTGAACAGGACAGAAGAGCGTGTTGTACGCGCAGGTACATTAAATTGAATTTTATTTAGCAACTCTGGGCATTGAATATTATTGTTAACTAATTTATACAGGAATATTGCATCCTTATGATGCCTTCGTACACTCAATGAATCAATTTTAAAGTATGAGGCTGCCTCTGCATAATTATTAAATCTTACATATGACTTGTAACAAAGATATTTGAGGAATTTGTTTTGAATTGCTTCAATTTTGTTCGTATGGATTTTATAAAATGGAGACCAAACAACTGACGCGAACTCCAAATGACTTCGTACGTAGGCAAAGTAGAGTTGCTTAATGACGTTGATACTATTAAAAAGTTTTGTGTTTCTCATGATAAAACCTAACATTTTAGCAGCTTTATTTGTGATTTGTTGTATATGAAGGTTGTATTGTAGTTTACTATCAAGGGTTATTCCAAGATCACGAATATCTGAGACTGTTGCAATGTTGTTGTTATTTATAGAATAATTAAATAATGTTTTATTTTTATTTCTTGAAAAGGTAATATGATGACATTTTGAGACATTTAGAAATAGTTGATTTTGTTGGCAATAGGTAAATATATTGTTTAAATCATGTTGTAAATTGACGCAATCGTTTAGACTTTTTATTGGCTTGTATAGCTTGGCATCATCAGCAAATAATTCTATTTCAGAGTATTTAACAACATTGACCAAATCATTGATATATAAAATGAAAAATAATGGTCCGAGATGTGAACCCTGTTGGATCCCAGAGGAAATTTCACTGAAATCTGATTCGAAACCCTTTATTGCTACTGCCTGTGATCTCTTGAGTATATAAGATGTAACCCAACGAAATAAATTACCACGTATACCTAATGACCAAAGTTTTCTGAGTAATAGTTTTTGATTAATTTTATCAAATGCTTTGGCAAAGTCTGTATAAATGATATCTACTTGAGTGCGGTTGTCCATGTGATCGACAATGAATTCAGTAAGAAGAACGAGGTTACTTTCCACATTTCTGCCTTTTGTAACACCGTGTTGCTTTGTTGTAATGATGTGATTCAGTTGTGGGCTTATATATTTGTAAACAATTTTTTCCATTAACTTACTGAATATTGTTAGTTTTGAAATCGGCCGATAGTTTTTAACATTATTTTTTTCACCATTTTTGTGGATTGGTGTTACATAGGCTCTTTTCCATATTTCAGGTACCGTGCCTTCGTTCATTGATTTATTATATATAATGCAGAGAGGTTTTGCAAGTGTTTCCGCGCAATTAACTATAAAGTATGAGGGAATGTCATCACACCCCGCGCTTGTGTTTATGTCAAGAGCTTTTATTTCTTTTAAGATTATTTCTCGTGTGAATTTGACCGTGGTGATATTTATGTTATTTGTGTTTTCTGGTATGTCGAAGTCTGGTAGGTTATTATCGTTTATGTAAACTGATTGGAAATATTCCATGAAAATATTGCATATGTCTTGGCCATTTTCTGCTTTTTTGTCATCTAGGTGCATCGTCCTTGGAAGAGACGATTGTGTTTTTTTCATGTTATTAAAATGATTCCAGAAGAGTTTAGGATTACCATTTATGCTATTTTCAGCAGTATGTATATAATTAATGTAGAGTTGTTGTGCGATACGTTTTTGTCTAGATCTTAAGAGAGAAAACGTTTGATAGTCACGTGGATTTTGAAATTTTTTAAAATTTTTATGGTATTTATTTTTCTCTTTAATTATTTTTATGAGCGATGATGTGTACCACGGCGGATAATTACAATTTTTAGCTGGTTTAGTTGGTACATAATTTATTTTAATGTTGTTTAATATGTTGTAGAAGACGTCAGTTGCGGGTTGAGTATTCAAATGGTTAAGTTTATGATCCCAATCAATTTCGTTTAATTTTGTGTTTATTATTGAATATTCCGCTTTTCTGTATAGTAATATTTGTTTTGCGTTAGTTTTCAGGTTTTTATTTATTTTTTTAATAGGAATTGAAATTAGCAGTGTTTTATGATAAATATCTTCTGGTACTAATGAGATATTATTGTGCCTAATTTTCAGTGGTATGTTGCTTACAGCTAAGTCGAGAATGCGATTATTTATACTATTACTCTGAGAGTTATATTGTTTCAGATTATTAAATGATAAAAATTGTGTAAAGTTCAAATGGGCGGGATTCAATGAATTGATTGGTTCAGTACACATATAATCACAGTTCTCATTAATTGGTAGCCAATGTAAGTGAGATAGGTTGTAATCTCCTACCAAAATGAAACTATCATTATTGTTGTTATCTGTCATAATTTGTGATGTTTTGTTTATGTGAGACATAATATTTATGAGGTGTTTACTGTCAGGTGCAATATATGAAGTGCATATGTGAATTTTTTTACCGGGAAGTGAAATCGTTACCCATATGTCTTCCGCCTCTGATCCCCATTCTATTTTTTGTTCAGAAATTAATTTATTTTTTACTGCGATTAAAACTCCACCACCGCGATTCTGTTTGAGGTTATGGTAATTTCTATCTCTTCTGTAAACATGGTATCTTGGATCGAAAAGTTCCTCATTAAATATTGAATTGTTAAGCCATGTTTCAGTGAGACATATAATGTCATAGTTGTTTAATAGTACATTTTGAAGAAAGGTGTTCGTTTTAGTTCTGAGGCCTCTTAAGTTTTGATAATATAATTCTAGAGATTCCATTTTAATGATGCAATAAGTTAATATGATGGTTCTTATGTTAATATGAATATGGTTAATATGAATGTTCTAAGCGTTATTGATGGAAATATTGTATTTTTTTAGTTTTTCTAGGTCGATAAATGAGTTTATGCAATAGTGATCTGAGTTTTCGTTTAGTCTTACATAAATTTTACAGTTTTTTATCCAGCAAAATTTATATTTGTTAATTTTGGTGAACTCTCTGACCTGTTTGTAGAGTATTTTGTTTTTGTGTGTTAAATGTTCATTAATATAGATCCTTTGTTTTCCATTCAAGTTTATATCCTCTGCTGTTAGGCCCCTTCTCGTTCGGATTGCTGCCATGATATCATCTTTTTGTTTTCTGCACTTCAGTTTAACGATAATATTTCGCGGTCTTCCTTCGATCTTCTCCTTGGGGGTTACTCGGGTGGCGTATTCAATTTCTTCAGGGCTTACTATTTTTAATTCAGAATAGATGCTTTTGATAATCTCCGTCAGGTTTTCTTGTTTTTTTTCTGGTATTCCAATGATCTCTATGTTATTTATGCGTGCGTGTTGTTCGTTAGCGTCCAATTGTTTTTGTAATTCGTTAAATTCCCTTTGAATTACGGCGTTTTGTTCCAGACTTTTTTCAAGGTTGTTGTTTTTTTTCGTGTCAATTTTTTTTTCAAGAGTTAATATTTTATTTTTTAATTCTTCGATTTCTTCTTTATACTCGTTCCTCACGATTTCCAGAAATTGCACCTTAAATTCTTCAAACTTTTTATCAAGGAGTTGGAGGAGTTGTATGTCTGTATTATTTAGTGCAGTCTTTGCAGTTGCTCTTGTAGTCATATTGGCACGTAATATTAGCTAATATAACTGATATAACAACACTTCACTATTATAAACTTATTGAAATATAGATATTTAGGTTTTAGCTTGAACTTTTGTTTTATTTTGTGAAATTTCTAGAGAGAATTAAAAACACGACAGCTGTCATTGAATGTTATTATACACTCTGTTTGGGTGGTAACGTCATATAGGTATCGATAAAAGTAATAAGAATTTATCACTCAGCTTTTTTTCAAATGAAGCAGACGATAAGCATACGATATTCTTGCATACACATTACACGAGCACAAGCATACGTGCATTTTATATGACAGCCCATTTACCACAACCAAGATTTGGTGAGCGATAAGATGAATGTATTATAAAGCGGTGAGCGCTCTGGATAACCCACGAAAAAGTAATAAAAAGACCGTTTTGGGTCATGAAAATATTTATCGGAAATCGATCAATATAAGCTCTCTATGAAATAAGAATACACCAGCGCAGCAAATAAAATCTCTTAGCTATTTTAATATAAGTTCTATTAATACAGTGTTTGCATGAGATGGGTTGGTGGATGTCCTATATAATATATAAAACAAAGTTGGGTTAGTTATTAGTTATTACACCATTTATAACTCAAGAACGGCTGGACCGATTTTTATGATCTTTGATTTGTTGGATTTGTCTCCGCCCCGAATAGTAGAATAACTATTAAATAACGGAAAAATTCACGCCAAAAAAGT
Source organism: Limnephilus marmoratus (assembly GCA_917880885.1). Classification (NCBI taxonomy): domain Eukaryota; kingdom Metazoa; phylum Arthropoda; class Insecta; order Trichoptera; family Limnephilidae; genus Limnephilus; species Limnephilus marmoratus. The sequence goes on from OU862908.1 coordinate 19,920,200, forward strand.
TATAAAGAAAATTCTTTTCCTCATACATTTTGTATGGAACGAATTCTCATCTTTTGATAAGCTTCAGCAATATTGTGATAACCTATAATATTGAATAGTGGATGAATTCCAAAAATTAAAAAACGTCAAATGTCAACGTGCTGATTGTTTTGCTTTTGTTCTTAAGCATATAATGCTGCCCCTCTTTCTTACACATTAAATGCCAACTACTGTCGAAAATGAGACAAACGGTGAACGTATGTATGGACCCCTCCAAAAGAAAAATACAATAATTATAGTAAATCTCCCTCACACGTCTAAAGAAAGCGAAACGCAATTCCCGTAAGAAAGTGGAAAAATAATAAAATCCGTAAAAAACGCCATCTCTGTGATAATAAAAACAAAAGACGGGCAGTTGCGCATCGATAATTACTTCATTGTGTAATTTACAACTTAATAAAAAAATTATATTAATTCAGCTACTAAGTTAACCCAACAGTTATTGATCCCGAGGCGGTACGAAGTTCTCCGGGTCAGCCAGTTGTTCATAAAATCACTAAGATATCAGGTTCAAATATTTTTTCGAATCAATTTTGCAAGCAGGTACGTACTTATTATTTTGATTACGTTCAAAATGTGTTATTGGTTTTGGAATGCATTGAAATTTGTTAATCTGACCAACCATTCGATTCTCTGTAGTTTTTTGAAAATTATAAAAGTATTTAGTAATAATTATTGGATTATTTGTTGGGCGCCGTTTTCGTGAAGAATTACCACAAGGGCGCTGTACAAATTGTTATGAGTTCTCAGGCTCTATCTAATATTATTATTAACAGACAAATAAAGAAAACTTCGATCTTCAGTCGATTAGTCAGACATCTCCGAAAAATTAAAATTTAAGTTGAGTATGCAGTTTTATTTAAAAGTGTACCCCCTATTTGGTACAATACTCAGATTAATCATAAACATCACCAAATCAATTATAATGCAGAAAAATTTGTAGCGAATGAAACAAAATATTGTTGTTTTCTGGGTCACTACTAGGACACTTCAAAATATCGTTGTGCGTCCTGGTATTTTTATAGCATTTTTAATATATAAAACATGGACTCATGTTCATTTATGGTGACCGTTCTAATATTGCTTTCCTCGTTATCTCAAAACTTAGTATTTGGAGATGTCTGACTAATCAACTGGACGATTGACATACTTACCTGGAGGTTACTTCCGATAAACATGCTTTTATTAGAAAGTTGGGGAAGATACAAAGAGGACACTCAATTAATATAACTGGACATTGCTAATTGATTTTAGGTCCTTACATATGAAATTGGCGTTTTGCCGTACTGGCAAATTTGATCTCACATATCTTCTCTTTGGTTAGGAATTCCAAATTCAAATTTATACAGCTATTTACTCATGTATTTGTGTTTCGAAAATTAATAATTGATTTGTTTTTTTCCTTAATTATTTTTTTTCTTTGCGTCACTTAGTTTACAAAATGGAAAACTTGAAATATCGCGTTATTTACGAGTACGAGTTCCACCGTAGCACCAGTGCTGCAGAAACGGCTCGAAGAATTAATGATGTGTATGGCGACGGTGCCGCAAAAGAAAACACAGTGCGTTTTTAGTTCCAACGTTTTCGTTCTGGAAATTTCGACCCGCAGAACAAACCCCGTGGGCGGCCGGAGACCAAGGTTGATAATGAAGAATTGAAGACTATTGTGGAAGCGGATCCATCGCAAACCATGTCCGAGTTAGCTGCAGGCTGCAGTGTTAGTGATAAAACTGTTTTAATCCACTTGAAGCAAATTGGGAAAGTGAAAAAGCTTGAAAGGTGGGTGCCTCACGAATTGAGTGCAGCAAATCAACAAACGCGCGTTAGAACGTTAGACCACACACTGCACAACAGACGGCTACCAAATTAGAGGAGCTTCAATTGGAATGTCTAAGACATCCACCGTACTCTCCGGACCTTGCCCCAACAGATTACCTTTTTTTTTAAATTTGGATAACTTCTTGCAAGGGAAAAAATTCAACTCCGATGGGGCAGTATATTTGTAGTATATATATATATATATATATATATATATATATATATATATATTCATCCCGCCTTCAAAGATTTTATTGATTCCCGTCCGAATGGTTTTTTTAGTAAAGGGATCGATGAACTACCTATGAGATAGCAAAAGTGCATAGATAGCAATGGTACATACTTTGATTAAATAAATATATTATATAAAAAAAAATCGACTTTATGTTCCTCCCACACAAAACGCCAATTTCATATGTAAGGACCTAATATTTATTTTAGAGAATTTAGGGACTGGAAAATCTATACATTGTTTGCTCTGCGTATGCGGCGTATTATTCCCCAAGGTCGTATTGACCAGTGACCAGACCAGATTCAACCACATTGTGCTTAATTAACTGGAAAGTCGAATTTGGTCTGATAAAAAACATGTTTACAATTTACAAAGCAGCGATGACCAGTTATTTAGCTCAGTTTTTAGTCTATTCGCAGGGTGGTTAAAAATGAGCTAGCTGAACTATTTTATTGAAAAATTTAACAGGCAAATTTTTTTTTTTTTAAATGCATTTTATCGTTTTTTATTGATGAAAAATTGCACAATCGAAACTTTTTTTATTTATTTTTATTTAATATAATGTAATGGTATCAATTACATGTTTATATACAAGAAATAAAGTTTTTCTATTAAAATACATTAAATCATACGTATTACACCCTTTTTAAGAGCACAGCTCGAGTTAAAAAGGCGGATAAACGCAGGTTAACCACAGTTTAGCAAAGGAAAAATATTTTTTTTTATATATATTAAACAAAAATAGATAATTAACAGTAAATAAGAAAAAAATATATAAATATATTTTTTTAAACTAAATAATAGATAAGAAATACAATTGACTGAAGAGGAGGAGATAAAGAGAAAGGAAAAAATAATGAGAGAAAAAGGATATCTAATATTTTAATTGAGTTGTTGTGTTGATAAGTTATATAAAAAGAGTTTTTATTGAATTTTTGAATTTTTTGTAATTTGTTTCCAATCTTAATTTCAAGGGTAATTCGTTAAACCATTTAACTTCAATATATTTGTAGAATTGTTGGGCTGTGGTGGTGTTACAGGTTACAGCATGGTATCGTTAAAGAACCAAGGATATTTGTTCTATTGCTGTTCGAAAAAAGAGTTAAGCTCACATTATTGAAACAATCTTTGTGTATTTGTAAGAGCGTAATTTTTTTATAAATAGTATGAAGTGAAAGGACTTTAAATTCTTGAAATAATTTGATGGTAGGGTAATCGTATGGCTTTTTTTAGAATTATTTTTATTAATATTCTTTGGATAATTTCTAAAGGCAAAAGAGAAGTTTTGAAAGCACCACCCCAGCCAACAATTCCATATTGTAATACTGATTGAATTAGGGAAAAATATATGGTTCTTAATAATCCAATATTTAATATGTTTCGTATTCTAATAAAAACGTAAATTAGTTTTCTTAAAGGTTCTACTGTTGTATTGATTTGTAATTTCAATTTTATGTTACTATCTATAATTACACCGAGGTATTTTACATATGTTTTAAAAGTGAGTATAGAGCAGTTAGGTTTACATAGATATGACTTTGGATTACAATTATATGAGTGTATACATATGTTTAGATTCTCAGGGGTAACATTTTTATTCAGAGTGAATGGTATTACAAAAGTTTTTTCTGTATTTAGAGATAGTAGATTTTGATCAAACCATTTTTTTATTAAATTTATATCTAATTCAGCCGTTTTCTGAGTTTCACTCCAGTTTAGTCCCTGAGTTAAAATCGCTGTGTCTTCAGAATATGATATTATTTTTGACTTTATGGTGAGTTTAAAAATATCATTCACATAAATGATAAAAAGAATTGGTCCTAGTACTGTCCCTTGCGGGATTCCAAATTTACTGGTCTGTGAATCACTCAGAAAACCATTTAACTTGACAAATTGTTCTCTATGAAATAGATAATTTTTGATCCATGTAAAGGCATTATTAGTTTTATCAATTTTCGTTAGTTTAGAGATAAGATTAGAATGTGATATACTGTCAAATGCTTTTCTTAAGTCGACAAATATTCCAATGCATTTTTTTTATTATCTAAATATTTATATATTTCAGTTGTTAAGTCTACGATAGCATCTTGAGTACTCAAATTTTCTCGAAAACCATACTGATGTGCACTTAATATATTATTTTCTTTTATAAACTTAAACATCTGTTTCTTAACAATTTTTTCAAATATTTTTGCTATATTTGAGGTAAGAGAAATTGGTCTGTAATTATTGCTTAGAGTGGGGTCACCAGATTTGAAAATGGGCTTAATAATTGTTTTTTGTAATTTAAAGGAAAAAAAACTGAACAGCATATTTTTAAAATTCTTCATTATTAATTTCAATTTGGGAGGCGGATGTGGGTACCGTTTATTGGATTACCAACGCCTCTGCTACAGGTCTTCCCAAGTGGTTCGCTACATCAGGAGTGCCCAGATCATGAGGTGAGGTTTGTCCGTATCTTGGCAGCGGATGCGTCTGCTCACCAACCATGTGGCCGGATCGGTACCGGAGATTGATTGAGGGAATCTTTCGACCTTTCCAACAGGACTTTCTCGGAACATCGCCTTGCATCGCAGTTGGAGGGATAGATTCACACGTCCGTCATTCCTGGACACACTGATCCCCAGACCCCTAACCGCCCTTCATACATTTTTCCTTCCCAGAACATCATCTCCTTTCTTTCCCACCATACAGCATCCCCAAAGATGACCCTGGGGGAATTATTTTCTTCAGAGCCTCCTGTCTGGAGCTAATGGAAAAAATGTTTGTTTTAAGAGACTGAAATTTTTCAAAAGCAGATAAAATTTTGAAACTAGCCTACACTAAATCTACACACCGACTTATTTCTTGTTGAAAGATTTTATTAATAAAGTTCACTTTGTCACAATAATCAGTGTTAATTTAAAGTGACCTCAAGGTAAGCTTGGTGTTTGGTATATATATATATATTGTATATGCCAGTCTGTACAGAATATATATAAATAATAATATATGTTCATTCTAACGTATTGGTCATTAGTCAAATGCATTATACATTATATATATATATATTTTTATTAGTGATCGTACGAACCGGTGGATGCAATCTGTTAGCCATAATCGAACGTTATTAATAGCCTTGCATCTGCGTGGTTGAATTTAAGAATCCGGCTTCCAACGCATGTCTGCCGCCGCGCTTTACCCGTCGCACCATATTAACGTCCGTGTACGTTGTACGTGGATTTTCAGACAAAGTTACCATTGTAACTCGGTTTCTAATTCAAGAATTCGTAACAAGATGATGCCACTTTCGTCGGCAAGACGCAAAGGGACGTGCCCTTCTGAGTTCGCTACCCATATAATTGAAAATAACCATGGTTTTGAAAAAAATACGGGGATAAATATTCTTCATATTAATCATAAAGGAAAACTTTTAAATAACTTTAGTCTTGGAAATAAATAAAATCCCTTAAAAATAATGAATCTATTATCAACAAACAAAAAGGTATAAGTTCTACGAATGTGTGAATAAGTTGTATCAAGCGGCTGTATTTTACATATGACGTCATCGCCCGTCCCGGTTACTTTTTCGCGGTGACTAGCTATCACTGGTTGACACGTTGACAGTGGATACGAGGAACGGGTTTATTTTGGAACCAGTTCCTATTGGATTTACAAAATGATTACCAACACTAACTGGGCGAAGTCGAACCAAAAGCCGCCCGCAGGGCCTAGAATTAAAAACCTGCGGAGCGGGTTTTTAACTGCTAGTTTATTAATAGTATGCCTAGTCGATAGTCAGTAATAAGATGGAGCATTTTAGAAATATATTTTGTATTTGTACAGCGCCCTTGAGATGACTTTTCACAAAACCGGGTGTATATAAAACATCGAAACATTATTATTAGGTACATTTATAATTTTCAAAAAACTACAAACAGTGCATTAATTTTTAATTAAATGAAGAACTAGCGAAACTCTATCGAAAATCTTGGGACAGAAATATCAGAAAAATATATTGGCACCTGTGGGATTTGAACCCAGGAATGGGGTAGTTCTTAGACGAAGTATGATACAGTTAAAAGTGACCGAATTGGATATAGACACCTTAGCTCAGTTGGTAGAGCTGTCGCCATGAAAGCAGAAGGTCCTGGGTTCGAGTTCAAGAGGTGGCAATATCTTTTTCTGATTTTTCTATCTCCAGATTTTCGATTGAGTTTCGCTAGTATTGTCTTCATTTAATTAAATATTACAATTTGAGGTTTTACTCATAAAGTTCAAAATAAAAAGTACATTAGTTGGTCAGACTAACATCCTTTCAACCCTTTCCATAGTCAATAAAATATTTGGGATTATTATATTATCTACTTATAATTTTATATTACCATGCCATTAAAAATTGTGAGCTTTGCATATTAACTTACTGAAAGTAGAGTCAAATTCGGTTCTAAAATATTGCTACATTTTACAAAGAATTTAACGTGATTAGTCTTAATGCTATACAGTCGGAAGCCATACATCTTTATGATTTATTCAGAATTAACGGCTCCCTCCTGGCGTCACATCTTTCACCCCACACCTTGCTGATTTCCACCAATCGCTGGAAAAGCTTCTCCAAATAAAGTAAACCATTCGAACACATATTTCCTGAAAGTTTTTCGTGGAACGAGAAATTTAGCCTGCCCTTGTGATAAATAAGGTGTCAGAGGAAAACACAATACGTCCAATAGCGTCTATCGCGTCTCGTAACGCAAGTCGGAAAGGAAGAATGCGCTACGAAAACAAAACTGGGGAGAAACAAAATAACAAAAAAACCTTGTCTCAACAAAATAAAAAGACTAAGCACTGAAGTGGCGAATTTGCTATCACAGAACTTATTGGTATATTCTAAAATAAATTCAGTACACGGTGTCTCGAATTCGCGATTCCGAAACAAGATTGTCTTTAATATTATTAAAATCTAATGAACATCAAATTTGAATAACAGTTGTTGCCGACCAATGAACAACCTAAAAATATAATTCAAATTCGATTTTTACTAACTGGTATCACTGAGCACCGCTTCCCAGTCTAGTGGATGACGAAGCAAAACCTTTCCGATTTCAACGTTCGTTCCGTCCTACTGCATTTCCTCTAGGCGAGATAATTATTAAATCTGTGCCAACTTATTGTAATGCAAAGTTTCTTGTTAATATGTTTGACTCGCGTAATCAAGAGTTATTATTGAAAATCTTTACTACACACGCAATCAGCTTACAGACATGGTAAAGGGCTGTAAACTGCCTAACCCTCTGGATAAAATATCTAAACAAAAACTCCTTGCCAAACAGCTGTCAGTAAATTTCCACTACATCACAATAAACATTTGTTTTGTACCTTGTAAAGGGTCACTTTTAAACAAATATGTTTTGAGTGACTATGTAAGAGTTTTTTCATGGAGGAATACCAAGCCAAATAAAATGCTTTTTTTTAACTGTAGGAATCTCATTTGGTACCTGGAAAAAATGTCCATTCCAATCGCTAAAACACACCACAATACTTAATTATCCCTTATATTTGCTGTTCACTCGAGAAGTATTGCAGAGACTTTTTCCTGGGCGAGTTAGTTCAAGTACTAATCTTTCCACAACCGTAACAATACACCTTATGAAATAACCAACATGATAAGTAACCGCAGAAAAATAAGAAATTATGTCAATCAATCAAAATTTCATAAACACCTTTCTTCTGGTGTCACCAAATCAGACAAGGCAAGGCCGATAAGTTTTTTCTCAGCGATCCTAGAAAAACTGTATCTTTTTAAAACAAAATTCCTAACAACTCTACCAGGATATTCAAGATATTCTAAAAAGAAACACCGAGCCAGAGGAAATATTTGACCGACCGATCGCATACGTGCTTGTGGTGATAAATGAACGGTGTTCCCCACGGGGAACATTTGTAACCAGTACTATTTATTTTACTCGTAGTTTACAATTCGCATTGTTAATTTCATTCTGTAAATGTTTTTCTTGTCGTAAATGATGTACGTAATATTGTATTTAACTGCCATGTAACAATATTATACTATCTAATTGGCTTCCTTATAAAATCAGAATTGCAGAATAAAAATAACATAATTTTTGCTTTTTAACAATAATAATAATATCGAAATTCTCTCTTCCCTGCGCGAGACGCATACGCCGCTTAAAGTATCTTCGATTTTAGTGACGCCAGAGCCGTAAGTTTTAAATTTTAAAATTTTAAAGTTAAATTTCTGTAAGTAAATTCATTTCAATTTTTTTGCGTGCCTCTCATTCAAAAGTCACGTAAGTACTGACCCATCGTCAGTACTTATGTGACCTTTTTAAAGTTGAATTTTACTATATAAAAATATACATAAACCACTTTGCTAAAGTTTATATATATAGTTTATTCGAGACACTATTTTATTAGAATAAAAGTGAGTTCATTATTTTTTTTTAGTTTTATAGATAATGCAGACTGATTTCTGATTTCAAGTGATTTTTGACAAAAATTATTACATAATATCCAAATTGTCAAATATAAGTTACTTAACAATAAAAAGGTATTTATTTTAATTAAATATATTTAAATTGTCCAATAAATAATAATTTGGACTTCAAAATTTTCATGGATCTCTAATATATAAACATAGGCCGCCCAGGCCCCCAAGTCAGTTAAAAAAAAATCACGTCAGCAGTGAAAGGTTTATAAAAATCGTACGGTCGATGTGGTTTTATTTAACGTCACCTCTGAAAGAGCCTTACCAAAGTCGGTTATCAGCCTTTCGTTAACTCGAATTCTGAGGAACGATTTATCTAATCAGCCATGTTAAAATACAAATCAACTCGTTGGAATGTAACGTATAAAACATCTCGACATTGTATTTTGCACTACAGCCCATGAGTATAATGAACTTTTCTACAATCTGTCCTAGTTGGCCCGCTCTCCGCTGGCCGGGCAATGGCAGCCGGGCAACTGGCAGCCGGGCAACGGGCAGTCGGGCCACCCTAACAGATCATCCCCCCGGAGGCGCTAAAGAGTTCCCTTTTCCATTCCTTGCCGCCGGTGAAAAATGCCCCGACCCCGAGTTACAGACAAACTTTGGACGCGAATTGATTCGAGTGGGGAAACTTTGCCGTTTTATTACGGTCCAACTTACCCCGCGTCCGCTCTGCGCCGTAATTCCTTTAAGGCTCGAACTGGTGCGATCGGAAAAATTCTTGAAAACCTCGCAAAATTACAACACTTCACAAAAAGAGTCGAAACCAAACCAAAATACACTATTTTCACTCTTAAAATTGTGTTTGTTCTTTTGATCTCGTGTCTTTGGCTTTGGTGATAATTAAGTCGGGTTGGCACAGTCCTTTAAGGTCATTCTATGTTTACAGTTCTACTTAAGGTTTTTTCTAGTGGTGGTATAATAAGTCGTCGTCTGAGGTGAATTGGGTCGGGTTCCGTGGAGATCAGCCGCTCGTTCGTGCTGCTATTTTAGATTGTCTTTTTATTTGTTCTTACGGTCGAGATCCTCAAAGATCCTCAAAGAATAGGCCACTTGCATCACATTTTTTTAATTTTTTTTCCGGTTTAGGCAAATATTCTAAGACATTCGGTATTTTTATTTTTTTTTAAATCGTATTTTTGAAACCCTGGGGATTTTTTGAAAATTTCAAACCGAAAAATCAGACCATTTTTTATAAACCGGAAAGACGGGACATAATTTTATAGGTGTGAAAAAACGATAATTACATAGCCGAAAATCATTTTTAAAAAAAAGAACGTTTTCCACACGAATGGCACAGTAGAATAACGAGGCATACCAAAAATATTACATCTCATAAATATTTTTTTCCTTGATCCATCTTAGTGATCATAAATCATCATAATGTACAGCGTCTATATTACTAAATTCAATGTAATATACTTGAACTTGTAAATTGTAATAATAATAAGAATATTATAAAATTTTATTTTGTTAAAATCAGCACCATAATCATTATACCTCTAAAACATGTACCGACATCATCTTCACGTTCTGAAGAGAACCCCGTACCCATTAATTGTACGGGGTTCTCTTCAGAACATCTGTCAAAAAATCAAACCAAATGATAAGTTCGCAGAGAACAAACAATAAATCTAGTGAACGAATTCAAAAATTCGCCTGAAATCAAAGTGATGCCATATAAAAAAATAAATCAGTGTGGAATTTTATCAAATTAATAGGAACATTTTCGGCGACGGGACATTTTCATGTAGTGACGTCACGAGCTCAAATAATGGATTTATTTATTTAAAAATAAAAAAAACTGTACGTTTCTAAAAATTTTTACTAACATTTTCGTAATCTTAGTAAAAAGCTCTATCCACACGATTTTTTCCAAGTCGTTATGAAGTCCATGCAAGTGGCCTATTCTTGGCGCGGGAAAAATAATAATTCCAATGAGATTATTCACCGTAGATGGTATGCTTGATGAATGGTAAATTGGCTAGACGCAAGTTTTCCTTTGCTTGCGTTCCGTTTAACTGGCAGAAATATTGTATAAGTCTACGTGAAGCCACTAAATTATTTTCTTTGTTGGTTTTGTGTTTTCTGGGATTAGCTTTGACGTTTTTAATCAATATTCTAATAATCTTATTTTAGACCATTTAATTTGACGTTCCGGATGGTGCCTGTCGATAGATGGGTACGTATTATGTGAGTACCTACGTCATGTGTAGGTAATTATGCTCATTAAATCCTGCCTTATGCCCACAATTGTTATTTAAAAAAATTGGGTACCGCCGCCCAGGAAAACATTTACTAGATAACCAACATCTCTTCCATAAGTCACCCCAAGTGGTTCGCTACGTTTGGTGACTTAGCAAGGGTGCCCGGGTTCTTGAGGTGAGGTTTGTCTAGGTTTGCGTGGCAGATGACCTGGACACACTAAACCCCAGATTCTTACCCACCCCTCATACCTTTTTACTTCCCAGAACTCCTGTCCTTCCTTTAATTAAAAAGACCCTCCACGCAGCATCCCCAAAGATGACATAGGCTCTGAAGGTAATTGTTTTCCCCATGGCCTCTTGTGTGGAGCTAATGTAAAAAAATAGCGTTATTTGTCAAAGCATATTATTTTTTGAAAGTTTTTCCAAATTGTTTCAATGGAAATAACAAACGTGGAAAGTGGCTAATGGTCGACACAATGACCTGGGTAATCATTAAAAGAAATTTACAATCCACAAACACGCATTAGAAACTGAGGGAAATAATTCCCCTCAGGGCCTATGTCATCTTTGGGGATACTATGTGGAGGTTCTTTTTAGGAGAGGAAGTTCTGGGAAGGAAAGGGGTATTAGTGGTGGTAGGAATCATTGGGTCAGTGTGGCCAGGAGTGACGGACGTTTGAATCTATCCTTCCCACTGCGGTGCAAGGCGATGTTCCGAGAGAGTACGGCTGGAGAAGTCAAAAGGACTCCCTCAACCATTCTCTCTCGATCCGACCTGCCATGCAGTTCAGTCAAGACCCGGACAAACCTCACCTCATGAACCCAGGCATCCCTGCTAAGTCACCAAACTTAGCCATCCACTTGGGGTGATCTACGAGTATGGCAAAGGTGTTAGTTATCCAATAAAGGTTAGGTTAGGTTACAATTATTATGACGATGTGTGCCCATTACAAACACATTTTGATGATAAAACACCCCTCTCTTTACACGGTAATAATACGGCAGTAAATATTCCATGTTGACCTCAAAACCCATATTGTTTGAACGCCACCGTCAGAATCACAAACCGGACAAATACAGCGATTTAAACATTGCAAAATAAACGTCACGTGCCGGGAGCACAGAATGTCCTTGGATAAGTTTTATTGCGATATATTTTCCCGTCGTGAGATGCATTCAGATCTCTGCCGAGCGACCATAATCCATCAAGAGCTTCAAGAGGGACTGGGCGGAGGGTGGGTGGGGAAGGGAGAGGACGGGTCAGACCGGGAGATGGAGTTTGAATTGGGGACAGGACCAAGGATTTTCTCGAGTACAGGATCGGACCTTAGCAAAATAATTAACTAATAATTAGTTCGAAATACTTCCCTTCTTTTTTCATCCACCTTCCAACTTTGTGTTCATATTTTAATCCTTTTACCGATTTCAACGTACGTATATTTGAATGAATGGAGCGTTATCGTGATATTACACATGAAATCCATTAGGGGTAGTATGCCGTGTTGCGCTACCCGTTATTAATTAATCAATTATTCCATTAATTCATTATTTGATTTTCATTTATAAAATATATGATGAACAATAAATACATTAAATAACCATCACTAATATTAATTAATAATATAATAAATTAATTAATAAACTGTAAATTAACTAATTTTTTATTAGAAAAACTCTCTTTTTATAACTTTTGAAGGTTAATTCCTACAATGTAATATATCATTGAAGAAGAAGATAATAATAATAATAATAAACAAATATATGAAAGAGAACAAGACACAAAAAAACAGAAAAATGAAATATACATAAAAACATTTTTCTTTGAGATTTCGTTAAGAAAAAAAAATGCTCGGAAAATGGGTCGGCAAATTGTTTTAAAGTTTCTGAAACTGTGAAATTCAAAGTTTTGTTAATTTGACATTTTCTCATCTGGAATACCTACTGTTTGAAACTTCGACGGTTCTTTTTTAAAATAACAGAGGGCACCACTTCCGTTTATTACAATTGAAAATGTAGACTCTTTCAGATAATAATAATCAAATGATTACAATTTACTTTTTTAAATTTGCTTTTACTCTCGTAAGGTTGGTTGTGGGAGGAGCATTTACACACCTAATCGTGGCAGGTTGTTGAAAAAAAGTATTAACTTAACTAACCTTTTATTGGATAACCAACACCTCTGCCATGGTCACCCCATGTGGTTCGCCATGTTTGGTGATTTAGCAGGGGTGCCCGGGTTCACGGGGTGAGGTTTGTCTAGGTCTTGGAGGCAGATGACCAGGGCAAACTGAGCCCCAGATTCCAACCCACTCCTTAAACCCCTTTCCTTCCCAGAACTGTCCTCTCCTTCCTTTCCTTAAAAAAACCCCCCCCACAGCATCCCTAAAAAAAAACCTAGTTTGTTTTTATTTTAGTGCACCCCTGGTTGAATCACAAGTCTTAAGGCTGTGGACGAATCATGAAGAGATTCTGAGTTATGTTACTTTCGAGATATACTTGTTACTTGGGTGAAGCTTTTTTTGCTATTGCTAAAACTTATTACTTGTAATGAGTAATGATAACGATATTAGGAGTGGAGTGGCGGCGGACTCTTCCAAGGGTTACAGCATAGATAAAATAATCATCCTTATTTATAGACAGGTTTTATTTAAGGCAAATTAATTAATTATAAGAAAAAGTTGAAGACATGACCACATATTATTACAGTAATTGACGAGACTTGTACACAAACATATTTATTCATTATTTCCATGGGTTTTTATAAGACAATTACATTTTCACTTATTTAATTAGAAATCTGAACTACTTGCATACATTTTAACATCACAATACAAAATTATTCACTTTCATTATTTCGTTGATTATGAATAATTTTGTTTTTTAAATCTACCCACATTTTTATCATTTTTTATAATGTCTGGAAGGCAATTATATAAATTAGCACCTCGTAACCAATGGATTGCTTACCATAGTTAGTATGTAAGGTGTTTAAAGTATGTTATCATGTTGTGTAAATTGGGTGTGTACTTGAGACGTTTTAATGAATTCTGAATTTATACGTACGAATTTATTATTTATTCTGTGTATAGGGAGGATTTTATTCTGTATGTATTGTATTCACATAGTTTACTTAATGTTAACAGTTTTGTTTCCATGTATATTTTTTGTGGGTGTACTGGGTCTATGTGAAATTGTTTTTTAAATTACCTTGTTTGGGATTACCTGTTATTCATATATGTATGTTTCATATGCGTTTCCCCAGGTTCCAATCAAGTAATTAAAATGTGAATGTATGAGACTGCAATATAAACTTTTTTTAAATTTATTTAGTAAAGAATAATTTAAAATATAATTAATACTTTCAAAAAGTTTTAACCTGCCTGATAGAATTCACGATTCAATTCATTCAAATATCGAACAAAAACAATGTGTACGATCATACAATATTCGGTGACCCTACAGTTGGTCCGGCGACAATTGTTCCTCTGACAGTTGGTCCGCCAACAGTTGATCCTTCCGACAGTTGAACCGTCCGACAGTTGGTCCTGCCGACAGTTGATCCCTCCAATAATTGATCCCTCCGACAGTTTATCCCTCCGACAATTGATCCCTCCGACAGTTGATCCTTTAAAGGATTTTCTTCAAGGAAGTATGCAAAGAGGATATACGGCCGTACAACCAAAGTCGACATACTTATATCTGAAGGCATCTCGAGTGAAAATCCGCTGCAAAAATATTTTTACTAACATAATTTCGACTCTCCAAAAAACCGCTGAAGATTCCTACTTGCATAAAATATAACTTTTTTATCTGAATACAACACAAGAGTCCCAACTGCTCCCAAAGTTCTCGAGCCAGTAAGACTATGACATCCCCAATTTTGATATGGTGTGATGCTGAAGTTAGTGGGGAGGGGACGGAGATGTGGAAAATGTACCTGGCTATTCAAATCTAATCACCAAACATGGCTAAAGCCATTTCAAGTAATAAGACTAAACCTACATACATTGTATACCAGCGCAAAAATCAAAAAAATCAAATGACATAACTTTTTTTATCCGACTATAACACAAGAGTCCCTACTGCTCTCAACCGTCTGGAGCCATTAAGACTTTCAGCCATTGAGCCATTAAGGCATTCCCAATTTCGATATGTTGTGAGGCTACCTACCTGGCTATTCAGATCTAGTCACCAAACACGGCTAAAGCTATTTCAAGTAACGTTTCAATTCTGAATGAATACTGACGAATAGCTAAATATGACATACTTATATGTGCAGTTTATGTATACGCTATATCTACTTACGATTTAGGAGGCGGATATGTTTACCGCCGCCCCGGAAACCATTTATTGGATAACCAACACCCCTGCCATAGGTTTGTTTCTTACAAATAAATGTAAATAAATAAACTCTAATGACCGATTTATAGTTTGCAAGAATACAGCTTTTACGAGACTTGCAACAATTTTTGAAGCTTTTCAAGTGTTTAGAGATTTTTAAACTCTAGTGTCACTATTATCCTGGTGCAAACGGCCATTTTGACTACCACGTATGTACAAGGGATTCAGAAAAAAAAAATATTTTAAATTGTGATACTAATTCTCTTTTGCTGGATTCACAAAAATCATAAAATATCATCTAATTTTGTGTACAGGCTACCTGTCAATAGATATTTGCAATTTTTTACTCTGTCTAGCTGTTCAATAAAAAAATTATGGTAAAACATTAACTTGAAAACTAAAAAATCATCATTGGAGGGGACCCCACCACTTTCCCAACGGCGTTGTAATAAAATGGTTTCCTCCTTCACCACACACGTCAAGACTCTATTTTATTGAATGAAGTTACATTTATTTGAACGACTCTAGACCCTCCAGTGTCCATGCATACGGGATTAGAAAGCAGTACGCAAGTACTTAAATTAACATAATACAAAAAAGTAATAAATGTGGCAGCCCGTGGAATAATTCCTCTGAAATCTATAGAGAAATAATTAAATAAAGTTTTTTTGAATCCTTAATTTTTTTTGTATTTTGCTTTGTTGGCGCGGTCCTCAGTTACTGCCTTCTATGAAATTCAATGGCATTTGACCAACGCCAACTCGTTTTGATTTATTTAACCATTATTTTTGGTTCTTGAATGTAATGACCTCAGTAGATAAAGCAGCGAAAACAAATTAAAAACTAGATGAAAATCATTTGGAGGGATTCGTAGAATTCCTTTACAAATGAAACACCTTTGCAATGAATTTCTCTCCGTTTAAATTAAAATGGAGTAAATACAACTCAACGATCAAAACAATTGAAGCAATGTCAATTTGCCAGTTTCAATTAAATAAGGCTTTGTGAATTAATTTTCTTGATTCAGGCCTTGGACAAAATAATCGAAAAATTTATTCATTATGGCTTGAATACATCTTGCAAAGGACACCCCCACAGGTAAAGGTGAGGGAAGTTTACAGGTTACATGACCAAATTACATAGGCGAGAATTTTACGAACCTACCAATATTACGGTGATCCGACAGTTGGTCCCCCGACAGTTGTCCCCCTGGCATACTTACATATAATACGCAGTAGGTTTAGGGAAAAATACGGTATACGTACAACCTACCTATACGAAATGTAACTGACTGGTCTAAATATATTCACCGGTTAGTGGCTGAGTTGGCATCACATTTGGGTCCCACCCAAGCATCGCGTGTTTGATTCCTCAGCTGGCTAAGTCCTCCATCACGACACAAGCAACATTTTCTGCTTACTTACATTCTCCGCTTTGTGGTGGTAGGAGATTTTCAATAATAATAATAATAATAATTGGCTAATTTATATAGCGCCATTTTCGTGGAAAATCACCTCAAGGGCGCTGTACAAATAAATATATAAAAGAATTAATATTACTTATAACTAAGATTTACAATTACAACTAGTGACTTACATCTAAGACTTACAGCTACTTATATTACTGGCTTACAACTAAGATTTACAATTATAACTAGTGACTTAGCTCTAAGACTTATAGCTAGTGACTTATGACTAAGACATATAGATTCTAACCTAAAACTGGTGACTTATTAACACACATATTTACAATTAAGATTAGTGCCAGAAGAAGTAGGAAGTTTTTACATAATATTACAATTCGAGAATACGGGTGCAAAAAGTATAATGAAGGTTAACTGGATATACGGGAAGGTATAGATATTTTTAATAAATTAATAAATTTAATAGTCCATCTTTACTGCATTAAGGGAACGTACCCATACTACGTGACCAACTTTTTGCAATTTTTAACCCCCCCCCCCCCCGGTGACCAAAATCCTAAGCAACCCGCCGCTCATTTGTATGGAGCGTGACATTTTGAAGACCCCCCCCCCCCCCCTAAACGTGTCACGTAGTATGGGTACGTTCCCTAAGGTGATTCATCGCTCAACAGTAAACAGATTGAGGTATCAAATTAACATATTACATTAAACAGATTGAGTTAACTATAAACAAAGAGAAAAGAGAAAAAAAAAACTATTAAAAATTGCAAAGTTTAAATAGAATGATGAATTTATGGAAAGGAGTATCGGAAAAAGTGAGTTTTCAGTTTGGATCTAAATTCCGCTGAGTTGGTTATGCATCTCAATTCCATAGGAAGTTTATTCCAAGCTTCAGGGCCGGATACTGCGAATGCACGATCACCAAACTTGTCGGGTTCTTCGCAACCCGGGAAAGTTTGTCTTTCTTTTTAAAATATTTTTTTTAAAACTTAGTGTCCCCGTAGGGGTATGCAGAGAGGATGTATCACCGAATAACAAACATGCCTTCATTCAAATGCATCATGAATAAAACTACTTGTCTATATACTGTATATATACAACCGGCGTGGTTTAGGGGTAAGGCTCTTGATCGAATTCCGGCGTGGGCAAATAAATTCGATTTGATGTTAATTTGTGTTATTTCACAATTAATTAATTAAAATTATATATAGTGTATTTGCGGCACGTTCCAGAGTGGACGATACTCTCAGTATCGTCCTGGTGTAAGACCACCATTCAGAATTGAAAAGTTGCTTGAAATGGCTTTAGCCGTGTTTGGTGACCAGATCATTCAGATCTATACTTAGGTGCTTCCCCACTTTCCTCTTCCCCACCTCCTCTCCCTCCCCACTACCTTCAGCCTGACAACATACCCCAATTTGGGATGCCGTAGTCTAATTGGCACCAGACGGGATCAGCTGGGACTCTTGTGAGGTATTCATATAATAAAAATATACCGTCATATATGTACAAAAAATCGACATTATGAATATTTTTTCAAGTTGGGAGGCGGATATGGGTATTTATTGGCTAACGAACACCTTTGTCATAGGTCACCCCAAGTGGTGGGCTACGTTTGATGACTTAGCAGGGGTGCCTGGGTGCCTAGTTTCATGAAGTGAGGTTTGTCCGGGTCTTGGTGGCTAATCTAAAATTAGACTAAACAAAATTAGCAAAGATAAACAAAATTAAGAAAGAAAAACAACGTAAATCAAAACGGGAAAAAATATCTTTCACACTGCAGGCGAGTTCGTATTACTTTCTTTTAGATTTTTTCTATTACGCATTTAGTAAATTGATCTGAAGATAAATGGAAAATATCAGCGTCCGAAAATAGGTATTTTGTGCACGTACTTCCGAAAAATTAATGTCGTGTGTAGTTAGTTTTAGAGTGTGGGAAATGACTTTCATGTGACATTCATTACAAGTTCTTCCTCGGTAGGCTTAACGACTATCATTTGAAAAAAGGAAATATTAATGTCTTGTACTAAACAATTCTTACACGAGTTCCTTAACTACTTGCTTTAATATCCCAAAGCTGCGTCGGGTTAAATTGGTACTGATCCCAATTTTCCTCTCCATAAACTGAGTAACGAACAAACGAATTGGTCGAACAGATAGAAGTCGTACGGAGGCTTATGACATACCTTGTGTTTTACGATCAGGTGACACATGTTCTTGCCATCAAAATTTCTATTTCATTAACGTAATAAAATAAATTATTTTATATTCCACGCTCGCCGGGATAGTCAGCTTCTTATCACGTAAATCCGCAGTCTTCTGTTGTAGGTACTAATACCAACCTGTGCTTTCTCCTTTCTCCTTTCGTTCTTTCCCTTTTTCAAGAGTGACCATCTTACTAATATTATAAATGCGAAAGTTTGTATGGATGTGTGTTTGTTACTCTTCTACGCAAAAACTACTTAATGGATTTTAATGAAACGTTACAATAATATAGCTCTTACATCAGAATAATAGCGTTCTGCCTAGCGATTCCGTATTTTTTGTGAGATCGTTATTGGATAACGGACGTTATCTTCTGACAGATTTGTGTGATTTTTACATCAAATATTTTAGTTTAGATCGATTTAAACATGAATTCCTGCAACTACGCGTGATTATTTACTCATTTAATGTACGTTGTACACAGAAAACGCAAATGACGTTCATGAAAATCACACAAATCTGACAGGAGATTACGTCCGTTATCCAATAACGATCTCACAATAAATACGGAATCGCTAGGCTGGCATTATGAAATTTGTATAAAAAAATTGCAATAGGTGGCACACGAGGTGTTTGAAAATTGAATATACCGGCAATGAATGTATGGAAAGCGGGAGAGGGGAGGGGAACCCGGGAGGGGAGTAGGGAACTCGGGAGGAGGGAGGGATAGGTAGGGAGATTCGCGGGAGGGGGGATTCTAATACGGTAGGGGGGAGGGGAACCTGGGAGGGGGAGGGGAACTCGGTAGGGGGACGGAGGGGAGTGGAGTGGGGAGAGAGAAGGTGGAGGAATCGGAGTGGGAACGCGGGAGAGGAAGGGGAGGCGGAAGGGGAACGGGACGAATAGGAAAGGACACGCAGGGAGAAACAACTTCTTTATTAAATGGCTTAGCAACGCCTGCCGAGAACCAGCTAGTAACTCATATTTCCTATTGAATTTAGTTATTTTTAATTGATGTACTTTTAAACTTACTATGAAACTAGAACGAGTAGGTACATATTTAAATTTTTGAATTCTTTAGTGGTCATTTTTGTATTTGAATATTTTTGGTGGTCATCATCATGATTGACGTGAGTGAATGTAAAATAGTGAATTTTGTAAATGGGCATTTTAACCAAAGTGTGTACATGTATCATAATTTTTTTATGCTTTCTATTCCTCTACTTGAACGTTTAATTTTAAGTTTCTTTATTAGATTACTAGAAGTCTGAATTTTTTTCAATACAGAAATTGTGAGACTATCATAATAATCTTCCCACGAATACTAATGGAGGATTATAATTTATAATGTGGATTATTCGGGGAAATTTTCAATTTATCCCGAAACCAAAAGATTGTTGCTGGAGCAGTTCAGGTACAAAAAAAAACTGTGCAATATTAATACAATTGTTTGTAATTTTATAAACTATTTTTATGTGAAAGCCCTCTCAGGCCTCGACTGTATTTGATCAGAGGGTCAAAAGATTTCACGGATCTAAAGGTTGTAGGTTCAAATCACTGCATGGGAAAAGTAACATTAAAATGTGGTTAATATGTATCTCGTTCTAGAGTGGAAGACAGGCGAGAATCATCGTGCCAAGGGTTCATTGTTCAGAAACGTTGATTGAAATGGCTTTAGTTTTGGTTGGTTATCAGACCTGAATAGTCAAGTAGGTATTTCTTAATCCTTCTCTCCCTAATCTCCATTCCCCTCCCACTTTCTTTAACTTTAAAACTTTCCCTAAATTCAGTAGTCTCAGAGCAGATGGGACTTCTGTACGATATCACAAAAAATAAAATTTACAAAAACACCACACTGATGGGCGAGTTCTCTTGTATCGCATCGCTAGAAAGGTAGTCAAACATCCACTCTCCTCAGCTTTATAAGGGTCGGTAGGTACTCCAAACAAATATGTGCTTTAGAAAAGAGTTGTTAAATCAGCAAAATATTTGCTCACATCACTGACCCATTGCGCCAGCTCCCCGAAGGGTTTTTCGGTCAGGGAAAATTTATGGAATATAACACTCTCTTGTAAATGTGAATAACGAAACAGTTAAATGAATATTTTCTCAGTATATGAGTATATTGTTAAATGTTGACACATCAATCAGGCAAAATTTTATTTTATTACTAGCGAGTTCCCGGCATGCGTTGCAACGTCACTAATAAAGAAAATGTTTTTCTTTGCGTGTCTTTTCCCAATCGTCCCGTTCATCTTCAACTTCCCATTTCCCTCCCATGTCCCCTTCCCCTGACAAGTTTATATCCACCTTCCCTCACCCTCTCTCATATATTCAGTCCCGGTAGCGTATTTAAAAAACCTATACCGATTCAGTCGCGGTAAAGACAATTTACATTTTAAATATACCTCTATATTGGTTATTTTTTATCACATTGCAAAAACAAAAATTGTTCCATAATCTACATAAAATAATCTTTCCAATGTGTATATTAGAAATTAATAATTTTATTTCTAAATATTTAAATTTTGATATTGAAAATTTAAAGTGACTGAAACGCGGTAGGGATTGTAAATTCGCGTCCCGGTACATTCAGATTTCAAACAGCTCGCATGAAATCCATTGCAATTTTTTTTACAAATTTTTATTTTTCATACATTACAAACATTCATTTTTGTATAACAAGAACAATCAATCAAATTTGGTACATAACATAGGTACCTATTTACAATAAATATATTTTTGCTTAGATTCAATTCGATTTCGGTAAGTATTTATAGGTGAGTACTTCGATTAAATTCATTAATTTAAAAAGATTATTCGAAAATTGAATTTTGTTTTAACAATCGATGGTTTACAAAATGTCATTCTCAAATTGTGACGTTTTTGACAGTTTCGTAAGAGTTTTTGTAATGATTAATTGTCATATGGTTGTAATAATCCAGAAACCTTCGCGATGGTGGAAAGAAGGTATTTTGAAAGTTTCAAACATTTTCTTTGCTTAATATAGCAATGCATAGACAAATTACATACAGAGAAACATATATTGGTTTATATATATATATATAGATATTTCATTATTTTAATATTGTATTCTGGAAATTAGACTACCAACACAGAAACATTACGATAAGTTTATTTCTGAAGACGCAGACGTAGGAGATTTTAAGGATTTACGTAAAACATTTCCCTTTGAACGTTACCCACATCCTCAGAAAGAGGAATGTTTGGCATTTTTATTTACTCTTTTATTGCTGGATTTTACAGTTTCTCAGGGAACAAGTCAAAGGATAATACTTAAGATCCCTCAACCTGAAAGTTCTGATAAAAAATTCCTTTTATTCTTTCCTACTGCACAGACTTGCATCTAAACATTTCTACTCAAATAATAAGCCGCCAAGTACCCCGAGGAAATTCTTTTAGCCGATGGAAGAGGAGTGAAAGGAAAACCTCTTACTCTTCTAATCGATTTAAAAGACTTATTCAACCGAGAAACTTCTATAGGGGCAACGAGAAGAAAGGTATCCAAGGGCGTTGAATTCTTATTATTTGTTACCGCAATATGCTAGGCTCATTAAGAGGAACACGAAAAGCGAGGCGAACGGTAGTTGAGAGAGAGAGATATAAGTTAGTGAAGATAGAAAGAGAGAGAGTTACGTTTCGTATATTACTGTAGAGGCAAGAGAGGTGCGAGCACACATTTTCTTTCGCTCTTTCTCTCAAAGCCAGCTACGTTTCGTATATCTAAGACACAGTGCAGGCCTATTGTCTGTATCACACTGTAGGAGCAAGAGAAGAGTGCGCGCGCAGATTTTTTCTCTTTTCCTATCATATAGATGGAGCTAATACTTAACCAAGCTGAGAAATTTTTTTTTTAACCAAAAGGTATAAGTAAATATCTAGTACGAATATGTGCTACTTTATTTTGTTACGTTTTTAATTATAAAATATCGGCCACTAAAGGATTCAATTTTTTATGGTTTAGAGGCAATTTAAAGAAAAAAATTATGAGTTTTCGGAAATTATTAAAAAAATAATCTTGCACAAATACTATAAAAATTTATTTATAAATATATACATAAATTTGTGTTCTAAGGTAAATGTTGGACGTTTTTAATGGTAGGTACCGCGCGTTTTCATCCTCCAACAAAATATCCCCGACAAAATATCTCTCGACATAATATCCCAAAGACAAAATGTATCTCCACTGCGCTGAATTCTTTTTTTGTTGGATTAGATTAGGTTAGGTTTTAGTAGATATTTAATATATATTTTGTCGGGGGATGAAGATGCACGGAACCGTTTTTAAATTATGTTTAAGCCTTGCTTTCTTAATAACTTATATTTTTATTTTATATTTCCTTATATTGAAATAGCAGATAGTGCTAAATTATTTTCATTGAATAATTATCAATAACTCACTAATAATTGCAAAAGTTTCCTGTCAAGTCGTGATATATCGATTTCTTTAGTGGCCTATATTTTATAATTTGAAACAGAAATATATAAAGTAGCCAATATCCGTACTAGACATTTGCCATAGCTTTTGATTGAAAAATAATTATTCGGTTTTGTCAAGTTTTTTGGTCTCAAATCCAAATCTAATTTGGTCTGAAATGGGCCGCACAGCCGTTGGTCATGCACTAGTAAGAAATGCAAAATCATGTGTTTTTGGTTTGAAAATTAGATGATTTAGAAATATTTTAGGTGCATTATTAAATTAAATTAAAACAGCGAGTAGACTACATTTCACAGCCTTTAAAATAATCGAGTTCTTTTTTATGTCTTTTCATATCAACATCTCCAACCGAACTACATATGCTCTTTGGAAAATGACCGTTGAACCTTTAAATAATTTTTACTGAACTTCCCAAAATAAAATAAAATATACTTTTTGGCGTTTTATTTCTTGAGTAAATCAACACTAGCCGCCTGTGTTAAACGGGAATTTAAACCTCATCGCCATCTACTAAGGAGAGTTGTAAGTGACTTGATACCGAATCATAAACGATGTGGTGCATCGCCTTAACAAGCAAGTAGACGCGTAACTAGAATAATAAGTACCTTGTTATTTTCATAATTTCATGATCGATGTTTTCTTTTTTAAATGTTTTTTTTTTTTGTAAATCCTGTAAAAGACTGTAAAAATCTTAGGCATTAAAATATCTTAGATTTTACTTAAGATATGATTTTTGAAGAGATCTTCATCTCTTCCTTTTTTGGCGGGTCTGGAATTTGGATGCATGAAAGAGAACAAAGTAAATTCATATTGTTTAAGAGCGTTTAACCAGCCAGCGGACGAAAATTCACATTTCGTCGAAAGTTGTTCTTACGATCATGCAGGGCGGTTACAATGAGAAAGATTAATTATTCTCCGTACCAGCTTTTTTAAATTATAACTCAATATCGAATTTATTTCAATTCAAATTAGCTTTAATTTATACCTTCATCCAAAAATGCTAAAAAGCGTGATGATAAAACTATTAAAATAATGTACTTTTTGTAGTTATTTTTTGATTTTAAGTATTTATCATTTTTCAATAATGTCTAAATTTAATAAGAATGTTAAAAAAATCTGAAATATATTAGTTTCTAAGTGCGCAAATAAATACACAAACGGACCAATTTTCGCCAAGAAACACATGTACGTACATATTTTTTAATGATTTTATTGAAACTAAAATCAAAATTCTAAAACATACGTTTGCTAGATAGTATTGATTTATTTTACTGCATGATTTTATTATTTGAAATGGGTGTGGTATAATACAAAAACTTTTTTGAAAATTGAACTAATCTGCCAACGACCTATGGAATAACCTTATTATACTAAAAATTAAAAAAATTTCTCAAAATTTATTACATACAAATGCTAGATAAAAGAACAATCTTTCGAAATCCATTTATAATTTTTTGTGGAAAAGAGTAAATACGTCTAAAAACTTTTTTGAAAATGACGTATTTCCGGTTTTCTCTGGTAATGCCCTCTCAACTATAATATTTACAGGCATTTTGAAAAAATGCTTTCGGAATAGTTTACCGTAAAGCTTTTGGATGAGTTAAAGTCTGAGAAGCAAAAGTTTATGGTGGAAACCGGTAGATGCGTAAATGATAATCAAAAAAAAAATTCTGTGTCATGATTATTTTTGGGTTATTATGCCGTGTTGTATTCCTTCTTTCTTGCCGACGTTTCGGATAGTTTTACTTTTATTTCAGCTAGTGTCCGTCATCAGGTCCCGGTCAGATGTGTAGATTGTAATGAACTGTGCGTTTATGTATGTACTCGTAGAAGCGGTATCCTTATCATTTAGGGCTGGTATTTCAGAACTCGTTGAAATTAATGTGGTTTTGTCATTTTGTTTTGCTATAAACTTCAAGTAACGGATACCAAGCTCTCTTTTTAGGGTGAATTGCCCATTTTGAAAAAACTATTCTTAGGCCCTTCTCTATTTCTTTCCATAGATTGTTTACTTCCTTGTTTCCTTAAGATATTTTGTGCCATTGACGTAATTTTTCACAAAAACGACACTAACACATTATTTAGGTATTCATTTATATTTTTATACGCCTATAGGGGCCTTTACAAACTATCTAAAATAATTTTGTGGAACAGAAATCATGAAGTAATATATGCTTTCTAAATTATACAGAACCCATGTAAAAGAACAGTATTATGCTAACATTGATTATTATTACTGGGACATGTTATTGTAGCCTTCTTATAACTATATTCCATGCTGTTGAACACATTTAGTAGGTACTTGTGAGAAAGTATTACCAACTGCATGCAATCTAGGTAAAAGCGAGTATCTAAATGGCTCAATCGCGATATTACACGCGGTAGAAGCGAAATCTTTACCAAAACAATCTCAACCAATACTTGAAAAGTGAGGTCATAATCAAAGCGACCAATGAGCGTAGACCTTGCGTAATTTCCGTTTGACATCTCAACCAAAAGGAACCTTTAAAAGTGACATCATAATCAAAGCGGTCAATGAGCGCAGTTGATGCGTCGCAGGTGCAGAAATCGTCATTTCCGTTTCATCCGAAATCCAAATCATTGCGGGGCTACAGAAGTTTCACTTAAAAAAAAATTTAGATCGAGTAGTTCTTGTTTTTATTTGGAATTAGGCTAAGTAATTCAGGGCTGTCTACAACACCATTAGCAATTTTAAAAATGAAAGTCAAGTCGAATTTAAGTCTTCTGAGAGATTTAATAATATTTAATCTTTCATCAAGTGCTTGTAATTTATTGTTTTTATAGTAGACCGAATTAAAAGTTAATATACTTATCTTAGGAATTTATGCAGATTTTTTTTGTGAAATCGGAGTGGATTTTAAAGTGAAGTTTATCTTATTACCTTATAAATAAATATTTTAATTGAAAAAAATACACTTTGTAATACATCACACATCACTTTTTTATCTCTACACATTATAAATTAAAGTTCTCCGCGGCGTCTGTCTGTTCGCGATAAACTGAAAAACTACTAAACGAATTTTCATACGGTTTTCACCAATAGATAGAGTGATTTGTGAGGAAGGTTCATGTATTTAATTTGTCACGATTTTGTGTAAATTTGTTGAAATATAACGATAATTGTTAGAAGTGTCGGAAAAAGTCAAGCCGCTTGGTAGCTTTCATCGAAAACGCTGCCTAATCCTTTGGGGATATAACAAAACAATGCATGGTGGGATATTCCTCTTTTATAGATCTACAAAAAAGTCCGGGCTGGCATATATCTATCTTTTACGGATAGCTTACTATACCCACTCTATCTTCTAAAAAAATTGTCACTTACATTGCGGTAATTGAAAAGTTATTTAGACGGATACAGTATTAAGAGGGCATTACCAGAGAAAACCGGAAATACGTCACTTTCAAAAAAGTTTTTAGACGTATTGACTCTTTTCCACAAAAAATTATAAATGGATTTCGAAAGATTGTTCTTTTATCTAGCATTCGTATGTAATAAATTTTGAGAATTTTTTTTAATTTTCAGTATAATAAGGTTATTCCATAGGTCGTTGGCAGATTAGTTCAATTTTCAAAAAAGTTTTTGTATTATACCACACCCATTTCAAATAATAAAATCATGCAGTAAAATAAATCAATACATTATCTAGCAAACGTATGTTTTAGAATTTTGATTTTAGTTTCAATAAAATCATTAAAAAATATGTACGTACATGTGTTTCTTGGCGAAAATTGGTCCGTTTGTGTATTTATTTGCGCACTTAGAAACTAATATATTTCAGATTTTTTTAACATTCTTATTAAATTTAGACATTATTGAAAAATGATAAATACTTAAAATCAAAAAATAACTACAAAAAGTGCATTATTTTAATAGTTTTATCATCACGCTTTTTAGCATTTTTGGATGAAGGTATAAATTAAAGCTAATTTGAATTGAAATAAATTCGATATTGAGTTATAATTTAAAAAAGCTGGTACGGAGAATAATTAATCTTTCTCATTGTAACCGCCCTGCACGATCGTAAGAACAACTTTCGACGAAATGTGGATTTTCGTCCGCTGGCTGGTTAAACGCTCTCAATCCTTATTAACTTAAATACGTTATTAACTTAAATA
This sequence comes from Limnephilus marmoratus, assembly GCA_917880885.1. NCBI lineage: Eukaryota > Metazoa > Arthropoda > Insecta > Trichoptera > Limnephilidae > Limnephilus > Limnephilus marmoratus. The sequence goes on from OU862908.1 coordinate 19,947,545, forward strand.
ATTATATATTAAAGTCCTCCGCGGCATCTGTCTGTCTCTTCGCGATAAACTCAAAGACGGCGGTGGTTATAAAGGTTGGATAACCATCCAGTAGATGACGTTGTATTTTATTAGCCACAGCAACGCGTGGCCGGGTCAGCTAGTTATTAATATTTATCACCATTTTATGTCAGAAAATGAGAATCTTTATGGGCGTTTTTCGAAGCAACCCAAGACACTCACATCAAACTGCTTTTTATCATTCCTGAAGTTCTCTTCTACTAAAATTAACAAGAAGCTCGGTCAATAACTGCTTCTCAAATACCTTTGCTGCAATTCCGCACTCTACAATAGTGCAATAATGCACATTAAACGTTGACGTACATCTCCCACCTGCACTGCAACTGTGGCTTTTCAAACTTTCCATAATGTTCAGGAGAGAGTTCACTCTGGATGATTTGGACGATGATGAAGTACTGAAAACTGGTCAGAAAATGTTCCCGTTTCATAATAATCTTATTGCGGTAAAGGACAACAATTAATTTCAAATATTATTTAAGATTAATTTATTTAACACCTTTATGTAAATCCAGTTAACCCATAAAGGCGCCGCAACCGGGCTCAAAAAGAAGAAGATGGAGAGATATGAAATTACGAATGTTAGAGGAGCGCGCTAGTATTTAAAGCGACAAAATCGATGCGAAAATTGTGAAAATGTTTAATAAAATGCGACTCGTTTAAAATAGAGCAAAAATCTCGCGGGGTTGTCTTAAACAGCATTAAAAGAAACACTGTGAATTTTTTCATACATATAACATGTAAATAACTGAAACAAACGTGTTTATAATAATTTTTGGAGCATAATTTGCGATTTTTTTTCTATCGAGGGAATTTTATGTAATTTGCGTTTCGGCCCGGGGAATGTCTAGATATTATCTTCAAAAATAATATATACTTTTTAAGAGCTTTAAAACTTAACGTGTTTAAGGGAGATATGTAAGAAATCGGTAGAAATTCGGGTAGCGGAATCTTAATATCATCTTTGCATCCGTGTTCTTAGTTCTTAAATTGTAACGTTGTATAAAAACTTTCTTTTTTTTCAATTATCAGTGTTATTACACTAAAAAATGGAGCAATTTAAAAAAAAAAATGTACATATATAATATTCATGTATAAAATCCTGAAACTGCTCGACTCGCAGCAATAACATAACTTACCTATACATATAATGTATCTACAGAGTTGGTTTGCTATTTAGTTTTTAATGGTATAACTGATTACCCTGGCAAACCCTAATCAAGTATTTTTAAATGTAAGTAGATACATAGGATTACTGCGTAGTTTGATATATTTACTTTATTTTGGGGCTTGATGATTGGTGGTTTTCTGGCTTAGATTATGTACAGAAAACATCCCGACAGCATTTATTCAATCGGGCACACAACGGCAAAGGATTTCAACAGCGTTAAGTGATAAGGAGGAAGCTTTAAAAACAATTCTACGAGAGTTGGTAGGCGCAAAATTTTTGAACGATCACTCTAGAAAGTTTATCTGCGCAGTTGGTTCTTTCAGATTGTAAGAACAGAAGCGAGGCACGGTCTAAAATGTTAGATGTATACATACACGGAATCAATGGTGGTCGGTGAGTTTTTTAGAATGGATGCTGAAAAATTAATACATAAGTATAGGTACACTTACCTACTGTACAACATACAAACCTATTCTAGCGCCACGAACAAGATGCAATTACTGACAAAAAGTCATCTACTCGTAATTAGCTCTACAAATCCTTAACGAGTTTACTTAAATTTAGCTCGATACTAAGCTCCTTTATAATGTCATCAATTACACGGTCCTGAAAAGTTGTCTTCTTATGGCAGGAGTAGTATTTTCTCAATAGAATTCATAATTGAATTAAATAGGTAATCGAAGAATATTCAGTGTTTTAATGATTCGGTTACAGTTATTCAAAGAAAACTGTCAAAAATGCACAAACACATACGGTAAACAACCCACTCGTTTCGTAATAAAGTATGCTATTCTGGGACGTTTTACCATGAGCACGCTAAATGCCCTTGCCGTGCAAGCAATTATTTTTCAAAAGCCTATGAAGGCTGGAGTGAAAACGCATGCGTTAAATCCGATATCTTCCCAGTTTTTTTGGATACTGAATACAATATAGCATCCAATACGGCCGGGTCCTGGAATCTCTGAGAACGATATTGCTGGTTTACGCGTTGTCCATTTTACGCGTGCTTCGATATGTGCATTCTCTGTTAGTAAATTAATTGCAGTATTGCTGTTTACGGCTAGAAAAAATAAGTCCAAAGTTTAAAAAATAAAGACTAGAAAACAAAGGGAAGCTGAGCATCCAAGGCAAGTAGGAGCGCGCCTGTTGGTACCTCGATTCTTCTTCTTCTTCTTGTGCCTTGTCTGTTCAACGGACGTTGGCTATCATGTTGGCTATGCGGACTTTGTTTACTGCGGCCCGGAACAGCTCCACGGTAGACTGGCCAAACCACTGTCTCAGGTTTTTCAGCCATGAGGTTCTCCTTCTTCCAGGGCCCCGTCTTCCGGCAATCTTTCCCTGCATTATGAGATGCAAGATCTCATACTTCTCTGGATGTCTCATCACGTGTCCAAGATATTGAAGTTTTCGGATTTTTATGGTTTTAATTACTTTCTTTTCTTTATTCATCCGAACCATAACATCTTCATTTGTGACCCTGTCCATCCAGCTTATTTTAAGTATTCTTCTATAGATCCACATCTTGAATGCCTCAAGTCGCCTAATTAATTCTTCAGTAAGCGTCCATGCTTCCATTCCATAAAATAATATTGAAAACACGTAGCACCTCACCATTCGCATACCTCGCATACCATTCGCGGTACCTCGATAAATACTCTCAAACCATACTTTTCCCCATGTTTTCTTCTTCCCACTTAATTCATCTTCACTAAATCCCCAAACTTAATAGGGATTACATTTTTCCAATGGCTGTTGGTACCGTGCGTTATCGCAAGAACCTAATAAGTACCCATGAAATGTATATTTTTATCCTAAGGTTGTCGTAAGAATGTATCTTTAAAGGCTGTGTTAATAATTTATTTTCAGAAATAGTTTTTCTTTAAAAGAGCACCTTCCACTCGTCCTTCGTAGTTGTGTGATCCCCGCCTCCTGCCTCCCGCCTCCCGCCCGCCATGTTTCGGCGGTTTTGCCTCGGACGCTGGGCGCGCGGTGGTTTCTGTTCAAGTATTTTGTTTTATCTTGTAAAAGGAACGGGAACGTGGTTCGCTCCAAGGGTTCATTAAGCGGACTGGGATGATGCCGTTGTTTGGCGTGTCTGTTCCCGACGCCGGTATTTGAATTAATGCTCCCCAGACGTTAGATTTAATTATTTCCCGAATGAGACGTTATGTCAGCGAGTACTTGTTAACTGTTTTTGTACGTATTTTGTAAAGCCGTTTTGTAAATCACTGAAAACTAACCTAAAATCTCATAACCTTGATGTTATATGATTTAACATCGCGTTGTGATCCGTCTTCTTCTCTTGGTTACCTCTCCTACTAGAAGTTAGCTGTCGTCAAAGCATGGATTGTCAGTTGAGTAATCTTATTTTATTTGTCGCGTCTAAATGTACCTTCTTTTCAAATCTACTACAATTTAAACATTTTGATCCATTCTACGAATAACTTTAGAGCGTTTAACTAGCCGGCGGCCGAAAATCCACATTTTGCCGAAAGTTGTTCTTACGATCGTGCAGGGCGGTTACAATGAGAAAGATTAATTATTCTCCGTACCAGCTTTTTAAAATTATAACTCAATATCGATTTTATTTCATTCCAAATTTGCTTTAATTTATACCTACATCCAAAAATGCTGAAAGGCATGATGATAAAACTATTAAAATAATGTACTTTTTGTAATTATTTTTTTGATTATACGTATTTATCATTTTTCAATAATGTCTAAGTTAAATAAGAATGTTAAAAAAATCTGAAATATATTAGTTTGTAAGTGCGCAAATAAATACACAAACGTACCAATTTTCTTCAAGAAACACATGCACATACGTATACATTTTTTAATGATTTTATTAAAACTAAAATTAATGATTTTATTTTACTAAAACATGCGATACCCAGATAATGTATTGATTTATTTTACTGCATGATTATGTGATTTGTAATGGATGTGGTTTAATACAAAATCTTTTTTGAAAATTTAACAAATCTGCCAACGACCTGGTATGACCTTATTTTACTAAAAATAAACATTTTTTCTTAAAATTTAAAACATGCGAATGCATGATAAAATAACAATCTTTCGAAATTAATTTATAATTTTTTATGGAAAAGAGTCAATACGTCTAAAATCTGATTTAAAAATGACATATTTCTGGTTTTCTCTGGTGATACACGCTTAACTGCCATCCGGAGGTCTGGCATGGACGATCGATAAAACCCTACGTCAATACAATAATGACTAAATCCGTAATCTTTGGTCAGTTATCAATATTTGTGAGCACGGTCTACAATTGATAGCAGGAATTCCGATCGACGATTGATTAATTTTAGCGTGGCCTCCATAGTATCAGATAAGTTTTGGTTAACTTTCAACATACACATATTTTTTTAATAATGTCGTTTGTTATGCAAAATTACTGGCTCATTGAATGGGTTGAACTAACGAAGCTTTGAGAATTGAAAGAAGACATATACGCGATCCATAGACTTAATAATGCATCTAAGACTCGATCAATTTATTCCGTTTGATCTTTGAGAAACGAAAGTGGTTGAAATATGTCTGAAGACTTAATTAACAAATTAACTCCTGTTTAGAGTCAAAATATAAATGCATACTTACGTAAACTTTCAAATTAACATTGCCATTGTTTGGCGTTTGACATTTCGGAATGTAAATTCATAGAAAACATCTCCAGTGTTGCCAGCGTATATCGATTTCTTATTTATTCCCAGTCAATATCGTTTCAGCTGTCAACAGTGAAAGTGTGCTCAGCAGTGGCGGTTCTTCTCAAGGGGACAGTGGGGATAGACCCCACTTATTTCAGAAACCTATTGAGAATTTTTTCGATGCTTTATGTTCACAAACATTAATTCTTAACATAAAAGTAATTATTAACATTTGCATAAACATAATCTATAATTTAAATTCAGAACATTTTTAAGCTCGAAATTGAAAAAGTTTCTTCGGACGAACATGCGACCAAAAAATATACCTACTCGTGCAGGTACATGAATATAAAAGAGTAGGTATTTTTAATGTTCTCAATTATACCGAGTTTAAGGTAAATTGTCATGTTAGTATATTTATTTATACCAGGGTTTCCCAACCAGTGGTCCGCGAGAGGCTAGAAGATGGTCCGCGAGTCAATAAGCGAGCCAGCGCGCGGGCGGTCCCTAGTCGAGAAGTCTGAATAAAAAACATCGGAACAATATTCAGTTTATTATTATTGCACCTTGTGGTCAGTGACCATTACGGTATTCCGTTTCGCCCCACCCCATCCTACCCTTCCGTTGTAGTAAATATTCTGCTAGAACCCGTCCCACCCTATCCCATTACGCCCCTCCCGTTGTGCTATCCGTTCCGGGTGCCTACTGACGGCTAGCCAACCTGGTGTCACCCCCTCCCCCCCCAATGAAGTTGGGGACAAACAAATTGGTCCGTCCTGGGTGGGGGGGGGGAGAGAATTGTGCTCTTGGAAGGTGAAACTCTGTCGGGTAGCACCCGGGGCGTCGCCCCCTCGCTATGCCACTGCTTGTGGTCCGTATCGAAAAAATAAACGTACAAATGGTCCCTGGTCAGAAAAAGGTTGGGAACCACTGATTTATAAAAAATATCGGTCCCCATCATCGAAATTGTGCTCGAGCCGCCACTGGTGCTCAGTATATCAATACAAAATCGTCTGAAGTTACGCCTATTGATACGATATTGTAAAGTTATCGATTTACCTGTACTGGATCCCGCGACCTCAACACGCTATCAATATGTACCTACTGACAAACCATAGAAGTATAGAAGTAGATTTAAGATTATCAGCCACCCCCCGTTGATTTAATTCTTAAGTTATTAATTTGCAAGGTTTTGAACTTGACTAAACCTAAGTTCATAATGTTTACTAATCTTAAAAGCAGAGATTTTCTCAGCGCACGGGGTAAAATCATTTCCTAGTTTTATTTGAAAACATCAAGTAGTTTTTTTCATAAAACAATGCCCTCACTAGAAAGGTTCTTCTTCCATTATAACCGCAGAGCGAGCAGGGTTCTTCAGACTTCCAAGGAGGCAACGGACTTTTTTACTGCAGATATTAAAATCATCATGTTGTGATTGTTCAGTTTCGATAAAATTGATCGGAGTGTTTTATTGAAGAGACTTTTAAAACCTAACAAATACTAGCTTAGTGGAATTTTAATATTAATAAATATTTTGTAAAGTGGGAAAATAACTTCAAACTACCGAAATAAGATTTACAACAAAACGAAAATTGCTGTTTACATATTTACAAAGATTGCAAATTGTGAAAAAGTTGGAACTTGTGGGAAAAACTGTCATCGTGTTAAAAAATTGAAAGACAAAGTTAATTCAAAAGGTCTCCCTCAACCAGTCTCTCCCGATTCAGCTCGCCACGCAGTAGGTGGGCAATCTAAATTACATCACCTCCTAAATTACAAAGAAGTAGTTACCTACATTACGTACCCTAAACACTAACAGCTTTACTAAAAAACGTCGAGAAAATTTTATTCAATTGATAAATTGCCGTGTATATGAAAACTTTAGGTACTAATTAAAAACTGACAAAAAATTGTACACGGAAAGATATTTATTTTTTTATTTTATTGTATATAAATACTATATATTTCTTTAACAAAGAAATATAATAGGTATTTTGCAATGACATATATAGTATTTATTGTACATAACTGAACTGCCTCAGTAACAGTATTTTGTATTTATTTAAAGATAAATTAAAGATGTCCACTGACTTGGTATAATTATTTCCCTCCATTAGTATTCGGGGCAAAGAGGAATACATATGGTATTTAGTTCCAGAATTTCTGCACCCAAATAAATCCTTACTTCTGGTATTACGTAGTGGAATCCGGAAGCTTATCAATTCAAGCAATACCGGACTATCAACTAAATTATTTAGAATTTTATGCAGAATTACCAAATCAGTGAAAATTCTTTTGTCTGACAATTTGAGCATATTCATATCATTTAAAATAGTGTTGTAGTTTAACATAATTGCTGGAATACCCAATTTAAAATTTAGAAAAAGTAAGAATTGGTTTTGTATTCTTTCAACAGCTTGTACATGTATATTATAATATGGGCTCCAGACGGGAGAATTGTACTCAACTTGACTTCTAACATATGCAAAATATAACAGTTTAATACACTTTATATTGATAAAATTTCTAGTTAGCCTAGTTATAAATCCCAACATTTTTAAGCCCTTGTTTGAGATTTCAAAGAGCGTAGTTTATTATCCGCGGAACGGATTTATATAACTTTACATTTTATTTCATTGCAAAAAATATTTTTCAGAAATAATTATTTCTGACAGTTCTGTATTATTTGTTATTCCTTTTCATTTCACTTTTGAAGCAGACAACAATCATTCGAAAAAATGCGTCCAGGCGGTAAACATCTAAAAGTCTATATTCTCTATAGATTAACATGGATATGACACCCAAATTCATGACAGGAGGGCCACCTGAAAACGGTCCATTGAATTAATAATTAATAAACTTATTCTTTTCTATTTACGGATAAGAATCACATCTACATAGATACCGAACAAATAATATAACACAGCGTTAGTGAAAGCACATCGTGCTCAACGAAATAATGGTAGTTTATCCTTCTATCGAGCAAGAACACCTAGGTACTTCATAGTGTCACTCCCCACTTTAAACTTTCTGAATTGTACCAAGCAGATAAATATACTCGGTCACAATAGAGAAGAGATGTCTCCCCGTCCCCGGGGAGCCGGCAGCGTCGTGTGAATAAACCCTTAAACTGAACTGAAATGAAATTACTTCAATCATACATTTCATCACATTGCTGGAATTGGAAACAATGCCATTCATAATGAGAATTCGCCTTTATCTCATTATGCACGAGTACCTCTCCAATGCCAACGGCTAAACAAAGAGCAGGTAGCTACTATTATCCGTTTGTTTGATTTTCTTCGACTTTTCAGACGCCATTTATTCAAAGAACCAAACTAAATGTAGGTATTTATTAAGGCGGTACACAATCCTAATTATTTTTGAACGCTCAAAACTCACAGTTTAAACATTTCCGGCGAATCCGTAACTATAATAACTTTTTTATTTCCATGCCGCACAAGAAATGCGAGTTATTTATCTTCTAGATTAATAAAAACATTACCCTACCATTAATATATTTTGCATACTACGATTTCAAAACTATATAACCCTTTTTCAACTATAAAGTTAGCGGTAAGCACCAGATTTTGTTTTTCTAGACGATGAATTAATTATTTCGGAAGGACAACATGGAGACACATTTTTAATGTTTGTAGCACATTAGAATTAATTAAAATGAACGCGACAGAAAGGTCGAATCTCCAGGCCTGCTAGCGTGAATTCGACCGTACTTTCGTACAATACGCCGCGCGCCGTGCCGCGACGTATATTTGTTTACACGCTTTCTTCACTTACGTCGTTAAGATTCCCACATTATTTATCTTCTTCTTCTTTTCTTTGATATGGCAAATTCGACAGTGGGTCCGTCCAGTGCACGGGTCGCGAGTCGCAATTTATATCTATACACGGTTTCTCTACTTACATCGTTAAGATTCTGAATATATTTTAGGGTATATTGTCATCTTAATTAGTGGCAGGTTCCCGGCATGCGTTGCAATGCCACCTAATAAAGAAATTGATTCTCCTTGCATGTCCTTTCTCATTCGTTCCGTTCCCCTTCCATCTCCCCTTCCTCTCCCGAGTCCCCTTCCCCTGACGCGTACCCATACCGCCTTTCCCTCTCCCCACCCCCTTACCCGCTTCGCTCCATACATTCAGTCCCGGTACATTCAGTTATCAAAAAGCTCGCGTGCCACCTATTGCAATTTTTTATACAAATTTAACAACGCCAGAGCTCATCAGTATTCATAGAAACCTTCCTGGGCGTACTCACAATAACTCACCAAAACTTCATCGCAATCGGATGAACGGTTTGTCAACGCATAATTTCATGACGCCATTATCGTAAAACCATCATATTAAACCATCGCGGGCATGCACACATCAAATCCCTAAAGTTTCATCGCAATCGGATAAACGCTTAGCAGCGCATAATTTCATGATGCCAGAACTCACTATTATATATATGTAGGAACCATCGCGGACAACCGCACATCAAATCCCCACAGTTTCATCGCAATTGGATGAATGGTTAGCAACGCATAATTTCATGACACCAGAGTTCACTATTGTATATAGAAACCATCGCGGGCATGCGCACATCAAATTCCCAAAGTTTCATCGCAATCGGATGAATGGTTTAGCAACGCATAGACATCTCATATATGTATACACACCCAAGCAAGCATATTTTGATTTTTATGTATATTATTTATATATATATACTAGAGATGTTTTACGCATGGCATCTATTTTGCCTTCAAAATGTTTTCGGAGATCCTAACGCAGTTCATCTAATTAATTAATTATAATAAAGATATATTTTTAAATTATTTTTAATGTAGTTTTAATTTTCGACAACGTTATTTTTTATTTTTTTAAGGTAATGTTAATGTAGTGTAATAAAGAAATGGTTTTTTCGTGTTTGAAAAGAAAACAAAACTGAAATTATAATATAAACTGTGATTTTGTAATATTAATTACCATAACGATTTTTCTACAAACATAATTTAATAATAAAATCATGATGAAAGAGAAAGGGGCCTTTTTTGGCCCGGAGATCTGTATTTTTTTTTTTTTTTTACACGAGCTCCACACAGGAGGCCCTGAGGAAAATAATTTCCCTCAGGGCCTATGTCATCTTTGAGGATGCTGTGTGGAGGGTTTTTTTTAAGGAAAGGAAGGAGAGGAGAGTTCTGGGAAGGAAAAGGGTTTAAGGGGTGGGTAGGAATCTGGGGTTTAGTATGTCCTGGTCATCCGCCTCCAAGACCTAAACAAACCTCACCCCATGAACCCGGGCGCCCCTGCTAAATCACCAAACGTAGCGAACCACTTGGGGTGACCTATGGCAGAGGTGTTGGTTATCCAATAAAGGTTCCCGGGGCGGCGGTACCCATTCCCGCCTCCCAAATTGTATGGTATACTGTATGCCAGTATATCAAAAGTCATTACCATAAATGTAAACATATTTTTATACGGTATGCTTTAACAATATGCCTGAAATTTTGAAAGGATTTATTTACGAGAGTGTAATTGACTGTAGCGAAGTCTAGTTTTAACTCGACAGTTTTGCATTTCGTCTGTGTGTTAATTTGTTTGAACGTTCCGTTACGTTAGAATGTTTGTCCGAACGCCTTTTTATCCCACCGGAGCTGGAGTTCGCATGTGCGTAGAACAAAAACTTTAATCACGTTTGTGGTCGCACTCCTTCGAATCAAACTCTTATTTCAAACAGAACGAAATTATTTATGAATTAGATGGCGCTACATCCACCTCATCTAACTTTCATCCACACATGTGCAAGACATTCACGAGAAGCGTCGCGTCATTTTTATATTTCCGAATCATGTTCTCGCGTGGGCAAACCATCGAGCTTATTTGTGTTGGCTAAAGACGGACTGACTAAAAATATCGTACACTCAATTGCTTTTCGAAATTCGTATTGATTTCCTTATTTCATTTTCCCACTTTAGTTGGTGTTTTTTTTTATTTTATCGGCGGTCATCGTCTACTGCGCTCCATTCCTCTTTCTGTCATAGATCCCATCCCCACACACTTACAATACATTCGTTATTTTTTATTTAACAACCAAAATATTCACTAGATATAATTTATATGGCAAAACAACGTTTATCGGGTCAGCTAGTAAATATATAAGTGAAGTTTTTTTACCCGGAGAGAGATTATTTTAAACTTATGTATTTCAAAAAAGAACTGACTCATTGTCAAACGGGTTTAGACGTTTGTTATGATTCATCTTAGAGCTTAAAAAAACTTTCGATGGTAAGTAGATATAATTAGATATGTAGGTAAACTTTTTTATTTTATCGGCGGTCATCGTCTACAGTGCTCCATTCCTCTTTCTGCCATAGATCCCATCCCCACACACCTACAATGCATTCGTTATTTTTTTTTAACAACCAAAATATTCACTAGAAATAATTTATATGACAGAACAACGTTTGTCGGGTCAGCCAATTGGTTTATAAAGGATTAAGTTGTTTGTATCTCAACAATAACATTCAATAATAATTGGACGATCAGCATTATTCCTGAAAACAATGAAATGACGACCTCCGTAGTCCAGTGGGTAAGACTCTTGACTCACAATCCGGAGGTCACGGGTTCGAACCCGGCATGCGCAAATAAATTTTATTTGATTAATTTGTGTTATTTCATAATTAATTCATATAAAATAATATATAGTATATTTGCGGCATATTCCAGAGTAAAAGATACTATCAGTATCGCCCTGGTGTAAGACCACCATTCAGAATTGAAACGTTGCTTGAAAATGGCTTTAGCCGTGTTTGGTGACCAGATCTGAATAGGCAGGTACTTCCCAACCTTCCTCTTCCCCACCTCCTTCCCCTACCCACTACCCTCAGCCTCACAACATACCCCAATTGGGGATGCCATAGTCTCACTGGCTCCAGACGGGAGCAGTTGAGATTCTTGTGCGGTTATTCACTGTAAAAAAAAAAAAAAAAAATATTCACTAGAAATAATTTATATGACAGAACAACGTTTGTCGGGTCAGCCAATTGGTTTATAAAGGATTAAGTTGTTTGTATCTCAACAATAACATGCAATAATAATTGGACGATCAGCATTATTCCTGAAAACAATGAAATTTATTTTATTATGGTATATCTATCTATGTTGCTCATAAGTGCGAAAATGTCGATATTTATATAATAATAATAATAATAATGATTTATTGTCTTCCTTACTTAGTAACATGTAGAGATAATGGTATCCTCACTGGGATCTCCCGTGGTGAGGATTTCATTTACATATTATAATTATGGTTACACAATGACATTAGAAATGTACAACGTAATACACATTTTTTTTTAATATGATGTAATTAAAACGGGTCGCACCCGAGCGTCGCGTGTTCGATTCCTCGGCTGGCTAAGTCCTCCATCACAACACAAGCAACATTTTCGGCTTTCTGTGGTGGTAGTAGGAGATTTCCAAACATTGTTGGGTTATTCGTAACCCGGGAATGTTTGTCTTTCTTTTAAAAAAATGATATAAATATAACATATACATATTTTTACACTGGCTCCACACAGGAGGCCCTGAGGGAAATTATTTATTAATTAAAATATTTTCCGATATGATTTTAGGGGATGCTAGGTGGAGAGTCTTTTTAAGGGCTGAAGGATAGGTAGTTCTGGTGGTCAGTACGTCCATCAGGAGTGACGGACGTATGAATCCATCCCTCCAACTGCGGTGAAAGGCGATGGATGGATTGAGAGAGTCCGGCTGGAAAGGTCAAAAGTCCTCCTTCAACCAGCCTCTCTCGATCCGGCCCTATACTCACCAGGTCGGCCAATGCATTCGCCGCTAAGACCTGAACAGACCTTACCCCATAAAACCGGGCACCCCAGCTAAGTCACCAAACGTAGCGAACCACTTAGGGTGACCTGTGGCAGAGGTGTTGGTTATCAAATAAATGCTTCCTTCTTTGCGGCGGTACCCATACCCGCCTCTCAAATTGAGATTAAAATAACATTCCAGGAGAGATTTTGTCTTTAATTTCAACGTTGTTAAATACTGTAGTTTAATTTTTAAACAATAAAATTGTTGATTATTTTTTAAATATTTATAAAGGTTTGTTTAGGCCACATCACTAATTATTATTGAGTGTTGCCAGTGTTAATACGGCGAAGAGGGAAGTACCTGTGGAATGTGGGCGGCTAATCACAGGGGGTGCGAACTGCCGGTGTGGTGTGACGGGGTGGTGGGGAAGCAAGGGGCAGAGGAGGGCAACCTTCGATTGTTTCCACCGCCTCCCTCCTAACCTCATCTACACTTCTAACTTCAAATTCGACCGAGAATCCCTTTGAACTAAGACTCCGATAAATACTATCGGATATTATTAGTGAATTTTGTTAAATCCTTTGAAGGTGTATGTTAGTTTGATTTACGATGATGCTAGTTACAATTAAGCTTTAATGGAGTGTTGACAAGACTTTGATACTCGTATGTGGATATTGAATTTCTAAAGTGGTTCAGTGAAGAGTGCGTCTGTGGTAAATTGGAGGTATTTGCCTCGCTCGTGCACCCCGCACGGGTATCAAATAATTAATTTTCGTTGGAAATTAGAATTGATGGTGTATGGTTTTGAAATAATGGTATGCATAGTTCCTACCGGAATGTTGTCACCTTGCCGGAAAACCTTTTGAAAATTAGGCCAGTGCAATTAGCGCAAAAAGGTGGTCGCGATCGGAATTATTCCGGTAGTCCCAATTTTTTTATATGTTTTATACACTCATCTCCTGATAAATCTGAGTTTTCGACCTTGGTGCACTTGAGATTTCGCCGCCATTTTGAAAAAACCAGCCGAAATCGCGCCAAAATCTAGTTTATCTCAAATATCTCAATCCCAATGAAAATTTCAGCTAAAGTATCGTCACAAGTTTAAGAGAACATAAAATTATTTTCAATTTTTTTTACAAAGACTTTTCTAGTTTATAAAACCAGGTAAATTGCACGACTTGGTTTGGTTTTTTGTACGTATTTCTTTTCCAATACAATTTTATGAAAAAATTACTGATACCAATTTTGTAGAGTATAAAATTTCTAAAAAGAGGTGTGATTTGCATGTTTTTTGTAGTTTTTTACTGACATAAATACTCGTAAGCATCTGTAGGTCAATACAGAAAATATATCACGATTTATTACCACGTTATTCGACTTTTGTTTACATTGCGCTTTTAAATATTATAACTATAAATTAACGAGAGTGGGAGCAATTAATAATAATAAAACAAGTATATATGTCACTGTAAAAGCCCGAACTACGGTAAATCCTAAGATTTACCAACTCTTAATGGTAAAAGTCCGAACCGTTCTATAATCATCGTTCACCAACCTAACCTAACCTAACCTAACCAACCCTAACATGTACTAAATTCTAATGGTAAAATCCCGAAAAAATCGTTAATAATATTTAAATAAGAAACGATTTTTTCGGGCTTTTACCATTAGAATTTAGTACATGTTAGGTTAGGTTAGGTTAGGTTGGTGAACGATGATTATAGAACGGTTCGGACTTTGACCATTAAGAGTTGGCAAATCTTAGGATTTACCGGAAAATCTTAGGATTTACCAATATTCGGGCTTTTACGGTAACATATACAATAGATAAACCACCCCTTTTGGCTGTGTAAGCAATGTATATATCTTTCCATTAACAGTTTTTTGTCTTTTTTTATTTAGTGATGTTTTCACATCCACGGTCGTTTATCAATAGAATAAAATTTTCCCGACGTTTTTTAGTAAGGCCGTTAGTATACACCTCGTGCAATAAGGCATTCTCTCCGGGTGGCGCGTTACTAAACAGCTATATAATGGTGACCTCACTTGGCCATTCGTATTCGCGATTTGGCATAGTTAGCAAACAATAGCCATTAGTGGACGGTATTTTTATAAAAATATTGGCCTTTTGGTGGCACTTTGCTATTCGTAGTCGTGTATTTGGCATACATGACAACAATCGCCATATAAGTACAGTATATTTGACAAAGTATTGTCCATATTTGCCTATTCGGAAATTATGGCCAATACCAAACAATCGTTACCGGGCTCTTGTCGGTTTTCTACGCACTTCAAATGAGTCAAATAGGAAGAAAAAACAAAATCTACACAAGTGATGATCAACCTTTTTAATTGGAGTGCCAATTTATCAGCTGACACTACATTCACGGGATAGGATACATAAAGCTTGACATGGTTAACTTTACAGTCGGTGCTGTCGCAAACCTATTTATTTTGTCGAAAGATTTATAACTTTAAAGCTAAAAACCAACAAATGATTTCGATTTTTATTCTGAGATATTAAAAAAAAAAAACTTGCAATTTAGGGCAACCGATTCAAAATAGACAGACCAAAGTTTGTCACGAAACCCTCTTGTATTTTATAATACAGTTTTTGACAGCGTAAAATAATGACCTCAAAGGGTGTGCGCAAATAAATTTTATTTTATCAATTTATGTTATTTCACTATTTTATTCACTTAAAATTACATAGGTACATTATATTTGCGGCACGTTCCAGAGTGGAAGATACTTCCAGTATCGCCCTGGTGTAAGACCACCATTGAAAAAAGTTGCCATAGTCTCACAGGGGATTTATTTATTTATTTTTTATTTATTTATTTATCTATAAAAGGTATGTTTACATAACATTATAAGATGCCTGTCTCACTAGGGAATACCTGTGTTGAGACAGGCGTAGATGTACATAAATGAGTATCATACATAAGAATATTTAATTACAACATGAGAATATTTAAGGTAAGATACATACTGATTTATACAATTCAAACAGAAAGATGATTAAGATTGAGGGTTAATATCATAAAGAGAGCATTATATAGGTGAAGGAAGAGATGAATAAAGTAGTAAATCCTTTCGAGTCTATATAGGAAGTTATATTATACATATAGGATTTTACTATTTTAAGTTCTTTAATAAGGGTAAGGACATACGTGAGATGGTAATTCTGTCTATTTGTACTCTATTTTACAGATGTTAGCAGTAGTGTGGCGTCCAATACTTATAATCCATTTCTTTAAATCTTGTTTGTATTTGGTCTTTGATTCGGTTTGTCTAATCGTGGCTGGAAGTGTATTGTATAGTTTGCAAGCTATGTATTTAAAGTGTTTTTGTCCAAAGGTGGTTTTAGAAAAGGGAGTTTGGAGAAGTTCTTTATTTTTGGCTCGTGTATTGTGTATCATTTGTGTTGGTTTGTATAGGATTTTGTTGTTTTTATGTAAATAAAGTAAGATGGATTTTGCGTAGAGCTGTTTAATGTCCATATCGTTGAAAGTATTGAAGATCGTATCAGTGCTGGTAGTGAGAGGAAGTTTAAGAATTATTTTTATTATTAGTTTTTGTGCTTTAATGATGGGTTCGAGGGCATTATAATAAGTGTTACCCCAAGCTAAAATTCCGTATTCGATGTGAGATTGGCACAGTGAGTAATACACTGTTTTTAAAAGTTGTAGGTTAAGGAAATTGCGCGTTTGTTTGAAAAAGTAAATAGATTTGCGGATTTTGTTTGTAGTGTTAAGTATATGTTGCTTCCAATTTAGATGTGTATCAAAGGTTAATCCTAAATATTTGATAGTTGCTACTTGTTCTAGGCATGGGCAGTTGCAATTCCTGTTCTGAGATGATGATTCTGGGATGCCATAGTCTCACCCCCAGACGGAAGCAGTTGGGTCTCTTGTGAGGTATTCATATAAAAAAATTGATTGCAGGTGAAACATTTTCTAAAATTAAGGTTTTTTAAGTTTTTTTACGACTATATAAGATAAGCTTATTATTTCGAGGGTCTGATTAAAAATTGCTCTCTGAATAGCAAAAATATTTGTGTTTGTGTTTTTATTTTTATTATTATTATTGTACAACAGAATAATTCCAATTACAGTATAATTTAGTTACCCTATCAGCATTTAGGCAAGTGACTCTTCAATAATATTTTTAAGGCATATAAAGAACAGTCACTTACATCCAAATGGTTTGCAATTTCATTTAACAGCACCACTCCCCTCGTCATGCTATGCTTTGCCAAGACGTCTGTTCTGCCGTTCGGTACTTTAAATAAGTCGTGATGTCGACTTCGACTGTAGTGGTCTGGTACATATAAATCATAGCATCCCAAGAGAAATGGGCTATCGATGAAATTGTTCCAAATTTTGAAAGACAAAATAGCAAGACTTGCTTTCCGTCTAGTTTCTAGACTCACAGAATCAGTTTCCTCAAGTAAGTCAATATGGTGCATGAACCTTGGATAGGTTCCATGCTTCCGCATATAAACATACCTTAGGAATTCCTTCTGGATTTGCTCTAACTTGTAATGTACTATACTGTACTGTACTGTAACCATGTACTTCTGGTGGTACGGTGCCCAAACATCGCTCGCGTACTCCACTTTTTAATAGTTGGCCTGGTAGGAGACGAATGTCTTGGCTGCGAAATGTACGAGAGTAGACTGGTATTAGAAGTGTGGTGGAGCTTTTCCGGGCAGAGTGATCGCCAACGTCGGGGGGACCTGATAGGGCACACGAAGAAGAAGAATATTTGGCTCCACATGTGGACAGTCGTACGTGCCTTTGTTTGCTTGTTTGTCTTAACATCAACTTCTTATTTCCAAATACAACCAATACGCAATCACAAATACGCAATGCAAAGTGAACTGCCACCATAAGATGTTATTAGTGCTTAAGTTTTAAACGTAGCAACGCATTAAAATTAAAACACCATACAGTCAGGTGTTACGTGAGAATTTGGAACATCTGAATAACGCCAACAAGGCAACCGAATCGTCCAATCAAAAAATAAAAATAATGCATACGAGTATATACCTATTAACATTTCGATCGTTTTTCAAAAAATTTCGGAGCTTATGTTGACTGCTAGTCCTCCCCTCGTAATTCTGTTATATTCCGGGGGACCAGGTTCGGTGTTGCATGGGGCACAATATAATGTGTGTGTAGAGGCCCCCGGGGCATGAAATACCAGACCGCCACCGCCAAAATCTAATTTAGCCGGCATTCCTCTGGTTATCTTAGGGCTCCATCAGCCCACCCACCTAACCTCCACCCTCTGGAACCTGCGACCCGGGACCTTAGAGACGAATAAAGGGTATGCAATTTTCTCTTCTACAAGTCGTCACAAATTCACACAATACGCAGTCGAAATCAGTTTTATTACGATTTTAAAAAATACACATTATTTTTTTAATGATGGGTATTACAGATATATTTAATGCTATAACAATACGCATGAAAGAATTTAAATAACTATGATAAATAACTTTCAATAACATCTTGCCTAAAATGGCTCTTGAAACCTTTAAGGCTAATGATGAAAATGTCAAGAGACTTAGAGATATGCTGGGCCAAAACGTCTGTTCAGCCACAGCGTACCTGGTGTCGAACCTGGCGGTAGTCGTCCGGAACGAAAATTTTACAGCATTCCAGGAGGTACGAGCGTTCAATAAAATAGTTAATTATTTTAAATGCCGGGGATCCCATTCCTCTTCCATGGCGCGATTCAGAAAGCAGATCCATGTGTTGCATCAATCTTGGGTACTCCCTATGCATTCTCCTATAGAGACACCTAAGAAACTTTTTTTTCTAAATTTGTTCCAGTAAGTCTACGTATTTTGCAGGTATGGGGCCCAGACAGCAGAACCACATTCTAGTTTTTTATCGTATAATGCAGCTGAACATCGATGTCATCGCTTCAGGCTTGTAAAATTGTTTTTATCGTTGTTCTTATCATAAACCCAAAAGTTTGATGCCAAATCCACTAAATGAACTAAAAAGGCATGTTTGGGATCAAATGTGTCTCCAAGGTCCCTTATGGATTTCACCAAAGACAATATTTTATCATTCAGCTTATAGTCGAATTTGATTGGTTTTTGGAATTCGGATATGTCGTAGTGACATTTTTTTTTGCATTAAAGAAAAGTTTTTTTCTCATCGGCCCATGAACATATTGTTTTAATTTATTATTATCTAGAAATATTTCATTACACCATGATTACCGATAAGATAATTTGCAAAATATGCTAATGAAAAGCATGATTCACTGTCAATTCTCGCAAGGAGCAATCAAGTATCTACTACATATTAATTTGATATATTGAGCCTGAAGGTCTTCAGTTTCTGACTGATACCCGTAGCCCTGTGCGATAACAATATACGAAGCATTTATTATAATATTTACTATTCGATTGGATTGGGACAGAACAGAACCAATAGGGCAACTGTTGGCTTGGATTAATTTCCGCAATGTGAGAATAGAACCGTCTTCTTTCCAATATTATTTTTATGACGATGTTATCGGGATTGTTTTCTTTCGCTCCTAGTAGAACCCTAAATCTTAGTATTATAAATAAATAAAACTGAGTAAATAGTTATAGTGGATATTATTTAAATGTGTGTTTTACCTACTTGAAAGATTCGATTGTTTATATTATTAAATCTCTAGCTGTTTTATCTTAAATCTATTATATAAAAATGAGTTGCTGAATGTGTTGCTAAGCGCATAACTTTCGAACTAATGCACCAAATTGGATAATTCTTTTTTTTATGTGTTCGTTATTGTCAGGATAAGGTTTTTTCAAGGGCAGAGAATGAGAGATGGGGGAGGGGAACCAGGCAGGGGGAGGGGAACCTGAGAGGGGGGAGGGGGACCTGGGAGGGGGGAGGGGAACTCGGGAGGGGGGTTCGCGGGACGGGGGAAGGGTGGGGGGGAGTGGAGTGGGGAAAGGGAAGGTGGAGGTGACGGAGTGGGAACGCGAGAGGGGAAGAGGACGCAGGAAAAGAAGGGGAGGCGGAAGGGGAACGGGACGAATGGGAAAGGACACTCAGGGAGAAATCATTTCTTTATTAATGGCATAGCAACGCATGCTGGGACCAGATAGCCTACTATAAAAATATTAACCCTTCCACAAAATATAAGTTTTTTAACCCGTTTAGTCAAAGGAGAGCAAATTTGTCCCGGCTCAAATGGGTCTCATATAAATCATTGTATCTCCCTTACTCTCATGGTAATAAATATGATCTAAACGGATTTAGAAAGAGAATACTCCACGCCTTATATTCAAATGTTCAAGAATTTAACCAAAGGAGAAGTTTATTGTTCACATCTATTAAAACAAAGTTTCCGATAGCAATTTGAGAAAAATGTGAGATGATAATAACGATTATAATACATTTGTCTAATAAAATATGTGTGTTTTTCTTTCGTTTTCAGTCACTGTATATAGATAAAACATAAGGTGAGCCATTTTTAAAAGTTTTTTGGGTTTTGATTAAAAATTTTAATATTTCAAAAATAATATTTTATTTCTAATAATGACATTTGTGAATGTAATTTAACATCTTAAACAGTTTTTTTTTCGGATATGTTCAGAAATATTCCATTCATTTGAATTTGATTGCAAAGCAGAAATATTTTGACCTTCTAAAAGTACGCCCGATTTTTGAGCGGTTGAACGCATAATTATGGTAGTATAGAATTTGAAAAACCCAAGATTTGTTACGGTATTTAATGCAGTATTATTTATTTTATTTATTGCAGTATTACGTACCTTACAAAGCCGCAATAAGTATTTTTTTAATATCTTAAAATTTTAAAAGACAGCTTAAAATAAGCTTGGAGATGCAGGTCACGTATTTATGATGATAACAAATATTTTATCGTTTCGGATTCTGCTTAATATTTACTTGCTATTTTCGCTGTTAACATAAAAATAGTTCCAATGTTAACCAGTTGTGCACAAGATATTGCAAGTTTATTCATTTATCCATTATGCAGTCAATACTTGAGTGAATTATATCAGAAGGCGTCCGTCGAGCGTTATCGCTGTCGAATTTCTGTGATTTTCTATGGCTTTTAATGGCGTGTTTATGCCTGTCGTGTGTTGATGTCAGTTGGTGTGGATTACTTACTTAGAAACACGAAGGATTATTTATTAGTTATTATAACTTCTTACAAATAAGCCTAATAGGCGTTCATAAATGGGTACCCGTTTTTCGTATTATTTTGATGTTTGCATGCGATGACATTTGATTCGCAATTTTTCCCGCGACTAGCATTTCTTAACATGGATTACGCGACAAACGCTGTCATCTCTAGTGTTAGCGTAACTAATTTTAAGAGTTGGTGTCACACAACTGCAGGCACACAAGCACAGGATTTACTTCGTTAGCATGATACGGAATACTGCATTTAAGAAGGTACAATCTTAATAAATTTTTTTACTCAAAACTCACATTTTGATCATTTCGGGCGAATTCGTAACTATAATAACTTTTTTTAATCCAACAGAATACTGGGGATGTAAGTTCTTTGTATTTAAGATTAATAAAACAATACCTTATCATAAATATATTTTATGTACAACAATTTTTAAAACTTTATAATCCGTTTTTCAACTCTAAAGTTAACGGTAAGCACCGAATTTTATTTTTCTAGACGATGAATTAATAACTTCGGGAGTGAGACATGAAGACACATTATAAATATTTGTAACACGTTCTTCAGAATGAATTAAAATGAACGCGGCGGAAAGGTCGAATCTCCAGGCCTGCTAGGGTGAATTCGACCGTACGTTCGTCCAATACGCTGTGCCGCGGGCGTATATTTGTTTACACGCTTTCTTCACTTACGTCGTTAAGATTCCCACATTATTTGTCTTTTTCTTCTTTTCTTTGATGGGGCAAATTCGACAGTAGGTCCGTCCAATAAACGGGTCGCGAGTCGCAATTTTTATACACGGCTTCTTAACTTACGTCGTTAAGATTCTGAATATATTTTAGAATATTTTGTCGTCTTGAGAAAACTGTCAAATTTTGTCGTATACGGCCGATTTAACAAGCGGAAGACTATCGCAAAAGATAGAGAATCACTCTTCAGGGCCTTCTTCGAAATACCCTATAAACCCATACCAAGAAGTGCTTTCATGTTGACACATGGGTAACGTGACCAAGTCCCGTTTTCAAAGACCCTGTGACGTTGTGTCGAAGTCGGGACGTGGAAATCTCCAGTATTCAGAAATAGAGCCCCTCGCGGAATCGAATTGAAAGCAAAAGATCATCTCAACTATTAGGTAGATATCGTGTTAGAAAACGAATAGTATTAGATGTGTGATTCGACTTAGGCTCCAGGCAGACAAAGAAATTAGCGTATCCGCTCAAGAAAGACAATCGATATTTTAGTAAATGTTGTAGTTTAGTTTCAAATACAATGGTGCTAAAGAAGTTTTCACTTCAAAAATTCACTGTTTAAATCTAATTACGAAATATCATTGATGTAAATTTGGAACAGGAGTGGTCCTAGCATGGATCCCTGCGGAACTCCATAGTTTATTGGAAGGTGGTCATTATAATTTATTGAATGTTATCTTTGAGAATACTGTGTGAAGGATTCTTGAAGGGAAAAGAATCAGAGGAAGTTATGGGAAAGAAAAAGGTATAAGGGGTGGGTAGGAATCTGGGGGTTAGTGTGTCCAGGAGTGACGGATGTATGAATCCATCCCTACCACTGCGGTGCAAGGCGATGGGTGTTTATTTAAAAAAAGCGTTATTATTGGAAATTAATGTTTAATTTATCATGTTAGTTTGATTTGCACTTTGCACGTTGCACATATAAGAATCGAGACAGTCCGGCTAGAGACGTCAAAAGATCTTCCTCAAACAGTCTCTCCCGATTCGGCCCACCATGCAGTAGATAGACAGACGCATCCACCGCCAAGACCTAGACAAAGTTCACCTCTTGAACCCGGTCACCCCTGCTAAGTCACAAAACATAGCGAACCGCTTGGGGTGACCTATGACAGGGTGTTGGTTATCCAATAAAATTTCCTGGGGTGGCGGTCCCATACCCACCTCCCAAATAACACCCAATTAGGGGAGACCTAGGAGAGTTGTGACAGAGGAGAGTTGTGACAAAGACAATTTCTCCCAACCTATAATAGTTAGCGATATTGTAAACCGCCCGTTTGTCGCTTTAGAGACGCGCAACTTCACTCGGTACCCCCGGCGGCGCACGAGAAGCGGTTACGTAATTACGACGTCTGCGTGCAAAAAAATGCGAAAAGTAAGTTTTTCTTCAAAATTTTGATTGAATTTATATCATATCTTATTACATGTGCGTTGTTGTGTTATTTTTTCTTAAGTTGTATGGTTATTTAAGTCTCAAAGCCTTGCATTCATCTTTTGGGTTTGCATCTCGTGTTTAGAAAATATGAATCAGACCAAGTCATAATTTTGAGCACCTAGTTGTGACAGGCTGTCACAACTCTCCTTTTGACTTCATTTTTCTGCTAAGTTATTTCAAAACTTTTAAAAATTAATTTGCGATGTCTGTATGTGTTTTTGTGCATTCGTATATTAAGGTCAAATCTTGCAAGTACAGTCCGCAATAAAAGCTTGTCTCAAAAATTCATTTTCGATTAAAAAAATATTTGGACTTGTGGTGTAATGTTGCATGCTGGATGACTACTATTTTTTTTGTTTCAGAATGCCTAATAACTATACACGAAAGACTGATAAAGGCATTGCTAGTGTCGAAATACTCAAATAGTCTAAATACAAAGCTGTCACAACTTACCTCGGTGATAGGGGAGTTGTGACACAGGGAGTAGTTTTTCTTTTGGTTGGTTTTCTCGGAAACCGTAATACTTTAATTAATTTTGATGATTGTTTTGGAAAGGAAAGGAATGGTGCTACATAAATTCACATAGCTCATAACTGTGGAATGTTTCATGAGCGAGATATGTCCCTTAAATTAAAAATTGTCACAACTCTCCTAGGTCTCCCCTACCTATCTAAAAAGAGGGAGAGGTAATAACAATTCTCTCAGTGGGAAAATCATATAACAAACGTAATTATTATTATTTTGGCAAACAATAGAAAATATTTTCGAAATCTCGCCCGTACGGAAAAAAAAAAATAATATTGCAAGTATTTATAAAAAATGCAATAAACTTTATTATTAAGGGGGAAATTTTAATGAATACGCCTCGACACAAGGTGTGAAACGGAGAGCCTGAAATATGTTGTAATTTTAATTGAATCGGGTTCACAGGCTCGACTCCTGGGAATTGTGTTGGTTAGCCAACCAAACCAAAGCAAGGGCGGAGGGGTGTTTTATTGTTCGTGGGTGATATTAAAATGTGACAAAGGGCACGAGGCGTGGGGGTTGGGGGTTGGGGGTTGGGGTTCAGTGCACAGGTTTCAAAAATCATTTCACTGTTGAGATTTGGGACGTGTACAATTATTATTTTCATTATTAATATTTTTTACCTAGAAATTTAGGAGGTAGAGGTGTAGTCAAAATAACATCTTTGAAACACAATCAGGTAGAAATGCTTAGAAATTTTTTCCATAGGAAAGCTAATAGCTCAGAAATGCACAAAATAATTTGCAAGGCAGATAGAAATATTACACCTTTAAATTTATATGACGAGAATGCCAACATTCTTATAAATACTAACCAGGAATTATTAGATTCCTGGTCAAATAAAATTATTCACGCAAAACACTTCAATTATCTTAACCAAACGTATGTTGACAAACTTTCGTCAAACAAATTGTTGAGTATTGGAGAGTTGAGCGCAGAAATAGAAGGATTTATGCTTGCCATTCAAGATAGAGTCATTAATACTAAAAATTATAGGAAGCATATAATCAAAGATAAAAATCAAATTGATGATTTATGTAGAAAATGTTTGGCTTTTCCGGAAACTATAGAACATATTATATCGGGATGTTCTATATTAGCGCCGTCCAAGTATACATTTAGGCACAATCAGGTTTTAAAAATAAATCACCAAAGTTTGGTAATTAAACATAACTTGATTGATTGCCGTAATGTAGTACCATATTATGAATATGAACCAAATTCATTTATAGAAAATGAATTTTATAAAATATATTATGATAAAACTATACTAACAGACAGAACAATTAGTCATAATAGACCTTATATAGTTTTACATGAAAAATTAAAAAAATAACTTATATCATTGATGTAGTTATTCCAAATTCCTGTAATATTCAAAAAACTGTTTCTGAAAAAATAAGAAAATACACAGATTTAGGAAATGAGATTAAAAGAATTTGGCATTCTCGGACTATAAAAATATTACCATTTGTTATTTCGGCCACTGGCATAATACCTAGGAATCTGATTCAAAATTTAAGCATTTTAGATTTGTCAAAGAATTTGTATATAAAAATGCAAAAATCAGTAATTTTAAATACATGTAGGATTACAAAAGATTTTTAAAATATTTATATTGAGGGATCAGTAGGATTTATAGGTTCAATTAGAAATGCCACAGAGCCGAACCCTCTGATATGAAAATATCTGGAGTCGGTGAATTATATTCCCATTTGGTCTCTAGTAGGTTGACATGTTGTTATTGTATTGTTTTGTATTTTATTAATATTTATTAGCGCGTGCTAATATTTTCATGTTGTGTTTACGTGTGAATGCAAACGCTTTTTTGTGACACTTCACAAAATTCTAACTTTCTGGATCCAGTGTAAAGATGTACAGCTTTATTTTTTTATTTAGACACACACATTATGATGTAAGTTTAGTTGTAACCAAGATATTACGTATGTCTATAAAATTCGAGTACAAGTAATTTAGTAATTTCGCCTGGGATGACATAAGAAAGATTCTTAATTAAAACACGAGTAATCATAATGAAAAGGAAGAAAGCGTGTACAGAGATAAAGTAAAAGATTATAGTTAATTGACTGTTAATAAAAGTTTTATGAAAAATTAAGTGTAAGTTCTTATAAAATAAATTTTAATCACGTTAAAAAAAGTTATTAATTAGTTTGCGTGCTAACAAGGAATTTCTAAGTGTGATAATTTTACGTAGTGGGTATTTATTATGGGAGGCGTCTACTAATATCTACAGGAATGCCAAAAACTGAACAAATCGGACTAATATCTATGAGAACCAAAGTGAGAACGAATATCTACAGCTCAAACTGCTGACTAATATCTATGAGAACCAAAGTGTGGACGTGTTGGATTTGCAATTATGTATAGCATATTGGAATAACGTAATATTGCGTATGCAGTTTAAAAAACTTAATTTATGTATGTACGTATGTAAAAATCCCTAATATCAGACTATTGGTCACATTTAGCTGATTATTAAGGATTTGGGTTTTTGTTTTAAGAGCTTTCTTTATTTCGAGTGCTTCTAAATTATTGAGTCTGTTTCTATGACCATTTCTATGTCAGTTAGGTTAGGTTAGGTTAGGTTGTGGTGCCGTGTATTTATAAATAAATAAATATCTTTGTATTATGACCTCCATATTAGTTCAATAAATTAGTGTTCTCGTACACAGCAAAATACGTAATACTATGTAAAAACTTTATGTACATACTTTAAACGTTTAAGCCTTTACGTAATTAGATATTACGTAAGTGAAGTAATTTATGCTTTTCCGTACAACCTCTTGCTCAGCTGCCCTCTGTAGATATTAGTCCAACCTACGCTTCATAGATATTAATAGTCACCACTGGGACACTCGTCCGACTTTAGCTCTGTATATATTAGTCCTCACTCTGAAGTTCATAGATATAAGTCCAATATATGAGCTATAGATATTCGTCCGACATTCAGGCTGTAGATATTAGTATCAGGCCCTCTAGCACGGTCGATCGATAAGGATTGATATGATAACTTTCGGTAACTTCGCAGTGTTTCCTAGCATGACTGCAGATTGCCAACGAATAATTAATCGTTCACAATGACTAAGTGTCCTTAATATATTCGACTTCAACTGTTGTTTGTGTGTTAGCGATCTGCTGTTGTCCTAGGGAACGACGAGAAGTTACCGAAATTTCCTATCAATCCTTATCGATCGACTGTGCTAGGGCGCCTGGAGTCTTTATTATATTGTGATTGCGCCAGTAATTGGTGAGTTATTTGCTGCATTCGTGTTGTTGGCTTCTATATGAAAAAGTGTAGTGCGCCTGGTACGCCACATTGGAACATTATCATTTGAAAAATGTTGAGGAGCTGTTGGAAGTGGTGGAAGAAGACGAGAAATAAGAAGGAAGACATCTGAAAACAGATGGTAATACTGGAGAATGAGATCACAGGAATGAGAACACTAGTAGATACTCTCAGTATCAACCTGGTGAAATACCACTATTCAGAAACAAAACTTTGCTTGAAAGTCGTGTTCGGTCACCAAACTGAATAGCCAGATTGAATACTACTCAACTTTCTTCTAGCCCATCTCCTTCTCCTCCCCATATACTTCAGCAGCGTAACGAAAATGGGGAAGCCATTCGGGAAATCAGAACTTTTATCCGATTATCACATAGAAATGGTTTTCTAAGCCATAATAGCATTCCTCAAAATTCCTCTCTGTCATTATTTACAGATGAGTAGAGCTTATTCCACCACTGTAATAATCCTATCGATAAAACATCCGGTTTTAACAACCCTAGTGTAATAATAGCGCGTGAGGAACCCATTTATGGCGGATGTACATTCGATACAATATTCCACACACACTGGTGTAGCGGGTAGCAGCTTCACCTTTGTACCGGCGGAACACACCCGCTGAGGGGCTTATTAGATTCAACCCGCTCGTAACTTGGAGCTCCAGTCCTGCGATAAACTTTTTATTGATGTCCATCACGGCGTCACATCGTCTTTTGAGACATGGAACACCAATCCAGAGCGTTTGATCTTCGAGGAAATTAAGGGGGGATCTTAAAGAGAAATAAGAAACAAGGGGATACGATATTCATCGTGTTTTTCGTTCCAACCGCGAAACTTCAAACTTTGTTATAGTCGTAGATGAAAATCCAATGAAATCATCCATACTAATATTATTGCGTATTTTTGTTTGTTAAGCTTTCACGCCTAAACCACCTAACCGATTTGAAAAATTCTTTCACCAATGGAAAGCTACATTATCAGCGAGTAACATAGGCTGAATATAACGGTAAGCTCTGGCGTTATGATATTTGTATAAATGAAAATGTGTGTTTTTCATATATTTTAGTGGCAGAGAGGAAAGGCAGTGGGAAGGTGGGGTTCGCGGAGAGGGAAGAGACGATGAGAGGGAAGGCGGGGAAGGTGGAAGGGAACGGGGACGCACGGGAAAGGACGTGCAGGGAGAATCAATTTATTTCTTTGAATGGCATTCCAGCGCATGCCCGGTACCAGTTAGTACACACCAAAAAATCTATGAATTCAAAATCAACAACAACGCTGTTGACAATGACTACTTTCTAGAAATCTTGCATTTCCACTCCATTGACCGGTACGAAACACACGCTCCAGCAAACTATTCACATCCCACACTCAAAAATACAATAATCATTTTTCAAATAAACGTGCACAAAATACAAAAAACTTTTTTCAGACTCTGATTCAATTTACTTAAACGCTTACTAGAAAAAAATCAATCATAAGGTTAATGAACCCCCACCCCCACGCTGCCTTTATACCAGTTAGTAAAATTTACGAGTTAGTAAAATTTAAAATTTACAGTTAGTAAGACTTACGTAAGTTTTTGATAAGTTAATCACAGAAGCACAAAAGCTTTTATTGTAACATGAGTTACAATAAAAGCTCACAAAAGTAACTTATGCTACAATAAAAGCTCTTTATATACCTATTATAACTTCAACACTACATCTTTATTTAATACTTTATTTCTCGACAATTATAAAGTTATCCATTATCTTTCTTTATTTTTCTCCTTTTTTAATCTCCTCCTCTTCATTCTGATACATTCCTTCTATTCTATGTTATATATATAAAACTATAGATACATATTATATGATATATACGATTTTTTTTGTTTACTGTTAATTATCTATTCTTGTTCTGTGTATTTAAAAAAATATTTATTATTATTTAACCTTAATTAAAATTGTTATCTACATTAGTTTTCTCCGCCTTTTTAACACGAGCTTTGCTTAAATAAAGGTGTAAGAAATATTAAATAATATATTTTTTAAAGAAAGAACTTTATGGAATACATAAAAACATGTAATTTTTGGACCATTTATTAAATAAATAAATAAAAAAATAAAAAAACGATTTCGTATGCATCCAACTTTTGGTAAATGATGCTCCCATCCCGTGCATGTAGCGACCATTACATCTGTAAGTTTATTTGCGGTAAGCTATCTTCCTGTCAACAACGGTTGGCTACTGTCAAATGTTTGCGATTTTATCAATAAAGATGAAAGGGCCCAAATAAAGTGTTGGAATGTTGGAAGTTGGCTTGAGAGAAATAATCTCTCAAGCCAACAAAAGTGCTTTTGTTCCGTTAACGACAGGATTGAATAGAGTTCTGTAATTTTATCAGAATGACAACCGACTTCAAATTCAAATACGTCATGTTACAAACGGAAACACAGAAAGGATTGCACCGATTATTAAAAAGAAGGATGCTCACGTTTACTTTCAGAAAACTTTTTTCCACCTGAAAAATAAATGATAAATAACAAAAAAATTCTTACGTTTTTGAAATCATAAAACTTTCTTTCGTTACTTTCATTTTCGTAACACTTAAATGAGTTTTATCTAGTTTCTTATCC
Source organism: Limnephilus marmoratus (assembly GCA_917880885.1). Taxonomy (NCBI): domain Eukaryota; kingdom Metazoa; phylum Arthropoda; class Insecta; order Trichoptera; family Limnephilidae; genus Limnephilus; species Limnephilus marmoratus. Next base: position 19,977,077 of record OU862908.1, read on the forward strand.
CCTTATCCTAATCAGATTTTAGTTTAAATATATATGGAAAAAAACCTGTCATTTAATTTTTGACTTATCGCAACGGCACATTTTTTAAAATTTTACCAATTCTTACGGCAAGAGACGCAACTTTTCAAACTGATTTCATAAGTTGTAAGATTAAGCCTTTCAAAAACTTACATAAGAACGACTTCCTTAACTAACTTGCCGTAAATTACGGTAAGTGACAAACGGTGTCGTTTACTTTTGTAATTTTGCCGTAAGTTGCTTACATAAGCGGTAGATGTGTTACACATCTACCGGATCTGCCCTGATGAATGACACTGCAACGCTGTCCGAAACGTTGGCTAAAGAAGGACGTAGCGCATAACACCCCAAAAACAAATAACGGAAATACTTTTGACCGTGAAAATCTAAGACCGTAACTTTTCTTCTGTCATTTACATTTTCTTTATAAAAATGTATTTTTGCGGAATCTTTACATGTTTATGAAACACAGTAAACATGTAATTTTATATAACATAGGTCAATGTGGAATGTTGAGTTACTGTCACTGAGTACCGAGTTACTGAGCACACGGGTACCTCCAGGGAACTGATGAAGCTGAAATTCATTTACCTTGTGTTCAGTTGTTTGTATTATATGTCTGCACTCAAACAATTCAGAATCCATTGGGCGTATTATACGCACAGTTACTGTGACTGCACCGGATGCGGTTTAGTGCAGTTCACGTCTTCCGAGGGAGAGAGAGAGAGAGAAAGAGAACCCTGCCAGTCTAATAGTTGTGTCCGGTTTACGACCAACGTAAAAAATGATGTTGCAGGTTTCCTAAAGGAATAACATTTTTAATTATTTATTTATACTATACAAACAAAATAGTAGATACCTTTGTTGCAATGGAAGTGATGCGATATTACACGTATTAAATATTTTACAGTGGGGGTATCGATAATAATGTTTCCTTTTAAATTCTCATTTCTGGTAGATACGTTGAAATAATTACCGGGTGAAATATGTAGTGTGTGCGTTTGTTAGTGTGATAGTGGTGTATAAAGAATTGAAACGAAATGTATGCGCATTGAACAGTTTATATCATTTATTTATTTATTAATTTACGGACAATAGTCCATTAAAAACATAATAATAACACGAATAAAAAAAAACAGAGATGACAGTGAAGGGAGAGCACATATAAATTAATAGAAATGGCAAATTAAAATGTAAAAAGTACATGTAGAAGACACTTCAAGTGAAAGCATGAAGAAGCATTTAAATATTGCGTATCGACTGCCGAAAGTCATTTAGTTTTACACCAAAAAAATCAATGCTCTGACTTGCGTTGACAAGTCTCAACATTCTGGATAAGGGAGAATGGTATCCATAATTAGTAGAATGTTGATTGAGGAACAGCATTCATTACTTCGAAGTCTACGGGAAGGGATGTTAAACTGGATGAGTTGTAACAAAGCAGGTGTATCAGTAATACTGTTGATAATTTTAAATATGCAAGAGTCCTTTCTACGTTTTTCTAAAGAAGAAATGTTTAAAATGTGTTCAATTTCATCATATGAGTACTTATATGATGAAATATATCATATCTTATCGTCGACATTTATATGCGTTTAATCTGTCGTGTGTGTCCAGCCTTAGATTTTAGGCAAATATTATTGAAGGTGTGAAGAGCACGGTTGATTGGCAAATTTATTGATGATCTCGCCCCTACCTACCCCTCATACCTTTTTCCTTCCCATAACTTCCTCTCCTTAAAAAGACCCACTATACGGTATCCCCAAAGATGACATAGGTCCTGAGGTAAATTATTTTCCTCTAGGCTTCCTGTGTGTAGGGTTGCCATCTCTAAAATTTGGCAACCAGGACAAGACGCGTGAAAACCCCGGATTTTAGAGCCCAGAACCCGGACATGTCAACAGGTTTTTTTAAAGATAGTCAGTGTAATTAAAAACATTCGAAAATATCATAAATCACCTTTTTATTTATTTTCGGACCTTAAATTTAAATTAGGTCATCTTTTATCATCATTTTAAATGTACATAACAAAACAGAATCTTATTACAGTTTGTTACAAATTGTTTTAATAATCAATTAGATTTTTTTTATTCTTAAAATAAAACACAAATAATTAAGGGCCCGCTACCAGAATTACTACCGATTTCTTACATATCTCCCTTAAACACGCTAAGTTTTAAAGTTCTTAAAAAAATATGTGTTATTCTTGAAGATAATATCTAGACATTGCCCGCGCCGAAACGCAAATTACATAAAATTCCCTCGATAGAAAAAAATCGCAAAGTATGCTCCAAAAATTATTATAAACAAGTTTGTTTCAGTTATTTTACAAGTTATATGTATGAAAAAAATCACAGTGTTTCTCTAAATGCTGATTAATGCCCTCAAGATTTTTGCTCTATTTTAAACGAGTCTTGTTTTATTAAACATTTTCGCAATTTTCGCATCGATTTTGTTGCTGTAAATGTTAGCGCTCTCCTCTAACATTCGTAATTTCGTATCTCTCAATCTTCTTCTTTTCTGGCCCGGTTGCGGAGCCTTAATATACTCTGTTATGATAATGTATTGATAATGCCGTGATTTTGATATGATAATGATTTGATTTGATATGATAATGATTTGATAATGCCTTCAGAGGGCGAAACAGCTGTAACGCATAATAATAATGACGAAGCAGAAGCAGAACTTGTTTATAATAAACTGTTTTTATACATTGAATAACATTGAATTAAATTCAGTCTTCTTAAATCTTAAGCAACAAAACTGAAACTTTTTAAAGTTTAGACATACTGTAATGTAAGTTACATTATTATTTTTTTTTAAACATAAAATAACCGAGAACTATACTCATTTATATCTATTAGTTTTAATCAACAGCTATATTGTAAATTTCTTTTACGTATCTAATAAAAACAATCATAACTTTAACTACAAAAATGAAAAGAAATTATTGCACTCATAAGTACATTATTTGATTATCTAGCTATTAAAGCTTTTTCCACAGCCTGAACTGAAAAGCTGAAAAGTAAAAAAGGCAAGTTTTTACTTTTGAGTTTTTTTTGTATTTATCACTCTTTCCGATAGGTTTTAGAATATCTTCACTTTTCAAAAGGAATTTGTAAAAATCAATGCAGCTGTATTTTTGGAAATTGAATTTAATTTTAATTAATGACGAGAGTAAATTTGATAGTAAATTTCTTTCTTATGTCCATGTTGTGTAATTAATGAAAATATTCTCTCCACGTTGGCATTATGAACCGGAATGAAAAAAAAGTATTGGGCAATTTTCATCAATTCCGAATACAAATTCGCAATTGATGTTTTAAAACATTGTACCCAAAGTTGATTTGAATTTAAAAGCTTGCCTTGTTCAGTTAGGTTTTGGCTAAAAGCCTTTAAATTCACCACTCGTCAAGTAATTTTACGTCGTCAATATCTATGTTCTTGTCTTTTAAATAAAGCACAGTGTCTTCAATAAGAGTCAATTCTGTGTTGTTATTAATTTTCGGCAAAAACATCCAGTCAAATTTCTCAAATTGTTTTAACGGTTTCATCCATTCTTCAATGTACGTTTGGATTTCCTCGTAGAAATCATGTGTGGATTTTTTAAACTCTTAATTCGTGTTTTTTTTGGCCCAAGACTTTACAATTTTAAACCCGGACTACAAATGAAACCCCGCCCGGACGCTCCCCGGACGCCCTATAAACTAGGACAAATCCGGGGAAACCCGGACGGATGGCAACCCTACCTGTGTGGAGCTAATGTTAAAGGAATTTATAAAAATGTAGGTTTATTTATAGAATACCAGCTGACCCGGAAACGTTGTTCTGCCATATTAATTTTTTCCACTGAATATTTTTTTTGTTATATAAAAAAAAATAACGAATGTATTGTTAGTGTGTGGGGATGGGATCTATGACAGAAAGAGGAATGGAGCGCTGAAGACGATGACCGCTGATAACAACAAAAAAACACCAACCATTCATTTTCTAAATTCATTGTATATCATTAAAGTAACGAACATATTCATTGTTTGATCTCTTAAATAAATCGTACAAAATTTTGCACGCACTGCGTTGTGATTTGTGATACATAACAAATACCGAATGAAATGTCAAAATGACGCAACTCTTCTCGAGAATGACTCGGGCATGTGTGGATAAAAGTTCGATGAGGCGGACGTAGCGCCACCTGTCATTCAACAACATAAATAATTTCGTTTTGCGGAGGTAGCGCAACACGGCATACCATCCTAAAAACAAATGACGAAAATACTTTTGGCCGTAAAAATCTAAAAACGTATCTAATTTCGTTCTGTTCGAAATATGAACGACGGTTAAATTTGTTCATACAAAAATACTAAAAAATGGGAGGGAGGGGGTAGGAGGGTGAAAATTTGGGGTTATAGTTTTGCCAAAAAAAAAATTTATAAAAATCAGCTATTCTGCTATTCGGGGAGGAGACAAATTCAACAAATCAAAGATCAAAAAAATCGGTCCAGCCGTTTCTCAGTTATAAATGGTGTAACTAATCCGACTCTGTATAGGGACACCCTAATCACCTAGCTGTATGAAATATACTTTACGACCTATTCTCATACCTACCAAATTACTAAAAAAAAAATTATAAAAATCGGTCTTTTCGTTTCGTTTCGGAAGAGTGCGACCACAAACATCGAGACACGAGATTTATATAAATATATAGATTTTTGTTTATGTTTCCGTAAGGCCTTTTTATGAAAAAATAAATATAACAATGTGTATCCTAACTAGAGATGCCACGAATATTCGGCTACCATTCGGTATTCGGCCTATTCGGCTACTTTTTTTACTATTCGATCTTCGGCCGAATATTGCGAACTATTCGGCCGAATATCGAATAGCAAATAATGAAAAAAAAATGCATATAAATAATATATTACTCAAAAAAAATTCTATTTTAACAAAAAATCAGAATATTTAATACTTTAAATCTATCAGTGGTAAGTTGGTCGAATGAAAACAATTTTTTCAGTATTTGTTGATAGCAAACGATTGCTCTTTTCCATATAAATTATACCTGCTTCCGAAAAAAGCCGCTCACTATATACTTCTACCGGGAGAGGATAAATAAATCTTAGCCAATTCTGCTGGGCTTGGATACTGCTGATCACCACCTGTAAGGGTCTGCTGTCTGATCTAGGCGAACAGTTTTCATGTAAAAATCAATTTTATTTGCGAAATGTAATTGATTTTTATTAATTCATGAAAACGATTTTTAACTCATGAGTTCAATTCATTCTAATTCAAGAAACTACTTTTATTATTTTAAATTCATGAAAACTGTTTGCGAAATGTACAGAAGTGTCACCGAATATTCGGCTACCGAATATTCGGAGATTCGGCCTAGCCGAATATTCGGTATTCGGCAAAATCACTATTCGTGGCATCTCTAATCCTAACAATGCAGTATTTTTGTTCAGTTAAAATCTTTTGGCAATTAGTGCTATATTTAATTCAGGTTTCATATTTGCTTTATGTTTATTTCTTATTTATTTTATTTAGTTGAAAACATTACATATTACATCTTTATATGATCTTTGACTGTCCAACTAGGCAATTTGCAAGTTTTAAAACAGTCAAAAAGAACAGATTTTTTACATGTAATTAGTGTGTTGACTATAATATTGTCTTATACTTAAATATAACACTTGATAAATACTCTTAAGGTTTTAATGGTAGATACAAGATACAATAAGTGTAAATTATATATTTAACAATAAAAAAATAAAAATAACAATACAAGGTGTCCGGAAACTCGTAGTACAAGCGGGAAACTGGAGAATCCACATCATATTTGGAGTCGATTTTGTGGTTTAACTTTTTTTGATTTGAGCTTTCGTTTTCGAGAAAATCGGGTCCGAAGTTGGAATTTTTTTGGTTAAATTTGAAAAAAAATTTCACTAGGGGGTTGATTTTAGCTGTGTAATGTCTTATAAAATGCAACGAAGGGTTAACCGGGCTCAAATTTTTTTTAACCCTTTAGTTGCCGAAAAAATGGAAAAATAGAAAAAAAATAATATTAAAATCGAAATGCTTAGATCGAAAAAAATAAGTTTTTTGGGTTCTCTACGTGATGTAGATTCACCAGTTTCCCGCTTGTACTACGAGTTTCCGGACACGTTGTATAGAGAAGAGAAATAAAAAAAAATTAAAAAAAAAAAAGAAAGTGTTTTTTTTTATTTTTATTAGCACGCATGCTCTTCAACCATTTCAAGAAATTTTAGTATTGATTTTGATGAATTAATCAACTCGAGTATCAAAAAATGGGTAAGAAAAAAAATAATGGATTAAAAACGAAAATGAAAGTAGACAAAAGAAAATGCAAACGTAAAAATTTAAGCAATTTTTGAACTTAAATTGTATAAAAATAATATTAAGGTAATACCAGTATAATACCAGTATATGTAAATGTCAACAAAAAAGAAAATTTAATGACTGTTGTTTAACATATTTGTTGCATCTGTTAATCCCAATGTGTTGGGAAACTTTCAAAAAAGATCGAGGTTCGTTGAGATTACAAGTTTCTTTATTTACGTTATCGTAAAGTTTATAATTAATATTTAACTGGAGAAGTCCTTACTCTAGTAGGCTCTTAGTTATTCTGAGACTCTGAATCGCCAGACTGATGGCGTTTAACCGACCACCAGATTTGACGGCCGGCGTGGTCTAGCGGTAAGGCTTTTGACTCTCAATCCGAAGGTCGCGGGATCGAATCCCGGCGTGGACAAATAAACCTTATTTGATTTATTCGTGTTTTTTCACGAATAATTCATTTAAAACAGTATATTTGCGGCACGTTCCAGTGTGGAAGTTACTCTTATTAGAATCGCCCTGGTGTTAGACCACCATTCAGAATTTAAACGTTGCTTGAAATGGCTTTAGCCGTGTTTGGTGACCAGATCTGAATAGCCAGGTACTTCCCTACCTTCCTCTTGTCCATGTCCTTCCCTTCCCCACTACCTTCAGCCTCACTACATACCCCAATTGGGGATGCAATAGACTCACTGGCTCCAGACGGGAGCAGCTGAGACTCTTGTGAGGTATTCATATAAAACAATGCCTTCGGCTATCATCGTAAGGGTTCATACATGAACGACGATAGACGATACTATTCTAATATAATACTTAACTACTATCTATTAAGATACCACAAAACTTCGTATAACTAACTATACTAACTAACTAACTATGACGACCTCCGTAGTCCAGTGGCTAAGACTCTTGACTCACATTCCGGAGGTCGCGGGTTCGAACCCGGCATGCGCAAATAAATTTTATTTGATTAATTTGTGTTATTTCACAATTAATTCATTTAAAATAATATATAGTATATTTGTGGCATGTTCCAGGGTGGAAGATACTATTATTGAGGTGATTTTTCACAAAAACGGCGCTCTATAAATTGTCCAATTATTATTATTATTATTAGTATCGCCCTGGTGTAAGACCACCATTCAGAATTGAAACGTTGCTTGAAAATGGCTTTAGCCGTGTTTAGTGACCAGATCTGAATAGCCAGGTACTTCCCAACCTTCCTCTTCCCCACCTCCTTCCCCTCCCCACTACCTTCAGCCTCACAACATACCCCAATTGGGGGTGCCATAGTCTCACTGGCTCCAGACGGGAGCAGTTGAGATTCTTGTGCGGTATTCACTGTAAAAAAAAAATAAAATACTAACGACATATGTTAAATGATGTTGAAACTACATGACTAACCTACACACTACACTTTACTCGAAAACGTGGAAATTAATACCTTGATTTAGTGAAACAATTAATTAATTAATAGAACGATTTGTCGGCCTCCGTGTTTCCTCCTTCCTACATCATGGGTCTCTTCAAGACCAATGTTCATTCCTTCCTCTCCTCAAAAAGACCCTTCACATAGCATCTCAGATGAAATAGGCCCTGAGGGAATTTATTTATCATCAGGGCTCCTGTGTGGAGTTAATGTAAAAAAAAAACCTACTCAATTTTAATCGGTTTTCCAAATGCCGCGAATCAAACTACCCACTTGTCAAAAGTTTAACAAGATAACCTAAGTGTTCTTTGGGAAATAATTACAAAATCTATATTACACCCACCTGACTCAGAAAACCACATAGTTCAGAACACCCACGCCAATATTAAAGATTTAAGTGACATCCATCAAAGTTATATTAATAAAGTCATAAAGCGAGGAGAGGTGTGGTGGGAACACTTGACACCATTAATCACGTGGCTTTTCGTCACGCAATAAACTTACTGTCAAACCTTATGTATATAATATTACAGTATAATAAGAATATTATATAACATATTTGTAGTTCAACAGCTTTGATTAGACGGGTAATCTATAAATTAATGTTTCTTTGTTTGTCCCTGCCGATTGCGATGAAACTTTGGTAATTTATTGTGCGCACGCCCGCAAAGGTTTCCACATGTACAGGGTTTTCCTATACAAAAAGATGTACCTGCTAAAAATCCTTAGTGTGAGGTTCGATCTTACTTGCTGAGAGCCTGCCGGGCACGATTGTGGCATCGCTGACCAGCTAACTTAGAATGAAACCAACTCAGAAGCACCTCAGAAAGGTCATTAAGAGGGTATTACCAGAGAAAACCAGAAATATGTCATTTTCAAATTAGATTTTAGACGTATTGACTCTTCCACAAAAAATTATAAATGGATTTCGAAAGATTGTTCTTTTATCTAGCATTCGCATGTTTTAAATTTTGAGAAAAATGTTTATTTTTAGTATAATAAGGTTATAACATAGGTCGTTGGCAGATTTGTTAAATTTTCAAAAAATATTTTGTATTATACCACACCCATTTCAAATCATATAATCATGCAGTAAAATAAATCAATATCAATCTGGGTATCGCATGTTTTAGAATTTCAATTTTAGTTTAAATAAAATCATTAAAAAAATATAAACGTGCATGTGTTTCTTGACAAAAATTGGTCCGTTTGTGTATTTGTTTGCGCACTTACAAACTTTTTTTTTTTTTTTTTTAATTTATTTAATATATTTCAGATTTTTTTAACATTTTTATTTAATCTAGACATTATTGAAAAAGATAAATACTTTCAATCAAAAAATTATTACACAAAGTACATTATTTTCATAGTTTTAACGTCACGCCTTTTAGCATTTTTGGATGAAGGTATAAATTAAAGAAAATTTGGAATGAAATAAAATCGATATTGAGTTATAATTTTAAAAAGCTGGTACGGAGAATAATTAATCTTCTCATTGTAACCGCCCTGCATGAGCGTAATAACAACTTTCGACGAAATGTGGATTTTCGTCCGCTGGCTGGTTAAACGCTGAGTGATGATAATTTTTTTTTTTTTAATGGTTAAATAGGTTAAGTTAGGTTAGGGTTTCCGGCTATTTTAAGATTATTTTGTTCATAGCTTTTAATGACCTTTCTGAGGTGTTTCTGAGTTAATTTCATTCCGAGTTGGCGTGGAACCGTGGCAAAATTGCATGGTTGTGATTGGCCTGTATTGTAACAGCGGAAAATAATTAATCTGGCCGCACACGCCAGTCTATTTTTATCTTTTTACAACAAAACTACCCCTAAAAGTTGAAATTTCGAAAAAAAGTTATTTATCTTTTTTACTTATAATAATCATGTAGAATCACCTCCCGAAGTTAATGCACTTTACCCCCGGACACTCGCATAGTGGTGATCTCAGTCGTAACGAAATTACTTCTAATACTATTCATCCGATTGCCATGAAACTTTGGTGATTTGTTGTGCGCACTCCCGTGAATGTTTATATGTGTGGTGAGCTTAGGCGTCATAAAATTCGTATAAAAAAATTACAATAGGTGGCGCGCCAGTTGTTTTAAAATGTATGTACATATTTCACACAGTTTAGCGGTAGGGAAGGAAGGAGGGGGTTGGTAAAACGGGAGGTGGGAAGGAAACGAAGGGTGGGGGTCCGTGGGGGAGAGGGACGACGACGAGGAGGGGGAACTAGGGTTAAGGCGGGGAAGGTGGGTGAGGAACGCGGGAGGAGGAGAACGTGGTATAGGGAGGGGAATGCGGGAGAGGGGGGTTAGCGGAGGGGAGAAAAGGACGCACAGGGAGAAAATGGGAAAAGACACGCAGAGAGAAATAATTTCTTTTTTTGAATGTTATTCCATCGCATGCTAGGTACTCGCTAGTTCAGATATAAATAATTGCAGTCCAAACCAGACACCTTAAAAACCTTCCTACATTTATTCAAAAGAGACATCCAATATTCAAATGTCTATGATAGACACTTATTATTTTCAGTTTAGACTGGCTCAGACTCGTGAAAATTTACGAAATAGTTATAGAGGCTTTGTTGCGTACTGTCTCGTGTTCCACTATGATCACGTGAGTAATAGTGTACGTGGAACAGATTCGGTAGTTTCCGGTCGTTTGGCATTACATCGTTGGAGATCAAACTGGACTAATAGGCCACTTGCATGGACTTCATAACGACTTGGAAAAAATCGTGTGGATAGATTTTTTTACTAAGATTACGAAAATGTTAGTAATTTTTTTTAGAAATGTACAGTTTTTTTTATTAAAAAAAAAATAAATCGACTAATTGGGCTCGTGACGTCACTACGTGAAAATGTCCCGTCTCCGAAAATGTTCCTATTAATTTTATAAAATTCCACACTGATTTATTTTTTTATATAGCAATACTTTGATTTCAGGCGAATTTTTGAATTTGACATTTAACGTTCACTAGATTTATTGTTTGTTCTCTGCGAACGTATCATTTGGTTTGATTTTTTGACAGATGTTGTGAAGAGAACCCCGTACATTTTACGTTGTCCGTACGTGTTTTAGAAGTATAATGATAATGGTGCGGATTTTAGCAAAATGAAATTTTATGATATTCTTATTATTATTATAATTTACAAGTACAAGTATATTACATTTGATTTAGTAATATAGACGTTGAACATTATAATGATTTATGATCAAAAAGATGGATCAAGGAAAAAAATATTTATGAGATGTAATATTTTTGGTATGCCTCGTTATTCTCCTGTGTCATTCGTGTGAAAAACGTTCTTTTTTTAAAATGATTTTCTGCTATGTAATTACCGTTTTTCGCACCTATAAAATTATGTCCCGTCTGTCCGGTTTATAAAAAATGGTCTGATTTTGCGGATTGAAAATTTCAAAAAATCGCCAGGGTTACAAAAATACGATTAAAAAAATAATAATAATACAGAATGTCTTAGAATAATTGCCTAAACCGGAAAAAAATTAAAAAAATGTGATGCAAGTGGCCTATTGTATTTTAAAAAAAGAGCTAATTTTAACGCTTCGTATCTTAGGGAACGTACCCATACTACGTGACCAACTTTTTGCAATTTTTAACCCCCCCCCCCCCCCCCCCGGTGACCAAAATCCTAAGCAACCCGCCGCTCATTTGTATGGAGCGTGACATTTTGAAGACCCCCCCCCCCCCCCCCTAAACGTGTCACGTAGTATGGGTACGTTCCCTTATCTAAATAATATAACATGGCAATGGGGATATACTTAATTCCCGTCAAACGAGTTCCTATTTTGAAAACGGCACTAAAAATAATATTTTTTTAGCTTGTCTGGATTCTCCAAATTTTTTTTTAAACACTTTTTGTAGCTGAAGTAGGTGCACTTTATAACAGAACTGTTTATATTAGGTATATTGTTATTTTTTGGTCTAAAATTTTGAATATCGGTATTTTTCTAGTCAATGATATCAATATTCCTTATACTGTCATAAATGACAAAAAAAAAATTAAAACCATTTTTAAAGTTTCTAAAATGAAATTTAAATTTTAAGCATTTTTTCCAGAGAACAGCTGTTATTGACGGAGGCACAACCAAAATTAGTATTTTAAATTAGATATTTCGCCTTAAACAATCGTTATGTTTATTTTATCTTCATATTCTAGCCCAATCCCATTATTCGCTCGCTGTCTGCCGACTTGTACGAATTACCACAAAATGACCGATATGACTTCGGCCAACAAACAACCAGCATAGACCTTGATTTCAACGGCGTGCATTAACGGTTTTTAGTGACAATCGACTGGAAAAACACTAGACGAAAATCGTATTATCAGTTTTTCCGCACTTCACTACAATATACCCGTACCCCGTACGTACAATACAGTAGCGATACAAAAACAAAAACCAACTAATATTTTAAGCTGAATATTTTCTGAACATGTAAGGCAACTGGACCAACTGCTTAGATCTAGTACGACCACGCCATCCAATTTTTATAAAACCCTCACAGAGGTCTCGTGGAAATCGTTGTATCTCCCTTCCTATCATGGTTAGAAATATGATTTAAACGGTGTTAGACAGAGAAAACACCATGCTTTATATTCATATTTAAAATTAATACCGCTGCATATTCAAGTTTACACTTCATAAAGATGTACATGAAACCAAAATTTCAGCCGTAATTGTAAAAAATTTATAAAACTACGGGAATTTTTCATTAATTATTTTTACAAGAAACGACAAAAAAGTAAGTTTACGACAACATTGGCCTTAAAAAATATGTAGGTTTTTTTTTCGTCAGTAATTTTTGTTAGAATAATCGCAAAACTGAGCCATTTTAAAAACTTTTATGTTGTTTGCTTACAAAAAATATGTTTTTTTTTCGAATTATATAGTTTGAAAGCGTATTTCATCACCTTTCAAAAATAGTTTTTTAGTTTTCGGATGCGTTCAGAAATATTCCATTTATTTGGATTTTGTAGCAAAGCGAAAATGCTTTGACCCTCCTACAAAATAGGCCCGAGGCCCAACGGGCTAAGTGGTAAGTCCTAATAAATCGGGTTGTAAAGTAGCCTTTCAGATCTTTTTTGTAATTGTTTTTAATATAACCTCCGCACAAGATTCACAACTATAGCATGCCAAAATAAGGTATGGTTTTATTAACGCCCATGGGGCTTTTACATTGGGTACATTGAAATGTTTACAATGTTATACATAAGGATTAGTAATAAACAATGATTGCTAAAAATAATTTCTTACAAAACAGTAGTTTACAATTGGATTAAATTAAAATAATAATTAACTGAAATTATCAGAAATAATTATCTTGACATAAAAAAAATGTTTGAGTACCTCTGTGTTTTTTTTTTCTTTATTTTTTCCCAATTTTTACATTTACAATATTATTATATGCATATACAATATTATAAAAAATACAAGAATAATGGGAACCCACTAAGGCGCAGCCTGTGCGTGGGTTAATTAAGCTAATTACATTAGTTAAATACATTATATTATTGTACGTAGAAAGAAACAATACAGTGGGCATATAAAGAAAAATCATGATTACATTATGTCTGAACAGCTTGTGTAAAAAATGTATACACTAAAAATTAAGTGCTATAGGTACATACATACATTCTTAGGTATTAGGTGGAAAGGCAAATTTACATATTCGTTTGCTAAACCATGTGGTACATTTGTTTGCGAATGGTGACATTAAAAAAGGTGCTTAGTGTATCGAGTAAGTACAATTAAATTAACTAGACTCTGGGATTCGCAACATTCAAGCTCCAAATTTTGAAATTTTCGAGCGCCGATCCTCCTGGGTATGTATTTTTAAGGTATTTAATAAAAAATGAATAGTTTTATTCTAAGAGGATATTTTACTTAAATTAATAAATCTTAGAAACTTTCGCTGAATTCTTTAGACATTTTTAAATGTGAATTTTACGGTGAGACGATCAAGTGACGGAATTATACATCAATTTTCTACGAACATTAGTCAAATGAAATTTTCATGACAGGAATTTAATTAAAGTTTTAATAGTTTTCAGCAAAAATTCTGTTGTTTGTAAGGTGATTTAAGTGGTATAAAAATTATATTTTTTGTCAAATAAAACGATCACTGTTGTGAGGAAATGACGCAGGAAAGAAAATGGGCAAGATGATGTTTAAGAACTTCTAATCACCAAATTAAGTTTTATTAATAACTAGCTGACACGGAGAAGTTCGTACCGCCTCGGAATCAATAACTGTTGTGTTAACTTATTAGCTGAATTAAATTCAGTTTTTTAATTAAGTTAAAAATTACACAATGAAGCAATTATCGATGCGCAACTGTCCGTGTTTTGATTTTGTCAATATCAGAGATGGCGTTGTGACGGATTTATATTTTTTGTGATTTTCTTACTTTTCCACTTACTTTTGGGAATTGTGTCTCGTTTTCTTTTTACTTGTGGGGGAGATTTATTATAATTATTGCATTTTTCATTTGGAGGGGTGCAGACGTACGTTCACCATTTGTCTCATTTTCGACTGTTGAAATTTAGTGTATAAGAAAGAGGGATAGCGTTATACGTTTAAGAACAAAAGTAAAACAATCGGCACATTGACATTTGATATTTTTGGAATTAACTCACTATTCAATATTATATTTATCACAATATTGCTGCAGCTCTTTCAAAGATGAGAATTCGTTCCATACAAATGTATGAGGAAAACAATTTTCTTCATATTTTTTTTTCGGGTATTTTTCGATGTTTTACTAGCTATTTTGCTATTCGGGGCGGAGACAAATCCAACAAATTAAAGATCATAAAAATCGGTCCAGCCGTTCTCGAGTTATAAATGGTGTAACTAACCCTACTTTGTTTTGTATATTAAGATAATTAAGAAGAAAAAAAAATTGAGGTTAAAAATTGCTACAATCGATTTAAAAAGCAGTGCACGCCAATGCATGGTTAATATTATAATATTAGCCATCTTTCAGCGTTTACAGATATTTGCAGGCTAGACTACCGCCGCTAAAATAAACATTAGCTTTGGCTGAGAGTATTCGACGAATCTGCCTATCATCTGAGAGGCAGTTTCAAAGGTCCAGGAATTTATTTCAAAGTATATTCTCAGAATTCTCAGAATTTGACCTCTGGTTGGCATTAGATTTCTTCCTTTTTTAGAACCATACAGGTGGGTGGGTCGAATTTAATTAAATTCCTTTCATTGTGAGCAAATAACTGTTATTTTAATGTATAAACTAGAAATAGATTAAAGAGTGTAACTTGACTGCCAAAATTGAAATCTGAGCACTTTTGTTTCTACAGAATCGAAACCCTTGACTTGCCAAAATTGAAATCTGAGGAAATTTATTTCTATAGAATCAAAAAATAATCATCTGGTTAGCGTAGTTAGGTATTTTATCACTTGTTTGGATTTAATCTATATATATACATATATAAAAGTCAAAATATGCTTGCTTGGGTGTATATATATATATATGAGATATGAGTTGTCTGCATAATTAATAACCTACTCTTTGTTATGTTCATAAATGATCTCACTGCACTGACATCTAACTTTTTGGTAAATGTTTATTATATGCAGATGGTTTAAAAAAATTTCATCCCGTGAATTCACAACAAGGCTGCAAAACTTTACTAAAAGACCTACAATGGTCTACAGATAATGCCATGGAATTAAATATTAGCAAATGTAATATCATCTAGTTCACGAAAATTGTCCGTAAAATTGACTTACACGATTCGTGATGAAATCCTGAAACGAGTAGACTCCATTAGAGATCTGGGAATCTTACTTGACTAACATTCAGAAACCGTTACCAATACATTGTCAATCAGGCTAATAGAACGCTCGGTTTTATCACTCGAATCACCAAATCGTTCAAGAACTTCAGTAGCTTCATAATTTTGTACAACTCATATGTAAGAAGTATTTTAGAGTACGGATCCATGATTTGGTCCCCACACTATGCAATTCATAACAGCAAAGTGGAGTCTGTTAAAAAAATACTTAAGAATACTAATTATTATTTTTAATTGATAAACTAATGTTTAAGACAAAATTTTTAAGCGTAACACAAAGGGTAACAATTATTAAAAGTAATAATTATTAGTCCAATTATTAGGCTATGCATAAAAATCTTGTCTTAAACATTAGTTTATCAATTAAAAATAATAATTAATATTTGACGAGTTAAAGTATTTCACCAAAAAACGTAGACATAATTTGTCTCGACGCCACCTAGTGGGAAATTTAGCACCTACAATGTCTTTCAATAAAATAAAGTTGGTTGTTTGCAGGTGGAAAAAGGTAATAAGCAGTAATTGTTGAATGAAATACTTGTATATATTGAATTATTTGGCGGGTAGGAGATAAGCCGACGTAGCTCAGTGGACAGAGTAGTTGACCGGAAATCAGAATGATGCGGGTTCGAGTCCCGTCGGCGGCATGTATCTTTTCTCGAGAGATTTTTTCAAGTAGATGAGTGTTTCAGGCTAATAATTATTACTTATAATAATTGTTAAGAATACTAGCATACAAATCTGGATTACCTCGGAATCTAGAAAACTATGTATGCTGAAAGACTTACTCACTTTAGAGAAGTCTCACTCCCAAAAGAAGACACATTTCGGATATTATCTCTCTGTTCAAAGTCATAAACGGCATGCATGATTCATTTTTAAGTAATCAAATTAATCTTAAGATAAAGTCGAAATTCACGAGAAACTTTGAAACCTTTTGGATCGATACTTACCGTAGTAATACTAGTTTTTTCAAACCTACCTCGATTATACAATAAATTTTGCGAACATAAAGACGTGGATGTATTTTCAAATTCAATTATTACCTTCAGAAGGAACTTGTACTTACATATCCCTGATGATCTCGTTACTTAGAGTTATAGTATGTGTATACAGTAGGGCCTCGCTGATCCGGATAGGGAAAAACAAGACCCCTTCCGAATTATCGAGGCGTCCGGATTATAGTATGCAATTTTTTAGTAGGAATAAAACACATTTTTAACTTAGGTTTCATTTATTGAAATAAAAATTTAAAGTCAATTTAGACAAGAATAATTATAATTATAATTATAATAATTATATGTGATGTATTATGTTGGCGAGCCAACAAACAAAATAAAATAGGAACTGTTTGAAACTTTCAAAATATCTTCTTTCCACCCTCGCGAAGGTTTCTGAATTATTACAACCACATGATAATACATTTAAAAAGTTTTTGAATCATTATAAACTCTTACGAAACTATCAAAAATGTCACAATTTGATATATTTTAAATAGGTAGATACCTATGTTAGATACCAAATTTGATTGATCTATCTGTACATATATATAAAAAAAATTAGGTTCCGTGTGTTTGCGTCCGCAAATTTTAGAAAGTTTTCGATGGATTGACTCAATTTTTTTACAGAACATTGCATTTTAGTAGAATAGTGTTTCTGTATATAATGGTAAGCTCCGGCGTTATGAAATTTGTATAAAAAATTACTAAAGGTGGTGCGCGAGTGGTTTTAAAATGTGTATATTTCATATATTTTGACGGCGGGGAGGGAAGGCAGGAGAGGGTGGGTAACGAAGAAGGTTGGGTTTGCAGGAAGGGCGACGAGGGAGGGGGAAGGCGGGGGACGGGGACGCATGGGAATGGACGTAAAAATGGGACATAAAAAAATCATGTTTGAAAAACGAAAATTTTTAAAATGTTTAAAAATCTGAATGTACCGGGACTAAATATATATAACGCGGGAAAGGAGAGAAAACGCGGGTGGGAGGTTCCCGGGATGGGGGAGCGGGATAGGGGAGAGAGAAGGTGGAGAAGATGGAGTAGGAAGGGGACAAGGAAAGGAAAGGGGAGGCGGATGGGGAACGGGACGAATGGGAAAAGACACACAAGGAGAAACAATGTCTTCATTCATTGGCATTTCAATGCTTGCCGGGAACTCGCTAGATAAAACAGCTGACCGAGTGGGAAGAAATAATAATTCTTAAGGTGGTTTTAACGAACGCTTTGTAAACCGCGCAAAAATAATAAATCTATCATAATTTCTTCATTTAATTGGCCACTAACGAATTTTTTTTTTACATAAATAATCACCCCCCAAAATTTACGAGGTATTTATTATACCTACATGAAATTTAGAAACCTGAATATTTTAGATAAGTTCAAATCATTTATTCATTCTATTAATAACGTACTTTTCCCTCTAATTCTAACCACTAATACCAATTAGTAATTCAGTTTAACGATTCGTATTTGATTTCTGGAATTCTAAAAATACTAAGGTAATATTATGTGTCTAAGTAAGATTTTTTCCTCGAACTTTTACCTATAGGAAAGAGTAGAGATTGCTATTTCGATCTATTTTTTTAACTGTTAATAAATTCGTAGCTTTATTATTTAAATATGTAAAACGCATGTAACACTTTATAATTTGTGTTACTTGTTTTCGTGGCACAAATAATAGCGGTTTTATATAATACTAGCTAGTTCCGTTGCTATGCTATATATTCAAAGAAATATGTTGCTTCTCCCTGAACCACCTTTCCCATGCATCCCCGTTCCCTCCCGCGTCCCCTTCCTAACTAGCTTTATAAATTATAGCCTATATGTTATTCTGATGTATGAGCTATATTATTGTAAAGTTTCATTAAAATACATTCAGTAGTTTTTTCGTGAAAGAGTAACAAACACACCGTACAAACTTTCGCTTTTATAATATTAATAAAATTTATGATGTACCTAGGCATCGTTAAAGTGAAATACGTTCAATAATAACATTTAATAAGAAGGTAGGTATCACGGACCAAGTGTTAATTTTTATTAATAAGGTAGCACATAAAAAGTGTAGGTATTAATTTTTATTAAGAAGGTAGCACAGACCAAGTGTGGGTTTTAATTTTTATTAAGAAGGTAGCACAGACCAAGTGTAGGTATTAATTTTTATTAAGAAGGTAGCACAGACCAAGTGTAGATATTAATTTTTATTGAGAAGATAGCACAGACCAAGTGTAGGTAATAATTTTTATTAAGAAGGTAGCACAGACCAAGTGTAGGTAATAATTTTTATGAAGAAGGTAGCACAGACCAACTCTAGGTATTAATTTTTATTAAGAAGGTAGTACAGACCAAGTGTAGGTAATAATTTTTATTAAGAAGGTAGCACAGATTTTACGAATTTCTACCGATTTGATTTCTTACATATCTCCCTTAAACACGTTAAGTTTTAAAACTCTTAAAAAATGTTATTCTTGAAGATAATATCTAGACATTTCCGCACCGAAACGCAAATTATATGAAATTCCCTCGATAGAAAAAAATTGCAAAGTAGGCTAAAAAATTATTATGAACACGTTTGTTTCAGTTAGTTCACAACTTATATGTATGAAAAAAATTACAGTGTTTCTTTAAATGCTGTTTAGAACAACCCCGCGAGATTTTTGCTCTATTTTAAACGAGTCGTGTTTATTAAACATTTTCACAATTTTCGCATCGATTTTGTCGCTTTAAGGCTCCGCAACCGGACTCTAAAAGAAGAAGATGGAGAGATACGAAATTATGAATGTTAGAGGAATAAAACACGACTCGTTTAAATTAGAGCAAACATCTTGCAGGCATTGTCTTAAACAGCATTTAAAGAAACACTGTGAATTTTATCATACATATAACTTGTAAAATAACTGAAACAAACGTGTTTATAATAATTTTTGGAGCATACTTTGCGATTTTTTTCTATCTAGGGAATTTTGTATAATTTGTGTTTCGGCGCGAGCAATGTTTAGATATTATCTTCAAGAATAACATATATTTTTTAAAGAGCTTTAAAACTTAACGTGTTTAAGGGAGATATGTAAGAAAATTTATATAGATATGTAAAATATATAAGAAATCGGTAGAAATTCGGGTTGCGGGCCCTTAAATACCAGCGCGCTCCTCTAACATTCGTAATTTCACATCTCTCCATCTTTTTCTTTTTGAGCCCGGTTGCGGCACCTTGAGAAGGTAGCACAGACCAAGTGTAGGTAATATTTTTTATTACAAAATCCTTGCTAATGCAACCTGTGAAACTTCTGTGGAAGATAAAATAAAGTTTTAAAAAATACTGCACGTATTAATTCTAGGTAGGAAATGTTACCTGAAACTTTTCAGCCATCCCATTTATTACATAACTCAAGGTACACTGACAACATTTAAATTATGTTTACATTTCATACTTTTTAAAGTGCATCCGGAGTAATAGGCATTTTTAGCAAACTCTGAAGAAAAAAGATATTTGTAAGAAAATGTTCTTCAGCGGTTTTATTGGGTTCATTCATTGACCAACAATTTATTATTAATATTTAATTAAATGAAGACAATATTAGCGAAACTCAATCGAAAATCTGGAAAAAGAAAAATCAGGAAAACAAATGAGCACATCTGGGTCTCAAAACCAGGACCTTCGGCTTTCCGGACCGCAACTCTACCAACGGAGCTAATGTGTCCCAATCCGATTCGGTCATTTCTAACTGCATCATACTTCGACTAAGAACTAATCACAATTATCTTCATTTTCTTAACGTATATTTTATTGGCTGCTATCTTTATGTATAATTGCAGGATTCAAACCCGAACTAAATGCTATCTACGTGTATAAATATTCATCCGGGACTTGCAAAACAGTCAATAGATGTCGTGGATTAAAAATAAAGTTGGATAAAAATTCATCCAAGACACTAGATTTTTTAATATTCAGATTTTTTTGTTATTTTCGGAGCTAATTGCAATAATTTTTTTCCAAATTAATAAAATAAATTGAATTTGTATTTTTTTAAATTTCTCTACATTCTGATTAAAAATGTTTTTGGTAAGCTATTTTTCAATTTTTTCCTTGTTTGAAGCTTAAAATATGGCAATTTTGAAATACAACAGTATATTTAAAGTACACATATCTAAAAGTTATATGTTTTTACGATATCTTCAAAAATAATACAAGCCATTTAAATATGTTGAAAAAATTCCAAAATTCATTCCGAAATCATAATACATGAAACAAAGTCGGGTTAGTTACACTACTTATAACTCAAGAACGGCTGGACCGAATTTATGATCTTTGATTTGTTGGATTTGTCTCTGCCCCGAATAGCAGAATAGCTATTAAAACATCGGAAAAATTCACGAAAAAAAAATTTGTAAGAAAATTCTTTTTCCTCATACATTTTGTATGGAAGGAATTGTCATCTTTGGAAAGAGCTGCAGCAATATTGTAATAAGTATAGTATTGAATAGTGGGTGAATTCCAAAAATTCAAAAACGTCAAATATCAATGTACTAATTGTTTTGCTTTTGTCTTAAACATATAATGCTGTCCCTCTTTCTTATACACAAAGGGTGGGTTTCTTCATTTACCGAGAATGCTAAATGCAATGCTAATTGTAAAAGTAAACGATCGAAATTTAAAAATTTCTATGCATCTGATCGTTTACTTTTACAATTAGCATTGCATTTAGCATTCTCGGTAAATGAAGAAACCCACCATAAATGTCAACAGTCGAAAATGAGACAAACAGTGAACGTATGTCTGCACCCCTCCAAAGGAAAAATACAATAATTATGATAAATCTCCTTCACACGTATAAAGAAAATGAAATGCCATTCCCGTAAGTAAGTATTAAAATAATCCGTAGACAACGCCACCTCTGATACAGGTGCGCATCGATAATTGCTTCATTGTGTAATTTTTAACTTACCAAAAACATTTAAGTCAATTTAGCATAAAGTTAACACAGCAGTTATTGATTCTGAGGCGGTACGAAGTTCTCCGGGTCAGCTAGTTATTAACAAAACAAGGATACACAATAAATAAACAACCCTCTTTGGCTGTGTAAGCAATGTATATGTCTTTCCACGAACAATTTTTTGTCAATTGTTTCGGTATTGTTTTTTTTTTTCATAAATTTTTTAATAGTTACAGATATTTGTTTTTTTGGCTACCACACTGGGCGCCCGTGTTATGGTAGTCGTATATTTAATATTTATTTAAATTAATACAAATACTATTTTATTAAAACAGATGATTAAATATACTAAATAAAAATTATGAAATATTTAAAAGTAAGTGAAAAATAAAGAGAAAAAAAGATCATATTTTAAAGAAAAGTAGAAATAAAAATGAAAATTCAAATTTTGAAATACAAAAATTAATAATAAAGATTAAATGTTAAGAACTCAAGTGTTCTATACAAATATATAAATTAAAACATATAAGTAAATAAATTAAAATTAAAAAATAAATAAAATTTAGTGAAAAAATTAAGAGAAAAAAAATAACAAACATTTTAAAGAAAAATAGAAATAAAAATGGAAATGGAAATTAAAATTTTGAAATGCAAAAATTAATAATTAAAATGTAGTGTTAAGAACTCAGGAATTCTTTAAAGTACGCTCGTCATTAATTAATTATTAATTAGAATTATTTTCAAATCCATGGTCGTTTCTTTGAATGATAACTAAAGATACCTTCCACGAGATTTTTGCTCTATTTTAAACGAGTCGTGTTTCATTAAACATTTTCATAATTTTCTCATCAATTTTGTCGCTTTAAGGCTCCGCAACCGGGCTCTAAAAGAAGAAGATGGAGAGATACGAAATTACGAATGTTAGAGGAGAGCGCTAACATTTACAGCGACAAAATCGATGCGAAAATTGCGAAAATGTTTAATAAAACACGACTCGTTTAAATTAGAGCAAAAATCTTGCGGGCATTGTCTTAAACAGCATTTAAAGAAACCCTGTGATTTTTTTTCATAAACTTGTAAAATAACTGAAACAAACGTGTTTATAATAATTTTTGGAGCATTCTTTGCGATTTTTCTCTATCGAGGGAATTTTATATAATTTGCGTTTTCTGCGCGGGCAATGTTTACATATTATCTTCAAGAACATTTATTTTTTTAAGAGCTTTAAAAGTTAACGTGTTTAAGAAGGTTATTATTTTATTTAAATTAACCTTATTAAATTCTTGGCAATGAAATTTCAGACCAGGAAATGGTTTAACCAAAATATTCAAAGTGTTGATGAAAACGTGTCTCGTGAAAGGTGGCGCCGTTTTAATTTTAATTTATGACATTCAGTATTCTTGATTAGGCCGGTATATTTGATTAAGGTGACGGAACAATGGCTCGGAACCGAAATGGCTTATTAAGTTTCCATCCCAATTTTATGATGATTAAATGGAGATGTTACAGTGAAACATTGAAGATTTGAAGCAATGGACCGATAGTAGGTACTCCTTCGCACAAATGAGGCATTTCTGACCTTTGCCAGATATTATATTATTTTATATATACACGATGTCCGGAAATTCGTAGTACAAGAGGGAAACTGGTGGATCTACATTAACTATGGAGTTGATTTTGAAGTGAACCTTCTTTAGCACGTTGTGTTTAGAATGACACTAAAAAAAGACAAACACATACATCTCTAGGATTTTGCCTGCTAGAGAATGAGTTATTGCATTGGCTGAGCATGAGCTCACTTTTCTAGGCTCCTATTGGTTGAGATTGTGTGGGTGGCTAGAGCTTCCGGATACGGTGCATAATGTGTCCAGAGTGGAAGATACTCTCTTCGCCCTTGTAAAAGACCACCAATCAGATTACAAACGTTGCTTGAAATGGCTTCAGTTGTATTTGATTACTAAATCTGAATAGCCGGGTAGGTAGGTACTTACTTCACAATCTTCCCTTTTCCCATCATCTCTCCTTCCTCACTCCCTCCATCCTACAACAGACCCAAATTAGGAATGACATAGTCCCACTGGCTCCGGGCTTTTTTATAGTATTTGGGGTGTCATGGTGGGACAAAGATTTAAATAAATTTATATTTTTTTCGTATTTTCATGATTCACATTTGCGTATATTATGTTTAGCCAATTATTCTTCTTTTTCTCCTGCCCTCTCCAATCGGAGGTTTCATATCATCAGGGTAAGCTGTAATCTGTAACAATTTCGACCATAAATCCTTTTCAATTTTAACAATATAAAGTGTATTAAACTGTTATATTTTGCATATGTTAGAAGTCAACTCGAGTACAATCCTCCAGTTTGGAACCCATATTATAATATACATGTACAAGCTGTTGAAAGAATACAAAACCAATTCTTACGTTTTCTAAATATTAAAATGGGTATTCCAGCAATTATGTTAACTACAACACTATTTTAAATGACATGAATATGTTCAAATTGTCAGACAGGAGAATTTTCAATGATTTGGTATTTCTGTATAAAATTCAAAATAATTTAGTTGATAGTCCGGTATTGCTTGAATTGATAAGCTTCCGGATTCCACTACGTAATACTAGAAGTCAAGATTGATTTCAGTGCAGAAATTCTGGAACTAACTACCATATGTATTCCTCTTTGCCCAGAATACTAATGGAGGGAAATAACTATACCAAGTCAGTGGACATCTTCAATTTATCTTTAAACAAATACAAAATACTGTTACTGAGGCAGTTCAGTTATGTACAATAAATACTATATATATTTCGTTGCAAAAAACCTATTATATTTCTTTGTTAAAGAAATATATGCTATTTATGTATTAGGTATTTAATCATAGTGTAATTTGTAAATTTCATACTTATGTAAAACCCCGATAAAGGGCGAAAAAAAATTAATTAATTAATTTATAAATAATTTTTTTGTTTAGATTTCTTTGGCGTAGAAGTTGCAATGAAAATCTTTGGTCTTCAAAGGAATCACACCGTACAGCAAATATCACAATTAATATACTTCGCTCACGATGTATCAAACCCGCCATAAAACAGATAATAATAGGGTAGTATTTTGCATGAAGTAAATTAAAACGCCGTAATGAATCCCAGCTGGCAGCTCCACGCCATTCATCCCCTTAATTGTATTTGCAGCCGATAATAATTTAGCGTGAAACCGTTTGACAAAAGGGCCTTTCATGGGAGTTCGGTAATGAAGCCACTTTTTGAGCGGAGCATAAAGCAGTGACAGCTTCAGGGAGATGAAGTTGCAAAATTAGAAGAAAAGGTAAACTCTCTTGTCCAGGCCGACAGCGCCAACTAAGCCCCGCACCAATGAATGGGTCTTGGACAATAATCTCCTTTACGTATGTAGGTATTCCCACACTGGACTACGTACTACTCATACATCTATCTAGTGGCTTGTGAACTATCAGGAACTATCGTTACGCTCAGGCCCGCGTAAAGCGCGCCTTCCACTGCGAGCGGAGCGGACTCATTACGGAATCCGCTCGACTAGCAAACGTTAACTGCATACAAGTGCTTCCATCAAGAACGAGGCAAGCGAAGCGGACTAAACGAGTTAAATAGTTTCGAACGAGTCCGCTCCGCTAATGCGAGTGGAGCGGACTCCGTACGATCTCCGCTCGACTCGCACACGTTAACTGCATACAAGTGCTTCCATCAGGAACGAGGAGAGCGGAGCGGACCGAACTTATTAAAATAGGTCCGAAAGAGACCGCTCGCGCACACCATCGCCGACTAGTTTCTAGCGGACTCCGCTCAAGAACTGTAGCCAATTCAATTGCCTCGCTGCGTTTTTGTCGAGATGGAGGTGTTTATTGAAGCCGTTTGCCAATTTCGTTTATAGGATACGACTAGCAAAGATTGTCAACATAAAGGATTTGGCTTAGAAAACCATTATTGAGATGATATTGGCGGAAATAAGAAAGTGAATTATTTTTTTTAAGTTTTTACATTTTTGAGATGAGATTCTTTTTATAAATGTACATTTAATTCATACGTAACATTTTTTTTCATTGCATACATGCTGTCAGAATCATATTCACTAGAATCAGTACTTGACATCACAAAAATCACTCCGTTCACTTCGAAACAAAGCGATACTGACTCGTTTTCAACGGAAGGGCAAAACTATTTCTCATTTTTCATTGACCTCGCTCCGCTCGGCCCGCTCATTTCTCTCGCACAGGCAGTGGAAGGCAAACACCTATCTTCTAAGTGACTCTTTTTGATGGAAGGTCAAAACTATTTCGCTCAGCTCCCACTCCGCTCCGCTCTACTCTTTTCCGCTCGCAATGGAAGGCGCCCTTTAAGGGCTGTGCAGGATGTGCTCCGCACGCGGGCGGCACACCGAAGGGGTGCGGCAAATACGTCGATCTCGTCATGTTCAAACTCTTTCTCATTAATCAACAACGGTGGTTTCCTTTAATGCTTTCTTTCCTTCAATTTCCTCTAGGTGAGGATGTGCAGTGAATTCCCAGAGAATAACTATGGCGAACAATTCTAACTTGGATTATAATATTAATACAGTTTGAACAGTGCAAATATACCTTATGTTATTGTAAAATAATACGATTCAATGAAATACATTTTTTTTTTCATTAGTTCCTCGCATGAGGTCCTGAGGTAAAAAAAAATC
Source organism: Limnephilus marmoratus (assembly GCA_917880885.1). Lineage (NCBI taxonomy): Eukaryota > Metazoa > Arthropoda > Insecta > Trichoptera > Limnephilidae > Limnephilus > Limnephilus marmoratus. Next base: position 20,003,342 of record OU862908.1, read on the forward strand.
CTTTGGAAAAGACGACACTTTGTGGATGCTTTGTGCAGGTGGGCCTTTTTAGGGAAAGGAAGGAGAAGAAGTGGGAAGGAGAAAGGTATGAGGAGTGGGTAGGAATCTGGGGTCAATATGTCTAGGAGTGACGGACGTGTGAATCCATTCTTTCCACTGCTGCATACGTGGGTGGGCCGAGAATCCGGCCGAAGATGTCTAAGTTAGGTTTCCCTCAATCAATCTCTCTCGATCCGGCCCGCTAAGCAGTAGGTTGGCAAAAGCATTCTCCGCCAAGACAGTGGTATAAATGTAAAAACAATATTGTTAAATGGTTCCGGAGGCGGCGGTACCCATACCCTCCTCCCAAATTCGAAATTCTTTACTGTATTAGTTGTTAGGTATTATCAGCGCCTCGGCTCCTCGGCTCCTCGGCTCTTCGGCTCCTCGGCTCCTCGGCTCCTCGGCTCCTCGGCTCCTCGGCTCCTCGGCTCCTCGGCTCCTCGGCTCCTCGGCTCCTCGGCTCCTCGGCTCCTCGGCTCCTCGGCTCCTCGGCTCCTCGGCTCCTCGGCTCCTCGGCTCCTCGGCTCCTCGGCGCCTTGGTAAGTCGACCGGCCCTGCGCCCCAACACTGCTAGGTAGGGACGGTTTAGCACGCGGGCGTTCAGGCGACTAGCGGCGGGCCTGTAAATACACTTCAATTCAATAGAAAACGGCACTAGTTTCGTGCGTTGTGAGGAATGGTTCCGCACATCACAAGTGAGCCGTTCCGAACCAACAAATATAATAACAAAATAATAACAGTCGAAAAGGCAAAATAAAATGTATGAAATCAATTTCGACTATAATAAAGTATTCGAACCTTCCCATCATATTAACTTACTTGATAGTTGGGAACGGCTCGCGTGCGTTGTCTGGAGAAAGCTATTCACACACAAAATACAAGCTGTTCGGGGTAAAGAATCTACAGAAACTCAGGGAGGTGATTCACAGTCCGGGGATAAAGTATGAGTACAGTAACAGGTACGGGAGGTGAATAAAGTAAAAAAAAAAAAACATTTTAAAACTTTTTCCGAAATTTCCATTGCTTTTTCGCACAAAAAGTAATACCTATTTAAAATCTGTTGTGTAAGATCAAACCTGATAAATAATAATTTGATTAAAATGGCTGTTTTGATAGCAGACCCTGTAATGGGTCCTCCAAAGAAGGAGGTTCCGAATACGAGTCTTGGCCAATACCGAGGAGCAATCTTTAACTTTTCTTTACGTTTTTCTATGTCATATCGTTTGAATATTGTTAATACACCTTCAAAAATAATTGATTAAAATAATCACCTATTATAAGCTCTGGTGTCACGCAACTTATTTCAGCGTGTGATATAATTTATTTCAATGAATATGTGGACAAGACGTCAAGTTGTTTAGCAATTACTAATTACCATATATAACACGGGCATGTACCACACCGTGACACACGGTGACCGAAAAATCCACAAATTATGTAACGATTCACAGCAATGTATAAAGAACTTTTTTTTAAAATCATTATCTTACTTCTTACTAATATTATAAAGGCGAAAGTTAGTATGGGTGTATGTTTGTTACTCTTTCACGCAAAAACTACTGAATGGATTTTAATGCAAATTTACAATAATATAGCTGATAAATCGGAATAACATAGACGGGCTCTGGCATAATGAAATTTGCATAAAAAATTGCAATCGGCACGCGAGCTGTTTGAAAACTGAATTTACCGGTGATGAATGTATGGAATGCGAGAGGGGAGGATGGGAACACGGGAGGGGGGAGGGGAGCTCGGGAGGGGGATTCGCGGGAGGGTGAGGCAAATACGGGAAAGGGGTGAACTCGGGAGGAGGGTTCGCGGGACGGGGGAAGGGGGAGTGGAGTGGGGAGAGGGAAGGTGGAGGAATCGGAGTGGGAATGCGAGAGGGGAAGGGGACGCGGGAGAGGAAGGGGAGGCGAATAGGAAAGGACACGCAGGGAAAAACAATTTCTTTATTAAATAGCCTAGCAAAGCATGCCGGGAACCAGCTAGGAAAACATTTTTTTTTTTAAATTATGTCGAATCTTAATGAAGCCGCTCAGAATACTATTAGATTAAATCAATATTTTATTATAACTAGGGTATTTGTTAGTTTCAGAATAAATCCATGTTGACCCCATTACAATAACGCACATTATTTTGTGTCTTCCACAAAATATCATAATAACGCGATGTGCGTATTATTAGATACGTGAAAAGGGTTAATTTATGTCACTTTTAAACGGACGTACAAGAAATAATAGTATATATTTCGAGCACCAAAATAGTGTGTCGATTATAATATGTTATAAAGGATGGCAATAAAAACAAGGAAGACTCGTGAGCGGATGTTTTTGTGGAATTTAGGGGTTTTCATTTAACGCCTGCACGTGTCAGGGGTGTCGGGAAAAGTGGGTATGTCGGATACATAGGGAAGAGGAAGACTGTTGGACAGGGATGGGGGGTTACCACAGTTCCTACCCGGAGCCAGCGTCCAATACAAAGTTCCAAGTACCTACCTAATATCTGATCCGGGGGGTTATCCGTCTCAAACGATTATTGCGGCTAAAGGGCAGCCTATAGCAGCTGTGGGGGTGATGGACCCAATAAGGGGGTTGTGGGCCGAGGTGGTGGGATGGGCCCATGGAAGGCGTTAGATTGGCCCATGGAAGGGGAGATATTGGCCCATGATGTTAACAAGGCCTCTCATCATCACATTGAAAAAAGGAATTTTCAGAGCTCCATAAACCCTCTCGTAATTTTGAACCATCTGTTCTTTAAACATTTTGTTTCTATTTTTACTTAATTTAATAAGGACGCTAACGAGTGAGCGAAATACACGCATTGTAAGATTATATGGCAGAAAATTGGAGAAAAATAGATAAAATATTTAAAAAAGTACATGTTTTAATAAGTTAAGGATCAAAAGGTTAAACGTAAGGCTTGAAAAGGTACATATTACCCGAAAAGTGTTGAAATCACATATTACAAGTGATTTTCACCCGTATTTGGGAATGGTTATATTCAAAACTCCAAACCTTCTACAAACTTTAGGAACTATTGCATGTATTTGTGTATTTCTATAAATCTACAATGTAAAAACCTATTACCGTTTTCTTTTTATGTATCTTGCATTTTGTCACGTATTTTTCATCAGATTTAATTAGTCACCTGTAATTTTTGTAATTACTAACATACCTACAAGTTTATTTCTAAGCAATTTATAACTTAGAAACTTTCTCTTTTATTGTAATGCACTATCTTTCCTTAAATTTATCTGTATACTTACCTTTCATACGATGTTTACTAGTTATATTCTTATAGTTTATCTTTTTTATTTAAAAACTGTCTCTGTATTATAAACTTGTCATGTAAAAGCCCATCAGGGCGTTGAAAATTAATAAATAAATAATAAATAAAAAAAATAAACTTATTATATTGATTGAAGAAAGAGGCAGAAAGATAGCAACCAATCAATTATTGAAATATATATATATTTTTTTTAAAGTTTCTTTATTCTTTGAATTATTTGCTACATGAATTGGGATTTTTCGACCACCATACTAGGCACATGCCTGTGTTGTGGTAGTCGATTTTCATATACAGTATATTAACAGATGCAATATAAAGAAATCTGCGAGAATATAAAGAAATAAAATAAAAATACATAAATATACATATTATATAAAATAATATTAAAGAAATTTAAAGAATACAAATGAATATAAAAGAATGTAAATGACTAAAGAGTATGGAAACAATAAATGACTATAGAGTATAAAAGAGTATGAAAGAATATAGTAGAATATAAAAATTATATGAAAAGTATAGAACATAGAAAGCAATACATGAAAGAATATAAAAATGATATAATTATAAAATATATAAAGTTGAAGTAAGTACTTTACAGAGTGTGATAAGAAGTGATAACGATTATAATGAAGATCTGTGTGTATGTGGTTATATTGGTAGGTACATTATTTCAAACCAAATTTTGTACAAATAAATTTTGGAATAAATTTATGTTTCAAGTCCGGCGAATTACACTGGTCACTAGAGTAAATTATTATTGTTACAGTGGTTTTCTGGTGGCATTACTTGCATTTTGCTTCTTAAAAAATAAGTGAATACAAAATTGAAATGTAATGCTAATTTCAGATTTCTAGGCTGCAGCTTGCAGATTGAAAATTGCCCACATGATAGTCTTAACTCCAAATTGAGAGCACCAATATAAGAAAAATAACACGCTTCTCTCATATTTTGTGATTAATTTACTACAAAATTACAAAGCTTACCAATGGAGCATTTTTGGCCACATTTTGGCCAATTTGCAAACATCCTCGAGCGTTTGCTAACCAAAATGTGACCAATCTGAAGAGATATTTTAAAACATGTATTGTAATTATTTCAAAAGTTCTCGCGCGTTGTATAGTTCGATTAATCACAAAGATAGCTTAGTTTTTTCACTTTTCAACAATCTCTTTTGAATAGGCCACTTGCATCACATTTAAAAAAAAATTCCGGTTTAGGCAAATATTCTAAGACATTCTGTATTTTTTTTTTTAATCATATTTTTGAAACCCTGGGGATTTTTTGAAAATTTCAAACCGAAAAATCAGACCATTTTTTATAAACCGGAAAGACGGGACATAATTAAATAGGTGTGAAAAAACGATAATTACATAGCCGAAAATCATTTTTAAAAAAAAGAACGTTTTCCACACGAATGGCACAGGAGAATAACGAGGCATACCTAAAATATTACATATCATAAATATGTTTTTCCTTGATCCATCTTATTGATCATAAATCATTATAATGTACAGCGTCTATATTACTAAATTCAATGTAATATACTTGAACTTGTAAATTGTAATAATAATAAGAATATTATATAATTTTATTTTGTTAAAATCAGCACCATAATCATTATACCTCTAAAACATGTACCGACATCATCTTCACGTTCTGAAGAGAACCCGTAGCCATTAATTGTACGGGGTTCTCTTCAGAACATCTGTCAAAAAATCAAACCAAATGATAAGTTCGCAGAGAACAAACAATAAATCTAGTGAACGAATTCAAAAATTCGCCTGAAATCAAAGTGATGCCATATAAAAAAATAAATCAGTGTGGAATTTTATAAAATTAATAGGAACATTTTCGGCGACGGGACATTTTCATGTAGTGACGTCATGAGTCCAAATAATGGATTTATTTATTTAAAAATAAAAAAAAACTGTACATTTCTAAAAATTTTTACTAACATTTTTGTAATCTTAGTAAAAAACTCTATCCACACGATTTTTTCCAAGTCGTTATGAAGTCCATGCAAGTGGCCTATTAATTGTTATTGACATTTCGGGAACCGAAATTATTGTAATTACATTAAAAAAATTATGTTACAATTTAAATTTGTACCTGTAATTATCAACTAGGCTATAGACAACACATAGAAGTCATAATATTTAATATTCTCAAAATTAATACTGCGTTCGCAAATTTTAAAGTATGTAAATAATACGCAGAATTCAACCTTTATAAATTTAGCAGTTTCAATGTCTTTGTATTCAAATTCGTATGTAGGATTTTTTTATCACTGCGGGAAATTTCCAAATCGGATGCTCAGAAATCCCAGACACTGGACGCGAACGCTCGAGTGGTTAATAAAATACTTTAATAAATTGGACCATAGCACAGAAAAGTGTTTCTAGAGAACCCGCCACGAAGCTAGATGTAGAAGATTACCTACTCTACCAGACTTCCAGTTAACTGGCTTGACGCTATCCAGATATTCCTTTAAGAACGCTTATTTGATTTTAGGATGATTTAGCGTTTCTTGTGGTCTTTAGTGGCTCACCTCCCCAACATGAATGTTGCTGGGAAATATTGGTATTTTTACTTTTCGTTTCGAGGGAAAGAAAATTATAACGTAATTTGCATATTACTGTGATTATAAATGTGTATGTTAAAGCCAATTAGGGCGTGTAATCTTTAATTTAACAAAGTCGGGTTAGTTACACCATTTATAACTCGATGAAAGCTGGACCGATATTTATGATCTTTGATTTGTTGGATTTGTATCCGCTCCGGATAGCAGAAAAGCTATTAAAACATCGGAAAAATTCACAAAAAATATTATTATGAAGAAAATTCTTATCCTCACACACTTCGTATGGAACGAATTCTCATCTTTTGAAAGAGCTGCAGGAATATTGTGATAAGCTGTTATTGGGATAGTATTGAATATAAAGTGAATTCCAAAAATATAAAACATCAAATGTTAATGCGCTGGTTGTTTTGTTTTTGTTCTTAACCATATAATGCTGACCTCTTTCTTACACCTAAATGTCAACAGTCAAAAATGGGACAAACGGTGAACGTATGCCTGCACCCCTCCAAATGAAAAGTACAATCTTACTAACATTATACACGCGAGATTTTGTGTGAATGTATGTGTGTCTGTTACTTTTTCACGCAAAAACTACCGAATGGATTTTAATGAATAAATAAAATAAACATAAATTATTTTTTTTTACGAAATCGCCCCTGCATGTATTTTAGCTACTCGTAGATTATAAAATATAATATGTTCCAAATAAAAGCGGTAAAAACTATCAAACGTTGAGCTCTTGAAAATATAGTTACAAACTATAAATTTTTCATGAAATAAAGTCAAATGGCGTTATGAAATTAGCATATCTTTTCATTTACGAAATTTCTAGCTCAACTTGGTAAATGCACAATTCAAGACTCTAGGTATTTTTCAACAAGAAATACATTTTAAAAAAAAGTTAAACTCGGTTGAAGACGGGTAGTAACCAGTAACTATAAGTGCCTCCGTACATGACGCTACTTACAAACTACTCGATCCTCGCGAGCGTATCATACGCGCGGATCGTAAGTACCGATAGATCGATCGATCAGATCGTAGGTACGTTCCCTTACCAGAATATGTAATAAAGGATTTAGTGGAGAAGGCATGGATTGATGTTGGAAAAAACGTCATTTGACATTGTTTGACATCGTGTTAACTCCACTGTACTTGTTGTTGCGTCACAATTACGTAGTTTGTAAGGGAGGCGTCTACTAATATCTACAGGAATTCCAAAAACTGAAAAAATCGAACTAATATCTATGAGAACCAAAATGTTAACGAATATCTACAGCTCAAACTGTTGACTAATATCTATGAGAACCAAAGTGTTGACGAATATCTACAGCTCAAACTGCTGACTAATATCTATGAGAACCAAAGTGTGGACGAATATCTACAGCACTGGCAGAGGTTGGATTTGCAATTATGTATAGCATATTGGAATAACCTAATATTGCGTATGCAGTTTAAAAAACTTAATTTATGTAAGTATGTATGTAAAAATTCCTAATATCGGAATATTGGACACATTTAACTGATTAGTCCAACCTATGCTCTGTAGATATTAGTTCAACCTACGCTCTGTAGATATTAGTCAACACTGGGACCGTCATAGATATTCGTCCGACCTTAGCTCTGTAGATATTAGTCAACACTCTGAAGTTCGTAGATTCAACATATGAGCTGTAGATATTCGTCCGACATACAGGCTGTAGATATTAGTATCTGGAGTCGTTTGTAAGTGTCTTCATGAAAGGAGGGCCTAAATATAACGCAAAAGGAAAGCGAATTAACTAGGATCAGTTGTTTCACAGAATTTTAACAGTCTATAAAATTTCAAAGTTAATTTCCAAGTTCTGTGAAAGTTCTGAGAAACAACTGGCCGAAAATGATATATAATAACATAACTTGAATAGAATCCTTACAGAACTAGAAAATTTAATTTGAAATTCGATGAATCACGAAATTACATCTTAACACAAAATAAAACATATATTCGTAAATACGATACAATTCAATACCCTACAACAAATAATACCTTATACAAATCTGCAAATCTGCCACAACAACTGTCAAAAGCAAAAGCACTTAAAGGCAGTGTTTGCAAGTCAAATTAAACAATATCTTTACAGGGTCTGCCGGGGCTGGTCTGGGTGAGGCACATAATCTGTTATAACCCAACCCCACTGCCCGGAGAGAATAATGGGTGCGCCACTGCAGGGGAAAACTTTCCACTTGATCCATTTTTATACGCACATGCATCTTGCTTAACTAAACTATCAGTTAACTTGTTTTTATGTCGGGATTCCCTTTTAGGATGTAAAAAAGATTTCAGTATATCTTTAGATATATCTAGTTAGTTGGATAGTGTAACTATATTTGATAAAGAAAACTAGCTGACACGGCGAACTTCGTACCGCCTCAGAATCAATAACTTGCTGAATTAAATTCAGTTTTTTAATTAAGTTAAAAATTACACAATGAAGCAATAATCGATGCGCAACTATCCGTGTTTTGTTTTGTCATTATCAGATATGGTGTTGTGTACGGATTTATATTTTTGTGATTTTCTCACTTTTCCACTTACTTATGGGAATTGCGTTTCATTTTCTTTATACGTGTGAGGAAGATTTATTACAATTATTGTATTTTTCCTTTGAAGGGGTGCAGATATACGTTCACCGTTTGTCTCATTTACGACTGTTGACATTTAGTGTGTAAGAACAAAAGCAAAAACATCAGCCCATTGACATTTGACGTTCTTAAATTATTGAAATTCACTCACTATTCAATATTATATTTATCACAATATTCCTGCAGCTCTTTCAAAAGATGAGAATTCGTTCCATACAAAATGTATGAGGAAACGAATTTTCTTCATAATTTTTATCTCGTGAATTTTTTCCATGTTTTAATAGCTATTCTGTTATTCGGGGCAGAGACAAATCCAACAAATAAAAGATCATAAAAATCAGTCTTGAGTTGTAAATGGTATAACTAACCCGACTCTGTTTTTGTTGGAGGTTTTCGTGGTTTGGTTGTGTGTTAATTTAATACTATACACAGATTTTTTCATATGTACTTATAAAATTTTTATAATTATAAACATGGTAGGCTTCGCTAAATGGCGTCACAGCTATCACAATGATGGATAAATAATTTTAATAACTGGATCGATTATAAAATTTTTATGTCATCCGATATTATTTTGCAGAGTTTTTAACGAATGGATTTTCTAGATAAACACATCTTTACGGCCTCCGTGATCGAGGGGATCGGGGAGTCGCGGGTTCAAATCCCGGCGTACGCAAGAAAATTTCATTTGATTATTTGACGTTCCAGAATAGAAGATACTATCAGTATCGCCCTGGTGTAAGAGCACCGTTCAAATGTTAAACGTTGCTTGAAATGGCTTTAGCCATGTTTGGTAACTAGATCCCTGTCTCTTACTCTTTTCTTACTCTTACTCTTCCCTGTCTCTTTCCCCCTCCACTACATTTAGCAACATTCAACATACCCCAAATTGGGGATGCGATGGTCTCACTGGCTCCATCAGTTGGGACTCTTATGCGTTATTCGCATAAAAAAAATATATTACTCAAAAATTTTTAATATTATCCCTTTATAACTCAACTTCTTGAAAAGTCAAAATTACTAGGTGTTTTTATGGCTTTCTGCAAATAATAAAACACGTATTTTTTATTTTTTCAAAATTTTAATAATAAAATGATAAAACAGTAGAAAAGGGGTTTGTGACATTTGTGTTACATTGCGTTACTATGCTTTAAAATATTCTCAAGTGTCTACGAAGTATGAAATAATTTGTAACAATTATTTTGCTTATTGTAGTATAATGCAACCCCACATTTTTCACATAAGACGCCATTGCAACATGGACGCTTACCAAAAATTATTTTTTCAGCCCATACTGGCCAATGCCCAATTTGATCTTGTCTTGGAACATATTGAGCTGGACCCTCTTGCTTCTTAGCCTGAATGTCTGGTTCAATGCTACGGCGCATCATAATGTTCTTTGTACCCAGCTTACAAAGCACCATAGCAACCTCCAGACAAAAATCGGTCCATGCCAGCTGTGCATCCTGCTTGTTATTCGCCTTTCGAACTCTTTTATACAATAGCCAGGCATTGGACATCGCAAGGTCCAAAAAATGGTAGAACATACGAAGTTGCCATCGTTTGCTTCGCGACAATATTTTATATCTAACAATGATGCTATCCACAAACCACGCTTCTCAAATTTATTCACTGCCATGGTTTCTTTCAGTATAGGCATCCATATCAAATTATTTCAGTGTATTTCAGTGTATTGTTCAATTACTCTTGAAAGATGTACTAAAGACTTGATGAAAACTACTCCCATAAAATGCTGAATTTATGTTTCTGACAAAGAAAAGAATTACTGGGACCTTTTTTAGATCTACGAGTATGTAAAGATTCGTTTGATCGGCAACGTAGTCTATCAATTCCTTAGCAAAGATTTTCAGAAACAATTCAATCCGCGTTTCTAATTTTTAAATCTCAGGTGCCAAGGACTCCCCACCTGCGAAACGAAGCTGATGCTCATTCAACTCAAGATTTTTCTTCTTCCAGAGTAGATTTAAATTTTTTTTTGCCTTCTGATGGTCCTGGTTGCGAAGTTGGTGCAGATATGGCATTAGGCTCAACAACAATCTCACCACCGGACTGAGACTCCAATTCTGAATCTAAATCGTTTTAATGCTCAAAGTTAGTTTCTGCAAGGCTGTTATCATCATCGTCGAAGTAATCCTCACTGTTTTCATTGTTAAATAATAATTTTTCAATATTTTCATCATCTCTCGAGCCCGGAAAAGCCATTCGGACAAGAAAAAATACAAATCAGGAAAAATGCATAATAACAAAAATGAAAATATTGTATATGTAGGTATATAGATACTCGTTTGTACTAATATTCTATTAAAATATATTGCACACGGAAAGGCTTGGCCTTGGTGGGATTCATAGTTGTAATAAATATTCCTAAGATATACAACAATAATTTTTCTCACATCCCAAATGTACCAAAAACATCTAGTGAATGTGAACTTTATAACGCAATGTGACAGGAATGACACAAACTTAAATTACTTTCTCATACCAACACTACTAAATATTTTGAGTAACTAAAAATATATTGTCCAAAACAATGACTTACCTGTAGGTTTACAAAAAATAAGCACTTGACAGATAGTAAAAATATATATTTTTTTTTTTTAAATGTTTCAAACGCGCGTAGTTGTCAATTTCACGGCAACTGAAGGTCAATTGAACTTTTTAGCTACTAAAGTTATCTGTTTATGAGAAAATGTACTTGAATTATGAAGAATGGTGTGTTTTTGTGCTATTACATTAATTTTAAATTAATTTTCATGATTATTTTAGATGTTGTGAGCATTGAAACAGTTTGTAACAGAACTGTCACATGATGATATAAAGGGTTATATACAACCCTTGTAAGAAGTCAGTTAGAATTGAACTCAAACATCTTGGACTCCATGGAACATAAACTTGGAATTCATTTTATAATATTCATAAATAATATCTATCGAACGAATGTATAATTAATTCCAGAGAAATATTAATTTTACAAGATTGGAATTTATATTGAAAACATTTGTTATCATTCACTGTTGGGTCTACATTAAAATAAAGACGAATATATTATTCATAAAATTATTCACAACATGTTGGACTCCCCTGGACTTCTTTGGTTGATTGGCAAGTAGAATGACAGAAGGTTTTTGATGGTTGACCGTATTGACCGTTGTAATAATATAGGGATTAGTAGAATTAAATTCCATCCAGAGACGACTGCATAATTCAGGAACTAAGTAGGTACTATATTAAAACCACTTAGAAATAATGTTAAAGGCCTCGTCAAACAGAAGGCGTTATTTATTTCAATTCCAATGTCCTCCCAATCTTGCCTTTACAGGAACTTTTTTGTACACACTGTTCCTTATTTCATACAAACAAGGATATTTTCGGACACATTCAATTAACTTTTCAATATTCATTTTTACCACTGTCAAGCAAGAACCCCTAAAAATTTTGTAAAAAAATACAACGCGACGTTCAACGCCGCGTTACGAGGGCATTACCAGAGAAAACCGGAAATACGTCATTTTCAAAAAAGATTTTAGACGTATTGACTCTTTTCCACAAAAAATTATAAATGAATTTCGAAAGATTGTTCTTTTATCTAGCATTCGCATGTAATAAATTTTGAGAAACTTTTTTAATTTTTAGTTTAATAAGGTTATTCCGCAGGTCGTTGGGAGATTTATTAAATTTTCAAAAAAGATTTTGTATTATACCACACCCATTTCAAATAATATAAGCATGCAGTAAAATAAATCAATACATTATCTAGCAAACGCATGTTTTAGAATTTTAATTTTAGTTTCAATAAAATAATTAAAAAATATGGTACGTACATGTGTTTCTTGACGAAAATTGGTCCATTTGAGTATTTATTTTCGCACTTACAAACTAATATATTTCAGATTTTTTTAACATTCTTATTAAATTTAGACATTATTGAAAAATGATAAATACTTATAATCAAAAAATAATTACAAAAAGTACATTATTTTAATAGTTTTATCATCACGCCTTTCAGCATTTTTGGATCAAGGTATAAATTAAAGCTAATTTGGATTGAAATAAATTCGATATTGAGTTATAATTTAAAAAAGCTGGTACGGAGAATAATTAATCTTTCTCATTGTAACCGCCCTGCATGATCGTAAGAAAAACTTTCGACGAAATGTGGATTTTCGTCCGCTGGCTGGTTAAACGCTCTTAAAGTATCGCGTAATGCTAATGCGCTCGCTCTGTTTGACTGGTCTAGACACTAGACATGTTCAGTACAACACAACGCAGCGTTAATAACGCCTTCTGTTTGACGAGGCCTTTAATAAAAATTTTATGCCATTCTTGACAGTCCTTGATATATGTACTCAACTTTTTTCACACATTACCTTTACATATATTACATGATGTCATTGATAAATTGAAGAAACAGCTTTTTGCAGTCCAACAGCAATATATTTTCCTTCTAAAGAAAAACAAAACAAAATTACATTTTTCAAAAACTAATGTAGATACTGAAGTGAATCGTATAGATGTTGATAACGCAAAAAAGTTCCCAGCAAGTCAGTTTCAGTTACACACTGTTTTATGTAACGTGCACCTTTTGTGAATTTAGATTACTTGCCGTAAAGTTGGGTGCACTTTGCCGTCTTTGATACAATACCAGAAATAATACAGCGCACAATAAAATAATAAACAAAAGTGATATGGCCCGTGAGTGTGCAGCGGAGAATTCCCTCCTTCCATTGCACTAGTTTCTGTGCTTCTCGCCTTGTTTATCTGCGGGGGAAAAAAACGACACTCTCCGCGGCGCGCTGCCCCGGGATGTGATTCCGGATGTAAAAAATAAATAAACGAGATAAATGTGTGGTCCATGACATTTACAACTGGACCAGACCCTGAATTAACCAAACGGCTCCTGTACAACTGGCGTTAAATTATAATACTTATATTTTATTCATTTATGTACATGATAAATTTAAGACATATCAACTTGAGTGTGGGGAGAAAATTATTTCATACTAGCTGGTCCCGGCATGTGTTGCTATGCCATTTAATAAAGAAATTGTTTCTCCCTGAGTGTCCTTTCCCATTCGTCCCGTTCCGTTTCCGCTTCCCCTTCTTCTCCTGCTTCCTCTTCTCCTCTTGCGTTCCCACTCCGTCACCTACACCTTCCCTCTCCCCACTCTACTCCACCCCCCCTTCCCCCGTCCCGCGAACCCCCCTCCCGAGAACCCCTCCACCCTCACACGTCCCCTTCCCCTCCCGCGTTCCCCTTCCACCTTCCCCGCCTTTCCACTTCCCTTTCCCGCTCCCTCGTTCCGCCAACCCTCCTCCCGCGTCCCATATTAGTTTTTAAACAGCCCGCGTGCCACCTTTTACAATTTTTATTCAAATTTCCATTTTTCATGTAGGTATATTAAATTTGGTACCTAATATAGGTACCTATTTAAAATATCTAAAATTCTTGATTCGATTTAAACTATTAGGGGAGTACCTACATTAAAAAAATTAGATTTTCAAAAATAGAATCCTGATTTAACAATCATTGTTTTGCGAAATGTCATTCTCAAACACGCGAATTGTCAAATGTGCGATAGTCGTTAGGTTTTCTGAAATTATCCATTTTTTTGCGCAATTTTCTTAATTTTTCTCTCCGTAAGAACCATCCTCGTACTTTGAGGAATATTCTAAAAAAAGAATTAGCGAAATCGGTCCAGCTGCTCTCGAGATTTGCGCTTAGCAACACATTTAGCGATTCATTTTTATATATAAGAAGATTACAGGGAAAACTTCGCGGTTGTGATTTGTGACAATAAAAAGAGACACATACATCTACAGGATTTAGCATGTGAAACAATGAATTAGTATAAATCGGTCACCTCTTTGTGCGGTGCTTCGTAGCCTATCGGTCTCCTCTTTGTACGGTTCTTCATAGCCTCTCCACTCTTGTCTACTTTAGTTTCTAAAGGTTTCAGGAATTGCACACTCTTTTTTTTAATATTTCGTACCTACAGTGGTTACATATATGTGTTAATATAAAAATCCCACAAATAATATAGGAATAAAACAATTCGGGAGGCAGATATGGGTACCGCCGACCCGGGAACTATTTTTTTGGAAAAGCCAATACTCCTGCCAAACCCAGGTAGTTCGCGACGTTTGGTAACTTAACAGGAGTGCCCGGGTTCATGGGGCGAAGTTTGTCTAGGTCATGGAGAGAACGGTTCAGGGACACCTTATCTACAACCCCCCCCAGCCGGAATCTCTCGACCCATCGCCTAGCACCGCGAGTGATGGATTCAAATCTTCGTCAATTCTGGAAGCGTTGACCTCCAAAATCCTACCCACCACTCATGCCTTTTTCCTTCCCAGAACTTCCTCTTCTTCCTTTCCCTAACAAAACCCTACAAACAGCATCCCCAAATACGACATAAGCCCTGAGGGATTTTTCCTCTGGTTCGCTACGTTTGGTAACTTAGCAGGGGTGCCTGGGTTCATGGGGTGTCGTTTGTCTAGGTCTTGCCAGTGAATGCGTTTGCCCGGATCTGGAGAGACCGATTCAGGGAAACTTAACCTAGAAATACCCAGCCGAAGTCTCTCGACCCATCGCCTTGCACCGCATTTGGATGGATGGATTCATACGTCCGTCAATCCTGGACACATTGACCCTCAAGTCCCTAGCCACCCCTCATGCCTTTTCCTTCCCAGAACTTCCTCTTCTTCCTTTCCCTAAAAACCCTACAAACAGCATCCCCAAAGATGACATAGGCCCTGAGGGATTTTTCCTCAGCGCCTCCTGTGTGGAGCTAATGTAAAAAATATATTAAAATAAAGTTACAAACTAAGCACAGTAGGTCTTTGAAATTACAAAATAATATTTACGAATTACATAAATTAAAAATCACCCTCGTCATTTTCATTTTCCTTTTCATTTATTTTGGAATTTAGTTATTTTTTTGAAGATCTTCAACACTCTATACTCTATAGGACGTACTTGACTTATTTTAACCCGTGATTCCCGACATTATACGGAATACCTAATAATAATTGGAAATGAAATTTTGCTTCCAGTGACATTTTGTGGTGTATTTTATTGTTCAACTAAAAACATTTAAAATATCAGTAGGTATTGGACAATTAGGATCGGGGTGAGGGGCTGGGTTCTTACTCGGCTGAGTGACCATGAAGACATGGAGAAGAATTTTCGTTTACGTTTTCGAAAAAAAAAAAACATAAAAGTCACCGGAGATCCAAATTGGATTTACATTTTTTACTACAAACTTACAAATAATGTTAGGATTCACTAGTCACGTCCCAACACCATGTACCTTAGTGTAATAATTTTTTTTTCAAAAGAAGCAAACACATTGTGACTTGACATTTTAAACACACAAAAATAATAATATTTATTCACTTAAATATTTATAAGAGTTCATGTTCATAGAGGGAAAATGAAACAACCTTTTCAAATGGTACGCTTTAAGATTTTCACGGCCAAAAGCATTTTCGTTATTTGTTTTTGGGGTGTTATGCCGTGTTGCGCTACCTCCTTCTTTAGCCAACGTTTCGGACATCGTTGCAGTGTCCATCATCAGGGCAGATCCGGCAGATCCGGTAGAAACGTTGGCTTAAGGAGGTAGCGCAACACTGCATAACACTCCAAAAGCAAATAACGGACAAAAACCTTTTTAAATATTCATACTTTTTTACATTAGCTCCTCACCGGACGCCCTGAAGAAAAAATCCCTCAGGGCCTATGTCATATTTGGATATGCTGTGTGGAGGGTCTTTTCAGGGAAAGGAAGGAGAGGAAAAAAGCAAGAAATGGGCAGGAAAAAGTAATGAGGAGTGGGTACAGAAATTTGGGAGTCGCCAATCGCAAGTGCGACCGGAGAATTCAAAAGGCCTCCTTCAAACAGTCTCTCCTGATCCAGCCCGCCACGCAGTAGTTGGGAATACCCATCCGCCGACAAGACCTAGACAAATCTCACCTCATGAACCCGGGCTCCCCTGCTAAGTCACCAAACTTAACGTAACGTCACTTGGGATTACCTACGGCAGAGGTGTTGGATTTCCAATAAATAGTTCCCGGGGCCCAAATTGTGTAGTAATCCAGAAAGGTATCATAAAAAAAAATACTTTTATCTATTTAAAACAGTCCCCTCTTACCCCGCAAATGCCCCTAAAAAGGTACTGTATCCTGCGTGCACTGCGACGTTTTATGTTTGTGTTTTTTTGTTGCATTATATGAATATCAGCTTCCTAACAAAATCAAAATTATTATTAAATTTAATAATTTTTTTATACGTCCAGTTAACAGCATATAATTTGGGAGGCGGGAATGGGTACCGCCGCCCCGGGAACCTTTATTGGATAACCAACACCTCTGCCACAGGTCACCCCAAGTGGTTCGCTACGTTTGGTGATTTAGCAGGGGTGCCCGGGTCCATGGGGTGAGATTTTTCTTGGTCTTGAAGGCGGATGACCTGGACACACTGAACCCCATATTCCTACCCACCCCATAAACCCTTTTCCTTCCCAGAACTCTCCTCTCCTTCCTTTCCCTCAATTAAACCCTCCACACAGCATCCCCAAAGATGGCATAGGCCCTGAGGGAATTTTTTTTCCTCTGGGCCTCCTGTGTGGAGCTCATGTAAAAAATAAAAAAAATATAAGCCAAGGCTATTTAAAATGATTTACTTTTACGTAGATCCGTAGATAAGAGATTAAAATCACACATTCAGCCATTGCCCGAGTACCAAAATACGCGTGCAGTTTTTAGTGACATGACTATTCCGGTTTCAATTTGTTTTTGCTTTGAACATCCCATGTGTCTGGTCCATAGACATGACGTCAATGGTCTGGTCCAAACATTGCCCAATACACGACTACAACATGGCGTTATTAACAGCTAGCCAGTGCTACTACTAGGTAAAGCTTCGGTCACACCGAACGATATAAACGCTGGTATTTGAATAGTAGTGGCGGAGCGGATAAATATGGTCCTAACGAAGACGGACTTTACATTATATTTACGAATACAATAATTAATTAATTGTGTACGCGGCGTTCTTACCTCAAAAATTATGGTCAAGAATTGCCTTTTTTTACATTAACTCCACACAGAAAATAATTTCCCTCGGGGCCTACGTCATCTGGGATGTTGAATGGAGGTTCTTTTTGAGGAGAGGAAGGAATGAACATTGGTCTCGAAGAGACCCATGTTCTAGGAAGGAGGAAACACAGAGGCCGGCAAATCATTCCACAGCCGAGCTGTTGAACACAAGAACGAGTCGAATAAACGACCCGTTCTCATGTGACAAATGTCAACTGTTTTTCAAATGTTGGGCACGCGTTTGGCGTGTTTCCCGACTAAACACCGGTGCTGAAGGGATCAATGACGCTAGTTCCTCGGAGCATCTTCCATTGTAATACCGGTAGAACAAGGATAGCATTCCCACCCGACGCCTGTGCTCTAAAGGTTGCAATCCGTCTGTTAAGATGGGAGTATCTATTAAGCGGACCGCCCGTTTCTGCACAGAGTCGAGGGTATTTTTCAGGTATTTTGGAGCCCCAGACCAGAGGTGGCTGCCAGATTCAACCGTGGGGCGCACTTTTGATTTGTACAGGGTTAGCAGTTGTGTATAAGACTCCAAAGATTAAGATGGGCCGGACATGTGCACCGAATGCCAAGCACACGAGTACCGAAGAAGGTTCTGACGGAACACCCGGGAGGTAAACGAAAAGCGGGCAGACCTAGACTGAGATGGGAGGATGATGTCAGGAAGGATGCAAGAGGATTACTCCATGTTGCAGATTGGAAGACGACGGCCGAGGACAGAGGGCGGTGGAGGCTTATTTTGAAGGAGGCCAAGGCTCGAAATGGGCTGTAGCGCCATTGAAGAAGAAGAAGAAGCAGTTGTGTAGATACTATTAAAGTATCTGCGGGCCCTGTACAGTACGCCCAGTTTTTGGGAGGCTAACTTTACTCTGGCTACGATGGAGCCCCCATACCTGAGCTGGTCACTTAGGGTTACACCAAGCATATCAATGAAGGGCCTGTTCGGAAGATTGCTACCGTTGAAAGATACCAGATTTTCATTTCGATCCCTTTTAGACGTAATCAGACAAGATTGGGTCCTTGAAACATTAAATTCAACGAGATTATTTTTACCCCAAGAGCAAACACTCTCGAGATAACCGTCCATTCTTTGTTTCAATCATTTCCGAGCCGTTGTTCGTAAGCGTAACAATGAATTGGTGCACATGACAAAAGCCAAAACGTAATAATGAAACGTGCACTCACCAGAAGGAAATGTCTTCCTCCAGTAGTACAGGCAACATATAAATACATGTAATATGGGCAGGCCAAATCCATCAGTAGGCTAATTTCATCAATTAATCATGTTGTATCTTGAATTCTTCTTAAAATCCAAAACTCTAAATAAAACATTTTTTCAATAACAAGAATAGTATATTAAAATATATGTGGATAAACAGGTCTTTAAAACACGCGCGATTTTTCGAGCACGACGGCGTAGCCGAGTGCTCGAAATAAAGCAAGTGCTTTAAAGACCAGTTATCCACGAATACTTTACGCTATTTTTTTTTATTGGTACACTTTGAAAACATAAATATTGATATTATTATTAAAAATTTGGAAATAAGAACTATTAATGAATTCGTGATGTGACATCACAATATCTTGTTGTCATGGAAATGAAAAACACAAACATTAATTTGCAATCTGTCACATAGGATTAATAGTTGACATCACAGTTTTTACTAGTTATTGTGTGTTGTAAAATGAGTTCTAACATTGATAATTTAAATACCAAAGCAGAATCGCGGTTAATACCTGAAAAATCCAAAGACGTTTATAAAAAAGAATATAAAAGGTTCATAACATGGAGGGAGGAGCAAAACTCCTGTCAGATTTATAGTTAAAAGTTGAAATTTAGACGTCACATTTTGTTGATTTGTTGATGTTGCCATGGTAATTTTAAAAAACGCGCGTTCCATAAAGTGCGATACACGCTAGAGCGTACTTTAAATGAGTAAAAAAGGGCACCAATTAAAAAAAATAATAATGAAACACCACTAACAGGCGGAGAACAATTTTTATTTTGAAATATTTTACATCCAAATTATACCAACTGCCATTTGCCATGCATTCGGAAGTACCTACCAAATTATTGCACAGAATAATTTAATGGAACATAGAGGCATGAAACACAATCTTTGAGGTACTTATTAAAAAATCAAACCTTTTTTTTTTTTTTTTTACACGAGCTCCACACAGGAAGCCCTGAGCAAAATAATTTCCCTCAGGGCCTATGTCATCTTTGGGGATGCTGTGTGGAGGGTTTTTTTAAGGAAAGGAAGGAGAGGAGAGTTCTGGGAAGGAAAAGGGTTTAAGGGGTGGGTAGGAATGTGGGGTTCAGTGTGTCTTGGTCATCCGCCTCTAAGACCTAGACAAACCTCACCCCATGAACCCGGGCACCCCTGCTAAATCACCAAACGTAGCAAACCACTTGGGGTGACCTATGGCAGAGGTGTTGGTTATCCAATAAAGGTTCCCGGGGCGGCGGTACCCATTCCCGCCTCCCATAAAATAATCCCTAATTGTAAAATAACCATAACAAAAATAAAATACAAATGATGGTGCTTAAACGAGTAGGTAGCTTAGAAATCGCTGAGTATTGTCACTTCGAGTATTGTCGCTGAGTATTGTAACTCAATTAGCAGCTTTAAAACCTTTGTTTGATTCGATTAAAACATGTTTAATTCTGATCGCGATAAACAAACGTGCGAATTTGGCAAACACGTGACTGTTCGCCTATCGCCTTCTGGCATCTCAAAAAGTCGCTAGATGTTGAATGTTTTTAGTTTATTTGATCTATTTTTCGATATTACTTCATTATCAGTTTCAGTAGCTCCTGGGTAATGTCTTCTAGCGGATACAAGCGGCGTCAGCAGCGATCACTCGCCGTGGCAACATAGCAGCGACGAAATCGCGTGAAAATGTGACCTAGGCTTAGCGTGTAGAAGTGTTTGCCGAAGAAAAAAAAGCTTGAAGGAATGTTTAAAAAAAAATTAAAGTACATTTGAACTTGATAAGCTCAGTTCAAGTGGTGAAAAAAAGTTGAAAAACCAAATAAGGCTTATATCTTTTAATATAAGCAGAAAATGGACCGTAATTTTAGCAATTTATTACAATCAAAATACACTTTTTTTACTTTTTACATATAATTCTTTTATTATAAACCTCAAACACTCTATTCATACATTATTTAAAAATTATAAAAAAATTAAAAAAAACGATAAGAATTTTTTTTTTATCATTTTTAACACTAATTTTCATAAAATTAGTATTGACTACACCTCAATAGAGGGTTAAAAATAATTTAATCGTGTGTAAGAGTTTTTAGCGTCTAGCACGTATGAAACGAATAACTGTGCGCCGCCGGAAACCGTCCGATCCTTATGCAATCGCGGGAAACCGCCCGTGTAGTTTGAACGTGGCGGTTACCCGCGGCGGGAGAACCGCTGCATGTGGCGGGCGAATTTCTCCCGCCTGTGAACCGCGAGCACCCGCGGCGGGAGAACCGCTCGTGTAGTTTGCGCCATACAACGCTCATAGTAAATTGTGTCTGCTGCGGTTTCCCGCGGCGGGAGAACCGCTCGTGTAGTTTGCGCCTTAGATTGATCGATCGAAAGTAGGGAACATTGGCCTTTAGTATCGCTCCGGTGAATGACCACCATTCAGAATCGAAACCTTATTTGAAAGGGCCTATTAGCCGTTTTTAATTTATTGACCAGACATGAATATTCAGATACTCCCCAGCCTTCCTCTGCCTCATCTCCTTCTCTTCCCCATTCCATTATGCCTCACAATATAGCCCTATTTTTAGGTGATGCCATTATCCTATTGGCTCCGGAAAGTCGTGAGAAATTGGGACTCTTGTGCGATGTTCACATTGAAATAAAAAAAATCCTTGGCCCCATCCAAATTAACAAGCGTGGTGTATGAATAAAATGCCTGTAAAATAGAAATAAAATATGTACACGAAAGGCGTTATAAAACACTGCAATGTAAATCAGATCCACGTTTCCACGAATCGTCGCTTCGTTTCACACCTTGTTCCTTTCGTGTCGCTTGTCGTCCCATTTCCTTTCCAATAATAGTTTACACTAATTTTGTTATCTTCTCCAAAATAAAATTGTATGACCGTTTAAAGAAAATGAGCTTATCTGAAAAAATTGCAATTTAACCGCGCCAATTTAAAATATTGGAATTCATTTGAAGACCGAAAAGTTTAAACGACGTCGATTAATTAAAGGTCCAATGATGAAAATTTTCTGAAATTAAATAAAGCCAACTGTCACAGCCGTAGATGCAAAGGCCAAAATGGTGGCGAATAATAGCCAAACGCTCCAACAAAAACAATTAGCCAATTGTTTCGACTGCGGAATTCGTGATCCGATTACGAAAACAGAAACTGTTGCAGATTTGTGTATGTGGGAGAAAGGATACGCTTTTTTATGAAACGGGGAGGGTTTCCTATTGTTGGTCGATCAACACACGGGGCGCCTATAAACATTCCCCTGTTTTTGTTCATTGTTCTGTAAAAGGCCCCATATACGCAAAAATAATAATAATGTGGTAATGTGGTAATTAATATTATTAAATATTCTGTAAAATCACCGTGATTTATTTTGGGGTATTTTGCCGTGTTGCGCTACCTACTTCTGTAGCCAATTTTTACGATACTATCGTTTGCAAATATTAACCGAATACGAAACATATTAAATTCAAGACTATTAAGAACCATCTCTTTTTCCCTAATTTGATCAGTATTACAATATGGAATTGTTGGCTAGGGTGGTGCGTTCAAAACTTCTCTTTTGCTTTTAGAAATTATCTGAAAAATATTTATAAAAATAATTTTTAAAAAATCGTACGTTTATCCCACCGTCAAATTATTTCAAGAATTTAAAGTTCCTTCACTTAACACGACACTTAACGCGTAACTCTTTTTTCGGACTGCAATAGAACAAATTAATATCCTTGGCTCTATGACTATACCGCGCTGCGCATCACAGCCCAACAATTCTCCAAATATATTGGAGTTAAATGGTTTAACGAATTACCCTTGAAATTAAGATTAGAAACAAATTACAAAAAATCAAAATTTCAATAAAACACTCTTTAAATAACTTATTACAATCATTACATCTAATAATACTATAAGACACAACTTTTATATATAATAGTATTAGATTTCCCGTTTTTTCTTATTTTTTTCTTTTTATCTCTTCTTCTTTCTGTTATATTATTTACTCTATTCTTTGTTTTTTTTTATTTTTTGTTTTGTTTATTATCAATGATTTATTATTAAGTAGTTCAAGTTTAAAAAGAGAATCATGTCAATAATATAAATTGTTCAATGCGCATACATACATACATACACACATACTCACATACACACACACACACACACACACTCCTTCCCACTAATTACTTAATATGCATACCATAAATAAGACACTACAATGAAACACATAATAGGTACTCACAAAGATATTGAAATATAAGTAGATGTGCTATCTACTGTTTTTACTATGTGGGTCTGCGCTTCCGGGTGTCGCCGATATTGTTTACCAATTAACAAATAAACTAAAGGAACAAATAATTAACGAATAAACCAAACGAACGTTAAACTAAATGAACGAATTCTTTCCTTATTCAAAATATATTGTTAACCAATATTAATGCACATTTTCAAAAAATCAACGAAATGAACAAATACTTTTTGTATGAAAACTACGCTAATTAGCGCGTAGTCCGGCGACAGTTGCGCGGACACCATAGCATATCTCTTCTGTATTTGAATCTTTGGGTACTCACCATGAAATATACTTATTTAACCAAAGTATCTAATGTACTGTTTGTTTCTGTTTATAAATAAAATAAAAATAAAATAAAGAGGTTTACTAGTACATCAAAAAAACAACTGGGAAGCGACAAAACCATCTTAAAAAAAATCCTTTATTATCAGGTATTTAATATTTTTAATTGGATTCTTTAACGTTTATAGAGTTATTTAGTTATTATAATTCTTTAACATTTATAGAGTCTTTCATATGCTTTCAAAATCAGTAATTTATTTTGGTATACATTTTAAACCAGCAAATATATTAGATTACGCAAATATATTAGATTACTCAAATACCCGCGAGTCCTACCGGCGAAAACACTAAAACAGCCAATGGTGTGATGCCAACATAACGTAGTGTTTTTTATGGTGCTTTATTCACTTTTAAATGGTTATTTAAATTCTACACATAATAAAACTTATACATCCAGAATAAGCGTTCGTTGATCTATATTATTATTGACTTTAATCTATAATATTTTTCGTGTTATATATAAATATCTCGTGTCACGGTGTTTGTGGTCGCACTCCTCCGAAACGGCTTGACCGATTTTTATGTAATTTTTTATGTATATTTGGTTGGTATGAGAATAGGTTTTAAAGCATATTTCATACCACTCGGTGATTAGGGTGTGTTGGTTTTTTTAAATCTGTTTTAAAAAAAAAAAAAAAAATGATTTTTTTTATTTTGCATCAAAAAATACCTATAACCCCAAATTTTAACTCTCCTACCCCCACCCTCCCATTTTTTAAACGCGATTTTACTATTTTAACCTTCTTTCGCATTTCAAACAGGACAACATTATTTATGTTGTTGAATGACAGATGGCGCTACGTCCGCCTCATCGAACTTTCATCCGCACCTACGCAAGACATTCACGAGAAGAGTCGCGTCATTTTGATATTTCATTCGGCATCATGTTCTCGTGTGGGCAAACCATCGAGCTTATTTGTGTTGGCTAAAGACGGGCTGACAAAAAATATCGTACACTCAATTGCTCTTCGAAATTAATATTGATTTTTTTTATTTCATTTTCCTACTTTAGTTGGTTTTTTGTTTTTATTGGTCTACAGCGCTCCATTCCTCTTTCTGTCATAGATCCCATCCCCACACACTTATAATACATATTCGTTATTTTTTATTTAACAACCAAAATATTCACTAGAAATAATTTATATGGCAGAACAACGTTGTCGGGTCAGCTAGTTGTTAATAAAAGAAAATCAACTTATGATAATCGCAGACTATGATACTACCACCGTGATTTATTTTGGGGTATTTTGCCGTGTTGCGCTACCTACTTCTGTAGCCAATTTTTACGGTACTATCGTTTGCAAATATTATTATTATGTAGGCTTAGTATTTAAGTTTAAATTTGTTGATATTTTTTATAACTTTATATCCTTTGGTAATTCGCCAAATATCTTTGCTCCGGGCATCAACGACTTTTGCGTCTGGGTGTTTTTTTCTAAAAAGGAGTCTTATTTCATTTCTTTTCCTTGTCGCATGCGTGTTTGTACTGATAGGTTTTCAATTTTTCTTGGAAATTATAATATACTCGTATATAATATTAGGTGACCGGCCAACTCAGAATGAAACCAACTCAGAACCACCTCAGAAAAGTCGTGAGTGATGATAAAAAAAATATAAAAAATTGGTTAAATAGGTTAAGTTAGGTTAGGGTTACCTTACCGGCTATTTTAAAATTATTTTTTCATAGCTTTTAATGACTTTTCTGAGGTGGTTCTGAGTTGGTTTCATTCTGAGCTGGCGTGGACCATAATATTATAGCAAATGTGCTGCACGTTTAAGACTGGTAGATATTCTAAGGACAGAACTTCAATTCATCATATTTCTAGATCCATGAACTTCTATTCAATTAACATTTAAACTTGGAAATTAA
Source organism: Limnephilus marmoratus (assembly GCA_917880885.1). NCBI lineage: Eukaryota > Metazoa > Arthropoda > Insecta > Trichoptera > Limnephilidae > Limnephilus > Limnephilus marmoratus. Next base: position 20,028,721 of record OU862908.1, read on the forward strand.
TTTGATGGATTATTCAAGTTCTGTGAGACAACTGATATTTACTGCTATTGTTTCCAATCCTACTGATCAACTGTTGAGACGAAATTTTGGCACAACGCTCCTCAAATGCACATACATGTTCGTTTCAAGGCAACTCTCAGACGAACAGGTGAATAAAGCGTTACTAAACAAACCACTTAGGCCTAAGCTTAGGAGAAAGCTGGCGGCTCATATCAAACTACACGGGTGGCGGTTTTCCGCCGTGCTATACGAGCGCTTCCACCGCCGCGCCGCACAGTGATTCGTTTCATACAAGCAAGACGCTAATAAGTCACTTTTGAATTCCCAAACAATGACATCATGACAACATTACCAGATAGACAGACAGACAGGATAATAAATGCATGCTTAATTGGGGTGATTAGTGCACGCAAACCAGAGGCGTAAAGTCGAATGTTGTGTTTTGAACCCAAGTGTTAAAACGATGATTTAAAAAAAAAATCTTTGTAGATTTTTTGATTGATTCATGTAAAGACCATGATTTTTAGTAAGAATCCAAAATTTCACACTGTTCGGAACCATAGGGCCAAAGTTATGAACGACCACAATTATTGTTACAAAGCGCCCGCAAAACGATGAATTTTTGCAAAAATTCTACTTTTAGCCGATTTTTTATTGATACGTGTCCAGGCCATGATTCTTAGTAAGAATCCAAAATTTCAGGCAGTTCGGAGCCATAAGGCTAACCGACCCCAAGTGGGTGCTTAAACGACAGAACCCACGTGTTAAAACGATGATTAAAAAAAAAAATCTTTGTAGATTTTTTGATTGATTCGTGTACAGAACATGATTGTTAGTAAGAATCAAAAATTTCACAAGGTTCGGAACCATAGAGCCAAAGTTATGAACGACCAAAATTATTGTTACGAAACGCCCGTAAAACGATGAATTATTGCAAAAATTCCACTTTTATCCGATTTTTTGATTGATACGTGTCCACGCCAGGATTCTTAGTAAGAATCCAAAATTTCAGACGGTTCGGAGCCATAAGGCTAACCGACCACAAGTGCTTAAACGACCGAACCCATTGTTTATACAATGATTTTAAAAAAAAAATACTTTGTAGATTTTTTTATTGATTCGTGTACAGAACATAATTCTTAATAGAATCAAAAATTTCACAAGTTTCGGAACCATAGGGTCAAAGTTATGAACAACCAATTTATTGTTACAAAACGCCCGTAAAACGACAAATTTTTACAAAAACTCTACTTTTAGCCGATTTTTTATTGATCCGTGTCCAGGCCATGATTCTAACTAAGATTCCAAAATTTCAGATGGTTCGGAGCCATAAGGCAAAAGTTATGACCGACCCCAAGCGTTCAAACGTCCGACCCCAAGTGCTTAAACGACCGAACCCAAGTGTTAAAACGATGGTTTAAAAAAAAAAGAAATTCTTTGTAGATTTTTTGATTGATTCATGTAAAGACCATGATTTTTAGTAAGAATCAAAAATTTCACAAGGTTCGGAACCATAGGGCCAAAGTTATGAACTACCAAAATTATTGGTACAAAACGCCCGTAAAACGATGAATTTTTGCAAAAACTCTACTTTTAGCCGATTTTTTATTGATACGTGTCCAGGCCATGATTCTTAGTAAGAATCCAAAATATCAGACGGGTCGGAGCCATAAGGCAAACAGACCCCAAGTGCTTAAACGACCGAACCCAAGTGTTTAAATGATGATTTTAAAAAAAAATGCTTTGTAGATTTTTTGATTGATTCGTGTACAGAACATGATTCTTAATAGATTCAAAAATTTCACAAGTTTCGGAACCATAGGGCCAAAGTTATGAACTACCATAATTTTTGTTACAAAACGCCCGTAAAACGACGAATTTTTACAAAAATTCTACTTTTAGCCGATTTTTTTATTGATACGTGTCCAGGCCATGATTCTCATTGAGAATCCAAAATTTCAGATGGTTCGGAGCCATAAGGCAAAAGTTATGACCGACCCCAAGCGTTCAAACGTCCGACCCCAAGTGCTTAAACGACCGAACCCAAGTGTTAAAACGATGGTTTAAAAAAAAAAGAAATTCTTTGTAGATTTTTTGATTGATTCATGTAAAGACCATGATTTTTAGTAAGAATCAAAAATTTCACAAGGTTCGGAACCATAGGGCTAAAGTTATGAACTTCCAAAATTATTGGTACAAAACGCCCGTATAACGATGAATTTTTGCAAAAACTCTACTTTTAGCCGATTTTTTATTGATACGTGTCCAGGCCTAGAAATTCTTTGTAGATTTTTTGATTGATTCATGTAAAGACCATGATTTTTAGTAAGAATCAAAAATTTCACAAGGTTCGGAACCATAGGGCCAAAGTTATGAACTACCAAAATTATTGGTACAAAACGCCCGTAAAACGATGAATTTTTGCAAAAACTCTACTTTTAGCCGATTTTTTATTGATACGTGTCCAGGCCATGATTCTTAGTAAGAATCCAAAATATCAGACGGGTCGGAGCCATAAGGCAAACAGACCCCAAGTGCTTAAACGACCGAACCCAAGTGTTAAAACGATGATTAAATAAAAAATACTTTGTAGATTTTTTGATTGATTCATGTACAGAACATGATTCTTAATAGAATCAAAAATTTCACAAGTTTCGGAACCATAGGGCCAAAGTTATGAACTACCAAAATTATTGTTACAAAATGCCCGTAAAACGACGAATTTTTAAAAAATTCTACTTTTAGCCGATTTATTTATTGATCCTTGTCCAGGATATGATTCTCATTAAGAATCAAAAATTTCAGATGGTTCGGAGCCATAAGGCAAAAGTTATGACCGACCCCAAGCGTTCAAACGTTTGACCCCAAATGCTTAAACGACCGAACCCAAGTGTTAAAACGATGATTTAAAAAAAAAAGAAATTCTTTGAAGATTTTTTGATTGATTCATGTAAAGACCATGATTTTTAGTAAGAATCAAAAATTTCACAATGTTCGGAACCATAGGGCCAAAGTTATGAACTACCAAAATTATTGTTACAAAACGCCCGTAAAACGACGAATTTTTACAAAAATTCTACCCTTAGCCGATTTTTTATTGATACGTGTCCAGGCCATGATTCTTAGTAAGAATTTAAAATTTCAGACGGTTCGGAGCCATAAGGCTAACCGACCCCAAGTGCTTAAACGACCGAACCTAAGTGTTAAAACGATGATTTTAAAAAAAAAGAAATTCTTTGTAGATTTTTTGATTGATTCGTGTACAGAACATGATTCTTAATAGAATCAAAAATTTCACAAGTTTCGGAACCATAGGGCCAAAGTTATGAACTTCCAAAATTATTGGTACAAAACGCCCGTATAACGATGAATTTTTGCAAAAACTCTACTTTTAGCCGATTTTTTATTGATACGTGTCCAGGCCATGATTCTAACTAAGATTCCAAAATTTCAGATGGTTCGGAGCCATAAGGCAAAAGTTATGACCGACCCCAAGCGTTCAAACGTCCGACCCCAAGTGCTTAAACGACCGAACCCAAGTGTTAAAACGATGGTTTAAAAAAAAAAGAAATTCTTTGTAGATTTTTTGATTGATTCATCACCATGATTTTTAGTAAGAATCAAAAATTTCACAAGGTTCGGAACCATAGGGCCAAAGTTATGAACTACCAAAATTATTGGTACAAAACGCCCGTAAAACGATGAATTTTTGCAAAAACTCTACTTTTAGCCGATTTTTTATTGATACGTGTCCAGGCCATATCAGACGGGTCGGAGCCATAAGGCAAACAGACCCCAAGTGCTTAAACGACCGAACCCAAGTGTTTAAATGATGATTTAAAAAAAAATGCTTTGTAGATTTTTTGATTGATTCGTGTACAGAACATGATTCTTAATAGAATCAAAAATTTCACAAGTTTCGGAACCATAGGGCCAAAGTACCATAATTTTTGTTACGAAACGCCCGTAAAACGACGAATTTTTACAAAAATTCTACTTTTAGCCGATTTATTTATTGATCCTTGTCCAGGATATGATTCTAACTAAGAATCCAAAATTTCAGATGGTTCGGAGCCATAAGGCAAAAGTTATGACCGACCCCAAGCGTTCAAACGTCCGACCCCAAATGCTTAAACGACCGAACCCAAGTGTTAAAACGAGGATTTAAAAAAAAAAAAAATTCTTTGTAGATTTTTTGATTGATTGATTGATTGATTTTTAGTAAGAATCAAAAATTTCACAAGGTTCGGAACGATAGGGCCAAAGTTATGAACTACCAAAATTATTGTTACAAAACGCCCGTAAAACGATAAATTTTTGCAAAAACTCTGCTTTTAGCCGATTTTTTATTGAAACGTGTCCAGGCCATGATTCATGTACAGAACATGATTCTTAATAGAATCAAAAATTTCACAATTTTCGGAACCATAGGGCCAAAGTTATGAACTACCAAAATTATTGTTCCAAACGCCTGTAAAACGATGAATTTTTGCAAAAATTCTACTTTTAGCCGATTTTTTTATTGATACCTGTCCCGGCCATGATTCTTACTAAGAATCCAGAATTTCAGATGGTTCGGAGCCATAAGGCAAAAGTTATGACCGACCCCAATCGTTCAAACGTCCGACCCCAAGTGCTTAAACGACCGAACCCAAGTGTTAAAACGATGATTTAAAAAAAAATACTTTGTAATTATTTTGATTGATTCGTGTACAGAACATGATTCTTAATAGAATCAAAAATTTTACTAGTTTTGGAACCATAGGGCCAAAGTTATTATCTACAAAAAGTATTGTTACAAAACGCCCGTAAAACGACGAATTTTTACAAAAATTCTACTTTTAGCCGATTTTTTTATTGATTCGTGTCCAGGCCATGATTCTCACTAAGAATCCAAAATTTCAGATGGTTCGGAGCCATAAGACAAAAGTTATGACCGACCCCAAGCGTTCAAACGTCCGACCCCAACTGCTTAAACGACCGAACCCAAGTGTTAAAACGATGATTTAAAAAAAAGAATTTCTTTGAAAAAAAGCTAACCCGACTCCTATCTGGAATACAACTTGAGGATCGTAAGCCAACTGGTCTCCTCAGGCATATGATGGAACTGGCTGGTCCCGCTTTGGCAAATAGCGCAATAGTACGTTCTCTTTGGCTCCAACGCTTACCCCAGCACGTCAAAGCAATTCTATTGGCTCTCACAGATAATGACATAAACCAACTGGCGTCGGCTGCGGACAAAATCACAGACGTCTACCAATCATCGGAGTGCGGGGCAATGGAATATCAAGGAAAACCAAGCAAATCAAAACCTGAAAACACAGGAACCAACTTATTGTTACAGCTACAGAAACAAATTTCAGCGCTCACACAAGAAGTCTCTCAACTAAAAATATCACAAAACAATCGTTCCCCTACCTTCCGAGGACGAAGAAACCAGAGCCCCCAGAGAAATTTTTCTTATCAGAAGTCTTATCAGCAGAATCCCGCTAGAAGGCCGAGGTCCGGGTCTCGCGGTCGATTACCCAAAGGAAATCAAGACGGGTACTGCAGTTTCCACACCAGATCTGGAGATAAGGCTTATAAATGCTACCAGCCTTGCTCTTATAAGAAGAAAAATGCGGGAAACGACAACGGAACCTCTCAGTAGGGACGTGCGAGATTCCGAGAAACACATGTCGTCTCTTCGTTTACGATCGACAAACTCGAAAGAAATTCCCGGTGGACACAGGGGCTGATATTTCAGTCATCCCTAGAAATCCCATATACAATAGGAACAGCATCACTTCCGACAGCTTCCCAGCTACATTGTATGGAGCAAATGGAAACCCCATCAAGACCTACGGAACGAGAACGGTCGAACTAGATTTTGGTCTTCGCCGGGCATTGAAATGGCGTTTTATCGTCGCCGACGTATCAAAACCGATCCTGGGTGCAGATTTCCTTCATCATTACAACCTTACGGTCAACCTGATACAAGCTTCTCTCTTGGACTCATCAACAGGACTAAAAATTCGAGGTACTACATACACAGGAACCTCACCCGGAATATCTACTATATCCTCCTCACAAAAATATAGAGATATTATTAGTAAATACCCAAGCTTGACGCGACCAGATATGAAAAACTTAGATAAAGCAAAACATTCGGTCACACATTGTATTGAGGCGAAAGGTCTACCTGTCACAGAGCGGGCGCGCCGACTGGCCCCAGCTCTTCTTGAAGCAGCGAAGAAAGAATTCAAATTTCTCATGGAGCAAGGGATTTGCAGGCCGTCCAAAAGCAATTGGGCGAGCCCACTACGTATGGTCAAGAAACCGAACGGAGAATGGCGTCCGTGTGGAGACTATAGAAGACTCAATGCAAAAACAATCCCGGATAAATACCCGATTCCCCAGCTTCAAGATTTTGCACACAAGCTGGCAAAAGCGAGGATCTTCACCACACTAGATCTCACGAGGGCGTATCACCAGATACCTCTAGATGATAGCGACATACCGAAGACTGCGATTATCACACCTTTTGGTCTATATGAATTTACCACCATGCAGTTCGGTTTATCAAATGCAGCTCAAACCTTCCAGTGGTTCATGCACGCTGTGACAAGAGATTTAGAATTCTGTTTTGTATACCTCGATGACATCCTAATAGCATCTGAAAATGAAGATGAGCACAGAAGGCATTTGGACATACTTTTCCAACGCCTCGCAGACAACGGTTTGGTTATCAATCTGAGCAAATGTCAATTTGGTCTATCAACCGTTAACTTCCTTGGGCATACAATTACACCTGAAGGTATGTCTCCAATTAAAGAAAAGGTTACAGCCATAACAGAATTTTCTTTGCCAAAAACTGCAAAAGACCTGAGACGCTTTCTGGGAATGCTAAATTACTATCGAAAATTTCTTCCTAACTCAATTAGCACTAAAGCAAAACTTTTTGAACTAATATTAGGTTACAAAAAGAACGACAAGCGAATACTGACTTGGACGCCGGAGCTAACAGCAGCGTTTGACGAATGCAAGCATCATCTCGCAACAGCTACTTTACTGGCACAACCGGACCCAGAGGCCAAGATCGCCATCATGGTGGACGCCTCTAGCAGACTAAAGGAGACTCATGGCAACCTCTAGGATTTTTCTCCCGGAAGTTCACAACGGCGCAAAGAAAGTATAGTACATTCGATCGCGAACTTACTGGTATATATGAGTCAATAAAATTCTTCAGAAACTACATTGAAGGATGAAACTTCACCATTTATACGGATCACAAGCCGATCACCTTCGCTTTTAACAAGAAGCGAGCTTCCAGCTCCCCACGTCAGGAAAGGCAGTTGGACTACATAGCGCAATTTTCAACGGACATCAGACATGTTTCCGGAGACCGGAACACCGTAGCTGACGCACTATCTCGTATAGAAGAGATTAATTATCCTACTTCTATTGACTTCAGGCAGATGGGAATAGAGCAATGTCATACTGACGGTACTTTGAAGGCAAACGATGACAGCTCCCTCGCCTTACGTCAAATGGTGATTCCTGGCACGGATTCTTCAGTATGGTGTGACATATCGACAGGACACATAAGACCATTGGTACCTGACAGCATGCGTGATCAAGTAATCGCAAGTGTACACAATGTTTGTCATGCTGGCATTCTAGGAACGACAAAGACAATTAAGCAAAGATTTGTTTTGCCCAACATGTCAAGGGACATCAAAAACTTTGTTAAACAATGTATAGCCTGTCAAAAAGCTAAGATTACCAGTTACACGGTTGCTCCAATATCAACGTATGTACTGCCAGAGGATCGATTTAGAAATATTCATATCGATCTAGTCGGACCTCTACCTACATGCAACGAGTACCAATATATACTGACAATGATCGACAGATTTACTCGTTGGCCTGAGGCAGTTCCCTTGAAGAATATGACAGCGGAAACCGTCGCTACTGCATTAACTACACATTGGATCGCTCGACATGGAACTCCTGACAGCATAGTTACTGATCAAGGACGGCAATTTGAGAGTTCCCTTTTCAAAAAACTTACAGAGAAGTTTGGTATTAAACACCTGAGAACCACGGCTTATCACCCACAAGCCAACGGTATGATTGAAAGGTGGCATCGCACATGAAAATCATCTCTTATAGCTTGTGGAGATCAGAATTGGGTTGAAAATCTCCCACTCATTCTACTTGGCTTGAGAGCCACAGTACGTGAAGATTTGAAATGTTCACCAGCAGAACTTACATACGGTAGAACGCTAAAATTACCTTGCGATTTCTTCGCAGCAACTCCACACGAAGAACCAGATACGTATATTGGACGACTCCAGAGGAAGTTCGACGACATCAAATCGACGCCAGCGAGCGCCCATGGTTCAGGAAAGTTCTTCGTTCATAAGGATCTACCTAATGCTACGCATGTGTTTCTCAGAACAGACAGTACAAAATGCCCTTTACAATGTCCCTACGAGGGTCCATATAAAGTCGAGCAGCGACATGAAAAAACTTTCATCATTTCCATAAAAGGAAAACAGAAATGCGTTTCGATAGATCGCTTGAAACCAGCTTTTATCCCCATTGAAGATAATGTACCTGTCTCTACAACTGTTCCAGAATCTTCCACCATAGTTCCAGAAAGAACTACAAGATCGGGGCGAAAAGTACACTTCCCAGACAGATTTGGGAGGCTTAGATCATAAAAAGGCATTTTATTTTATTGAGGCATATAAAGTCGAGCAGCGACATGAAAAAACTTTCATCATTTCCATAAAAGGAAAACAGAAATGCGTTTCGATAGATCGCTTGAAACCAGCTTTTATCCCCATTGAAGATAATGTACCTGTCTCTACAACTGTTCCAGAAACTTCCACCATAGTTCCAGAAAGAACTACAAGATCGGGGCGAAAAGTACACTTCCCAGACAGATTTGGGAGGCTTAGATCATAAAAAGGCATTTTATTTTATTTTTCAAATATTTAAAAAATCTTCAATAATTAATACTAAAATCATCAAATTACTCTCACAAGATTTCAAAGGTACCTATTACTATTTTTAAAAATTACTAAGAATAAAAATAACAAAGTCTACAATATTTCACACAAATTTTGAGCTTTATTGTTTATCATAATTCATAATTTAATATTTTTACAAACAACATAATTACAATACGAATATAGACAATTCATTGTCAGAGAAATGATGTGTTATAAATTGATGAAAAATTTCATCTTTCAAAATCATGTACCTATATGTAATTAATTTAAGCAAATTTAAAACAATGATATTAACTATGTGTGTAGCTATAATCGCTTTTCACAACACTTGTAATTATTATGATATAAATAACCTTCCATATGTGTATAACTCTGATGCGTGAATCTCAATGTATTCTATATTGGATACGTAGTCAATATAGCTTATATCGACATTCATAAAAAATAGTATCTAGCATTACTTTTTGTTTTTAATAATTCCAACTATGACTACTCAGATGTACTTATAAATACACACATCTGAGCAGGCATGTTGTTGAAACTGTCACTTAAATATTAAATTATAATTATTTTCAAATGTTTACGAAAGCGAGTATATTTTACGACTAATTGATAGTTAATCGCAATAACATAATAAAAACAATAATATATAATATAATAAAAAGCTTCATAGTATATGGAGTAAGTAATAATCGAGAATCAGTAAACATTTGAAAATAATTTTTATTTGTTAAGAATTTATATAATGGTTAAAATATGAATGGTTGTCTGCGCAGAAAAGAATACTATAACTCAAATAAGACAGTATCACTTGATAAAATTTCAAAATATCTGATATGGCATAAGAAAATATTTTCCATTTAATTCGCTCTGCGCGAGATACTGAATTCAGCGCTTATTGTACAGAAACAATAATTCAGGTAAAAATGATTATGTAAATGAATATACCTGCCCAATATTGCTACATTGACTCAGACATCACTTGATGTAGCAAGTATTGAAATTTTTTATAACTATATAGTGTATACTGAGGCAAGTCTGTTTTCATATGTTGTTAAATCAATTAATTATTTACAATATGAAAACATACCAAACATAACAGATGATTACTATGTGTGCTTCAGTAAGCATAGATTAATATATATATTTTTTTATTTTTGGTATGACCATTCCAGTATACAACTTGACACTTTAGTAATTACTTTCATATTTTTATGACACAGAGTCATGAGAACGTGGAATAATGAAAACATTATTTCGACGTTTAGTGTCAAATTAACCTTCGCAACTTATGCAAAATATTGTATCTAATGTATGTTAAGTAATTAAGTATGTAGTTAGAATAATAACCTAATGCAGGATAATATACTATAGCGTACTACAACGTTTACGGTATAATATATTATTATTATAGATGTTAGCTTTAGAAAACTGATGGCAAATAAATCAAATCTTTAACTAACAAGAATTATCCAAAGCATTATTGTCGATGCAGAAATGCTCCAATAAACAACTGGTCGCCTGTGATACTTATAACAGCGACTTATTAAAAACATTTGTCAATATTTCTTTGTAGACGCAGTATTTGCTCCGAATAAATAATTACATATATCACTATTTCCCGAATACTTTAGATATTAGCATTAAATACTTAAATAGGGTTATAATAAATTAAACACTCATTTATTTTTAATCATTAAGAGGAAATACTAGCTGCGCTTTTCTATACAAACGTATTCCCCGTTTATCTCTCTGGATTTTGACCCTAGAGCAAAATTTTTTTTTACATAATATAGATATTGACCACTAGCGTGTCGGTACGTTTTGTTTTTTTTGATAATTTACTTCTCATAGAAGTTACGACCTTCCAAAAATGAATAAAATTGCCTAATTTAAACGCCGTCAAAAAACGTTCAGTATACAAACTAAACAATGTATTTTGAAAAAAAGCAAAACGTACCGACATAGAATATTTTCTTTTAATACAGTTAGTGAAAAAAAATTTTTAAATCCGTCCAGTTTTGGAGAAGAAAAATGGGGAATACAAAACATCGATTTCGAAGATTTTATTTAGGTATTTTCGGCCCGACGTGCAGGTGTCCCTTTCGCTCATTTCTCCTGAGGGGGGCCGGGGAACGTGGGTTTTGACAAATACATACATATAATGCGAAGTAGTGATGTAAAGAATTTTATCGGTAGACTAGTGTTGTCCTTGCCCGAGTAATCGATATTTTTTATTCGTTTTTTTTTCTGTTTAGTGACTCATCGCGGTATACCAATACTGACCGAGCTTTCATACTAAAATTGTGCAAAATTAAATTTTTTTATGTCAAGTACTATAATAAATTTTCAATTTGGGAGGCGTTTTAGGTACCATCGCCCCGGGAACCATTTATTGGATAACCAACACCCCCGCCACTTGGTCACCGCAAGTGGTCCTCTATGTTTGGTGACAGAGCCTGGGTTCCCGGGTTCACGGATGAGGTCTGCATGGGTTTTGGTGGCGGATAATTTTGTCCACTTACTGCGTGGCGGGCCGGATTGGGAGAAACTGGAAGAGGAAGATCTTTTGATCTCTACAGCTGGACTCTCCACCATCATTTCATACTTTTACCTACCTTTTCCCTACCCAAAACTTCCTTTCCTTCCTTATCCTAAAAATACCCTCCACACAGCTTCTCCAATGATGTCCAACAACTTCTCCAACAAAGTCCCTGAGCGATTATTTTTCCTCGGTGCCTCCAATGTGAGGTTTATGTTTTTAAAAAAAATCTGTTTCAAATTTTTAGTTGAGAGTCGCTTACATTGCCTTCAGTGATTAATTGAAATTTTTTGTTTGTAAACACTTTATTGTACAATATTTTTTACCACTATACAATGAATTTTAAACAATTTATGATTTAGATCTTTCTCTCGCCGGTAAATTTCTTGATATGCGACCGTCAATTGTTTCTGGTAAAAGGCATTGGTGGTAGAAGTTTTTCTAACAGTGGTTCAATTTTTTGCCAGATTGAATCGTCCCTTTCAATTTTTTCATACGGCAAACTTTTAAGACTCCACACGACAAAATAACAGTATTTACGACGAGTAATGTGTAACTGGCCTTGTACTTGGTAGAAGTAATTGTGATTCCGTTTTAATGTTGAAGCATTGTCTTCAATTTTACAGTTATCAATTTTTTTTGTTCAAATCCTTCTTCTGGTGACATATTTACTATACTATATGGGCATTTCACTTCAATTATAGAATCCTTGCCAAAAAGGCCATCCGGACTTGCCGCTAAAAAGTTTTTGTTTTCATCGATAAATAGTCCACAGGCGAATACCTCTAATTTTGTTTCTTTTGTAAATTGCTCAATTGCTTGGTTTTCATTTTCTTTCCCATAATTTGTGGCCATATTTCCTTTAAATGGCGAGTACAGTAGCGAGTTTAATACTCTCGCAACTGAAGTTTTTGGCCGTAGCTTACATATTTTTGTCCAAAGTTAGAAGCTGTAAGCCGCTTACGCCTTTCAATTGTCCACAAATTATTATTGCTTTGGCCCACCGTATTCCTTTCGAGTTCATCCTTATTCGATGGAGATAATTCTTTGAAAAATTCCTCTTTATCGTTTCAAATAATTCAGCTGGCATATCTGGATCTAATTCCAATTGACCATAATTTTCATCAGGCCCTGCAACTTTTTTTCTCTTTTCTGTCGTGTTTTCGTAATACCTTAGTTTTATTTTTCGACACCTCTGTATTGTCTCCTTCGAACGTCGTTTTCTTTCAATAAAATGCTTCGTGTAGTTGCCAGGACTGTGGCCTTGGATTTTTTTTGTATTCGTGAATGGGTTGTCATTTCACTATTCCACGAAGTTACTGCTCAAGAAGCTCAACTGCTGAAGTTATCCCATTTTTGTAAAATTTGCTCTTTTTCCGCCTATAAATTTGGCTATAACGTTGTTGAATTGCTCCACAGTGTTATTTGTCACGTTAATAATAAGACTTTCTGCATTTGCTATTAGAGACGACAATAATTGTTGAATATCAGTCCTGTTCCACAATCTTGAAGATCGCTTACTAAATTTGGATCATTAGTATACTTCTCCGACTTGCAATAGTATGACGAACATTTTGTATGATCACCAAAAACATGGTTTGCGGCATTTTTTTGTCCATTTTCAGATTTTTTATTTTATCACTTTGTGCCGTGTTTTCTTGCTCTTTTCTGTAATTTACTGCTCAAACTATAGCTTTTCTCATACGTAAAACGTTTGCTTCAACCTTTTTCCTTATGTGAACTGGTACAAAGCCTTTAGCGTTGTTGGTTTTTTTTCAAAGTGCTTTTATTTTATTGCAAAAATTGCGAAGTAAGTGATTTTTGCACTTTTTTTTGTACTATGAAGTTGGGCCTGAAGCCTTGGGTTGAAGTTTCGCTAATATTGTCTTTTCAACTTTATAAAACCTTAAATATTACAATTTAAGGTTTTATAAAGTTGAAAATAAAAATAAAAAGTTTTGAAGTTTAAAAAAATTATATATTTGTTTCCTTTATTTCAAACTGACTGTAATAAATATTTAAAAAAAATGTGTAGGTAAATCTATCTATAGGTAAAAGACCAACATTTTTTATTGAATTTTGAACGAACTAACACATCCTTTTTTGTATTTACTGCTTAAAGAAACTCAAAAATACAGGAGTACAAATCAAACCTCAGCAAGCGATATATCTAACATTTTAAACATTATTATTTACAAACATGTCAACTCACACGTATGATACACACAACACAATAAATCCATTTAGATTTAATTGTCTAATAAAATATGTAAGTGCTTTTATCTTTTTCGTTATCGTAATTTTAATTAGAAAAAAACTTAAGGTGGGCTATTTTTAAACCTTTTTTATCTCTACATATTATAAAGTAAAGTCCCCCGCGCCGTCTTTCTGTCTGTCTGTCTGTCTGTCTGTCTGTTCGCGATAAACTCGAAAACTACTGAACGGATTTTCATGCGGTTTTCACCAATAGATAGAGTGTTTCGTGAGGAAGGTTTACGTATGTAATTTGTCAAGGATTTGTGTAAATTGGTTGAAACATAACGATAATTGTTAGAAGTGTCGGAAAAATTCCAGCCGCCTGGTAGCTTTCATCGAAAACGCTGCCTAATCCTTTTGGGATATAACAAAACAACGCTTGGTGGGATATTCCTCTTTTATAGATCTACAAAAAAGTCCGCGATGGCATATATCTATCTTTTACTATACGCATTCTATCTTCTTATCTTATTATTCTTATCAATTGCATTTTAGATATAATGTGTATAGTAAGCTATCCGTAAAAGATAGATATATGCCTTCGCAGACTTTTTTGTAGATCTATAAAAGAGGAATATCCCACCATTAATTGTTTTGTTATATCCAGGGCTGGGCAGTATTTGAAATACTTGTAATTGAAATACGTATTTGAAATACAAATACGTATTTTGTATTTGTATTTCAATTACTTCCTAAAAATGTATTTTGTAATTGGTATTTCAATTACATGGGGCTGAGGTATTTTGTAATTTGTATTTCAAATACTTATGGCTTCAAAATACATTTTCAAATACATTTAGCGATCTTAATAATGATAATGAAAAATAAACTGACATAGATAATACGTAGACTAAAAACGCTAGAATCCAGAGCTATATGTTATGTGTGTTAATATTTAGAGTTGGCAACACGTCCTGTGCTATAATAGCACTGTTATTGTACATTTTCTATCATATTTGTATCATATTATGTAATGCTTGTCATTGCTTTGTATTGTACATTTTTGTGTCATAGTATTAGATCAAGCACTATAGGAATAATTTGACTGAATACTAAACTATTTTTAAGTTAATTACAGTAGAGCGCACTTGAAGTGAAATAACTAGTGTCCGACCGAAACAGGATTTTCTACCGAAAACGAAACCGAATATTCGATATCTTTCTCAGTTTCGGCCGAAACCGAAACCGAAACTTTTTTAGACATGTTAAAAATCTATTGTTTACTGAAATTCGGCTTATTTTTTACACTTTTATTCACTATAAAGTAAGGACCTCATAAATTGAGTACTATAATTTTAATTGCGTTTACAATCACAACATTTTTTTACATTAACTCCACATGAGAGACCCAGAGAAAAATAATTTCCCTCAGGGCGTATGTCATCTTTGAAGATGCTGTATGGAGGGTCTTTTTGGGGAGAGGAAGGAGGGAGGAAACATAGAGGCCGGGTTCCACAGCCGAGCTGTTGAACTCAAGAATGAGTCATAGAAACGACCCGTTCTCATGTGACTATATAGTATATTTCGGATAGCGCCGTGTAGCATTAAAAAGTAGTATGTATATCAACAGGGTACTTGTGGTTTCGTCACAATTACGAAGATTGTAAGTATCTCCATGAACGGAGGGCCTTACACCAAGCACATCAAAGGAGGGACTATTCAGAAGATCGCTTCCGTTGAAGGAGATTAGATTTTAATTTTTATTTACACTTGTTAAATAAAATTAAATATAGAATGAAATAAATAAAAATAATTGAAGTTTGTGATTACATAAACTCACAATACAAGCACGCCGGACCGGCCAGCGAACTCAGTTGATGATGGTGGATGACACACGAGCCACGAACTCACCGGAAGTCAGTCAAACGGCACGCGATAATTCACAAATGCAGAGTTTCGGTGCGGCCGAAGGTTCGGCAGATTTTCTGCCGAAACCGAAACTGATGCCGAAACTAGATTTTTTTACCGAACCTTGACGAAACCGAAACCGAACCTTCGGTCGGTCACTAGAAATAAAACAAAATAGCGCTATACAAATGTCGTGTTATAATAATAATATATTATTATTATATTACCTAACACCTGAGTCCTTTACCACAAATTTTACAAGTGAAGCGGAGATGAGATGTGTCTTTTGAGCAATATGATTGGTCAATTTTTGCACGTCTCTGTTTCACTCTGCTCAACATTGCTTCTATTTAAACGCACCCTTAGATAAGGGCATTTATGACAATTTATTGCAACCAAAGGTTCTACCAAAACCAAATGTATTTTGTATTTTGTAATTTGTATTTTGTATTTGAAAGAAAAAAATGGTTAAAATACTGTATTTTGTATTTTGTATTTCAAATACATGACTTGAAAGTATTTTGTATTTCGTATTTTAAATACATGCGAAAAAGTATTTTGTAATTTGTATTTCAATTACAGCAAAGCATGTATTTTGCCCAGCCCTGGTTATATCCCAAAAGGATTGTGCAGCGTTTTCGATGAAAGCTACCAGGCGGCTGGACTTATTTCCGACACTTCTAACAATTATCGTTATGTTTCAACCAATTTACACAAATCATTGACAAATTGCATACTTAAACCTTCCTCACGAAATACTCTGTATATTGGTGAAAACCGCAGGAAAATCCGTTCAGTAGTTTTCGAGTTTATCGCGAATAGACAGACAGATGGCGCGGGGGACTTTATAATATGTAGAGATAGAGATAATCGGTCAAAAATACATTTTTGTTGCATATGCATTTTTGAGTTTTTTTTTTAATAAGATAGGTAAGTGCCAAATTATATGAGTAGAAATTTAAGTTTTGTGGTATCATCATCATTACATAGTATAAAATGAAGTCGCTCAAAATGTATGTGCGCATAAATCTTTTAAACTACGCAACAGATTTTCATGCGGTTTTCACCAATAGATAGAGTGATTTAAGAGGAAGGTTTATGTGTATAATAAATGCTTATTATAGTAGAGAAAAGCCAAGAAATTCAAATATTCAATTTAGGCAAAGGGCAGCGCGCAGCGGGCAGCTGGCGAGCGGATGGTGTGGATTTTATAAAGGTTGGGTAAATGGCATTGTGTTTCGTTAGCCACAGCAACGTGTGGCCGGGTCTGCTAGTTATTAATAAAATAAAAATAAAATTATATGTTTATTTCGAATTATAAAATTTGAAAGCGTATTTCATCATCTTTCAAAAACAGTTTTTAGTTTTCGGATGCGTTCACAAATATTAAAGTTATTTGGAATTTATTGGAAAGCGGAAATATTTTGACTTTTCGAAAAACAGGCCCGAGGCCTGAGAGGTTAATACTAATTTTCAATAATAACTAATGTATCATAGAGAATAATCATATGTATGTATATAATAATTCGATGTAGTTGGTTTGACTGCATATTTATAAACGCAAATACAGTGAAAACTTTAAAACTACTAACCTACATAGAGTTCTAGTAAAATAATTCGTAATTTGTCGGTAATAAGCGTGAACAGAAGACATTGTTACAATACCTATCGACGATATTTATAAATAACCGACAATAGCAGACCTCGTGCGTTTAAAAATAATGGGCCCTTTTTCTGTCACACCGCAAGGCCGATTCAAAAACTTCATTAGCGACGAAATAAGTCGAAACATGCTTTATCTAAACAGAATATTGGATATGGCGGTATGAGGCGAAAGACGGTAGGCATGAGACGCAAAGGGGGCGAGAGGGTGTACAAGCCAAACACTCACGTGGTCTCACCAACACATCGATAGCTAGTTCTTTTTTGAGCGCGGTGCGATAGCGAGAATCTTTTAAAATACCTACCGTCGAGATTTCTCACCGGTGCTATTACCTCTTAATATTATTTATATAACAGCATACATTTGTATATCACAAAATAAGGTGAATCAATTATCTTTGTTTAAAAACATACTAATAGAACATGATAATAGAACTTGGCAACTTTTAGCGCAGCAATGTCTGGTTATTAAATAATATAAAGATGTATAAATTTAATTAAAATTATATTTAAGAGCTTCCAATGCGTTCACAAACTTATGGGGATATTATTTATACATATACCTTCACACATATACTATATCTTTCTGAACGCATAGGAACAAAATATACTATGATGATGTCACATATAGGATATATTATATTTTTCAGTACTTGATCATGTTTTCGCATGATCTCACATCGCGTCAGGAGGTCTATTGTAATCCAAAACACTTTTAACAGCGACTACCTTTTTAATTATTATAAAAACTCAGGCACTGACACAATGTGACGTCACAATTTTTTTTCCTTTGTACACTTAGAAAATATCTTTTAGAATCCCTGCCAAATTTCATTATATCGTTTAGCAACTAGGGGGAAGGCACATGGTGGTACCTACATTCCTTAAATAATTTTACAGCCATAAAAGTATTTTCTAGGCGTGCAACACTGAACAACGAAAAGGAGGTGATTTGCACTTTTGAAGCAAACCCGTTTTCATTTCCGTTGGTGATCCGATTCTGGATGGTAATTCTTTGTATTTGCCTAATCGTACTTAATTGTTGTAGCAAAGTTAAATTAAATAATTGACTAAATGTTATACCACGTAGTTAATATTATTTCTATATATATTACCTTCTGTGATTAGTGAGTTAAAATCGTAACCTGGACTAGATGCGAGGTAAGTATCTTCAAAACGAGTGTCTAATTCAGGAAGCACGATACATGTAAAGACCCTGATTTTTAGTAAGAATCAAAAATTTCACAAGGTTCGGAACCATAGGGCCAAAGTCATAACATAAACTACCAAAATTATTGTTACAAAACGCCCGTAAAACGACGAATATTTACAAAAATTCTACTATTAGCCGATTTCTTAATGGATACGTGTCCAGGCCATGATTCTCACTAAGAATCCAAAATTTCAGATGGTTCGGAGGCATAAGGCAAAAATTATGACGGACCCCAAGCGTTCAAACGTCCGACCCCAAGTTCCTTAACGACCGAACCCAAGTGTTAAAACGATGATTTAAATAAAAAAGAAATTCTTTGTAGACTTTTTGAGTAATTCATGTATAGAACATGATTTTTAGTAAGAATCAAAAATTTCACAAGTTTCGGAACCATAGGGCCTAAGTTATGAACTACCAAAATTATTGTAACAAAACGCCCGTAAAACGACGAATTTTTACAAAAATTCTACTTTTAGCCGATTTTTTTTATTGATACGTGTCCAGGCCATGATTCTTACTAAGAATCCAAAATTTTAGATGGTTCGGAGACATAAGGCAAAAATTATGACTGACCCCAAGCGTTCAAACGTCCGACCCCAAGTTCTTAAATGACCGAACCGAATAAGTGTTAAAACGATGGTTTAAATAAAAAAGAAATTCTTTGTAGACTTTTTGAGTGGTTCATGTAAAGAACATGATTTTTAGTAAGAATCAACAATTTCACAAGTTTCGGAACCATAGGGCCTAAGTTATGAACTACCAAAATTATTGTTACAAAACGCCCGTAAAACGACGAATTTTTACAAAAATTCTACTATTAGCCGATTTTTTTATTGATACGTGTCCAGGCCATGATTCTCACTAAGAACCCAAAATTGTAGATGGTTCATAGAAATCTTTGTAGACTTTTTGAGTGATTCATGTAAAGAACATGATTTTTAGTAAGAATCAAAAATTTCACAAGTTTCGAAACCATAGGGCCTAAGTTATGAACTACCAAAAGTATTGTGACAAAACGCCTGTAAAACGACGAATTTTTACAAAAATTCTACTTTTAGCCGATTTTTTATTGCTACGTGTCCAGGCCATGGTTCTCACTGAGAATCCAAAATTTCAGATGGTTCGGAGCCATAAGGCAAAAGTTATGACTGACCCCAAGCGTTCAAACGTCCGACCCCAAGTGCTTAAACGACCGAACCCAAGTGTTAAAACGATGATTTAAAAAAAAGAAATTCTTTGTAGATTTTTTGATTGATTCATGTAAAGACTATGATTTTTAGTGAGAATCAAAAATTTCACAAGGTTCGGAACCATAGGGCCAAAATTCTGAACTACCAAAATTATTGTTACAAAACGCCCGTAAAACGACGAATTTTTACAAAAATTCTACTATTAGCCGATTTTTTTATTGATACGTGTCCAGGCCATGATTCTCACTAAGAATCCAAAATTTTAGATGGTTCATAAAAATCTTTGTAGACTTTTTGAGTGATTCATGTAAAGAACATGATTTTTAGTAAGAATCAAAAATTTCACAAGTTTCGAAACCATAGGGCCTAAGTTATGAACTACCAAAATTATTGTGACAAAACGCCTGTAAAACGACGAATTTTTACAAAAATTCTACTTTAAGTCGATTTTTTATTGCTACGTGTCCAGGCCATGATTCTTAGTAAGAATCCAAAATTACAGACGGTTCGGAGCCAAAAGGCTAACCGACCCCAAGTGCATAAACGACCGAACCCAAGTGTTAAAACGATGATTTAAAAAAAAGAAATTCTTTGTAGATTTTTTGATTGATTCATGTAAAGACTATGATTTTTAGTGAGAATCAAAAATTTCACAAGGTTCGGAACCATAGGGTCAAAATTATGAACTACCAAAATTATTGTTACAAAACGCCCGTAAAACGACGAATTTTTACAAAAATTCTACTATTAGCCGATTTTTTTATTGATACGTGTCCAGGCCATGATTCTCACTAAGAATCCAAAATTTTAGATGGTTCATAAAAATCTTTGTAGACTTTTTGAGTGATTCATGTAAAGAACATGATTTTTAGTAAGAATCAAAAATTTCACAAGTTTCGAAATCATAGGGCCTAAGTTATGAACTACCAAAATTATTGTGACAAAACGCCTGTAAAACGACGAATTTTTACAAAAATTCTACTTTTAGCCGATTTTTTATTGCTACGTGTCCAGGCCATGATTCTTAGTAAGAATCCAAAATTACAGACGGTTCGGAGCCAAAAGGCTAACCGACCCCAAGTGCATAAACGACCGAACCCAAGTGTTAAAACGATGATTTAAAAAAAAAGAAATTCTTTGTAGATTTTTTGATTGATTCATGTAAAGACTATGATTTTTAGTGAGAATCAAAAATTTCACAAGTTTCGAAACCATAGGGCCTAAGTTATGAACTACCAAAATTATTGTGACAAAACGCCTGTAAAACGACGAATTTTTACAAAAATTCTAGTTTTAGCCGATTTTTTAATTGATACGTGTCCAGGCCATGATTCTCACTGAGAATCAAAAATTTCAGATGGTTCGGAGCCATAAGGCAAAAGTTATGACTGACCCCAAGTGTTCAAACGTCCGACCCGATGTGCTTAAACGACCGAACCCAAGAACGGTGATTTAAAAAAAAAGAAATTCTTTGTAGATTTTTTGATTGATTCGTGTACAGAACATGATCCTTAATTGAATCAAAAATTTCACAAGTTTCGGAACCATAGGACCAAAGTTATGAACAACCAAAATTATTGTTACAAAACGCACGTAAAACGACGAATTTTTACAAAAATTCTACTATTAGCCGATTTTTTAATGGATACGTGTCCAGGCCATGATTCTCACTAAAAATCCAAAATTTCAGATGGTTCGGAGGCATAAGGCAAAAATTATGACCGACCCCAAGCGTTCAAACGTCCGACCCCAAGTTCTTAAACGACCGAACCCAAGTGTTAAAACGATGATTTAAATAAAAAAGAAATTCTTTGTAGACTTTTTGAGTAATTCATGTAAAGAACATGATTTTTAGTAAGAATCAAAAATTTCACAAGTTTCGGAACCATAGGGCCTAAGTTATGAACTACCAAAATTATTGTAACAAAACGCCCGTAAAACGACGAATTTTTACAAAAATTCTACTTTTAGACGATTTTTTTTATTGATACGTGTCCAGGCCATGATTCTTACTAAGAATCCAAAATTTTAAATGGTTCGGAGACATAAGGCAAAAATTATGACTGACCCCAAGCGTTCAAACGTACGACCCCAAGTTCTTAAATGACCGAACCGAATAAGTGTTAAAACGATGGTTTAAATAAAAAAGAAATTCTTTGCAGACTTTTTGAGTGGTTCATGTAAAGAACATGATTTTTAGTAAGAATCAACAATTTCACAAGTTTCGGAACCATAGGGCCTAAGTTATGAACTACCAAAATTATTGTTACAAAACGCCCGTAAAACGAGGAATTTTTACAAAAATTCTACTATTAGCCGATTTTTTTATTGATACGTGTCCAGGCCATGATTCTCACTAAGAATCCAAAATTTTAGATGGTTCATAAAAATCTTTGTAGACTTTTTGAGTGATTCATGTAAAGAACATGATTTTTAGTAAGAATCAAAAATTTCACAAGTTTCGAAACCATAGGGCCTAAGTTATGAACTACCAAAATTATTGTGACAAAACGCCTGTAAAACGACGAATTTTTACAAAAATTCTACTTTTAGCCGATTTTTTATTGATACGTGTCCAGGCCATGATTCTTAGTAAGAATCCAAAATTACAGACGGTTCGGAGCCAAAAGGCTAACCGACCCCAAGTGCATAAACGACCGAACCCAAGTGTTAAAACGATGATTTAAAAAAAAGAAATTCTTTGTAGATTTTTTGATTGATTCATGTAAAGACTATGATTTTTAGTGAGAATCAAAAATTTCACAAGGTTCGGAACCATAGGGCCAAAATTATGAACTACCAAAATTATTGTTACAAAACGCCCGTAAAACGACGAATTTTTACAAAAATTCTACTATTAGCCGATTTTTTAATTGATACGTGTCCAGGCCATGATTCTCACTAAGAATCCAAAATTTTAGATGGTTCATAAAAATCTTTGTAGACTTTTTGAGTGATTCATGTAAAGAACATGATTTTTAGTAAGAATCAAAAATTTCACAAGTTTCGAAACCATAGGGCCTAAGTTATGAACTACCAAAATTATTGTGACAAAACGCCTGTAAAACGACGAATTTTTACAAAATTCTACTTTTAGCCGATTTTTTAATTAATACGTGTCCAGGCCATGATTCTCACTGAGAATCTAAAATTTCAGATGGTTTGGAGCCATAAGGCAAAAGTTATGACTGACCCCAAGTGTTCAAACGTCCGACCCCATGTACTTAAACGACCGAACCCAAGAACGGTGATTTAAAAAAAAAGAAATTCTTTGTAGATTTTTTGATTGATTCATGTGATTTTTAGTAAGAATCAAAAATTTCACAAGTTTCGGAACCATAGGGCCAAAATTATTGTTACAAAACAACGAATTTTTACAAATATTCTACTTTTAGCCGATTTTTTTAATGATACGTGTCCAGGCCATGATTCTCACTGAGAATCCAAAATTTCAGATGGTTCGGAGCCATAAGGCAAAAGTTATGACTGACCCCAAGCGTTCAAACGTCCGACCCCAAGTGCTTAAACGACCGAACCCAAGTGTTAAAACGGTGATTTAAAAAAAAGAAATTCTTTGTAGATTTTTTGATTGATTCATGTGATTTTTAGTAAGAATCAAAAATTTCACAAGTTTCGGAACCATAGGGCCAAAGTTATGAACAACCAAAATTATTGTTACAAAACGCCCGTAAAACGACGAAATTTTACAAAAATTCTACTTTTAGCCGATTTTTTTAATTTATACGAGTCCAGGCCTTGATTCTCACTAAGAATCCAAACTTTCAGATGGTTCGAAGCAATAAGGCAAAAGTTATGACCGACCCCAAGCGTTCAAACGTCCGACCCCAAGTGCTTAAACGTCCGAACCCAAGTGTTAAAACGATGATTTAAAAAAAAAAAGAAAATCTTTGTAGATTTTTTGATTGATTCATGTAAAGACCATGATTTTTAGTAAGAATCAAAAATTTCACAAGGTTCGGAACCATAGGGTCAAAGTTATGAACTACCAAAATTATTGTTACAAAACGCACGTAAAACGATGAATTTTTGCAAAAACTCTGCTTTTAGCCGATTTTTTATTGATACGTGTCCAGGCCATGATTCTTAGTAAGAATCCAAAATTTCAGTTCGTTCGGAGCCATAAGGCTAACCGACCCCAAGTGCTTAAACGACCGAACCCAAGTGTTAAAACGATGATTTAAAAAAAAAATACTTTGTAGATTTTTTGATTGATTCGTGTACAAAACATGATTCTTAATTGAATCAAAAATTTCACAAGTTTCGGAACCATAGGGCCAAAGTTATGAACAACCAAAATTATTGTTACAAAACGCACGTAAAACGACGAATTTTTACAAAAATTCTACTATTAGCCGATTTTTTAATGGATACGTGTCCAGGCCATGATTCTCACTAAGAATCCAAAATTTCAGATGGTTCGGAGGCATAAGGCAAAAATTATGACCGACCCCAAGCGTTCAAACGTCCGACCCCAAGTTCTTAAACGACCGAACCCAAGTGTTAAAACGATGATTTAAATAAAAAAGAAATTCTTTGTAGACTTTTTGAGTAATTCATGAAAAGAACATGATTTTTAGTAAGAATCAAAAATTTCACAAGTTTCGGAACCATAAGGCCTAAGTTATGAACTACCAAAATTATTGTAACAAAACGCCCGTAAAACGACGAATTTTTACAAAAATTCTACTTTTAGACGATTTTTTTTATTGATACGTGTCCAGGCCATGATTCTTACTAAGAATCCAAAATTTTAGATGGTTCGGAGACATAAGGCAAAAATTATGACTGACCCCAAGCGTTCAAACGTCCGACCCCAAGTTCTTAAATGACCGAACCGAATAAGTGTTAAAACGATGGTTTAAATAAAAAAGAAATTCTTTGTAGACTTTTTGAGTGGTTCATGTAAAGAACATAATTTTTAGTAAGAATCAACAATTTCACAAGTTTCGGAACATGATCACATGATTCTTAGTAAGAATCCAAAATTACAGACGGTTCGGAGCCAAAAGGCTAACCGACCCATAGTGCATAAACGACCGAACCCAAGTGCTAAAACGATGATTTAAAAAAAGAAATTCTTTGTAGATTTTTTGATTGATTCATGTAAAGACTATGATTTTTAGTGAGAATCAAAAATTTCACAAGGGTCGGAACCATAGGGCCAAAATTATGAACTACCAAAAATTATTGTTACAAAACGCCCGTAAAACGACGAATTTTTACAAAAATTCTACTATTAGCCGATTTTTTTAATTGATACGTGTCCAGGCCATGACTCTCACTAAGAATCCAAAATTTTAGATTGTTCATAAAAATCTTTGTAGACTTTTTGAGTGATTCATGTAAAGAACATGATTTTTAGTAAGAATCAAAAATTTCACAAGTTTCGAAACCATAGGGCCTGAGTTATGAACTACCAAAATTATTGTGACAAAACGCCCGTAAAACGACGAATTTTTACAAAAATTCTACTTTTAGACGATTTTTTTTATTGATACGTGTCCAGGCCATGATTCTTACTAAGAATCCAAAATTTTAGATGGTTCGGAGCCATAAGGCAAAAGTTATGACTGACCCCAAGCGTTCAAACGTCCGACCCCAAGTGCTTAAACGACCGAACCCAAGTGTTAAAACGGTGATTTAAAAAAAAAGAAATTCTTTGTAGATTTTTTGATTGATTCATGTGATTTTTAGTAAGAATCAAAAATTTCACAAGTTTCGGAACCATAGGGCCAAAGTTATGAACAACCAAAATTATTGTTACAAAACGCCCGTAAAACGACGAAATTTTACAAAAATTCTACTTTTAGCCGATTTTTTTAATTTATACGAGTCCAGGCCTTGATTCTCACTAAGAATCCAAACTTTCAGATGGTTCGAAGCAATAAGGCAAAAGTTATGACCGACCCCAAGCGTTCAAACGTCCGACCCCAAGTGCTTAAACGTCCGAACCCAAATGTTAAAACGATGATTTAAAAAAAAAAAAAAAATCTTTGTAGATTTTTTGATTGATTCATGTAAAGACCATGATTTTTAGTAAGAATCAAAAATTTCACAAGGTTCGGAACCATAGGGTCAAAGTTATGAACTACAAAAATTATTGTTACAAAACGCACGTAAAACGATGAATTTTTGCAAAAACTCTGCTTTTAGCCGATTTTTTATTGATACGTGTCCAGGCCATGATTCTTAGTAAGAATCCAAAATTTCAGTTCGTTCGGAGCCATAAGGCTAACCGACCCCAAGTGCTTAAACGACCGAACCCAAGTGTTAAAACGATGATTTAAAAAAAAATACTTTGTAGATTTTTTGATTGATTCGTGTACAAAACATGATTCTTAATTGAATCAAAAATTTCACAAGTTTCGGAACCATAGGGCCAAAGTTATGAACAACCAAAATTATTGTTACAAAACGCACGTAAAACGACGAATTTTTACAAAAATTCTACTATTAGCCGATTTTTTTATGGATACGTGTCCAGGCCATGATTCTCACTAAGAATCCAAATTTCAGATGGTTCGGAGGCATAAGGCAAAAATTATGACCGACCCCAAGCGTTCAAACGTCCGACCCCAAGTTCTTAAACGACCGAACCCAAGTGTTAAAACGATGATTTAAATAAAAAAGAAATTCTTTGTAGACTTTTTGAGTAATTCATGTAAAGAACATGATTTTTAGTAAGAATCAAAAATTTCACAAGTTTCGGAACCATAAGGC
This sequence comes from Limnephilus marmoratus, assembly GCA_917880885.1. NCBI lineage: Eukaryota > Metazoa > Arthropoda > Insecta > Trichoptera > Limnephilidae > Limnephilus > Limnephilus marmoratus. The sequence continues at coordinate 20,055,175 of OU862908.1, forward strand.
CTAAGTTAAGAACTACCAAAATTATTGTAACAAAACGCCCGTAAAACGACGAATTTTTATAAAAATTCTACTTTTAGACGATTTTTTTTATTGATACGTGTCCAGGCCATGATTCTTACTAAGAATCCAAAATTTTAGATGGTTCGGAGACATAAGGCAAAAATTATGACTGACCCCAAGCGTTCAAACGTCCGACCCCAAGTTCTTAAATGACCGAACCGAATAAGTGTTAAAACGATGGTTTAAATAAAAAAGAAATTCTTTGTAGACTTTTTGAGTGGTTCATGTAAAGAACATGATTTTTAGTAAGAATCAACAATTTCACAAGTTTCGGAACATGATCACATGATTCTTAGTAAGAATCCAAAATTACAGACGGTTCGGAGCCAAAAGGCTAACCGACCCATAGTGCATAAACGACCGAACCCAAGTGCTAAAACGATGATTTAAAAAAAAGAAATTCTTTGTAGATTTTTGATTGATTCATGTAAAGACTATGATTTTTAGTGAGAATCAAAAATTTCACAAGGGTCGGAACCATAGGGCCAAAATTATGAACTACCAAAAATTATTGTTACAAAACGCCCGTAAAACGACGAATTTTTACAAAAATTCTACTATTAGCCGATTTTTTTAATTGATACGTGTCCAGGCCATGATTCTCACTAAGAATCCAAAATTTTAGATTGTTCATAAAAATCTTTGTAGACTTTTTGAGTGATTCATGTAAAGAACATGATTTTTAGTAAGAATCAAAAATTTCACAAGTTTCGAAACCATAGGGCCTAAGTTATGAACTACCAAAATTATTGTGACAAAACGCCTGTAAAACGACGAATTTTTACAAAAATTCTACTTTAAGCCGATTTTTTATTGATACGTGTCCAGGCCATGATTCTTAGTAAGAATCCAAAATTACAGACGGTTCGGAGCCAAAAGGCTTACCGACCCCAAGTGCATAAACGACCGAACCCAAGTGTTAAAACGATGATTTAAAAAAAAAGAAATTCTTTGTAGATTTTTTGATTGATTCGTGTACGGAACATGATCCTTAATTGAATCAAAAATTTCACAAGTTTCGGAACCATAGGACCAAAGTTATGAACAACCAAAATTATTGTTACAAAACGCACGTAAAACGACGAATTTTTACAAAAATTCTACTATTAGCCGATTTTTTTATGGATACGTGTCCAGGCCATGATTCTCACTAAGAATCCAAATTTCAGATGGTTCGGAGGCATAAGGCAAAAATTATGACCGACCCCAAGCGTTCAAACGTCCGACCCCAAGTTCTTAAACGACCGAACCCAAGTGTTAAAACGATGATTTAAATAAAAAAGAAATTCTTTGTAGACTTTTTGAGTAATTCATGTAAAGAACATGATTTTTAGTAAGAATCAAAAATTTCACAAGTTTCGGAACCATAAGGCCTAAGTTATGAACTACCAAAATTATTGTAACAAAACGCCCGTAAAACGACGAATTTTTACAAAAATTCTACTTTTAGACGATTTTTTTTATTGATACGTGTCCAGGCCATGATTCTTACTAAGAATCCAAAATTTTAGATGGTTCGGAGACATAAGGCAAAAATTATGACTGACCCCAAGCGTTCAAACGTCCGACCCGAAGTTCTTAAATGACCGAACCGAATAAGTGTTAAAACGATGGTTTAAATAAAAAGAAATTCTTTGTAGACTTTTTGAGTGGTTCATGTAAAGAACATGATTTTTAGTAAGAATCAACAATTTCACAAGTTTCGGAACATGATCACATGATTCTTAGTAAGAATCCAAAATTACAGACGGTTCGGAGCCAAAAGGCTAACCGACCCATAGTGCATAAACGACCGAACCCAAGTGCTAAAACGATGATTTAAAAAAAAGAAATTCTTTGTAGATTTTTTGATTGATTCATGTAAAGACTATTATTTTTAGTGAGAATCAAAAATTTCACAAGGGTCGGAACCATAGGGCCAAATTATGAACTACCAAAAATTATTGTTACAAAACGCCCGTAAAACGACGAATTTTTACAAAAATTCTACTATTAGCCGATTTTTTTTTAATTGATACGTGTCCAGGCCATGATTCTCACTAAGAATCCAAAATTTTAGATTGTTCATAAAAATCTTTGTAGACTTTTTGAGTGATTCATGTAAAGAACATGATTTTTAGTAAGAATCAAAAATTTCACAAGTTTCGAAACCATAGGGCCTAAGTTATGAACTACCAAAATTATTGTGACAAAACGCCTGTAAAACGACGAATTTTTACAAAAATTCTACTTTAAGCCGATTTTTTATTGATACGTGTCCAGGCCATGATTCTTAGTAAGAATCCAAAATTACAGGACGGTTCGGAGCCAAAAGGCTTACCGACCCCAAGTGCATAAACGACCGAACCCAAGTGTTAAAACGATGATTTAAAAAAAAGAAATTCTTTGTAGATTTTTTGATTGATTCGTGTACGGAACATGATCCTTAATTGAATCAAAAATTTCACAAGTTTCGGAACCATAGGACCAAAGTTATGAACAACCAAAATTATTGTTACAAAACGCACGTAAAACGACGAATTTTTACAAAAATTCTACTATTAGCCGATTTTTTAATGGATACGTGTCCAGGCCATGATTCTCACTAAGAATCCAAAATTTCAGATGGTTCGGAGGCATAAGGCAAAAATTATGACCGACCCCAAGCGTTCAAACGTCCGACCCCAAGTTCTTAAACGACCGAACCCAAGTGTTAAAACGATGAATTAATAAAAAAGAAATTCTTTGTAGACTTTTTGAGTAATTCATGTAAAGAACATGATTTTTAGTAAGAATCAAAAATTTCACAAGTTTCGAAACCATAGGGCCTAAGTTATGAACTACCAAAATTATTGTGACAAAACGCCTGTAAAACGACGAATTTTTACAAAAATTCTACTTTAAGCCGATTTTTTATTGATACGTGTCCAGGCCATGATTCTTAGTAAGAATCCAAAATTACAGACGGTTCGGAGCCAAAAGGCTTACCGACCCCAAGTGCATAAACGACCGAACCCAAGTGTTAAAACGATGATTTAAAAAAAAAGAAATTCTTTGTAGATTTTTTGATTGATTCGTGTACGGAACATGATCCTTAATTGAATCAAAAATTTCACAAGTTCGGAACCATAGGACCAAAGTTATGAACAACCAAAATTATTGTTACAAAACGCACGTAAAACGACGAATTTTTACAAAAATTCTACTATTAGCCGATTTTTTATTGGATACGTGTCCAGGCCATGATTCTCACTAAGAATCCAAAATTTCAGATGGTTCGGAGGCATAAGGCAAAAATTATGACCGACCCCAAGCGTTCAAACGTCCGACCCCAAGTTCTTAAACGACCGAACCCAAGTGTTAAAACGATGATTTAAATAAAAAAGAAATTCTTTGTAGACTTTTTGAGTAATTCATGTAAAGAACATGATTTTTAGTAAGAATCAAAAATTTCACAAGATTCGGAACCATAAGGCCTAAGTTATGAACTACCAAAATTATTGTAACAAAACGCCCGTAAAACGACGAATTTTTACAAAAAATTCTACTTTTAGACGATTTTTTTTATTGATACGTGTCCAGGCCATGATTCTTACTAAGAATCCAAAATTTTAGATGGTTCGGAGACATAAGGCAAAAATTATGACTGACCCCAAGCGTTCAAACGTCCGACCCCAAGTTCTTAAATGACCGAACCGAATAAGTGTTAAAACGATGGTTTAAATAAAAAAGAAATTCTTTGTAGACTTTTTGAGTGGTTCATGTAAAGAACATGATTTTTAGTAAGAATCAACAATTTCACAAGTTTCGGAACATGATCACATGATTCTTAGTAAGAATCCAAAATTACAGACGGTTCGGAGCCAAAGGCTAACCGACCCATAGTGCATAAACGACCGAACCCAAGTGCTAAAACGATGATTTAAAAAAAAGAAATTCTTTGTAGATTTTTTGATTGATTCATGTAAAGACTATGATTTTTAGTGAGAATCAAAAATTTCACAAGGGTCGGAACCATAGGGCCAAAATTATGAACTACCAAAAATTATTGTTACAAAACGCCCGTAAAACGACGAATTTTTACAAAAATTCTACTATTAGCCGATTTTTTTAATTGATACGTGTCCAGGCCATGATTCTCACTAAGAATCCAAAATTTTAGATTGTTCATAAAAATCTTTGTAGACTTTTTGAGTGATTCATGTAAAGAACATGATTTTTAGTAAGAATCAAAAATTTCACAAGTTTCGAAACCATAGGGCCTAAGTTATGAACTACCAAAATTATTGTGACAAAACGCCCGTAAAACGACGAATTTTTACAAAAATTCTACTTTTAGACGATTTTTTTTATTGATACGTGTCCAGGCCATGATTCTTACTAAGAATCCAAAATTTTAGATGGTTCGGAGCCATAAGGCAAAAGTTATGACTGACCCCAAGCGTTCAAACGTCCGACCCCAAGTGCTTAAACGACCGAACCCAAGTGTTAAAACGGTGATTTAAAAAAAAAGAAATTCTTTGTAGATTTTTTGATTGATTCATGTGATTTTTAGTAAGAATCAAAAATTTCACAAGTTTCGGAACCATAGGGCCAAAGTTATGAACAACCAAAATTATTGTTACAAAACGCCCGTAAAACGACGAAATTTTACAAAAATTCTACTTTTAGCCGATTTTTTTAATTTATACGAGTCCAGGCCTTGATTCTCACTAAGAATCCAAACTTTCAGATGGTTCGAAGCAATAAGGCAAAAGTTATGACCGACCCCAAGCGTTCAAACGTCCGACCCCAAGTGCTTAAACGTCCGAACCCAAGTGTTAAAACGATGATTTAAAAAAAAAAAAAAAATCTTTGTAGATTTTTTGATTGATTCATGTAAAGACCATGATTTTTAGTAAGAATCAAAAATTTCACAAGGTTCGGAACCATAGGGTCAAAGTTATGAACTACAAAAATTATTGTTACAAAACGCACGTAAAACGATGAATTTTTGCAAAAACTCTGCTTTTAGCCGATTTTTTATTGATACGTGTCCAGGCCATGATTCTTAGTAAGAATCCAAAATTTCAGTTCGTTCGGAGCCATAAGGCTAACCGACCCCAAGTGCTTAAACGACCGAACCCAAGTGTTAAAACGATGATTTAAAAAAAAAATACTTTGTGGATTTTTTGATTGATTCGTGTACAAAACATGATTCTTAATTGAATCAAAAATTTCACAAGTTTCGGAACCATAGGGCCAAAGTTATGAACAACCAAAATTATTGTTACAAAACGCACGTAAAACGACGAATTTTTACAAAAATTCTACTATTAGCCGATTTTTTAATGGATGGGCCATGATTCTCACTAAGAATCCAAAATTTCAGATGGTTCGGAGGCATAAGGCAAAAATTATGACCGACCCCAAGCGTTCAAACGTCCGACCCCAAGTTCTTAAACGACCGAACCCAAGTGTTAAAACGATGATTTAAATAAAAAAGAAATTCTTTGTAGACTTTTTGAGTAATTCATGTAAAGAACATGATTTTTAGTAAGAATCAAAAATTTCACAAGTTTCGGAACCATAAGGCCTAAGTTAAGAACTACCAAAATTATTGTAACAAAACGCCCGTAAAACGACGAATTTTTACAAAAATTCTACTTTTAGACGATTTTTTTTATTGATACGTGTCCAGGCCATGATTCTTACTAAGAATCCAAAATTTTAGATGGTTCGGAGACATAAGGCAAAAATTATGACTGACCCCAAGCGTTCAAACGTCCGACCCCAAGTTCTTAAATGACCGAACCGAATAAGTGTTAAAACGATGGTTTAAATAAAAAAGAAATTCTTTGTAGACTTTTTGAGTGGTTCATGTAAAGAACATGATTTTTAGTAAGAATCAACAATTTCACAAGTTTCGGAACATGATCACATGATTCTTAGTAAGAATCCAAAATTACAGACGGTTCGGAGCCAAAAGGCTAACCGACCCATAGTGCATAAACGACCGAACCCAAGTGCTAAAACGATGATTTAAAAAAAAGAAATTCTTTGTAGATTTTTTGATTGATTCATGTAAAGACTATGATTTTTAGTGAGAATCAAAAATTTCACAAGGGTCGGAACCATAGGGCCAAAATTATGAACTACCAAAAATTATTGTTACAAAACGCCCGAAAAACGACGAATTTTTACAAAAATTCTACTATTAGCCGATTTTTTTAATTGATACGTGTCCAGGCCATGATTCTCACTAAGAATCCAAAATTTTAGATTGTTCATAAAAATCTTTGTAGACTTTTTGAGTGATTCATGTAAAGAACATGATTTTTAGTAAGAATCAAAAATTTCACAAGTTTCGAAACCATAGGGCCTAAGTTATGAACTACCAAAATTATTGAGACAAAACGCCTGTAAAACGACGAATTTTTACAAAAATTCTACTTTAAGCCGATTTTTTATTGATACGTGTCCAGGCCATGATTCTTAGTAAGAATCCAAAATTACAGACGGTTCGGAGCCAAAAGGCTTACCGACCCCAAGTGCATAAACGACCGAACCCAAGTGTTAAAACGATGATTTAAAAAAAAAGAAATTCTTTGTAGATTTTTTGATTGATTCGTGTACGGAACATGATCCTTAATTGAATCAAAAATTTCACAAGTTTCGGAACCATAGGACCAAAGTTATGAACAACCAAAATTATTGTTACAAAACGCACGTAAAACGACGAATTTTTACAAAAATTCTACTATTAGCCGATTTTTTAATGGATACGTGTCCAGGCCATGATTCTCACTAAGAATCCAAAATTTCAGATGGTTCGGAGGCATAAGGCAAAAATTATGACCGACCCCAAGCGTTCAAACGTCCGACCCCAAGTTCTTAAACGACCGAACCCAAGTGTTAAAACGATGATTTAAATAAAAAAGAAATTCTTTGTAGACTTTTTGAGTAATTCATGTAAAGAACATGATTTTTAGTAAGAATCAAAAATTTCACAAGTTTCGGAACCATAAGGCCTAAGTTATGAACTACCAAAATTATTGTAACAAAACGCCCGTAAAACGACGAATTTTTGCAAAAATTCTACTTTTAGACGATTTTTTTTATTGATACGTGTCCAGGCCATGATTCTTACTAAGAATCCAAAATTTTAGATGGTTCGGAGACATAAGGCAAAAATTATGACTGACCCCAAGCGTTCAAACGTCCGACCCCAAGTTCTTAAATGACCGAACCGAATAAGTGTTAAAACGATGGTTTAAATAAAAAAGAAATTCTTTGCAGACTTTTTGAGTGGTTCATGTAAAGAACATAATTTTTAGTGAGAATCAAAAATTTCACAAGGGTCGGAACCATAGGGCCAAAATTATGAACTACCAAAATTATTGTTACAAAACGCCCGTAAAACAACGAATTTTTACAAAAATTCTACTATTAGCCGATTTTTTTATTGATACGTGTCCAGGCCATGATTCTTACTAAGAATCCAAAATTTAAGATGGTTCATAAAAATCTTTGTAGACTTTTTGAGTGATTCATGTAAAGAACATGATTTTTAGTAAGAATCAAAAATTTCACAAGTTTCGAAACCATAGGGCCTAAGTTATGAACTACCAAAATTATTGTGACAAAACGCCTGTAAAACGACGAATTTTTACAAAAATTCTACTTTTAGCCGATTTTTTATTGATACGTGTCCAGGCCATGATTCTTAGTAAGAATCCAAAATTACAGACGGTTCGGAGCCAAAAGGCTAACCGACCCCAAGTGCATAAACGACCGAACCCAAGTGTTAAAACGATGATTTAAAAAAAAGAAATTCTTTGTAGATTTTTTGATTGATTCATGTAAAGACTATGATTTTTAGTGAGAATCAAAAATTTCACAAGGTTCGGAACCATAGGGCCAAAATTATGAACTACCAAAATTATTGTTACAAAACGCCCGTAAAACGACGAATTTTTACAAAAATTCTAATTTTAGCCGATTTTTTAATTAATACGTGTCCAGGCCATGATTCTCACTGAGAATCCAAAATTTCAGATGGTTTGGAGCCATAAGGCAAAAGTTATGACTGACCCCAAGTGTTCAAACGTCCGACCCCATGTGCTTAAACGACCGAACCCAAGAACGGTGATTTAAAAAAAAAAGAAATTCTTTGTAGATTTTTTGATTGATTCATGTGATTTTTAGTAAGAATCAAAAATTTCACAAGTTTCGGAACCATAGGGCCAAAATTATTGTTACAAAACAACGAATTTTTACAAATATTCTACTTTTAGCCGATTTTTTTAATGATACGTGTCCAGGCCATGATTCTCACTGAGAATCCAAAATTTCAGATGGTTCGGAGCCATAAGGCAAAAGTTATGACTGACCCCAAGCGTTCAAACGTCCGACCCCAAGTGCTTAAACGACCGAACCCAAGTGTTAAAACGGTGATTTAAAAAAAAAGAAATTCTTTGTAGATTTTTTGATTGATTCATGTGATTTTTAGTAAGAATCAAAAATTTCACAAGTTTCGGAACCATAGGGCCAAAGTTATGAACAACGAAAATTATTGTTACAAAACGCCCGTAAAACGACGAAATTTTACAAAAATTCTACTTTTAGCCGATTTTTTTTATTTATACGAGTCCAGGCCTTGATTCTCACTAAGAATCCAAACTTTCAGATGGTTCGAAGCAATAAGGCAAAAGTTATGACCGACCCCAAGCGTTCAAACGTCCGACCCCAAGTGCTTAAACGTCCGAACCCAAGTGTTAAAACGATGATTTAAAAAAAAAAAGAAAATCTTTGTAGATTTTTTGATTGATTCATGTAAAGACCATGATTTTTAGTAAGAATCAAAAATTTCACAAGGTTCGGAACCATAGGGTCAAAGTTATGAACTACCAAAATTATTGTTACAAAACGCACGTAAAACGATGAATTTTTGCAAAAACTCTGCTTTTAGCCGATTTTTTATTGATACATGTCCAGGCCATGATTCTTAGTAAGAATCCAAAATTTCAGATGGTTCGGAGGCATAAGGCAAAAATTATGACCGACCCCAAGCGTTCAAACGTCCGACCCCAAGTTCTTAAACGACCGAACCCAAGTGTTAAAACGATGATTTAAATAAAAAAGAAATTCTTTGTAGACTTTTTGAGTAATTCATGTAAAGAACATGATTTTTAGTAAGAATCAAAAATTTCACAAGTTTCGGAACCATAAGGCCTAAGTTATGAACTACCAAAATTATTGTAACAAAACGCCCGTAAAACGACGAATTTTTGCAAAAATTCTACTTTTAGACGATTTTTTTTATTGATACGTGTCCAGGCCATGATTCTTACTAAGAATCCAAAATTTTAGATGGTTCGGAGACATAAGGCAAAAATTATGACTGACCCCAAGCGTTCAAACGTCCGACCCCAAGTTCTTAAATGACCGAACCGAATAAGTGTTAAAACGATGGTTTAAATAAAAAAGAAATTCTTTGCAGACTTTTTGAGTGGTTCATGTAAAGAACATAATTTTTAGTGAGAATCAAAAATTTCACAAGGGTCGGAACCATAGGGCCAAAATTATGAACTACCAAAATTATTGTTACAAAACGCCCGTAAAACAACGAATTTTTACAAAAATTCTACTATTAGCCGATTTTTTTATTGATACGTGTCCAGGCCATGATTCTTACTAAGAATCCAAAATTTAAGATGGTTCATAAAAATCTTTGTAGACTTTTTGAGTGATTCATGTAAAGAACATGATTTTTAGTAAGAATCAAAAATTTCACAAGTTTCGAAACCATAGGGCCTAAGTTATGAACTACCAAAATTATTGTGACAAAACGCCTGTAAAACGACGAATTTTTACAAAAATTCTACTTTTAGCCGATTTTTTATTGATACGTGTCCAGGCCATGATTCTTAGTAAGAATCCAAAATTACAGACGGTTCGGAGCCAAAAGGCTAACCGACCCCAAGTGCATAAACGACCGAACCCAAGTGTTAAAACGATGATTTAAAAAAAAGAAATTCTTTGTAGATTTTTTGATTGATTCATGTAAAGACTATGATTTTTAGTGAGAATCAAAAATTTCACAAGGTTCGGAACCATAGGGCCAAAATTATGAACTACCAAAATTATTGTTACAAAACGCCCGTAAAACGACGAATTTTTACAAAAATTCTACTATTAGCCGATTTTTTTATTGATACGTGTCCAGGCCATGATTCTCACTAAGAATCTAAAATTTTAGATGGTTCATAAAAATCTTTGTAGACTTTTTGAGTGATTCATGTAAAGAACATGATTTTTAGAAAGAATCAAAAATTTCACAAGTTTCGAAACCATAGGGCCTAAGTTATGAACTACCAAAATTATTGTGACAAAACGCCTGTAAAACGACGAATTTTTACAAAAATTCTAATTTTAGCCGATTTTTTAATTAATACGTGTCCAGGCCATGATTCTCACTGAGAATCCAAAATTTCAGATGGTTTGGAGCCATAAGGCAAAAGTTATGACTGACCCCAAGTGTTCAAACGTCCGACCCCATGTGCTTAAACGACCGAACCCAAGAACGGTGATTTAAAAAAAAAAGAAATTCTTTGTAGATTTTTTGATTGATTCATGTGATTTTTAGTAAGAATCAAAAATTTCACAAGTTTCGGAACCATAGGGCCAAAATTATTGTTACAAAACAACGAATTTTTACAAATATTCTACTTTTAGCCGATTTTTTTAATGATACGTGTCCAGGCCATGATTCTCACTGAGAATCCAAAATTTCAGATGGTTCGGAGCCATAAGGCAAAAGTTATGACTGACCCCAAGCGTTCAAACGTCCGACCCCAAGTGCTTAAACGACCGAACCCAAGTGTTAAAACGGTGATTTAAAAAAAAAGAAATTCTTTGTAGATTTTTTGATTGATTCATGTGATTTTTAGTAAGAATCAAAAATTTCACAAGTTTCGGAACCATAGGGCCAAAGTTATGAACAACGAAAATTATTGTTACAAAACGCCCGTAAAACGACGAAATTTTACAAAAATTCTACTTTTAGCCGATTTTTTTTATTTATACGAGTCCAGGCCTTGATTCTCACTAAGAATCCAAACTTTCAGATGGTTCGAAGCAATAAGGCAAAAGTTATGACCGACCCCAAGCGTTCAAACGTCCGACCCCAAGTGCTTAAACGTCCGAACCCAAGTGTTAAAACGATGATTTAAAAAAAAAAAGAAAATCTTTGTAGATTTTTTGATTGATTCATGTAAAGACCATGATTTTTAGTAAGAATCAAAAATTTCACAAGGTTCGGAACCATAGGGTCAAAGTTATGAACTACCAAAATTATTGTTACAAAACGCACGTAAAACGATGAATTTTTGCAAAAACTCTGCTTTTAGCCGATTTTTTATTGATACATGTCCAGGCCATGATTCTTAGTAAGAATCCAAAATTTCAGTTCGTTCGGAGCCATAAGGCTAACCGACCCCAAGTGCTTAAACGACCGAACCCAAGTGTTAAAACGATGATTTAAAAAAAAAATACTTTGTAGATTTTTTGATTGATTCGTGTACAAAACATGATTCTTAATTGAATCAAAAATTTCACAAGTTTCGGAACCATAGGGCCAAAGTTATGAACAACCAAAATTATTGTTACAAAACGCACGTTAAACGACGAATTTTTACAAAAATTCTACTATTAGCCGATTTTTTTTATTGATACGTGTCCAGGCCATGATTCTTACTAAGAATCCAAAATTTTAGATGGTTCGGAGACATAAGGCAAAAATTATGACTGACCCCAAGCGTTCAAACGTCCGACCCCAAGTTCTTAAATGGCCGAACCGAATAAGTGTTAAAACGATGGTTTAAAAAAAAAGAAATTCTTTGTAGATTTTTTGATTGATTCATGTAAAGACTATGATTTTTAGTGAGAATCAAAAATTTCACAAGGTTCGGAACCATAGGGCCAAAATTATGAACTACCAAAATTATTGTTACAAAACGCCCGTTAAACGACGAATTTTTACAAAAATTCTACTATTAGCCGATTTTTTTATTGATACGTGTCCAGGCCATGATTCTCACTAAGAATCCAAAATTTTAGATGGTTCATAAAAATCTTTATAGACTTTTTGAGTGATTCATGTAAAGAACATGATTTTTAGTAAGAATCAAAAATTTCACAAGTTTCGAAACCATAGGGCCTAAGTTATGAACTACCAAAATTATTGTTACAAAACGCACGTAAAACGATGAATTTTTGCAAAAACTCTGCTTTTAGCCGATTTTTTATTGATACGTGTCCAGGCCATGATTCTTAGTAAGAATCCAAAATTTCAGTTCGTTCGGAGCCATAAGGCTAACCGACCCCAAGTGCTTAAACGACCGAACCAAAGTGTTAAAACGATGATTTAAAAAAAAGAAATTCTTTGTAGATTTTTAGATTGATTCATGTAAAGACTATGATTTTTAGTAAGAATCAAAAATTTCACAAGGTTCGGAACCATAGGGCCAAAATTATGAACTACCAAAATTATTGTTACAAAACGCCCGTAAAACGACGAATTTTTACAAAAATTCTACTTTTAGCCGATTTTTTATTTATACGTGTCCAGGCTTGATTCTCACTTAGAATCCAAACTTTCAGTAGGTTCGAAGCAATAAGGCAAAAGTTATGACCGACCCCAAGCGTTCAAACGTCCGACCCCAAGTGCTTAAACGTCCGAACCCAAGTGTTAAAACGATGATTTAAAAAAAAAAGAAACTCTTTGTAGATTTTTTGGTTGATTCATGTAAAGACCATGATTTTTAGTAAGAATCAAAAATTTTACAAGGTTCGGAACCATAGGGCCAAAGTTATGAACTACCAAAATTATTGTTACAAAACGCCCGTAAAACGATGAATTTTTGCAAAAACTCTGCTTTTAGCCGATTTTTTAAAATACGTGTCCAGGCCATGATTTTTAGTAAGAATCCAAAATTTCAGTTCGTTAGGAGCCATAAGGCTAACCGACACCAAGTGCTTAATCGACCGAAACCAAGTGTTAAAATAATGATTTTTAAAAAAAAATTCTTTGTAGAATTTTTGATTGATTCGTGTAAAGACCATGATTTTTAGTAAGAATCAAAAATTTCACAAGGTTCGGGAACATAGGGCCAAAGTTATGAACTACCAAAATTATTGTTACAAAACGCACGTAAAACGACGAATTTTTACAAAAATTCTACTTTTAGCCGATTTTTTTAATTGATACGTGTCCAGGCCATGATTCTCACTAAGAATCCTAAATTTCAGATGGTTCGGAGCCATAAAACAAAAGTTATGACCGACCCCAAGCGTTCAAACGTCCGACCCCAAGTGCTTAAACAACCGAACCCAAGTGTTAAAACGGTGATTTAAAAAAAAAGAAATTCTTTGTAGATTTTTTGATTGATTCATGTGATTTTTAGTAAGAATCAAAAATTTCACAAGGTTTGGAACCATAGGGCCAAAGTTATGAAATACCAAAATTATAGTAACAAAACGCCCGTAAAACGATGAATTTTTGCAAAAACTCTACTTTTAGCCGATTTTTTATTGATACGTCTCCAGGCCATGATTCTTAGTAAGAATCCAAAATAACAGACGGTTTGGAGCCATAAGGCTAACCGACCCCAAGTGCATAAACGACCGAACCCAAGTGTTAAAACGATGATTTAAAAAAAAAACTTTTTGATTTTTTGATTGATTCGTGTACAGAACATGATTCTTAATAGGATCAAAAATTTCACAAGTTTCGGAACCATAGGGCCAAAGTTATGAACTTCAAAAATTATTGTTCCAAAACGACGATAAAACGACGATTAAAGTTTTAAACTGCCAAAATTATTGTTACAAAACGACCATTAAACGACGAATTTTTACAAAAAGTCTACTTTAAGCCGATTTTTAATTGTCACGTAACCAGGCCATGGTTCTCACTGAGAATCCAAAATTTCAGATGGTTCGGAGCCATAAGGCAAAAGTTATGACTGACCCCAAGCGTTCAAACGTCCGACCCCAAGTGCATAAACGACCGAACCCAAGTGTTAAAACGATGATTTAAAAAAAAGAAATTCTTTGTAGCTTTTTAGATTGATTCATGTAAAGACTATGATTTTTAGTAAGAATCAAAAATTCCACAAGGTTCGGAACCATAGGGCCAAAATTATGAACTTATCGTGGTTGGCTGAACTAGACGCTCGTTGTAGAAATACTTACCTCTCATCTAGTCCAGGTTACGATTTTAACTCACTTATCACAGAAGGTAATATATAGAAATAATATTAACAACGCGGTATAACATTTAGTCATTTATTTAATTTAACTTTGCGACAACAATTAAGTACGATTAGGCAAATTACAAAGAATTACCATCCAGACTCGAATCACCAACGGGAATGGAAACGGGTTTGCTTTAAAAGTGCAAATCACCTCGTTTCATTGTTCGGTGTTGCACGCCTAGAAAATACTTTTATGGCTGTAAAATTATTTAAGGAATGTAGGTACCACCATATGCCTTCCCCCCAGTTGCTAGACGATATAATGAAATTTGGCAGGGATTATAAAAGATATTTTCTAAGCGTACAAAGGAAAAAATTTTGTGACGTCACATTGTGTCAGTGCCTGAGTTTTTATAATAATTAAAAAGGTAGTCGCTGTTAAAAGTGTTTTGGATTACAATAGGCCTCCTGACGCGATGTGAGATCATGCTAAAACATGATAAGGTACTGAAAAATATAATATATCCTATATGTGACATCATCATAGTGTATTTTGTTCCTATGCGTTCAGAAAGATATAGTATATGTGTGAAGGTATTTGTATAAATAATATCCCCATAAGTTTGTGAACGCATTGGAAGCTCTTAAATATAATTTTAATTAAATTTATACATCTTTATATTATTTAATAACCAGACATTGCTGCGCTAAAAGTTGCCAAGTTCTATTATCATGATTTGGGTAGGTTGATAGACTAGTCGAGATCGGAGTCATCTTTTGCCTTATAGATATCGTCGTTTTGACTCTGCGCTTTTCTCGTGCGTCTGTAGTATATAGCAGTAGGGCTGTTTGTCTCTTCTGTATGAGACAGCGTGTCTGCTAATATATAAAGATATTCGGAGATGTACCTGGTGCTTGTGTTGAATTGGGCGATAAAATCGAGTTGTCTCTCTTGAATGCGAGATAGTAGCTATTCAGTTGTCCGTTGGTATTCCTGTTTCCAGTTGCCTGTTGCCTGTTGGCTGGAGCGTGTCCAGTCGCCTATTGGCTGGAGCGTGTCCAGTTGCCTGTTTCCTGTTTGCTGGTGATGTCAGTTGCCTGTTGCCTGTTGGCTGGAGCGTGTCCAGTCGCCTGTTGGCTGGAGCGTGTCCAGTTGCCTGTTGCCTGTTTGCTGAGATGTCAGTTGCCTGTTTGCTGAAGCGTGTCCAGTTGCCTGTTTGCTGTTATGTCAGTTGCCTGTTTGCTGGAGCGTGTTCAGTTGCCTGTTTGCTGTGATTGCTACAAGTGTTTTTTGTGTTACTTGAGCATGATGGAAGGGACTGCTACTGATGACGAAATCACACATCCTTACTGTGTGGCGCCGCCGTTGTTTTTTCGATTTGTCGCTTTTGTATGTGCACAGTTGTTGGCATTTGAAAAGCTTTTTCTCCGAATTTGTTGTGAAAGTAGCTATATCTGGTTGAATGATTTTATTATTATTACTGCGTGACCTTGATCGTGGTTTTCATGAGAAATTTTGATATGAAGACTATGTTTGCCTCCATTCACGGCCGGTACTATAATTGCGGCGTTTTGTGGAGTGATGTGCCCGTCCATTGCTGCCGTTTTGGATCCTCTTCAATTGTTTGACCTCCCGTGTCAGTGTGGCGATTTGTTCGTGTAGATTTTGGAGTACTGAACAGATGTTGGGGTCTTGATTGTAATCGTAATTCGCGAAAAATTGCGTTCTCCGCCGAAGCGGGACCAGCGAGTTCCATTGTGGGTGGATTGTTTCCATTGTTAGAAGTTGATTGATCATCCGTTGGGTTCATGTTTATTATGATGATTTGGCAAGAAATAGGCAGCAAGGAACAATAATATGTTTTTGAAAAAAATATAGTGTAGGGCAAAAATATTAAAAAAAAAAATTTTTTAATAAAAGTTGATTGATGTCTTCCAATTATTTTCTAAAATCCCTTACAAGAATCAATGTTGAATATGCTATACTTATGCTATGCTATGAAAGTAAATGACAATTGCAACCATGCATTGTATTATTGTTAAGATTCCTCATTTTAAGAACATTTATTTTTCAAATCATGAAAATGGTACTATTATTGACCTCTGTGTTTTAAAATTTTTAATTATTTGCATAATCCAAGACTCAAACCATTATTATTGTAGTTTTCTATCATGTTGCAATCAACGAAATGTAAATGCTAGGTTAACTTTCATTTATCTGTAAGAATTTTAAAAATTTTTGCAATCTCATCGTGATTTTGTAACATCTTATTGCACGGTAGGTATAAATGCATGCAAAAATTGGCACATTCCTGGAAAATATTAAATGTATTAGATTGAACGTTACGTCTTATGCTTCTTGTCACTCGCTGGTATTCCATCGATGCCTGGCTGTCAGCTCTGCTTCCCTGGTGACGGGTAGACTGCCCAGGTGGAAGACAGGTGCTCTGGTTGAAGTCCGCTGCTCTGGTGAAAGTCAGCTGCTCCGGTAAAGGCTGATGGTGAGCTCGGGAATAGGCTGCCAACTGCTTTCACTCTGCTCATGAAGATCTGTTCGGCTCGGATGTCCTTTGGCCGTCGACTCTGAAATTAATTTCTTTCGCATTTAATGGTCGTTATAATCACGATTATTTTAAAAAACATTAGTTGGGATAATAATCATTAAGATATCAGGTAGGTATATATCATATCCGCAGATATGAGTTTATGGATTAACAGATTACTTCAATTTCGGTAACTCCGATGCAATCGAAATCGCAAAGGGATGTACTACGTACATATTGTATAAAAATTACTGAGAGCATTTAATTCATTAAGATACTAGAAATTTCTAGACTACTGTAATGTAAATTTGAGAAAAGGTTTTTAAAATTGAAATTTAACTTACGTTTGCTGTCTCAGGACTCCCGCTGGCAATCCGCTTCTGGTGGCAATTCGTGGTATTCATTAATGTCAAAAATAAAGTAACATTACGATTAATATCGCTGATGAATTTAGTGTAACAAGTAAGGGTCACCATTATCGTGGTTGGCTGAACTAGACGCTCGTTGTAGAAATACTTACCTCTCATCTAGTCCAGGTTACGATTTTAACTCACTAATCACAGAAGGTAATATATAGAAATAATATTAACAACGCGGTATAACATTTAGTCATTTATTTAATTTAACTTTGCGACAACAATTAAGTACGATTAGGCAAATTACAAAGAATTACCATCCAGACTCGAATCACCAACGGGAATGGAAACGGGTTTGCTTTAAAAGTGCAAATCACCTCGTTTCATTGTTCGGTGTTGCACGCCTAGAAAATACTTTTATGGCTGTAAAATTATTTAAGGAATGAAGGTACCACCATAAACTATAAAAATTATTGTTACAAAACGCCCGTAAAACGACGAATTTTTACAAAAATTCTACTTTCAGCCGATTGTTTATTGATACGTGTCCACGCCATGATTCTCACTAAGAATCAAAAATTTCAGATGGTTCGGAGCCATAAGGCAAAAGTTATGACCGACCCCAAGCGCTCACACGTCCGACCCCAAGTGCTTAAACGACCGAACCCAAGTGTTAAAACGGTGATTTAAAAAAAAATAAATTCTTTGTAGATTTTTTGATTGATTCATGTGATTTTTTGTAAGAATTTAAAATTTCACAAGTTTCGGAACCATAGGGCCAAAGTTATGAACAACCAAAATTATTGTTACAAAACGCCCGTAAAACGACGAATTTTTACAAAAATTCTACTTTTTGCCGATTTTTTATTTATACGTGTCCAGGCCTTGATTCTCACTTAGAATCCAAACTTTCAGATGTTTCGAAGCAATAAGGCAAAAGTTATGACCGACCCCAAGCGTTCAAACGTCCGACCCCAAGTGCTTAAACGTCCGAAACCAAGTGTTAAAACGATGATTTAAAAAAAATAAACTCTTTGTAGATTTTTTGATTGATTCATGTAAAGACCATGATTTTTAGTAAGAATCAAAAATTTCACAAGGTTCGGAACCATAGGGCCAAAGTTATGAACTACCAAAATTATTGTTACAAAACGCCCGTAAAACGATGAATTTTTGCAAAAACTCTGCTTTTAGCCGATTTTTTATTGATACGTGTCCATGCCATGATTCTTAGTAAGAATCCAAAATTTCAGTTCGTTCGGAGCCATAAGGCTAACCGACCCCAAGTGCTTAAACGACCGAACCCAAGTGTTAAAACGTTTTTTTTTTAAAAAAAAATTCTTTGTAGATTTTTTGATTGATTCATGTAAAGACCATGATTTTTAGTAAGAATCAAAAATTTCACAAGGTTCGGAACCATAGGGCCAAAGTTATGAACTACCAAAATTATTGTTACAAAACGCCCGTAAAACGATAAATTTTTGGCAAAAACTCTGCTTTTAGCCGATTTTTTAAAATACGTGTCCAGGCCATGACCCTTAGTAAGAATCCAAAATTTCAGTTCGTTCGGAGCCATAAGGCTAACAGACCCCAAGTGCTTAAACGACCGAACCCAAGTGTTAAAACGATGATTTTAAAAAAAATTACTTTGTAGATTTTTTGATTGATTCGCGTACAGAACATGATTCTTAATTGAATCAAAAATTTCAAAAGTTTCGGAACCATAGGGCCAAAGTTATGAACGACCAAAATAATTGTTACAAAACGCCCGTAAAACGACGAATTTTACAAAAATTCTACTATTAGCCGATTTTTTTACTGATACATGTCCAGGCCATGATTCTCACTAAGAATCCAAAATTTTAGATGGTTCGGAGACATAAGGAAAAAAATATGACCGACCCCAAGCGTTCAAACGTCCGACCCCAAGTTCTTAAACGACCGAACCCAAGTGTTAAAACGATGGTATTAATAAAAAAGAGATTCTTTGTAGACTTTTTAAGTGATTCATGTAAAGAACATGAATTTTAGGAAGAATCAACAATTTCACAAGTTTCGGAACCATAGGGCCTAAGTTATGAACTACCAAAATTATTGTTACAAAACGCCCGTAAAACGACGAATTTTTACAAAAATTCTACTTTAAGCCGATTTTGTTATTGATACGTGTCCAGGCCATGGTTCTCACTGAGAATCCAAAATTTCAGATGGTTCGGAGCCATAAGGCATGACCCCAAGCGTTCAAACGTCCGACCCCAAGTGCTTAAACGACCGAACCCAAGTGTTAAAACGATGATTTAAAAAATAGAAATTCTTTGTAGATTTTTTGATTGATTCGTGTAAAGACTATGATTTTTAGTAAGAATCAAAAATTTCACAAGGTTCGGAACCATAGGGCCAAAATTATGAACTTCCAAAATGATTGTTACAAAACGCCCGTAAAACGACGAAATTTTACAAAAATTCTACTTGTAGCCGATTTTTTATTTATACGTGTCCAGGCCTTGATTCTCACTTAGAATCCAAACTTTCAGATGTTTCGAAGCAATAAGGCAAAAGTAATGACCGACCCAAAGCGTTCAAACGTCCGACCCCAAGTGCTTAAACGTCCGAACCGAAGTGTTAAAACGATGATTTAAAAAAAAATAAACTCTTTGTAGATTTTTTGATTGATTCATGTAAAGACCATGATTTTTAGTAAGAATCAAAAATTTCACAAGGTTCGGAACCATAGGGCCAAAGTTATGAACTACCAAAATTATTGTTACAAAACGCCCGTAAAACGATGAATTTTTGCAAAAACTCTGCTTTTAGCCGATTTTTTATTGAAACGTGTCCATGCCATGATTCTCACTAAGAATCCAAAATTTCAGATGGTTGGGAGCCATAAGGCAAAAGTTATGACCGACCCCAAGCGTTCAAACGTCCGACCCCAAGTGCTCAAACGACCGAACCCAAGTGTTAAAACGGTGATTTAAAAAAAAAGAAATTCTTTGTAGATTTTTTGATTGATTCATGTGATTTTTAGTAAGAATCAAAACTTTCACAAGTTTCGGAACCATAGGGCCAAAGTTATGAACAACCAAAATTATTGTTACAAAACGCCCGTAAAACGACGAATTTTTACAAAAATTCTACTTTTTGCCGATTTTTTATTTATACGTGTCCAGGCCTTGATTCTCACTTAGAATCCAAACTTTCAGATGTTTCGAAGCAATAAGGCAAAAGTTATGACCGACCCAAAGCGTTCAAACGTCCGACCCCAAGTGCTTAAACGTCCGAACCGAAGTGTTAAAACGATGATTTAAAAAAAAATAAACTCTTTGTAGATTTTTTGATTGATTCATGTAAAGACCATGATTTTTAGTAAGAATCAAAAATTTCACAAGGTTCGGAACCATAGGGCCAAAGTTATGAACTACCAAAATTATTGTTACAAAACGCCCGTAAAACGATGAATTTTTGCAAAAACTCTGCTTTTAGCCGATTTTTTATTGATACGTGTCCATGCCATGATTCTCACTAAGAATCCAATTTTTTATTTATTCGTGTCCAGGCCTTGATTCTCACTTAGAATCCAATATTTTCAGATGGTTCGAAGCAATAAGGCAAAAGTTATGACCGACCCCAAGCGTTCAAACGTCCGATCCCAAGTGCTTAAACGTCCGAACCCAAGTGTTAAAACGATGATTAAAAAAAAAAAATTCTTTGTAGATTTTTTGATTGATTCATGTAAAGACCATGATTTTTAGTAAGAATCAAAAATTTCACAAGGTTCGGAACCATAGGGCCAAAGTTATGAACTACCAAAATTATTGTTACAAAACGCCCGTAAAACGATGAATTTTTGCAAAAACTCTGCTTTTAGCCGATTTTTTATTGATACGTGTCCATGCCATGATTCTTAGTAAGAATCCAAAATTTCAGTTCGTTCGGAGCCATTAGGCTAACCCACCCCAAGTGCTTAAACGACCGAACCCAAGTGTTAAAACGATGATTTAAAAAAAAGAAATTCTTTGTAGATTTTTTGATTGATTCATGTAAAGACCAAGATTTTTAGTAAGAATCAAAAATTTCACAAGGTTCGGAACCATAGGGCCAAAATTATGAACTACCAAAATTATTGTTACAAAACGCCCGTAAAACGACGAATTTTTACAAAAATTCTACTTTTAGCCGATTTTTTTATTGATACGTGTCCAGGCCATGATTCTCACTAAGAATCCAAAATTTCAGATGGTTGGGAGCCATAAGGCAAAAGTTATGACCGACCCCAAGCGTTCAAACGTCCGACCCCAAGTGCTCAAACGACCGAACCCAAGTGTTAAAACGGTGATTTAAAAAAAAAGAAATTCTTTGTACATTTTTTGATTGATTCATGTGATTTTTAGTAAGAATCAAAACTCTCACAAGTTTCGGAACCATAGGGCCAAAGTTATGAACAACCAAAATTATTGTTACAAAACGCCCGTAAAACGACGAATTTTTAGAAAAATTCTACTTTTAGCCGATTTTTTTATTTATTCGTGTCCAGGCCTTGATTCTCACTTAGAATCCAAAATTTTCAGATGGTTCGAAGCAATAAGGCAAAAGTAATGACCGACCCCAAGCGTTCAAACGTCCGACCACAAGTGCTTAAACGTCCGAACCCAAGTGTTAAAACGATGATTAAAAAAAAAAAAATTCTTTGTAGATTTTTTGATTGATTCATGTAAAGGCCATGATTTTTAGTAAGAATCAAAAATTTCACAAGGTTCGGAACCATAGGGCCAAAGTTATGAACTACCAAAATTATCGTTACAAAACGCCCGTAAAACGATAAATTTTTGGCAAAAACTCTGCTTTTAGCCGATTTTTTAAAATACGTGTCCAGGCCATGACTCTTAGTAAGAATCCAAAATTTCAGTTCGTTCGGAGCCATAAGGCTAACAGACCCCAAGTGCTTAAACGACCGAACCCAAGTGTTAAAACGATGATTTAAAAAAAAATTACATTGTAGATTTTTTGATTGATTCGCGTACAGAACATGATTCTTAATTGAATCAAAAATTTCAAAAGTTTCGGAACCATAGGGCCAAAGTTATGAACAACCAAAATAATTGTTACAAAACACCCGTAAAACGACGAATTTTACAAAAATTCTACTATTAGCCGATTTTTTTACTGATACGTGTCCAGGCCATGATTCTCACTAAGAATCCAAAATTTTAGATGGTTCGGAGACATAAGGAAAAAAATATGACCGAACCCAAGCGTTCAAACGTCCGACCCCAAGTTCTTAAACGACCGAACCCAAGTGTTTTTTTTTTATTTTTTTT